>CM075069.1:7238110-8438110 GCA_037428765.1 Rubia yunnanensis
TCTGAGCCGCCGTCGCCGATCACCACGCACCGCCACTGCACCGCCAGTTGCTGCCGCCACTCCAAGCCGCCGCAACCGTCACGCGTCGTCCGCCGCTGCACGCCACTCACCGTCAGCCGCTCGACTTCGTTCCGCCGCATGGATGAACTCCTCACGCGCCGCCGCTCGTTTGCGCCGGTGTGTTCTGTCGATCAAATCTGTCGCTGGTTATTGTACCTGCTTCTGATCTGTACCTGATTTACCACAATGTCTGGCACTAAAGAACAGACTGGTTTTGATGCACCTAAGGCTTCGAAGCTTCATGATATGAGTGGTTATGATGTAATTGCAGCTTTACTTCAGCAGTTGCAGTTGCAATTTGGCCATCAGACTACTTTACCTATTGGTCGTATGTCGACCGATCCTTACTTTATTGGTTCTGGCAATGGTCCAGGTTTACAACTCATACCGACCATGACCAAAGGTCAAGAAAATTACATTGAATAGTCCGATGCGATTTGTCGCGCATTCCTTGCTAAGCACAAGATTGGGTTCATTGATGGATCCGTTACCAAACCCTAGGATGGTCATCCTGATGTTGCTGATTATCCTGGGTTAATGCTACTCTTGTCTGCTGGATCTTGCAAACCCTGGATCCGATGTTGAGATCTTCTAAAAGTTCGTTTTCCACAGTTAAGGATCTGTGGAATGACCTGAAGGCACGATTTATTCTGGCCGATAGTATGAAGGTTTTGCAGACGCAAGAAGCCATTCAGAGTTGCAGGTAAAACGGTCAGCCCATCGACATCTACTTTGCCAAACTTAAGAAGTTGTTTGCAGATTATCACTGCATGCGACCTCCCCTGGTTTGTACCTGTGAAGATTGCAAGGCATTATGCCAGTGCAATCTTGCTGCGAAAGTCTTCCAAGAAAGAGAGAAGGATTTGATCTACCAATTCATCTCTGGCCTCGACGAAGGTTTTCACACCTTGCGATCACACATCATGAGCATTGATCCAATGCCATCTGTCATGAAAATGTATGCCCTTAATGCTCAGGAGGAGAATCATAGACCTGTCATTCGAGCTCGTGAGCCTTCTTTTAATTCCATGGCGTATGCTGCCCGACGTTCACCACCTGCAAGTTCTTCGCCAGTTGTTCTTTCTGCAGCCGACCGCAAGAATCTTGTTTGTACCCATTGTCGTCGCAAGGGTCATGATAAAGATACCTGTTTCCAGTTACATGGTGTACCAGAATGGTTCAAGGAGTTGAAGGAGGAAGCCAGTACCAGCTTCCTGGACATCAGCCACCGCCACCGGTCCCGGGGGCGCGGCTGCGGCGCTTCCTCTTCCGCCGCCGTTCGCCGGAGCAGCCATATCGCCGCCTAGTCTGGTGGCGGCGGTTTCTTCTGGCAGTGTCCTGCACGTTCCGATTTTGGCCCTGCTCTGTCCGATGACCAATGGAGCACGACCATGCACTTGTTTAATCAGTTTAATTCTCTTACTGGCGATGAGTCTGGTAAGCATACTTTACCATGGATACTTGATTCAGGAGCATCATATCACATGACTGGTGACAAAGGTTCTCTTTATCATCGGATAGAGCAGGGCCAAAATCGAAACGTGCAGGGACACTGCTGGAAGAAGCCGCCGCCACCAGACTAGGCGGTGTCATGGTTGCTCCGGCGAATGGCGGCGGAAGAGAAAGCGCCGCGGCCGCGCCTCCGAAACTGGCGGCGGTAACTGAAGTCCGGGAAGCTGGCATCGGTTTCTTGCTGTTACCGACTTTCTCCTTCAACTCCTTGAACCAGTCTGGTACACCATGTAACTGGAAACAAGTATCTTTATCATGACCCTGGCGACGACAATGGGTACAAACAAGATTCTTGCAGTCGGCTGCAGAAAGAACAACTGATGAAGAACTTGCAAATGGTGAACGTCGGGCAGTATACGCAATGAAGTTAGAAGAAGGCTCACTAGCTCGAATGACAGCTCTATGATTCTCCTCCTAAGCAACAAGGGCATACACTTTCATGGCAGATGGCATTGGATCAATGCTTATGATGTGTGATCGCAAGGTGTGAAAACCTTCGTCGAGGCCAGAGATGAATTGGTAGATCAAATCCTTCTCTCTTTCTTGGAAGACTTTCGCAGCAAGATTGCACTGGCATAATGCCTTGCAATCTTCACAGGGACAAACCAGGGGAGGTCGCATGCAGTGATAATCTGCAAACAACTTCTTCAGTTTGGCAAAGTAGATGTCAATGAGCTGGCCGTTTTGCCTGCAACTCTGCTCTGAATGGCTTCTTGCGTCTGCAAAACCTCCATACTATCGGCCAGAATAAATCGTGCCTTCAGGTCATTCCACAGATCCTTAACTGTGGCAAACAAACTTTTAGAAGATCTCAACATCGGATCCAGGGTTTGCAAGATCCAGCAGACAAGGGTAGCATTAACCCCATGCCAATCAGCAGCATCAGGATGACCATCCTGGGATTTGGTAATGGATCCATCAATGAACCCAATCTTGTGTTTAACAAGGAATGCGCGACAAATCGCATCGGACCATTCAATGTAATTTTCTTGACCTTTGAGCATGGTCGGTATGAATTGTAAACATGGACCATCGTTAGAACCAATAAAGTAAGGATCAGTCGACATACGACCAATAGGTAAAGTAGCCCGAGGGCCAGATTGCAACTGCAACTGCTGAAGTAAAGCTGCAATTACATCATAACCACTCATATCATGAAGCTTTGAAGTCTCGGGTGCATAAAAACCAGTCTGCCAGTGCCAGACATTATGGTAAATCAGGTACAGATCAGGAGCAGGTACAATAAACAGCGACAGATCGGATTGACAGAACACACCGGCGCAAACGAGCGGCGGCACGTGAGGAGTTCGTCCGTGCGGCGGAACGAAGTCGAGCGGCTGACGGCGAGTGGCATGTGGCGGCGGAACGGACGATGTGTGACAGCAACAACTGGCAGTGCGTGGTGATCGGCGACGGCAGCTTGGAAATTGTAGAGCAGTGAAAAATTTTCTATTTAAGGTTTCTGGATTTTAGGCTCTGATACCATGTAAAAAATAAGGGTAATAATCTGTGTTTGTATTCATGAATTCAGGATACATTATATAGTAGTACATATACCTATACAAGTTAAAAAAAGGTAATAGAATTCAATTACATCTACAATTATGGTAAGAATACTATTATTGTACTTTCTACATTTTGTTAAGAATTCATCCGATTCGAAAAACTGTTAAAAGTTCTAATTTTTTCTAATGCTATAATAGGGAATGCTTGTGTGTCCTTCACATCGTTTATCCACCAAAAACAAATTTGCTGGTAAAAATCTCTTCAATAAAGTAGATTTGTTAATTTTATCATCTCTTGAGATTTAACTCAAAAGACAAAATAGATAAAAACAAAAACATCTATACATATAATAAACTAATAAACTGAATTAACATTCATCAAGTAGAGGTGTTTAGGTTATAATCATCATTCCTATTTTAACATACGTGAACAAATTTAATAAATAAATCAAATTATACATTATATCAAGACATAGGTTACGAAGCAATCATAATATTTTAACATAGAAATTTAATTTAAGTGACAGCATTTGAATGTTAAAAAAATACAAAATCTTGCACCAAAAAATTACTATTTTTAGATTACAAATTACCGTATTCAAATTAGGCAAACTTTTGGGAAAGACCGTCTTTCCACATGCTTATGAAAAGTCAGGGTTTAACTAAATTAATAAAAGGTAAAAGGTCTTCGGAGCAATATTAAAAATTTACTATAAAATGTGTAGCAGTCATAAAGTTTATAACCCGCAACTCGAAAATTTTAGTTCGTTTCTTCTAGTCTGCACTTTAAACCTTGGTCTTTCCATGACTCATGGAAAGACCATCTTCCATGAGACAGACTCTTCAAATTATAAAAATATCTGTTTTTTTAAAAAAATTAAGCCTTTGATTGGTGACGTTAACAAAACATTATCACCAAAAGGGGATTTCAATCCTTGGGACGTTAACACGACAGCATCCAGATACCAGCCCAATTCCTATTCACATTCGTTTACATGACCAACTACATTACAAATCCTAAACTACCATCGCCTAATGATCCAAGAATTCTCCGGTCTCTTTCAGCCTGGAGTATGCACAAATGTGACTGATTGATTAGACGGGTATAAAAAAAAATTGGCGATAAATTCCCAGGTCATAACTGAGCCAATGCCAAGCAACTACAGTTTGCTACGCTAGGCAATCTGGATGATCCCAGAATCTTATTCTAACCACCTACTTCCTTACATATACTACCTCAGTAACTTGTACTGACATGAAGGAAACCATTGAATGCTATTTACCTTAATTTACCCAAACAATGAAGTTCAGAAGCAACCGAAAATGTGAATACAGGTGTTGCTACGCAACTTTATGCACCCCATTGCCGCCCAACATCCGAATTGCTGGTATGCTAGGCAGCCTATAAGCTAATGGGCATCGGAGATCAATGGAATTTCTACCAATCAATATCTATGTTGCTTACCATAAAAGAGATCCGTCGTGTTGCATTACATAATCTGCTCTAGTTTGAGAGGCAACTCCAAGGTCTCACCGCCTCTTTGTATTTGCAAGACAACTTCATCTCCAATATTGTATTCGTCTAGAATTTTGGACAGCTCGGATTTGTTTTTCACCTGCAACAACGTTTAACTGCATATTTAGATGCATCACCTCATAAGAAAGATTAGGACAATATTTCTAGGCACGGCTTGATTTTTGCTTTATATCAGTAGAGGATTTTTCATTTCGTTCACTAGTACCAAAGTTCGTTGCAAATGTTTTAGTAGATGAAGTGAGAGTGGATTCCCAGATGAAATGAAAATTATTGGATTCATGATCTATATCGTACCAGTTTTCGGTCCACGGCCACGATTATATCACCAAGCACAATTTTACCAGTAAAACCCCTTGATGTAGGGACAAGACCTGCCTTAGCAGCAATACTTTCCTTGGGTACCTAAAACAAGAAAACGTGGATTGATTTATATCCAAGTATTATGGAGGAACTATGAGATTAATTACCGCATCTTAGTTACCGGAGAAAAGCCGTACCTGCAAAATAAGAGCTCCATTTCGAACATTGAGCTGACTTGCAACCAGGTCGGGGGCAATTTCAATGTTTAAACCAGCTCGAACAGCCTGACATCCATGGTTAAACAGAAGCAATGCACCGTTAAGAAACATATGAAAGAGAGATATTAAAGCTCGTTAGTGCAAGTTAAAATAAAGATGGAATCATAACCATGCTTACTTTGCCAAACTGGATGAGCTCAGGCACTATCTTTGATACAGTAGATGATGGAATTGCAAAGCCAACACCAGCAGAAGTTCCTACTCACATCCAAAACAACTTATGAGATACTTCGGATGGAGAGTCACTAGTCAACCTCGGAGTCATCAAAGTAAATGTAGTTAGAGAAACGCTAAAGAGAGATCCACCTGTCTGAGTAAATATTGCCGTGTTAATTCCAATTAAGTTTCCTTTAGAATCCAACAAAGGACCTCCACTGCAACAAATGATAGGAGTTCATAGGGATGTAAACAAGAGCTTACGGACATAAAATTTAGCAATGCCACTATTACCTGTTTCCAGGATTAATGGCAGCATCTGTCTGAATTCCACCGCCAATTGTAACTCCAGTTTGACTAAATATATCTCGATCTAGCCCGCTTATGACCCCAACGGTGAGCGTGTGATCAAAACCAAATGGATTGCCAATTGCTAAGCACAGTTGGCCAACTTTTAGAGAAGAGGAATTCCCAACCTTGATTGGCCTCAACAGATCTTCCAATGCATCCACCTACAAATATCATTAATCAGTGAGTTCAAGATCGGTGAATCATGAATCAATCTTATCATTAATCTATAGACTGCATAAGTAAAAAATCGCCAACTATTCAATTCTTACATGCAGATTAAACAGACAGCGTGGAATGAGAAAGCAGAAAGAACATTACAAATAACAAATATTGGAATAATAAGATCATCAAACAGAGGGCAAAAAATATATTTAGAAGCAAGTACTTCACCTTCACAACAGCAAGATCCTTTGCACGGTCAGCACCAACCAACCTACCCTCAAAACTCTTTTGCACTCTTCCAAAAAGAAAAAGGAAAAGAAAAAGGATCAAGAAAAAGAAGGAAGAAATGGAGCGCAAACAAGCTTGTAGAACATTAGCTACAAGGCAATCCACTTTACATGAAAGGCTGTACATAAACATGTGCTCACCCGTCTGATGCAAGAATGTTGACTCGAGCAACAACTTGCCCAATGCTTGGATTTCTTGAAAGGGAATTACCAATCACTGTCAATTCACAAGTTAATCAATAGAACTGGTAAGGCAGGAAAAGAAATTAACCACACAGTAAGAACACTGCCATACAGATTGAGCTCATACCATGATAATTTGTGACAATGTGCCCCTGTAGATCCCAAACTATTCCAGAGCCATTTCCTTCGGGAACCTTCCAATGCAGTGAAATGAAACATTAAAGCTACAACACGGGAACCAACCAGTAACAGATTTTTTTCACACAGCGAAGAGAAATACCTCAACCATACCGGTAGCGTTAATTTGAGGACGCAGCGTTACATCAAATATGTTCACAACAGAATAGGTATTTGTCTCAAAAAGTTGGACAATTCTTTCCTGCCGAAAAACACATAGCATGTGTAAGAAATCAATGCACACATAAAAAGGATACAGTGCAATAGTTGAAATGCTTAGGAATGAACCTCGTTTGGGAAAAGCGGCCCGGGAGGAAAAACAGGAGGTGTCACTTGCTCAAGAGTCACAGAGGGATCTCCCAATGCATAGGCTTTACAGAAATCAAAATCCAGAATCAGGAATCAAATTTATAAACATAATAGAATGAGAATTACTCCAGCAAATATTTGTAATCAGCAAACAGAAACGATGACCGAGTAATTGGAATCCACTGATTTAGCATGAACATTGTGCTTATTGCAAAGATTTAACGTAAAGAAAGCTAAAAAAAAATTCGAACCTGACAAATACCTTGAAGGATCAAAACCTAAGAATGCGCCAAACAGATTGGCGATTAATGTCCGCCGCGTCGTAGAACCGAAGCTCCTCTGCATAATTCCGCCAAAATCCTTTTCATGCATCTCAGTTTGAGCATCGCTACACAAAAATAAAAAACACAATACTAATCACGAAATTGAAATATGTGACTAAAACGCCTGCAATTATTGTAGCTTACAGAGGAGCTGCAATTGGAGTTGGAAATTGCGGAGATAAAGACGTCATCCCGGCGTCGTCCGCAGCCGCCGGGCGTTGGTCGGAGGAGCAGCACAGAGATGAAATGCCGTCGAAGAAAAGCTCCCGGCGGCCAACAAATGAGGCTCTAGAATGAGATGATGCCGGCGCTGGACACGTATTTCTCACTGCTAGAGCTAACGGTTGCATTTTTCGACGATTTCGAGGGAACTGATTTTCCGAGAACAAGTGTTGCACAAAGCACCGAGGTTTGTGATGATAGGCCGCAGATATTTTTGTTTTGGGTAATATGCAAATATATCTACATGTGTGGAGGAAAATGCAAATATAATGCTCAATTATTTTTTAATGTAAATATAATCTCAACTATTGAATGAAAGTGTGAATATAATTCTCCGACTATCATTCAAGTGTTGACTAACCAATTCAAGCCATTGACCCAAATGAAAAGACTAAAATATCCTTCTACCTCAAGCCTTAAATGAGAAGGACAATTCTACCATTTCTGCCAACCACCACCACCCACCTGGCACCACCGCATAACCACCCCTCACCACAACAAGAATCTGCCACGCGTCACCTCCTCTGCCTTAGCCTCCCGCAGCTTCATCCCAACCCTCCACCGAAACCCTAGCCTCACCTCCGGAGCTCCTCTGCCTCCCCTGCCATCACCACTGCCATCAATTTTGCTGGTGTTCGCCGCTGCAACTCCACCACCACCACCAACCCATCCTAGCCTTGCCAATCCCTTATCACATTCCATAAAAAAAAAACTAAAGCTCGCTCGCTTCAACATCAACAAAAGCACAATCATAATATTCTGGTAGCTCAAAAGTTATAACGTCCCTTATTGTTCTCCATGAGTTCCGCTTCAAACTGTAGACACAGAGTTCATAGAGGTCGGAACCTATAAGATCGAATCCAGGAGCCCCACATATTCACCACTTTAAAAGCATCATTGATCTGATCCTACCCGAATGCAGCCTGCATAAAAATTTGTCATTCTTGGTGAATTCATTTGGTGGAGAAGGCAACTCAGCGTTGCTTTTAGTGAAGGGATTCCACAAAACAAGGTCATCACTCCAGTAATCCCATAAACAAAGAATCTCATTACAAGATCCCACCACTATCATCGGCCACCATTTCCAGTGCCGCTTAGCCAAACACCAAAAAATTGAGACCCTAGCCCCGCCTCGCCATCAACCAGCATTTGCCGTTTTATTGAGAAAATCCCAGATGCCGTTTTATCGAGATTAGAGTGCTGGGCGGGGAAGATTGGAGCTCTAGGCGGAAGAAGGGCGGAAGAAGAAGACGACGAATCTGGTCAAAGGAAGAAGATTGGAGCTGGGCGGAAGAAGAAGACGACAGAGATTGTCAAACTAATAGTCAAAATTTCTTTTTTTTCTTTTATTTTTTGAAAGGTATAATAGTTTTTTCACCTAATTCCAGCTTCAAATTGCCGAAAAAGGTTATATTTGCACGCAACCTAAATATTTAGCGTTATATTTGCACTTTCATCAAATATATAAGATTATATATGTACTTTCATCAAATATATAAGGTTATATATGCACTTTGCTCTTTTATTTTTCCCCCGGGTGAAAGCAGTTGCTTATCGAATGAGCTTTTCAGCCCACTAGAATATGAACATAATTTTATTGAGAAGAGCCCTGAAATAGTCCATTTAGTGAGCCCATGTTTTTTTAGAATCAAAAGGAAGCCCATAGAAAAAGTGCAATCATGAGTACGTTGCATCATGATGACTGGGTACCAGTGTGTAGAAATGGCGAGATGGAGTTTGTCAGGATGAGCGTAAGCAGAGTCGGGTGGTTGTTACTTGTTACCAACAACAATTGCGGCACAAACCTTCACCAACAAACAGATAATCCGGTGCATTCATTTATTTGAACCCAATCCGCACTAGTAGAACAAATCTACTCCGGTTATTCCAGGCATATTCGTGGAAATTTGTAGAAAGTGTAAATGGTAAAAATCAATGATATAGTCTTTTGTTGAACAGCTTAACTTTAACACCAATTATAGATAAATCTTATTTCTATAATTAAATTATAATTATTCATGTTTCAATATGGCAAGGAAAGGCCGTCTTTCCATAGGTTTATGGAAAGATCGAATTTAATTAGAGTAATAAAAATGTAAAATATTTTTAGTTACAATATTAAAAATTTACAATGCAACATGTAGTAGTTATAAAGTTTATAACCCGATTAATGTAGCCCAAAAATTTTATCTCTATTTCTTCTAATTTGCAGTTTAAACCTTAATCTTTCCACGACTTATGAAAATACCGTCTTTCAAGACGGACTCCAATATTTTTTGCAATCTTGATAATTTCACTGGATGGAAATAAACATTAAACTACCACATTTATTATATTAATTATATTATGATTATGTGTAATGGTTAATTGGTTTAGAACAACATTTAGTGGTTGGTTTAAAAATTAATCATTCAAACAAAAAATTCCATTCATTTAGAAGACCGTCTATAAAGAACAATTATGAAGCAGTCACTGTACTTTTAATCATTAATTTAAATATCATTTTAATTTAAAATTTGTATTTTTAAATTAAAAATTGTAATTCTCATAAAATATTTTTTACATTTTTGCTCTCAGTCACATATTATTAAATATTTAACTTGCAATATATACTTAAAATAAAAGATAAAATAAATTAAAAAGTATAATGATTGTTTCATAAATATCGGAAGAACCGTCTTTCCCGAAAAGTTTAATCTTCATTTAGAGGGACTTATTCAAGCAATTTCTACTATTTTTGCGAGAAACATGTACAATTTAGTATTACTTCATTTATCCAGCTTTTTTCATCAAACAAGCCACCTTCCACACTCTTTATCCTTTTTTTGTTAATCTTTCCTTTCTATGTTAGTATGCCAAACAAAAAGTAAGAGAGTAAACTCTTTTGTTGAAAAAGTAACCGACTAATCTTTATATAAATAATTTATCCAACAATTTATTTCCATCCTCATCGTAACAAAAGTTTGGAACCGATTAACCCATGAAAATTAATAAGCTGGGGATCAGGTACACACTATAAGCAGATAATTTCCACGTGTCCGACATGCCGAGCTCCACGTAGCCAAGACTTCCGTCTCCGACAAGGTTCTCATGTCACCACCACGCCAGATCTCGGGACCTTTCCTACGTTACACAAACCAAACCTCAATCCCATCCCTCCACAAACCGCTATAAATACCACCCCAAATCTCCATTTCCAATCACTCACCACCCAACAGTCTTCACTAAAACTCCATCAATCAATCCTCGTATCCTCAACTCCATCATCAACCATGAAAGGATCAGGAATCGTGAGCGTCATGATCGTGCTTTCGATGCTGCTCATGGTGGCTCGCCAGAGCCACGCCGTGGACTGCGGAAAGGTCGTCGGCGCCCTTTCGCCGTGCCTGACCTACCTCAAATCCGGCGGCAAACCGAGCTCCCAGTGCTGCGACGGCGTCCGGAAGCTGAGGGACATGACCGGAAACACGCAGGGCCGGCGCTCCGCCTGCCAGTGCGTGAAGGACGCGGCATCCAAGGTGTCCGTCAACCCCGACAACGCCTCTAAGCTCCCCGGCGCCTGCGGGGCCCCCATCAGCATCCCCATCTCGGCCTCCACCAACTGTCAGACGTGAGTACAGTACACATCGTATCCCCGGTAACCAAATAGATTTATATTTTTAAACGGTAAAAATTATTGACTTTGTTGTCATTGGTGCTGCAGTATTCCTTGAGCGAGGTGGATTGATCGAGCAGTGGAGAATAATTGGCGGCGGGATGAACGTTTGAGCTCTGGATATATGCATACAGTTTATATACAGCACTAGCTAGGGCTCTTTTCAATTACGTTCAACTTCGCTGCATTTGAGCCCACGCTTTTGTGGGTTTCTGTCTGTATAAATAAAGTTATTTTTCTCCGTTTTCGTGATATAATTTTTAATTGCATATTTCTTCAATATAGTGGTGTTGATTAAATTAAATGTGTGGGTGATTTTGGTGTTAGTGAATTGGACATGGATCTGAATTAGTCATCGGTGGTTTAGGATGCGTGGTGTTGATTGGATGTGTTGATGTTAATCTGAATCACGCGGTTGATTGGATTTTGAAGGCTCATCTGCTAGTGGCACCGCAGCTTTAGATGATTGGATTTAGGTGGAAAAAATGAGTGGATGAAATGGAATGTCATTAATAAAAAGTAGAATGCATAAATGAAATTGAAGAAATTTTATCAAAAATAAAAAAATGTGTCAATATAAAAGATATAATTAAAAAATGAAAGTGTATTAGATGGAGTGTTTTTTCAAACAAAAATTAAGAGTATTTCTGAACTTGTAACTCAGATATCACCATCACGAGCTAGAATAGTACTCCCCTGTACCATTTCAAATAACACACTTTAATTTTCAGCCGTTGATTCAAAAAATATTTAGTTCTAATAGTATTTTTTATGTTCAATAATTAAAATTTTTGAAAATTAGACATTTTAAAACATATGTTATAATGAATCTAATAACGTATCACTTAATAGTATTTATATGTCGTGATAAAAGGTCCTGGTCTCGGAAGAGATGCAGCATGACGAGCCAGAAGTGGTATACTATAAAGAGAGTTTCGTAACCGTCAAAGCTGAAGCTTCCAATATGCTGCTCGCCTAGATGCCGTGCATATTTTTCCCGTCCTTCTACTGGCAAAACCAACCCTAACTCGCTCTCTCTGTGCTTCTTTCCTAAGTCTGTAGCTCAAGTTTACCTTAGCAGCGGCAAAACTATGCAAACAGGTTTAAAAGCGGTAGATAGCCTGGTTCCTATAGGTCGTGGTCAACGAGAACTTATAATTAGGGACCGACAAACTGGAAAAAAAGCTATTGCTATCGATACCATATTAAACCAAAAGCAAATGAACTCAAGGGCAACCTCTGAGAGTGAGACATTGTATTGTGTCGAGGGACGGAGGAGGCTAGGTTAGCCGAAAGATGGTTATCGGTTCAAGAACGTAAGGTGCCCCTGCTTGTCAGGGTAAGAGGGGTAGAGAAAATGCCTCGAGCCCGTCTATTACAATCCTAATCATTACCTCATTTGGTTGACACAAACTTTCATATATTATATTATCTTCCTGAACAATTCTTGTGCATCAAGAACCCTTTGTTGTCGAAACAGCCCCGTAAGTAAAGTGTTAAAGGGCAATTCGATCACTTCGGGAAGGAAAGAGGAGGCCTGCTCATAAAATGGTAATTGTTAACCCTTTTCCTCAGACAGAAGAAGAACGGATTGAAGCAAGTTAAGTTAAGGTAGCCGTAGAGGAACCCGTGGCTGGATTGAATCCTTCGCGATGGAAATGCGCTAAAGGTAAAAATTTGTAAATTTCTGTTGATAATTTTTTTTATCAAACAGACCCCACACGAAGTTTGTGAATAAGTGATTGTCTGATAATGAGCAAGGAAGATCCGTCTTTCTGCTAAACAGGATGTGCCAATCATTGAGTAAAAAGACTAAAGCAACGCGGTAAGATTAAGCTTCAGAGTATCAATCAAGAGACTAAATATCAGGTTTTACGGCACCGAGTTACATCTCACTAAAAACTTCTATTGGCTCTTCTGCTCAGAAACGAAATGTTCCTGGAAATTCTTGCTCCCATTGGATCCTTTATATCTATATGCACCAAGATCCCGATTCATGGATCTCTCGGTTCGAGAAATGAAAATAAGAGGATCGAACCGTTTCTTCTGACTCTTTTTCAAATTCGATAAATGTTGGTTGATCCTATATTTCATCTATAAATATAAAAAATAAAAAGGGGATTTATGAATAGTATCATAAAAATGAAAGATTATGTCCAATTTGAATTGACCATCACTCTTTTTTTTTCTTTAGTAGAGCTAGAATTCCATACTCGATCTCATGGATACATATAGAATTCTGCGGAAAGCCGTATTCGATGAAAGTCGTATGTACGGTTTGGGGGGATAAGATCCCGATTAATTCTTAACAAATTTGTGTTCGCAATTTGATTCATACAAGTAAGCATCAAACTAATCAAGCATACCGAGAAGAAGAATATGTTGATACAAATTCTTTGGATTTACTTGTTCCTGAAAATATTTTATCGTCCAGAGTCAAAGTTAATTTTTTTAATTAAATAAATAGTTAAATTACATATTGAAATCGGGCTAAAATAGTAGTTATTAAACTACATTACCAACTGGTGAATTGAACGATGAATGGTAATTAATTAATATTTTGCCCAACTGGTAAATTGAATGATGAAGGGTAATTAATTAATATCTTCTCATTGGTATAAAATAAATTTTATCTACATAATTTTGATTTGGTTAATCAAAAACTATTCAAAAATCAAAGTTAAGATATAACTTCTGCCTTTTGGTATTTAAAATTAAACTAAACAGGCTTAAGAAATTATATCGAAGGCTTTTACAAATTTACTTTCCAATGTGCTACACTTATATGCGTTTCAAACGAAAGTTACACTTACAGGTCTCCGAAAACCGAAATTAGAATTTCTTACACAAATGTCCACTACTAGTATTTTGTTTCTAGTATTCGATAACAACTTTTTCTCTCTTGCCACCGCATCCCCCTCCCAAAAAGTTCCACGCTTTCCTTCAATCTCCTTTTTCCATGGGAAGATGGAGAAATAACGGTTGGAAAATGATGGTTAACCTATTGAAATTCGTCATTTTATTTACCTTCGTTTTGAGTGGGATCCAAACAGATTTTGGGTCAGTAGATGTCATTTTTGAATTCTCCTTCGCGAGTATTATTATATTGACTATATAAATTCTCAAAACGCATCATGGGTGAATGAGATATAGATGTTTGAAATATCACTCTTGAAAGAGGAAAAATGGGCAGAAATTGGCCCTGAGTTTTTTTTTCTCTGGACTGTCCAAAATGCGTATGGACCGCGTGGAAGTCTTTGGAAGGCTCAACCCCATAATATATCTGGAATTGCTTGTGTGTATTTCTTAAAAGATAAGAACGAAATACTTCCATATTTTGTAAGATATCTTGTCTTAAATAAAAATACAGTTTACCATGTTTAATACGCTGAAAAACATTTGTGCAAATATTTCTTTCATTTCCAGCAGATTTGATTCGAGTATTTATGGAATATCTCAGATTTGGTGAGTTGGTGATTGGAGAATATTCTTCTCTAATTACAAAAAAATTGGAATATCACGTTTCCATGATTATGGTCTCTTAGAACAGTATAAATAGAGCCTCTAAATCAGTCAGAAAACTCACACCATTCTCAATTTCCTCTTTTTTTTCTAAACTTGAGTCCCACTTCTTTCTTTCTCTGTCGGTGATAGTCCTTTGGGCCTTCCTTATGTGTTAATTGTTACCTGCAATGGTTTTACCCACGATGTCCACTCATTCATTTCAAGGACAGCGAGTGTTACTCGTGACTCCATCACTTGGTGATTACTTGAAACGTGATTTATGCTTTGATTATTTGTAATTTAAGCTTTTCGATTTTATGCTTGAATAATTAATAAGAGTTTATTATTCTTGCATATGTTAATTGCTTGTTCAATTTTTGTTATTTGATTTTTTGCATGATATAATCAATATATATCCAACAACAACAGTTTATTTTAATTCATATTTTTATTATCGAATAAGTGAGATTTGTCTCCACAGATTAGTTTTATTCTCCAACCTGATCGATTAGATCGTTATGTTCATGATGATGACTCGATTTAGTTGTTCACGTTGAATTTTTGTTCTCGATCTGCTTGTATAGATCGTGTGTTCGCAATTTTATTTGTAGTTTTATTTTTTGGTTTCCATTTATCGCAGGGTTATATCTGCACTTTCGTCAATTATACAGGGTTATATATGCACTTTTCTCTAAAAATATTAGACAATGATATGAGATGCGTAATTTATTACTCCCTCCGTCTCAGACGAATCACACCCTTTCTTTTTATAGGTGTCCCAGTCAAGCACACTTTCCATCTTAGGAAATATTTACTAAAATAAAAGATATATTTATCCCTAAAACCCCATAATTTTACACTACACTTTTCATGTGCCAACCATTCTTTTTTCGAAACTAGAGCCAAGCATTCCATTCCTTTCTCATTATCACGAAACCCATTTGATCTTCTTCCTCTAAACACTTTTATTAACCAACCTAGAAAATCCATTTATTCACAAAACTCCATTGCTTAAAACTCATTTTCTTCATATACACAAACAAGATCTGAAACCTTCGGCGTAGGCGTCGGCGACCTCAAGAAGGAAGCCGAGAAGCACAGCGTTCATCAACTGGGTTCTTTGATTTGGAGCTTTCATCATTTGGGTTTAGTCGATTAAGGGTTTTCATCATCCGAGTTAATTTGGGGCTTTCATCATCTGGGTTTAGTTGATTAGGGTTTTCATCAACTGAGTTTCTTCAATTTGGGTCTTCATTGTTTGGCTTCTTTTGTTAAGAAGAGGGATCAGGGCCATGCCGCCGAGAAGAGTGAGATTGGAAGCATTGCAAGTTGGGGGAGGTGATGTGCAGAGCCGGAGGGAGGTGGTGGTCCAAGGGGAAGAAGGTGCAAGGGCAAGAAGGACATCCACATTTGAGGAGAGTTTTCTCTCTCTCCAAAATCCTGGGATGGAGAGAGTACATGCTTTGTTAATTAAAGGGTGGCATTGTTTTGAGCGCTTTTGTACGTAGCCAGGTTAGGTTTATTTCCAAACCTCATCCCATAGGCAAAAGACGATGATCCGCTCGCCCTCAGCGGCCCATACCAGACGACACCCCGGCCATCGTATGAGAGGTAAATTACGGTAGCCCAGCACCAGGATCATTGGGCTTGACATTGCCTCGGTGCGCACAAGGGAGCCTTGCAAAGCAAGAACACCCCGCACTGCCGCTGCTGAGGATCGAACCTTGGGTTTTAGCGTTCCCACCCACCTCCCAACCACTAGGGTACACCCGTGGGTGTAACCTCACCCCATAAGCAAACATATACTCCGATGCATTCATTTTTCTAGGTGCTCCGCACTACAAGAACACTCGCGAATTTATTCCACCCTGCCCGATCAAAAATTAAGGTACACAATTTGACTATATTTTATCATCGTGTCGAAAAACAGGACTAATGTGTAGAGATGAATTCTACACTTACTTAAAAATATAAATATTAAAAAATTATCAATTATAACAAACTATTCGTCACTTTTTCATGATGGGAAGATGAAAAAGGGAGATCGATAAAAAAGATATGGTGCAGCAAGTTAGGTTAATTTGCAGCTAATTGATTGACTAATTAATGTTTGAAACTGTTAATATTTTAAAAAATGGTTAAACTGTGATCTCAGTTGGTAGGTGGAAGTATTTTATATTGACTTACTTTTTATTTTTATATAAAAAAATTAATTTCATACACTTATTCTACTTTTTTCAATCCAATTTCATTCATTTTGATAAGGAAATAGAAAATCTTTCCTTGTAAGAAAAGTTA
Source organism: Rubia yunnanensis (assembly GCA_037428765.1). Lineage (NCBI taxonomy): Eukaryota > Viridiplantae > Streptophyta > Magnoliopsida > Gentianales > Rubiaceae > Rubia > Rubia yunnanensis. The sequence goes on from CM075069.1 coordinate 7,254,930, forward strand.
TAAATGTTAGTTACCTTATAATATTAGTTTCCTTGTAGGTTAGATTATTCGAGTATATGGTAATTTCCTTATAGACTTAGAATTTAATTCCTGTTAGAATTTAGTTTGTAGCCTATATATTGTAATCCCCATTATTGATGAGATGTGTCATTGATATAATATCAATGCACCATAATAAAGTCATTCATATTTTATTATGGTATTAGAGCGTAAGATCTTGAAGACCCGAGTCGACGTCTTTCTCGCCTCTGCCCGCTACAAATTTACGTTGGCGCAGCTCGCCAACTTTTGTTGTTGTTTCATTGTTGATGTCGTCTGTTGCTCGCCAATATCTGTTGTTGCAGTCCACCGCTTTTTATTGCTATTTCGTAGTTGATGTCGCCCGCTGCTCACCGATATCTGTTGTCGCAGCTTGCCGATCAACTCCTATATTATTATTATCCTGGCCGTGTTTGTGATGAATATTGCTCTTACTATCATTCTACATCCGCTGCACTAAGCTGTTGTCGTCAGCACAGGGATCTCCGTTGTTGATCACCGATAGATCGTGTTTATGGTCTTCTACAAATACCGTTCTTAGTGAAGTTGAATACTACTCTACCACTACTACTACCGTTAATAAAACTGAATATTTCTCTACTGCTGCTACAGTTATTGTTGCTACTGCTACTTCAAATAGCTGAATCTTGTTCTATGGATGATTTTTTTTTCCAGAACTATAAACAATTAGTGATTTCAGAATCTTTTTCGCAAGTTGGACATTCTTGTTCATCATGCTCCAACTTGAGAGAGGATGATAAGGAAATGGAAACCCTTTCCTTGTAGGAAAAATTATAAATGGTAGTTAGTAGAATTAGTTTCCTCGTAGATTATATTATATGTGGTAATTTTCTTATAGACTTAGAATCTAATTCCTGTTAGACTCCAGTTTGTAGTCTATATATTGTAATCTTCACTATTGATGAGATGTGTCATTGATGTGATATCAATGGACCATAATAAAATCTTATGCTAAATCTTACGCATATTTAACTAATAATTTTTCAAATAAAAAATAAATATTACTCACTTATTAGAGTTAGCTATGAGGAAAACATATAGTAGATGGATCCGTTTTGAATTTTTGATTAGTTTTTCGCTGATGGTTGTCGCTACTACTGAGTACTGATCACTACCAACAACCTAATTTTGGTATTCATGATTCCGCCACATTCTATACTTAGAAACTACAATTTACACTTCTCAAGCAAAGCAGCCTCCTCATCCGTTTCCGACAATGATTACTCAGTAACCAGGTCATAACTGAACCAGATTCACTGTCTATTATCCGAGAATTTTTTTTGTATATATGTTATATTACTCGTAGGATAAACTCTGGATTTCCAGAATTGATCTATTAATAATTATTTATTGGATAAGTTTTTATTGATGAGAGGTACATAAAAACGATTACATCAAAATAAATTTTCCTATTATGCACAGTTGAATTATCCTATAATGAAATTTGCTATTACGGTGAAAAGAATCGAAATTATGTTGCTTTGAATGAAAATGTAGAAACGATATCGTCTGCCTATTTGAAGGGAACAAATGTGCTGTGATTCTTTCATATTTTGATTGGATAGATGACACACTTTTTTATTTTGGTCCGATTATTTATTTTATATATTTACAACTTGTAATTATGACTCATTTTCTTTTCCTATCAATCAATTTAATTTCTTATTACTTGGAATTTTTGTGTCCAAACTAACACCAAATACCAAATACCAACCCCTTAGTAAATATGTGTTCTAGACATTACGTACATTATTCAATACAATCCTTAATCCCACCCCTTGACAAACCACTATAAATACCATTCCCAAGTTCCATTTCCATTCATTCATTCCTCATCAAGTACTCTTTCACTAACACTTGATCAATCAATTCCCATCTTCTCAACTTCATTATCAACCATGAAAGGATCAGGAATCGTGAGCGTTGTGATCGTTCTGACAATGGTGCTAATGGCGGCGAGGCAGAGCCGTGCGGTGGACTGCGGCCAGGTCGTCGGCGCTCTCTCTCCATGCCTGACCTACCTCAAATCTGGTGGCACTCCAAGCTCCCAGTGCTGCGACGGCGTCCGGAAGCTGCGAGACATGACCGGAAACACACAGGACCGGCGCTCCGCCTGCCAGTGCGTGATGGACGCGGCATCCAAGGTCTCCGTCAACCCCGACAACGCCTCTAAGCTCCCCGGCATCTGTGGCGCCCCCATCAGCATCCCCATTTCCTCCTCCACCAACTGTCAGACGTAAGTGTTCCATCTCTTCCCGTCTTAGCATAAGTTATATCTGACCACGATAACTTTATTTATCAATTAGTGGTAACTTATAAAAATAAAATATCTCACGTGGTGGTATTATTAGCTATTTACTAATCAGACATGAATAAGAAAGTTGACAAACTAATGCATTTTTGTGTTCTTGTCTTTGTTGCAGTATTCCTTGAGCGAGGTGGATTAATGTTTCGAAATTTGCGAGTAGTGAAGAAATAATTGGCAGCGGAATGAATGTGGGGGCTCTTTTTCTTAGTTACATTCAATTTCGCTCCATACGTGTAATGTATAACCCACGCTTTTGTGGGCGATGTTTCCATGAATAAATAGTCATTTCCATTTCTTTGTGTTTCGAGATGCATATGATCCATGAATTACAGGATGATGAAAATTGAAACGGTGACTTCGAAATTCCCATAATTGAGCATTTGATTGTTCAATTTGCCTGCTATGGACAACGTTCAGAAATGCAAATGTAATGTAGTATATGGTTGGATTTCTGCAAGCAAATTTGAGATAAAAAATACACACGGAAGTATAAATTGTTATTTCAATATTGGCGCGTGAAGCGTGTGCAGCGGCGTCAACCTGGGCGGCACGGAGTTGGACTGGACCGGCAAAGTGGGTGGCCGGTAGTCGGGGCCGGACGGCGGATCCAGGTGAGTAGGCGGATCGGCGGCCGGCAATAGAGGTGGGACGGCGGTTGGCGGGTAAGACTCCGACGGAGGTGGCGGTGAGGTGGTGGTGTCGCTAGGATGCACTGATGAGGCCGATGTCAGAGTGACTTCTTATGAGAACTGATCTTAAAAAAAAATTGGCATCCTGACTGTTGGAGAAAGTGCGGGATTCCAAGTCATAAAGGCAATAGCCTTTCTTTCCGGCAGGACATCCAAGAAACAAACATCGCCGACTTCTTGGTGAAAACTTTTCACGATATCTGGGAATGTAAGCTGCAAAACACAAGTATCCAAATACCTTTAAAGGTTTGTAATTTGGAGCTCGCCCAAAGAGCATCTCAATGGAGTACGCCCATTGAAAGTTTCATCGGTGTCCGATTCATCAGATAAGAAGCAATAATAACACATTCTCCCTAAAAATCAATTGGCATATTGGCTTGAAAATGCAAGGCACGCGTCACATTTAACAAATGGCAATACTTTTGTTCAACACGACCATTCGGCTGTGGAGTATCAACCATAGATGTCGCAAAAATTATCCTAGATTTAGCAAAGTATGATCTTAATGGCAGAAACTCAGTGTCATTGTCAGCCCGGACGCGCAGAACTCTGTGGCCGAACTGGTTCTTGATTAAAGCACAAAATTCTATAAATCTAGAAGCTACTTCTGACTTAGCAACTAATAGACAAGCCCAAACAGCTCGGGAATAATCATCAACTATGGTTTAAAAGTAAAATGCACCACTAGAAGATGACATTCTATGAGGACCCCAAACATCACAATGTATTAATTCAAATGATGAAGTAGCATTTGAAGGGCTCAAAGAAAAACTATATTTAGTCTGTTTTGCTCTATAGCATTCAGAGCAAGGAACATATGTATTATTTGTGCTAAAATCGATAGAAGAAACAGAAGACAACACCGTAGACAAAGGATGTCCAAGACGCTGATGCCATAAATCAGAAGAAGAAACGGAAGCAACTGTCGAGAAAAACTACAAGACAGGAGGACGAACACGAGTATCCAGCAAGCGAAGCTAATAACACCCCCCCTTGCTGTTCACCCACGCCAATCACAATCCTCGTACTGATTTTCTGTAAAATGCAATATTTTTCAGTAAACATAGCTAGAAAATTTAAGGCAGATAGCAATCTAGAGCATGATAATAAGTTGCATCGCGAAACAGGTATGTATAACACATGATTAAGGGTGACATCACCAAAGCAGATAGAACCATATTGTGCAGTATACGATACAGATCCACCAGGAAGTATAACATTCACAGAATCGATAGCAGTATGAATATCAGTAAGAGAACCTTTGTCACTGGTCATGTGATACGAGGCTCCTGAATCAAGAATCCAAGGCAAAGTAGACTTACCTGACCCATGGTCAGAGAATTAAACTGATAAAACAAATACTTGGTCGTGCTCCATTGGTCATCAGACATAGCAGGGCCAAAGTCAGAACGGGTAGGGTCACTACCGTTGGAGGCCGCTACCGCAAACCCTGGCAGGGACACGGCAGCGCCGGCGAACGACAACGGAGGTGGACGAGCTACGGCAGGGCCAGTGGCGACGACGAGATGACCGAGAAGCTGGCGCCATCTTCTTGGCGGTGTTGTCTTTCTCCCTCATCTTCGTGTACCATTCTGGATAGCCATTAAGCTGGAAATAGGAACCTTTGTCGTGTGCCTTGCAATGACAATGCGTACAGACGAAATTCTTGAGATTCTTACAGACGAGACCGCATGGAATTGTAGTCCCCAAACAGTTTCTTTAGATTGCCAAAGTAAATGGCGATAGTCTGATCATTCTGCCTACAGTTCAAAATATCTTTGCGCATCTGTAAAATTTTCATACCATCACCAAGAGTAAAACGTCCCTTCAGGTCATTCACAATTCCTTAACTGTGGCAAAAGAACTTGTAGAAGATCGCAATGACGGATCCAGGGTTTGCAAGATCCAGCAGACAAGGGTAGCATTAACCACAAACCAATCAGCAGCATCAGGATGATCATCCTGAGGTTACAGAATGGGTCCATCAATGAACTCAATCTTATGTTTAGCAAGCATAGCACGGCAAATTCCATCAGACCATTCGAGGTAATTCTCTTGACCCTTCAAGATGGTGGGTGCAATAACCAAACCATGGCTGTCAGAAGAGCCAATAAAGTAGGAATCATTCGACAAACGACCAACAAGTACAGCTGTCCTAGGACCAGATTGCAACTGCAACTGTTTTCAATTACCTCATAGTCATTCATATCCTGAAGCTTGCGAGCCTGTCTGCCGGGATTGCTTCCAGAAGCAGACATAGTGCAGAATTAGGTACAGATCAGCGGCAAATCGGTAGGATCGGTGGTGGATTAGATTGGCAAGACACGACAACGCGTGGTGTGAACGGAGGCGATATGTGGTGTGAACGGAGGCGGCGTGTGGGACTCAGAGTCGGCGTGTGAGCAATAATGCACAGACCGATCTGAGCTGGGAGGGAAGCTGACGGATCACGGCAACCAGGCGGTGGTGCGGCAATCGAAGAGCAGCAAAAACGATGAGTGATGCGACGGCTGGGCGGCGGCGCATGACAATAACGCGCGGCTGATGGCGGCGATGGGAGCTCGACAAAAGCAGCAGATTTTTCCTTTATGGTTTCAGGATTTTATGCTCTAATACCATGCAAAAAATAAGGGTCATAATGTGTCATTGTATTCATGATCTCATGGTACATTATATAATGGTACAAAATATCTATACAAAATATAAAAATGTAATAGAATCTAATTACAATTACAAATAATATCTAGGTTACTCAATTAGAGATTGAAAACTGTATGTTGACAAAAAAAAAATTGAACCAACCAGGAATGCGCAGTACCAAATTAAGGATGAATAAGCTAAATTTCCGGCATATTATGAATCACTTGCTTCTTAAGATGATTTTAAAAGAATTAGAATTTCCTTTTTTTTTTAAACAGTGATTAATAAGATTCATATAAATTTATGCTTTTAGACATGTAAATTCACACTTGTAAATTTACATTGGGTAGTCGTATAAATACTACTCCCTACATAAAAGAAAAATCATAAAAAAGAAGAGTAATATTCCCTCCAATTTTTTAATATTATCCCACTTTTTAAATGGTAGTACAATTTTCTTTAAAGCAAAATTAGTGGTGAAGGGTTGAATTGGAAGAATAAAAATTAGGTTGAATTAATAAAAACATTTTTTGATTTATCAAACGAGGAATGTAATAATATAAAATATCACCCCCAAAAAAAAACTATCCGGACCAAAAGATCATCCATGTCACCTTTACTCGTGATCAAACTGTACAAACTGTTTGAAAATCCTCGGCAATGAACCACACCAATGGTATGCGTATCTACATTTTCCAAATCTACAAGTCAATTAAGTATTGAAATTAGTTAATGTCAAATATTTTTATTCGTATTTTTATATATTAGGTCAATGAAGGATTGATAAATGATTAATATAAGTCAATTTAGTTATTAGTTAAAGTCAATAAAAGACATGAACGATTTTAAAAAATTTTAAAAAAATATTAGCTTGGAGTGGCTGCGCACAACTGCATCCAAACCATGAAATTTTTGACAAAAAATTTTAAAATTTTTATCACCAATTTTTTAAAAACTGGTGTTCCATTGCTGTTATTTTATATGTATATGGTTACAATTATCTACGCTCACACTGCGCCTATGATGTAGCACCCTGAGGGCTATTAGTTAGTGACGGCGTTTTCCACAAGTCAGAAATCCGTAAAACAATGAAAACAACGGATATTGCATCTTTTCAGGGACAAATAAGGAGAACGCGTCTTCGTCCCCATCCCTTCATACTAGGCAGTGTTGTTATCGAAATCTAAACTTTTTGGTTGATTAATTTAACCGCCAAAATGGCCGTGGAAATCTGTACTGGATCAAATGGGCATGGGATGCTGTGTCTGTGACATGGTATGGTTATTTCGCAGGCGTCAATGGCGAGAGAGGTATGCAAATGCCAAAAGAAGCAAGGCAGATGACCGCATGAGTAGGCTGCCAAGAGATATTCTGATCTGCATCATATCTCTTCTCCCCCTGAAAGAGGCTGCGAGAACAAGTGTTTTGGCGAAATATTGGAACGGACTCTGGCGGTTTGCTGCTCGCCTTGATTTTGATGCTCTTCCAGTACTACGAGGTATGAGAGGTCGTCCCGAGCGGTTCCACACGGAGAGGAGCAAGTATGTGGAATGGGTAAACAATGTGCTCCGGTCCCACAAAGCCGCGGTTCATGGGTTGGGCATTCAGTTTCAGTTGGACAGCTTCTTCCAATCCGACATTGATGAATGGCTCCGCATTGCATTTTCAAGGGGATTTCAGGCCCTGGATTTGGGCTTCTATTTTGGTCTCAGTTCCGGCGCTTCCACTACTTGTCACAAATATTCCTTCCCTATTAGGCTCCTCCTTGGTAACACCATGTGAATTGTTTTGAGCTGACCTGGATTAAAAATGTGTACTGAATTGAACTGAACTGAATTGCAGATGGACCACCGTTATTGATCAGATCCTTGAGTTTAAGAGGCGTGCTCGTGACCGGGGAAGGTGTTGCCCTTTTCCTGCGCAAACTCCCTTGTCTTGAACGCCTGAATTTGAGTTTTGTAGATAAGGATTTGTTCAGCGTTGAAGTGTGCGGTTCATCTCTTGCTCTTAAACATCTCGAGATAACCTACTGTCGGTATCTGGAGTCCATCGTTGTGCGCCATGTTACACGTCTGGTCTCACTGAAAATCAGCAAAGTGACAAACTTGGTGGTTGAAAATGTTCCAAACCTTGTGGATTTATGCATTGTTAAAAGTGCATGGCTGGTTAGGGAGATTAAACCGCTGCTTTCCGCCCACCTGTCGAGGCTCCAAGTTTTCACCTTTGGTGTCTCGCTGCTTGATGTTCACAGGGTTAAAGCGATTGACCTTCCCCAACTCACCCACTTGAAGCAACTAAACTTGAACGTTGAAGCATGGAGTGATGAAAGCCTTATGGCTCTAACTTCTATCATAGCCTCATCTCCCAAGTTGGAGAAGCTTGTATTGGAGGTAACTTTCATTTCACATTCTCCTAATCTTATGCTCCAAGGTTAGTTGTTTGATTATAATATAGTTTAAGATACTTCCAACCATTCATTTTAGAGGAAATATTCAAAATAATATCCGTGTTTAATCGAAATTCACATAAACACAGTTGATGTTTTCAAATGTGTCCCTGTTAAAATACTCATTTTTTCATTTATATCCCAAAGGTTATCTTTCAATGAAAATGTGAAATGAAACTTATGTGTGTTGATAGGTTTTGTGTTTGTTTTTTAGCTGGAGTGGGTGTCTTGTCCGCGTAGAGATGAAAGGGAGTATGAGAAAGGTCCGAGGCATCCACTCCAACACCTTAAAATAGTTGAGTTTCGTGGATATTGTGGGCGCACAGCCGACGATGAACTTGTGATGTACCTAGTGGAAAACAGCATCGCTTTACAAAAAATAACCGTTGATTCTCGAATACGTGAAGACATAGAGTTCTTCACCAAACCGATTATAGTGATTGGAGGAATCAAATTGGCCAAAGAGCGTGCTAAGCAACTCAAGAGAAGAGTATTGACGCCTTCGTCTCTTGTTGAATTTCTTATTTTCTAGCTCATGCATCCTTTAATACTAATCACAAAGCACACGCTGTAATAAAGATTATTTCTTTTTGTTTTGTTCATTTTTAAAAGAGTCCGTCTCTTGAAAGACGGTCTTTCCATAAGTTATGGAAAGACCAAGGTTTAAAGTGTAAATTAGAAGAAATGGAGATAAAATTTTCGGGTTGCATGAACCGGGTTATAAATTTTATAACTACTACATGTTGCATACTAAAAGTTTAATATTGCAACTAAGACCTTTTACCTTTTATTATTCTAGTTAAACCCCGTCTTTCCATAAGCCTATGGAAAGACCGTCTTTCCCAAGACTTTGCCTTTTTAAAATCCTTAATTTTTGTGTCGAACTAATATTCGATGCAATAAATTACCTATTGTTTCTTTTTTTTTAGTGTGAATGTTGTTCATGTGACACTAATAATTCTTCGATTTCACTAAATCAAAACATAAAAATTTATATGTTCAGATAAAAGTAAAAAGGGCAAAATACTGATATGACCCTATGTTTTGGAGGTTTTGGCTGATATGACCTTGTGAAGTTCGAAAGTGTTATTGTAGCCCTGTGTTTTGGATCAAAAGTGCCGATATAACCCTGTGGCACTATTCTGGCATTGACTGACTAATTTCTGGCATTGACCAAATTTAAAAAGATAAAAATTCCCCTGACTTGGAATCTGAAATTTTAAGTGACCATTTCACCCTTTAGTCCCTGAATTTAAATCGCCAGAAAATCCAAAATCCGCTTCCCCATCAATGCCCAGCCTCGCCCAGCTTACCGGAAAATCCTAAATCCACCACCACCGCAGCCGATTCCCCATCAAAGCCCAGCTCCAAAATAAGATCTCATTTTCCGGCGATAAATAACCCTCGCGAATCAGATCCCTCCGAAACAAAATCTCCCGTCGCACCGTAAAACCCAGGTCTCTCGTTGGTGGAAACGAGAACGGGCTACGTCGATTGGAAAACCCAGGTCTCTCGAGGCGGAGGAACGAGAGCCAGAAATGGGTAGGGCGAGGAGAACCGGTTGGAGAGTAGGGCGAGGAGAACGGACCGGAGGAACGGAGCGATGAGAACCAGAGAGGGTAGGGCAAGAAGAACGGGCCGGAGCGGGTGACGATAACGGGCGGAGATGCAGGAGAACGAGAACGGGGACCAGATCTGGAGGTTGGGGATGGGAACGGGCGGAGAACGGGAACGAACGTCGTAGAAGACGCCGGCCACCTCCACCGCCGCCGGTCAACTCCACCGCCACCGGCCACCTCCACCGACGGTAGTATATTGAGGTTTAAAAATCATTTTTAATAATTATTATTTATTCCCTTTTTTATTCTTTAAATTAAATTTAAAATACATATAGGGTAAAATGGACTAAAGGGACTAAAGGGTAAAATGGGCACTTTAATTTTCAGATTCCAAGTTAGGGGTGTTTTTGTCTTTTTAAATTTGGTTAATGCCAGAAATTAGTCAGTCAACGCTGGAATAGTGCCACGGGGTTATATCAGCACTGTTGACCCAAAACATAGGACTACGATAGCACTTTCTAACTTCACAGGGTTATATCAGAACAAACACTCAAAACATATGATTATATGAGCAATATACTCATGTAAAAAAATTTTAATCTCAATATCACAAAACTATGCCAGAAAATCCCTTCACGCGTTGTCATAATTCCCGGTTTCGATTTTGGTTTCGGTTTCGGTTTCGCTCAAGCGGTCAAAACTTTGACTCCGACTTTGGATCATCCTTAACGGTTTGTCTAGGGCAGCTTGCCATTTAGGATTGTAGTGACAAGGGATTATGTTAATCGAAGTTGGTTTTGGTAACATTTCATTTGGTTTTTTAACATAAATTTTAATATATTTATCTATTTTTCTTAATTTCCAAACTTTTCTTCCTCAGTTTTGGTTCCATTAAGTTCCAACTTATTGCTTTAAATACAAATTTAGATTAAGGGAGAGAATGAGTAAATGTGTGAATGATTGGAGCTAGGGAGAATTTAGTAGAGTGTGTGCATATTAGAAGGTTAACATTTATTAATTTATTGATAAATGAATAAAAAAAGGGAAAAGTGCAAGACGGAGTTTTGGGAAGACCGTATTTTCTTAAACTTATGGAAAGACGTGGTTCAATAAAAATAATAAAAGGTAAAATATTTTAGTTGTAATATTAAAATTTTACCATGCAACTTGTAGTAATAATAAAGTTTATAACCCGATTCATGCAACCCAAAAATTTTTCTTCATTCTTCTAATTTACACTTTAAACATTGGTCTTTCCATAACTTATAAAAAGACCGTCTTTCAAGAGACGGACTCAAAGTGCAAAAATAATGCTATTAAATTTTGAAAGTGCAGATATAACCTTGTAAAACTTGAAAGTGCATAATTAACCCTTTTTTTTTTGTAAAATTGTGCAATTATATCCATTTTAATCAATTCTGGCCTTGAGCCAATGAAGTCAACGGTTGACCAAGAAGAAAAGACAATATTATCTCTGAACTTAAAATTAAAATTGTAATGACAATTAAACCCCTTCTTCTTCATCTTCAAATATCATCTTCAAATATCATCTTCTTAGTTTCATCTCCACTAATGCGCCATCGCCGGTGCAGAACCTCCGCCGGCTAAGGATTTTTGTCGGGCCTCCGCTGCTCAGCCCTTTGCCCGAACCAACACCACCTAGAAACCCTAGCACCCCGTCGCTCAGCCCCTTGCTAGAACCACCGCCACCCAGAAACCCTAGCCCCCCGCCCCAGGACATTCATTGGGTCTTTGCCGCTCCGCCCCTTGCGAGAACCACCGCCACACAAATACCTTAACCCCTATCGCTCCTTCACTCCCGCGCCACCCAAAAATCCCCTAACCAAACACCCGCTGTCATCGTGAACCTCCTAGAGGTGTAGAAGTCAGCGGAAGAGGTGATAAGCTCTGGAGGGCAGTGAGGGTTTTAGGGTGGAAGCGGTGGTTGACTGAGATTGGGGAGATTATGGTGGAAGGGGTTTGAGGGTGGAAGGTGGGTGGAAGGGGTCGCCGGAGGGATTGGGGAGTAAGGCATTGGCGTTGGTGGGGTGGGGGTTGAATACATATCTGGGATCTTAGAAAATGGAGCTTGGATATTGTTTTGGGTGGTGGCGGTGGTTTTGGGGTGGGGGCTGATTACAAAAGAAACTAAAAAAAAGAAAATTTGAAAAAGAAAATATTTATTTTGTTAAAAGGTAGGGATGGCATTACTGTCTTTCACTATTTTTTGGTTTTTAAATTTTTTTTAATAAAAGGGTAAAACGGTTATTTCAATAATTTTTGGCCAATTTGACTGTTGACATTTCAGTTAACAAAATCCAGGTCGTTTTTGCACTTTCAGATTTTACAAGGTCATTTCTGCATTTTCGACCAAAACATAGGGTTAAAATGCACTTTACTCATAAAATAAAGAACTGGGCCGCTATTTGTCGCCTTGTATTTTACTTACCAAAATCATGTATATATACATATTTTATGCATTTTATTTTTGTTAACTTTTTTCTTCAGATCTACTGCCACCATCACCTACTGCACGCCTCTACTATCACTTTTTTTTGCCATCTCCCGACCACAACCCTTGACCACAACTGGCAGGAACCAAAACTCTTAATTAATCGGACGGGTAGAGCGGAGTTAGAAAATTATGATTTGGTGGGCCACAATTTAATTTAGCGTTCTATATCTGAAGATTGTGTTAGAATTTTGAAAATTTTAGGGGAATGCAAAAGGACTATTTAAAAAAACTATAACCCTAACCAATATTTATATATTATTATAACTAATTTCTTTTTAGAAAATTGTGTTTTTAAAGGTAGGGCAGTTGCCCTATCTTGCACTAAGATGAATCTGCATCTGGCCACAGGCAACTCCCCCCCCCCCCCCCCCCACCACCGCCCTCACCAACACCAACCCCAACCAACACTAGCAACCATCAACCCCATCACCTAGCTCACACAACGTAGCACGTCCAGTCCGCGCCACAGTCCTTGTAAAATTATGATAAACTAAAAACAAATTCTAGGAACAGCCTGATTACCAACCTACAAACACAAGGAAGATAACTTGGGAAAATTTAACAAAAGTGAAGCAACATTAGTATCACCTGAACAACATTCACACTTAAGAAATAGAAGGAATCATAACATACTCAACAAGTACTTTATTGAATGGAATCTTAGATCTGTACAAAAATTAAGAATTATAAAAATGAAGAAAATAAAAATAAAGAATGTTTATTATAGTGTGGTTTGTGATTAGTATCAGAGGATGCATGAGCTATAAAATGAGAAATTCAACAAGAGATTAAGGCTTCAGTACTCTTCTCTTGAGTTGCTCGGCACGCTCTTTGGCCAATTTAATTCCTCCAATCACTATAACCGGTTTGGTGAAGAACTCTGTGTCTTCACGTATTCAAGAATCAACAGTTATTTTTTGTAAAGCGACACCATTTTCCACAAGGTACATCACAAGTTCTTCGTTGGCTGAATGCCCACAATATCCACGAAACTCAACTATTTTCAGGTGTTGGAGTGGATGCTTCAGACCTTTCTCATACTCTCTTTCAAGTCTTTCCAGAAGAGCCACCCACTCCAGCGGGAAAAGAAACACAAAACCTGTGAAGACACATAAGTTTCATTTCACATTTTCATTTATGTCCAAAAATAAGTTTTTTAATTGAAAATGGGTACTTTTTTATAAAAAAAAGTTAATCGGATTTATAGGGTTTTCGACCCTTATCTATCAAAGATCAATTATCGCCCGAAGTCTTACATGATGCAGTACCCGTAGGCTTATATCAGAACACTTGAAGATCACTAGGATCTTTTACACAGAGATCACGAAAAATAAAACCATTACGATCTAGATCCCGTGGAAAATTAGAATGCAAATCAACTAAACTATACACATAGTCCCTAGCTGCTATTAAAATAGTGAGCAAAAGTCTATGTGGCAAAGATAAGGGCACGTGTAAGGTAAGTGGTTTCCACTGTGTCGCCAGAGTGCACCCAAGGCTACTGTAAAAAACAACACGGTGAAGTATTACAAGATACGCATCCAAAATAAGCCATTAACACCTTTGATCAAACACCCATGACAATCAAAATGAAATAAATGAAGTCCCCCAACTAAAGATCAAGTCTGCATCCATCACCCCCTAATGTAGGAGACTAAGACCTGTCATTTTAATTGCCAAAAATATTCCCCATCAGTGTTGAAATCATATATTAGGGACCAACTTAAAGATGTCCTAATTCTTCTTTTGGACCAAAGTCTACAAATCTGATTTGCCTCCGTAGAGAAACAGTATCGCCAAAAGTTTGTATAATACAACTTTGACTTGGATTTCTCCTCACCATCTCCTATGGATATCAAATCTGAACTAAATGAGGTTTTAGCAACTTAGGCTACCGGAAAAATATACATTGACAAAAAAAAATCACTTCCAACATTTTAAATTAAAAACAAAACCTATTAAAACTGCCCATTTTAAAATCTGAAAAGGTGAAAATGAAAAGAAAATAAATAAAATACTGAAATCAATTAAAAACCTCCCACCCTAAAGAAAATAAAATTTTGAAAAATAAATTTAAAATGGAGAATGGTTGAATGGTTGAATTTGGTTACACATAGGAAGAGTCCTAGCCCCCCTTCCTCCTCCAATGTGACAAGGGGAGATTGAATTGAAGTACCATCTGATTCTGTCGACAGTAGTGATGGATTGGATTCTGTTTTGAATGTTGTGAGGTATGATTCAGAGTCAAGGAATTCTAGGGATCCTGATATTGAGGAGGAGTATCAAATACAAATGGCTTTAGAGTTGAGCGCAAGGGAGGATCTTGAGGATGTTCAGATTTAAGTTATTAAGGATATCAGTTTTGGCTCCCTGCCTCCTGATAATACTTTGGCAGCAGTTATAGCTTATAGATATTGGGTAAGACTTGATTATCTTCTTATCATTTTGGCCTTCATAGACATTTTCTTAAAATTTTGTTGTTTAGGCTTTCTGCTAGCTATACTTCTTAATGATTCCTAATACACTGAGAACTCATGGTAATGATATAAATTTGTGTTCGTATCATACTTGGATTACTCATGAACAATGTCATTTCCTTGTTCTGCCAATTTCCTTTTTCTTAATGAGCAATTGCAAGGTAGCGGAGAAGCGTGTTGTGATAAATATTCACACGTAAATTTTACCTGATACTTCCACAGTTCCACTACAATTTGCTAATCTCTTAGTTGAGGTACCTTTGAAACACACCCTTTGCATTTTTTTAACTTTTAGATAGTAGACTAGAGAAATATCATCATAAGTGCAGTGATGATAATGAATAGGGACTGTAGAAAGAATATAACAATATGGTTGGGGATTAAATTTATGCAAGCAGCTCTAACATACAGAAATATGCAAGTGCACATGTGGGCGTTTTTGCTTGTTTTTGTTATAATTTGATAAGTTTTTATCAAATTGGATGAGTAAATTATGTGTATGTTTGATATATTATTACTAGATTGACTGGGGTATTCTTTAGAATGAACAGGTGCTTTCTGATTTTAGACGAAACTGTTTCTCTGTGCATGTGTGGCTTCTGTTTGCCCGTGTTCCATTGTAATGCGGCTACATAGTTCAGTATAGAAGTTCTCTATTGGAGATTAAGCTTATTTAGTATAGGATCACAAAATTCAATAGAGCATATAATTTGCTTTCGTACACAGTCAATCCATATTGAGAGTTGCTTTCTTGATCATGGGATTTATTTTATGAATGGAGTTGTTCAGATAGTGCATATTATATAATGGAGGATTATGGGGAAGAACTAGGCAGTTAGAGAAGAAGAGTTATTTTATTGCATATTGTGTGTTGGTTAAAAGTCTAAAATTTCTTTCGAATGGATTGCCTTATTGAGCTGTGAACATAGCTGGGTACCCTTGATTGGAAGGGTGTTTTATTTTCTTCATGCTTTATGTTTGAATTCTACTTGGTTAAATTATTTGCCTTTTGTTTGGTAGTTTAGTTAATATCCACATAGTTAACCTTTAGTTAATGTTAACTTACTCTGTTTGTGGTTCTTGTTCCAATAGAATTTTTGTTCAGCTCTTGGCTTTGAGTCTAAATGTGCTCTCCTTTTGTCAAAAAAGTTGTTCACTTGATCCTGGGGTCTTTTTTTTTATTATGAACATAATTAAAAAAAATAGGCTTGAAGGGTAGAATAATCTATTTATCCAAGTCCAGTGTACTGCGTGTTTGTTAAAACCAAGCATTACTTCCTTCCCGAGTCCGTAATCACAGTACTCAGCCTCCAGATGGGGCCTTTTCTGCTAGGAGCTCAGCTACGAAAATGGGGAGGTTGAGATCAAGGAGATTGGTCACAGGGTATAGGATTTCTCGTCATAGCTCTAAAGAACCTCGGAATCGAAGCAATGGTAAATTCTTTCATTTTTTCATTTTTCTTGGACTAATTTTTGTTACTATGGGGTTTCTATTTTTAGATATGGTTTTTTGTTTTTTTGGATTGAAGCTATATGCTTTGTTGGCTCCGATTACATGATAGAATGGTGGTGGTGTATATATAGTTGAGTGCAAAGGGTAAACAAGGAATACAATTCACATCATATTCTAACTTTCCTTATCTATCAAATATCATATTAATTAGTTTTACGAGTTTGAAATTTATTTCTTGAAAATGTTGTGGTTTGGTGTCTGTTTGAGCCCTTTGTTGTGCTTGGAGTTGTCTGCCTTATTAGGAGATTATTTGAATGATGGGAATTTGTGTTGTTCTCAGGGGATGAACCTCCGGAATCATTGTTTATGAAGGAGTTGAAGAAGCGGGGTATGAATCCCACTTCGCTGCTCAAGGAAAGTAAGAAAAGCGGAAATGCGGGTGAAGAGACAAAATGTAGGGAGGAGGATGGGGGATTTTCTCAGAGAAATGCAGTTTCTATGGATGCTGAGATGAATTTGAAGAATCAGATGGAGGAATATAGAGCACTTAATAGTGAAGGCCTTGAGGTTGGCTTGGTTTATTTTACCATTTTAACACACTGAATTCATGAGAACAAGTCTAAATTGTCTGATTTCAACCTCTCGTGTGTGTTTTAATGCTGAAGCAGTTGTCGATTACTGTTCTTATTGCATTTGTGTGAGAAGAAATGATGCTTGGTCTTTATCTTGAATATGTTTCTTTACAGGGTCTGATCCAATGGGCAAGGCTTTTTATTACCCTTGGAGGAACATTCTTTCTTGCGTTTTGGCCATTGATCCTTGTCACCGTTGCCTTCTTTTCTGGCCTCTACCTGGTGAGTTCTGTTCAATCAGTTAGCTTCGTGTGTAGCTCTGTTTATACCTCACCGTGTGTTATCAGGCTTTCACTGTATTAAAACATAAATTATTCTAGAATGATGGTACATAGGCCACCTTAGTACTCTTGGAATGTAGTTTAATGTTTCCCTTCTTACGTGTCAACATTCTTTTAATGTTGCAATGGAAACTAGCATGATCCACATAGCATTGTTTGTTGGGAGAATTAGGATTGGGCTACATAGTTTGTTCTGGTTCTCATTTCTTGACCACATTATAGAACTATCACATTTGCAGATCAAAGTAGAATGAAGTGATTGATGACAAATAAAGAGTGGGATCTCTTTACCTAATTTCTACAGTACAAAGTAAAATTTATTATTCAGAATGGTGATTAGATTACTCTTTTATTTCTACTTCAAGTGTATCTTACTCTCATAATGTTCTACTTCTACATATGTACTTCACTTGAATTAGCTCAATGTTTATCTTTGATTCGATGGATGTAGTACTTTGGCTCGAGTTTCATCCATGATGGTACGGACACCCGTAGCCCTCCACTTGATTACATAGATCCCTATCAGCTTCTCGAACAGAGAGGATATCAGAAAAAACACCTTCACTATACCGAAGGACAATATGATGGCCCAGTGCAGATCAGCCTTTCGATGCACATATATAGGTTTTTCTACAGTTTATTCCCTTTACCCTAGCTTTATTCCTTCCTTGTAAAGATGTTATGCTCCATTTTTTGCTCCTTGTATAAACTATCAATGAAATTTGAAGTGCTCTTTTTGCATAAATCAAGTGGTTTTTAGTTTCTCTATTGCTTCATAGTTATACTCCAGTTTCTTCAAGTTTGCAGTTGTAGCACCATATTTCAATCTAATTCCCAAGTTAATCACTCTGAATTATGTATGAAAAGTTGTTGTTGTGTAGTGATTTTGACACATTTAGTTGAGCGAGAGTACCAATTGCTTTCTGATAGTTTATTGTTTTTAGTTTGATTTGAATCATATTAGTTTCCTTTTTTTATGAATAATGAGATGCATTTTTTTTTTCTAACGGAATGATGAGACATGTATTGATTGCATTAGTTAGGGAATATATTTCCTCTTAATTACTATTATGTTTACCCCTTTTTTATCATTCTTTTTACTTAATAAAGTACTACTTGATTCATTTGAGAAATTCATACATGGACTAATGTTTAGACTGACTAACAAAGTTTTAACAAATTGTGTTAAAAAATATTTTTTTAAATGAAGGCTGCCTAAAAAGGTTGTAATAATTTATGCATGCTTGTTATGTGTTAATTATGAACTGGTATATTAGTATGATATTTAGAGGGTGGGGCAGAATTCCAGATAGAAAGTGAGATTTTTCAATCGCATCTCCTGCGGATCAAAGTTTATCACCAACTCACGGATGAACCATTTTGAGGCATAAAATCCACAAAAGTATTACTCCATTAATTTAATTTAATTTAATTTAGCTCACTTCGAATAACACAAAAGAATATGTCTTGTATTTCTATCTGATTTCTTTTTGACTTATCACTCCGCCAACTTAAAGTTTATTTTTAATTAATTCAACCTCAATTGATTACTTTTAATTTATGATTCTTATAGTTAATATTACAAATATTATATTTATAATTTAATATTAATTTATACTTAATCTCTTAAACATAAAAACAAATATTTTATTTAAATAAATTTTGAGAAAAGTGCATTTTTAACCCTATATTTTGGTCGAAAGTGCAGAAATGACCTTGTAAAATATGAAAGTGCAAAAAATAACCCTGGATTTTTGCATATGAAAGTTAGAAAAATAACCCTCGAGTAAAGTGGATCGGGTGGTACTAGCTTCGATGGAAGAGGGTTCGGGTGGTGCGGGTTTGAGTGGAGAGAGTTTGGGTGGTGAGGGTTCAAGTGGAGAGAGTTCTAGTGGAGATGGTTCGAGTGGAGATGGTTCGAGTGGTACTGTGTTCAAGTAGAGAGTTTCGAGTGGAGAGGGTTCGGGTGGTACTGGGTTCGAGTGATGAGAGTTCGAGTGGTACTGGGTTAGAGGGTTCGAGTGGTACTGGGTTCGAGTGGACTGGGTTCGAGTGGACCGGATCCAAGTGGTACTGGGTTCGAGTGGAGAGTTTTGAGTTGAGGCAGATGGTTGATGTTCGAGGGGTGGATGGTTTGAGTGGTGGTGAGGAGGATGGTTGATAGATCGAGGGGTGATTCCTCAAGGAGGATGGTTGATGGTTCCAGGACCTCAAGGGTAAATGAATCGATGGAGAGATCCGAGTGGTACTGGGTTCGAGTGGTAATGGGTTTGAGTAAAGAGGTTCGAGTGGTACTGGGTTCGAGTGGTGAGGGGTCGAGTGGTGAGCATTTGAGTGGAGAGGGTTCGAATAGAGGATTCGAATGGAAATGGTTCGAGTGGTGAGGGTTTGAGTAAAGGTTAGAGTGAAGAGGTTTGAGTCGAGGGGAATGGTTGATGGTTCCAGGACCTCGAGGTTAATTAATCGAGTGGAGATGCCTCAAATCAACACTCCTCAAGGCGGATGGTTGATGTTCAAAGGGTGGATGGTTTGAGTGGTAGGGAGGCCTCGAGGCGAATGGTTGATGTCCGAGAGGTGGATGGTTCGAGTGGTGGCGTGGTGGATGTTCAAGAACTTATGGTTCGAGGGGTGATGATTCCAGGAATGGATGGTTGGTGCTCGATAGGTGGTTCGAATGGTGGTGTCATGGATGGTTCGAGGGGTATATGCCTCGAGTGGGTCATGGTTCGAGAGCTAATGTAGATGGTTTGATGCTCTCAGTGGTATACTCTCTCGAGGGGTGGTGCGCTAGAGAAGGCTTTATTTATGGAGTTCCGGTTGGATAGATTAATCAATAATAGGTACTGTAGCTGGTATTCTTGTGATCGGTTTACTAGGTGTTTTCTTTTATGGTTCATATTCTGGATTGGGTTCATCCCTATAGTAATCGAATGAATTGAGTTATAGACATGAAAGCGTAAAAATTGTACGAGCTGTTTGAAAATCCTCCGCAAGGAGTCACACCAATAGCATGCATACCTACATTTTCCAAATCTAT
This sequence comes from Rubia yunnanensis, assembly GCA_037428765.1. Taxonomy (NCBI): domain Eukaryota; kingdom Viridiplantae; phylum Streptophyta; class Magnoliopsida; order Gentianales; family Rubiaceae; genus Rubia; species Rubia yunnanensis. The sequence continues at coordinate 7,275,027 of CM075069.1, forward strand.
CGGTCAATTGAGTGTTGAACATTAATTAGTTAATCTCAAATATTTTTATTCATATTTTTATATAAGAGGTCAATGAAGGGTTGACCATTGATCAATATAAGTTAATTTAGTTATTAGTTAAAGTCAACAAAAGAAATGAACGATTTTGAAAGTTAAGAAAAATAAATTTTAGCTCGGAGCGGCTGCACACAACTGCATCCAAACCATGAAATTTTTGGCAAAAAATTTTAAAATTTTTACCACCAATTTTTTGAAAACTCGTGTGCCATTGCTGTTATTTTATATGTATATGGCTACAAATAGCTACACTCACAATGCGCCTATGATGTAGCGCCTGACGCGCTATTAGCTAGTGTCTATCATCTCACGAGAATAGAATAAAATATGGTCTAGATAAGCCTGAAGAGGCAAAACGGTGCTTCCTCTTTGGCACCGATTTGGAAAACAATGCCTCATAAACCAATGTTCTAATGTGAATATTTAACACCGGTTCTAAAAAACCCGGAAATAAGAAAAAATAATCATTGCCAAAATTTACCAAATACTAGTTTGGACACCGATTTTTATTGATGCCACATCATTCATATCTGTGAAAGAGCTGCGAAAACAAGTGTTGTAGGACTAATGGAAAAACCCAATCACTCTATTAATTATATAATTATAATAATTTCCTCTGATAATTAGACGGTTTAAATTATGAGTAAGTGATAATATTAGTATTAAAGGGTGCATGAGGTAGAAGATAACAAATCCTGAAGTGCGCTCGAGAATCAACAATTATTGATTGTAAAGCGACGGCGTTTTCCACAAGTCAGAAATCAGTAAAACAATGAAAACAACGGATATTGCATCTTTTCAGGGACAAATAAGGAGAACGTGTCTTCGTCCCCATCCCTTCATACTAGGCAGTATTGTTGTCGAAATCTATACTTTTTGGTTGATTCATTTAACCGCCAAAATGACCGTGGAAATCTGCACTGGATCAAATGAGCATGGGATGCTGTGTCTGTGACATGGTATGGTTATTTCGCAGGCGTCAATGGCGAGAGAGGTATGCAAATGCCAAAAGAAGCAAGGCAGATGACCGCATGAGTAGGCTGCCAAGAGACATTCTGATCAGCATCATATCTCTTCTCCCCGTGAAAGAGGCTGCGAGAACGAGTGTTTTGGCGAAATATTGGAACGGACTCTGGCGGTTTGCTGCTCGCCTTGATTTTGACGCTCTTCCAGTACTACGAGCACGGGGATTGGGAGATCGTCCCGAGGGGTTCCACGCGGAGAGGTGCAAATATGTAGAATGGGTAAGCAGTGTGCTCCGGTCCCACAAAGCCGCGGTTCACGAGTTGAGAATTCAGTTTCAGTTGGACAGCTTCTTCCAATCCGACATTGATGAATGGCTCCGCATTGCATTTTCAAGGGGATTTCAGGCCCTGGATTTGGGCTTCTATTTTGGTCTCAGTTCCGGCGCTTCCACTACTTGTCACAAATATTCCTTCCCTATTAGGCTCCTCCTTGGTAACACCATGTGAATTGTATTGAACTGACCTGGATTAAAAATGTGTACTGAATTGAACTGAACTGAATTGCAGATGGACCACCGTTATTGATCAGATCCTTGAGTTTAAGAGGCGTGCTCGTGACCGGGGAAGGTGTTGCCCTTTTCCTGCGCAAACTCCCTTGTCTTGAACGCCTGAATTTGAGTTTTGTAGATAAGGATTTGTTCCGTTGAAGTGTGCGGTTCATCTCTTGCTCTTAAACATCTCGAGATAACCTACTGCCGGTATCTGGAGTCCATCGTTGTGCGCCATGTTACACGTCTGGTCTCACTGAAAATCAGCAAAGTGACAAACTTGGTGGTTGAAAATGTTCCAAACCTTGTGGATTTATGCATTGTTAAAAGTGCGTGGCTGGTCAGGGAGATTAAACCGCTGCTTGCCGCCCACCTGTCGAGGCTCCAAGTTTTCACCTTCGGTGTCTCACTACTTGATGTTCACAGGGTCAAAGCGATTGACCTTCCCCAACTCACCCACTTGAAGCAACTAAACTTGAACGTTGAAGCATGGAGTGATGAAAGCCTTATGGCTCTAACTTCTATCATAGCCTCATCTCCCAAGTTGGAGAAGCTTGTATTGGAGGTAACTTTCATTTCACATTCTCCTAATCTTATGCTCCAAGGTTAGTTGTTTGATTATAATATAGTTTAAGATACTTCCAACCATTCATTTTAGAGGAAATATTCAAAATAATATCCGTGTTTAATCGAAATTCACATAAACACAGTTGATGTTTTCAAATGTGTCCCTGTTAAAATACTCATTTTTTCATTTATATCCCAAAGGTTATCTTTCAATGAAAATGTGAAATGAAACTTATGTGTGTTGATAGGTTTTGTGTTTGTTTTTTAGCTGGAGTGGGTGTCTTGTCCGCGTAGAGATGAAAGGGAGTATGAGAAAGGTCCGAGGCATCCACTCCAACACCTTAAAATAGTTGAGTTTCGTGGATATTGTGGGCGCACAGCCGACGATGAACTTGTGATGTACCTAGTGGAAAACAGCATCGCTTTACAAAAAATAACCGTTGATTCTCGAATACGTGAAGACATAGAGTTCTTCACCAAACCGATTATAGTGATTGGAGGAATCAAATTGGCCAAAGAGCGTGCTAAGCAACTCAAGAGAAGAGTATTGACGCCTTCGTCTCTTGTTGAATTTCTTATTTTCTAGCTCATGCATCCTTTAATACTAATCCAAAGCACACGCTGTAATAAAGATTATTTCTTTTTGTTTTGTTCATTTTTAAAAGAGTCCGTCTCTTGAAAGACGGTCTTTCCATAAGTTATGGAAAGACCAAGGTTTAAAGTGTAAATTAGAAGAAATGGAGATAAAATTTTCGGGTTGCATGAACCGGGTTATAAATTTTATAACTACTACATGTTGCATACTAAAAGTTTAATATTGCAACTAAGACCTTTTACCTTTTATTATTCTAGTTAAACCCCGTCTTTCCATAAGCCTATGGAAAGACCGTCTTTCCCAAGACTTTGCCTTTTTAAAATCCTTAATTTTTGTGTCGAACTAATATTCGATGCAATAAATTACCTATTGTTTCTTTTTTTTTAGTGTGAATGTTGTTCATGTGACACTAATAATTCTTCGATTTCACTAAATCAAAACATAAAAATTTATATGTTCAGATAAAAGTAAAAAGGGCAAAATACTGATATGACCCTATGTTTTGGAGGTTTTGGCTGATATGACCTTGTGAAGTTCGAAAGTGTTATTGTAGCCCTGTGTTTTGGATCAAAAGTGCCGATATAACCCTGTGGCACTATTCTGGCATTGACTGACTAATTTCTGGCATTGACCAAATTTAAAAAGATAAAAATTCCCCTGACTTGGAATCTGAAATTTTAAGTGACCATTTCACCCTTTAGTCCCTGAATTTAAATCGCCAGAAAATCCAAAATCCGCTTCCCCATCAATGCCCAGCCTCGCCCAGCTTACCGGAAAATCCTAAATCCACCACCACCGCAGCCGATTCCCCATCAAAGCCCAGCTCCAAAATAAGATCTCATTTTCCGGCGATAAATAACCCTCGCGAATCAGATCCCTCCGAAACAAAATCTCCCGTCGCACCGTAAAACCCAGGTCTCTCGTTGGTGGAAACGAGAACGGGCTACGTCGATTGGAAAACCCAGGTCTCTCGAGGCGGAGGAACGAGAGCCAGAAATGGGTAGGGCGAGGAGAACCGGTTGGAGAGTAGGGCGAGGAGAACGGACCGGAGGAACGGAGCGATGAGAACCAGAGAGGGTAGGGCAAGAAGAACGGGCCGGAGCGGGTGACGATAACGGGCGGAGATGCAGGAGAACGAGAACGGGGACCAGATCTGGAGGTTGGGGATGGGAACGGGCGGAGAACGGGAACGAACGTCGTAGAAGACGCCGGCCACCTCCACCGCCGCCGGTCAACTCCACCGCCACCGGCCACCTCCACCGACGGTAGTATATTGAGGTTTAAAAATCATTTTTAATAATTATTATTTATTCCCTTTTTTATTCTTTAAATTAAATTTAAAATACATATAGGGTAAAATGGACTAAAGGGACTAAAGGGTAAAATGGGCACTTTAATTTTCAGATTCCAAGTTAGGGGTGTTTTTGTCTTTTTAAATTTGGTTAATGCCAGAAATTAGTCAGTCAACGCTGGAATAGTGCCACGGGGTTATATCAGCACTGTTGACCCAAAACATAGGACTACGATAGCACTTTCTAACTTCACAGGGTTATATCAGAACAAACACTCAAAACATATGATTATATGAGCAATATACTCATGTAAAAAAATTTTAATCTCAATATCACAAAACTATGCCAGAAAATCCCTTCACGCGTTGTCATAATTCCCGGTTTCGATTTTGGTTTCGGTTTCGGTTTCGCTCAAGCGGTCAAAACTTTGACTCCGACTTTGGATCATCCTTAACGGTTTGTCTAGGGCAGCTTGCCATTTAGGATTGTAGTGACAAGGGATTATGTTAATCGAAGTTGGTTTTGGTAACATTTCATTTGGTTTTTTAACATAAATTTTAATATATTTATCTATTTTTCTTAATTTCCAAACTTTTCTTCCTCAGTTTTGGTTCCATTAAGTTCCAACTTATTGCTTTAAATACAAATTTAGATTAAGGGAGAGAATGAGTAAATGTGTGAATGATTGGAGCTAGGGAGAATTTAGTAGAGTGTGTGCATATTAGAAGGTTAACATTTATTAATTTATTGATAAATGAATAAAAAAAGGGAAAAGTGCAAGACGGAGTTTTGGGAAGACCGTATTTTCTTAAACTTATGGAAAGACGTGGTTCAATAAAAATAATAAAAGGTAAAATATTTTAGTTGTAATATTAAAATTTTACCATGCAACTTGTAGTAATAATAAAGTTTATAACCCGATTCATGCAACCCAAAAATTTTTCTTCATTCTTCTAATTTACACTTTAAACATTGGTCTTTCCATAACTTATAAAAAGACCGTCTTTCAAGAGACGGACTCAAAGTGCAAAAATAATGCTATTAAATTTTGAAAGTGCAGATATAACCTTGTAAAACTTGAAAGTGCATAATTAACCCTTTTTTTTTTGTAAAATTGTGCAATTATATCCATTTTAATCAATTCTGGCCTTGAGCCAATGAAGTCAACGGTTGACCAAGAAGAAAAGACAATATTATCTCTGAACTTAAAATTAAAATTGTAATGACAATTAAACCCCTTCTTCTTCATCTTCAAATATCATCTTCAAATATCATCTTCTTAGTTTCATCTCCACTAATGCGCCATCGCCGGTGCAGAACCTCCGCCGGCTAAGGATTTTTGTCGGGCCTCCGCTGCTCAGCCCTTTGCCCGAACCAACACCACCTAGAAACCCTAGCACCCCGTCGCTCAGCCCCTTGCTAGAACCACCGCCACCCAGAAACCCTAGCCCCCCGCCCCAGGACATTCATTGGGTCTTTGCCGCTCCGCCCCTTACGAGAACCACCGCCACACAAATACCTTAACCCCTATCGCTCCTTCACTCCCGCGCCACCCAAAAATCCCCTAACCAAACACCCGCTGTCATCGTGAACCTCCTAGAGGTGTAGAAGTCAGCGGAAGAGGTGAGAAGCTCTGGAGGGCAGTGAGGGTTTTAGGGTGGAAGCGGTGGTTGACTAAGATTGGGGAGATTATGGTGGAAGGGGTTTGAGGGTGGAAGGTGGGTGGAAGGGGTCGCCGGAGGGATTGGGGAGTAAGGCATTGGCGTTGGTGGGGTGGGGGTTGAATACATATCTGGGATCTTAGAAAATGGAGCTTGGATATTGTTTTGGGTGGTGGCGGTGGTTTTGGGGTGGGGGCTGATTACAAAAGAAACTAAAAAAAAAGAAAATTTGAAAAAGAAAATATTTATTTTGTTAAAAGGTAGGGATGGCATTACTGTCTTTCACTATTTTTTGGTTTTTAAATTTTTTTTAATAAAAGGGTAAAACGGTTATTTCAATAATTTTTGGCCAATTTGACTGTTGACATTTCAGTTAACAAAATCCAGGTCGTTTTTGCACTTTCAGATTTTACAAGGTCATTTCTGCATTTTCGACCAAAACATAGGGTTAAAATGCACTTTACTCATAAAATAAAGAACTGGGCCGCTATTTGTCGCCTTGTATTTTACTTACCAAAATCATGTATATATACATATTTTATGCATTTTATTTTTGTTAACTTTTTTCTTCAGATCTACTGCCACCATCACCTACTGCACGCCTCTACTATCACTTTTTTTTGCCATCTCCCGACCACAACCCTTGACCACAACTGGCAGGAACCAAAACTCTTAATTAATCGGACGGGTAGAGCGGAGTTAGAAAATTATGATTTGGTGGGCCACAATTTAATTTAGCGTTCTATATCTGAAGATAGTGTTAGAATTTTGAAAATTTTAGGGGAATGCAAAAGGACTATTTAAAAAAACTATAACCCTAACCAATATTTATATATTATTATAACTAATTTCTTTTTAGAAAATTGTGTTTTTAAAGGTAGGGCAGTTGCCCTATCTTGCACTAAGATGAATCTGCATCTGGCCACAGGCAACTCCCCCCCCCCCCCCACCACCGCCCTCACCAACACCAACCCCAACCAACACTAGCAACCATCAACCCCATCACCTAGCTCACACAACGTAGCACGTCCAGTCCGCGCCACAGTCCTTGTAAAATTATGATAAACTAAAAACAAATTCTAGGAACAGCCTGATTACCAACCTACAAACACAAGGAAGATAACTTGGGAAAATTTAACAAAAGTGAAGCAACATTAGTATCACCTGAACAACATTCACACTTAAGAAATAGAAGGAATCATAACATACTCAACAAGTACTTTATTGAATGGAATCTTAGATCTGTACAAAAATTAAGAATTATAAAAATGAAGAAAATAAAAATAAAGAATGTTTATTATAGTGTGGTTTGTGATTAGTATCAGAGGATGCATGAGCTATAAAATGAGAAATTCAACAAGAGATTAAGGCTTCAGTACTCTTCTCTTGAGTTGCTCGGCACGCTCTTTGGCCAATTTAATTCCTCCAATCACTATAACCGGTTTGGTGAAGAACTCTGTGTCTTCACGTATTCAAGAATCAACAGTTATTTTTTGTAAAGCGACACCATTTTCCACAAGGTACATCACAAGTTCTTCGTTGGCTGAATGCCCACAATATCCACGAAACTCAACTATTTTCAGGTGTTGGAGTGGATGCTTCAGACCTTTCTCATACTCTCTTTCAAGTCTTTCCAGAAGAGCCACCCACTCCAGCGGGAAAAGAAACACAAAACCTGTGAAGACACATAAGTTTCATTTCACATTTTCATTTATGTCCAAAAATAAGTTTTTTAATTGAAAATGGGTACTTTTTTATAAAAAAAAGTTAATCGGATTTATAGGGTTTTCGACCCTTATCTATCAAAGATCAATTATCGCCCGAAGTCTTACATGATGCAGTACCCGTAGGCTTATATCAGAACACTTGAAGATCACTAGGATCTTTTACACAGAGATCACGAAAAATAAAACCATTACGATCTAGATCCCGTGGAAAATTAGAATGCAAATCAACTAAACTATACACATAGTCCCTAGCTGCTATTAAAATAGTGAGCAAAAGTCTATGTGGCAAAGATAAGGGCACGTGTAAGGTAAGTGGTTTCCACTGTGTCGCCAGAGTGCACCCAAGGCTACTGTAAAAAACAACACGGTGAAGTATTACAAGATACGCATCCAAAATAAGCCATTAACACCTTTGATCAAACACCCATGACAATCAAAATGAAATAAATGAAGTCCCCCAACTAAAGATCAAGTCTGCATCCATCACCCCCTAATGTAGGAGACTAAGACCTGTCATTTTAATTGCCAAAAATATTCCCCATCAGTGTTGAAATCATATATTAGGGACCAACTTAAAGATGTCCTAATTCTTCTTTTGGACCAAAGTCTACAAATCTGATTTGCCTCCGTAGAGAAACAGTATCGCCAAAAGTTTGTATAATACAACTTTGACTTGGATTTCTCCTCACCATCTCCTATGGATATCAAATCTGAACTAAATGAGGTTTTAGCAACTTAGGCTACCGGAAAAATATACATTGACAAAAAAAAATCACTTCCAACATTTTAAATTAAAAACAAAACCTATTAAAACTGCCCATTTTAAAATCTGAAAAGGTGAAAATGAAAAGAAAATAAATAAAATACTGAAATCAATTAAAAACCTCCCACCCTAAAGAAAATAAAATTTTGAAAAATAAATTTAAAATGGAGAATGGTTGAATGGTTGAATTTGGTTACACATAGGAAGAGTCCTAGCCCCCCTTCCTCCTCCAATGTGACAAGGGGAGATTGAATTGAAGTACCATCTGATTCTGTCGACAGTAGTGATGGATTGGATTCTGTTTTGAATGTTGTGAGGTATGATTCAGAGTCAAGGAATTCTAGGGATCCTGATATTGAGGAGGAGTATCAAATACAAATGGCTTTAGAGTTGAGCGCAAGGGAGGATCTTGAGGATGTTCAGATTTAAGTTATTAAGGATATCAGTTTTGGCTCCCTGCCTCCTGATAATACTTTGGCAGCAGTTATAGCTTATAGATATTGGGTAAGACTTGATTATCTTCTTATCATTTTGGCCTTCATAGACATTTTCTTAAAATTTTGTTGTTTAGGCTTTCTGCTAGCTATACTTCTTAATGATTCCTAATACACTGAGAACTCATGGTAATGATATAAATTTGTGTTCGTATCATACTTGGATTACTCATGAACAATGTCATTTCCTTGTTCTGCCAATTTCCTTTTTCTTAATGAGCAATTGCAAGGTAGCGGAGAAGCGTGTTGTGATAAATATTCACACGTAAATTTTACCTGATACTTCCACAGTTCCACTACAATTTGCTAATCTCTTAGTTGAGGTACCTTTGAAACACACCCTTTGCATTTTTTTAACTTTTAGATAGTAGACTAGAGAAATATCATCATAAGTGCAGTGATGATAATGAATAGGGACTGTAGAAAGAATATAACAATATGGTTGGGGATTAAATTTATGCAAGCAGCTCTAATATACAGAAATATGCAAGTGCACATGTGGGCGTTTTTGCTTGTTTTTGTTATAATTTGATAAGTTTTTATCAAATTGGATGAGTAAATTATGTGTATGTTTGATATATTATTACTAGATTGACTGGGGTATTCTTTAGAATGAACAGGTGCTTTCTGATTTTAGACGAAACTATTTCTCTGTGCATGTGTGGCTTCTGTTTGCCCGTGTTCCATTGTAATGCGGCTACATAGTTCAGTATAGAAGTTCTCTATTGGAGATTAAGCTTATTTAGTATAGGATCACAAAATTCAATAGAGCATATAATTTGCTTTCGTACACAGTCAATCCATATTGAGAGTTGCTTTCTTGATCATGGGATTTATTTTATGAATGGAGTTGTTCAGATAGTGCATATTATATAATGGAGGATTATGGGGAAGAACTAGGCAGTTAGAGAAGAAGAGTTATTTTATTGCATATTGTGTGTTGGTTAAAAGTCTAAAATTTCTTTCGAATGGATTGCCTTATTGAGCTGTGAACATAGCTGGGTACCCTTGATTGGAAGGGTGTTTTATTTTCTTCATGCTTTATGTTTGAATTCTACTTGGTTAAATTATTTGCCTTTTGTTTGGTAGTTTAGTTAATATCCACATAGTTAACCTTTAGTTAATGTTAACTTACTCTGTTTGTGGTTCTTGTTCCAATAGAATTTTTGTTCAGCTCTTGGCTTTGAGTCTAAATGTGCTCTCCTTTTGTCAAAAAAGTTGTTCACTTGATCCTGGGGTCTTTTTTTTTATTATGAACATAATTAAAAAAAATAGGCTTGAAGGGTAGAATAATCTATTTATCCAAGTCCAGTGTACTGCGTGTTTGTTAAAACCAAGCATTACTTCCTTCCCGAGTCCGTAATCACAGTACTCAGCCTCCAGATGGGGCCTTTTCTGCTAGGAGCTCAGCTACGAAAATGGGGAGGTTGAGATCAAGGAGATTGGTCACAGGGTATAGGATTTCTCGTCATAGCTCTAAAGAACCTCGGAATCGAAGCAATGGTAAATTCTTTCATTTTTTCATTTTTCTTGGACTAATTTTTGTTACTATGGGGTTTCTATTTTTAGATATGGTTTTTTGTTTTTTTGGATTGAAGCTATATGTTTTGTTGGCTCCGATTACATGATAGAATGGTGGTGGTGTATATATAGTTGAGTGCAAAGGGTAAACAAGGAATACAATTCACATCATATTCTAACTTTCCTTATCTATCAAATATCATATTAATTAGTTTTACGAGTTTGAAATTTATTTCTTGAAAATGTTGTGGTTTGGTGTCTGTTTGAGCCCTTTGTTGTGCTTGGAGTTGTCTGCCTTATTAGGAGATTATTTGAATGATGGGAATTTGTGTTGTTCTCAGGGGATGAACCTCCGGAATCATTGTTTATGAAGGAGTTGAAGAAGCGGGGTATGAATCCCACTTCGCTGCTCAAGGAAAGTAAGAAAAGCGGCAATGCGGGTGAAGAGACAAAATGTAGGGAGGAGGATGGGGGATTTTCTCAGAGAAATGCAGTTTCTATGGATGCTGAGACGAATTTGAAGAATCAGATGGAGGAATATAGAGCACTTAATAGTGAAGGCCTTGAGGTTGGCTTGGTTTATTTTACCATTTTAACACACTGAATTCATGAGAACAAGTCTAAATTGTCTGATTTCAACCTCTCGTGTGTGTTTTAATGCTGAAGCAGTTGTCGATTACTGTTCTTATTGCATTTGTGTGAGAAGAAATGATGCTTGGTCTTTATCTTGAATATGTTTCTTTACAGGGTCTGATCCAATGGGCAAGGCTTTTTATTACCCTTGGAGGAACATTCTTTCTTGCGTTTTGGCCATTGATCCTTGTCACCGTTGCCTTCTTTTCTGGCCTCTACCTGGTGAGTTCTGTTCAATCAGTTAGCTTCGTGTGTAGCTCTGTTTATACCTCACCGTGTGTTATCAGGCTTTCACTGTATTAAAACATAAATTATTCTAGAATGATGGTACATAGGCCACCTTAGTACTCTTGGAATGTAGTTTAATGTTTCCCTTCTTACGTGTCAACATTCTTTTAATGTTGCAATGGAAACTAGCATGATCCACATAGCATTGTTTGTTGGGAGAATTAGGATTGGGCTACATAGTTTGTTCTGGTTCTCATTTCTTGACCACATTATAGAACTATCACATTTGCAGATCAAAGTAGAATGAAGTGATTGATGACAAATAAAGAGTGGGATCTCTTTACCTAATTTCTACAGTACAAAGTAAAATTTATTATTCAGAATGGTGATTAGATTACTCTTTTATTTCTACTTCAAGTGTATCTTACTCTCATAATGTTCTACTTCTACATATGTACTTCACTTGAATTAGCTCAATGTTTATCTTTGATTCGATGGATGTAGTACTTTGGCTCGAGTTTCATCCATGATGGTACGGACACCCGTAGCCCTCCACTTGATTACATAGATCCCTATCAGCTTCTCGAACAAGAGAGGATATCAGAAAAAACACCTTCACTATACCGAAGGACAATATGATGGCCCAGTGCAGATCAGCCTTTCGATGCACATATATAGGTTTTTCTACAGTTTATTCCCTTTACCCTAACTTTATTCCTTCCTTGTAAAGATGTTATGCTCCTTTTTTTGCTCCTTGTATAAACTATCAATGAAATTTGAAGTGCTCTTTTTGCATAAATCAAGTGGTTTTTAGTTTCTCTATTGCTTCATAGTTATACTCCAGTTTTTTCAAGTTTGCAGTTGTAGCACCATATTTCAATCTAATTCCCAAGTTAATCACTCTGAATTATGTATGAAAAGTTGTTGTTGTGTAGTGATTTTGACACATTTAGTTGAGCGAGAGTACCAATTGCTTTCTGATAGTTTATTGTTTTTAGTTTGATTTGAATCATATTAGTTTCCTTTTTTTATGAATAATGAGATGCATTTTTTTTTCTAACGGAATGATGAGACATGTATTGATTGCATTAGTTAGGGAATATATTTCCTCTTAATTACTATTATGTTTACCCCTTTTTTATCATTCTTTTTACTTAATAAAGTACTACTTGATTCATTTGAGAAATTCATACATGGACTAATGTTTAGACTGACTAACAAAGTTTTAACAAATTGTGTTAAAAAATATTTTTTTAAATGAAGGCTGCCTAAAAAGGTTGTAATAATTTATGCATGCTTGTTATGTGTTAATTATGAACTGGTATATTAGTATGATATTTAGAGGGTGGGGCAGAATTCCAGATAGAAAGTGAGATTTTTCAATCGCATCTCCTGCGGATCAAAGTTTATCACCAACTCACGGATGAACCATTTTGAGGCATAAAATCCACAAAAGTATTACTCCATTAATTTAATTTAATTTAGCTCACTTCGAATAACACAAAAGAATATGTCTTGTATTTCTATCTGATTTCTTTTTGACTTATCACTCCGCCAACTTAAAGTTTATTTTTAATTAATTCAACCTCAATTGATTACTTTTAATTTATGATTCTTATAGTTAATATTACAAATATTATATTTATAATTTAATATTAATTTATACTTAATCTCTTAAACATAAAAACAAATATTTTATTTAAATAAATTTTGAGAAAAGTGCATTTTTAACCCTATATTTTGGTCGAAAGTGCAGAAATGACCTTGTAAAATATGAAAGTGCAAAAAATAACCCTGGATTTTTGCATATGAAAGTTAGAAAAATAACCCTCGAGTAAAGTGGATCGGGCGGTACTAGCTTCGATGGAAGAGGGATCGGGTGGTGCGGGTTTGAGTGGAGAGAGTTTGGGTGGTGAGGGTTCAAGTGGAGAGAGTTCTAGTGGAGATGGTTCGAGTGGAGAGGTTCGAGTGGTACTGTGTTCAAGTAGAGAGTTTCGAGTGGAGAGGGTTCTGGTGGTACTGGGTTCGAGTGATGAGAGTTCGAGTGGTACTGGGTTAGAGGGTTCGAGTGGTACTGGGTTCGAGTGGACTGGGTTCGAGTGGGCCGGATCCGAGTGGTACTGGGTTCGAGTGGAGAGTTTTGAGTTGAGGCAGATGGTTGATGTTCGAGGGGTGGATGGTTTGAGTAGTGGTGAGGAGGATGGTTGATAGATCGAGGGGTGATTCCTCAAGGAGGATGGTTGATGGTTCCAGGACCTCAAGGGTAAATGAATCGATGGAGAGATCCGAGTGGTACTGGGTTCGAGTGGTAATGGGTTTGAGTAAAGAGGTTCGAGTGGTACTGGGTTTGAGTGGTGAGGGGTCGAGTGGTGAGCATTTGAGTGAAGAGGGTTCGAATAGAGGATTCGAATGGAAATGGTTCGAGTGGTGAGGGTTTGAGTAAAGGTTAGAGTGAAGAGGTTTGAGTCGAGGGGAATGGTTGATGGTTCCAGGACCTCGAGGTTAATTAATCGAGTGGAGATGCCTCAAATCAACACTCCTCAAGGCGGATGGTTGATGTTCAAAGGGTGGATGGTTTGAGTGGTAGGGAGGCCTCGAGGCGAATGGTTGATGTCCGAGAGGTGGATGGTTCGAGTGGTGGCGTGGTGGATGTTCAAGAATTTATGGTTCGAGGGGTGATGATTCCAGGAATGGATGGTTGGTGTTCGATAGGTGGTTCGAATGGTGGTGTCATGGATGGTTCGAGGGGTATATGCCTCGAGTGGGTCATGGTTCGAGAGCTAATGTAGATGGTTTGATGCTCTTAGTGCTATACTCTCTCGAGGGGTGGTGTACCCTCGAGGGCTTGTACACCTCTCTCGAGACGTTGATGGTGTACCCTCGAGGGGTGGAAGGTGTACTCTCTCCAGTGGTGGATGGTTTACCCTCTCGAGAGGTAGATGGTGTACCCTCGAAGGGTGATTGACAAACTTCTTGAGGGGTGGATAATACTCTCTCCAGTGATGGATGGTATACCCCTCTCGAGGGGTGGATTGTACTCTCACCAGTGGTGGATGATACCCTCACCACTCGAACTTCTCCACTCGAACTTCTCCATTCGGACTTTTCCACTCGAACCCTCGAACCAACTCTACTCGAACTCTTTCCACACGAACCCAGTACCACTCGAACATAGTATCACTCGAACCTCTCTACTTGAACCTCTCCATTTGATTCCTCATCACTCGAAACTCACCACTAGAATCTCTTCGCTCGAACCTCTCCACTCGAACTTCTCCACTCAAACCCAGTATCACTCGAATCTTTTGTGGACCCACTCCACTCGAACGCTCTCTACTTGAACCTCTGTTCGAACCCTCTCCACTCAAATACATTACCACTCGAACTCCTATTACTCGAACCGCTTAACTCGAACTATCTCCACTCGAACCTCTCCATTCGAACCCTCTCCATTCAAACCATTTCCAGTCAAACCCTCTACATTCGAACCCTCTCCACTCGAACTCTCTCCAGTCGAACCCAGAACCACTCAAACCACTTTACTCGAACCTATTACCAGTCGAACCCAGTACCACTCGGACCTCTCCATCGATTCATTAACCCTCGAGGTCCTTGAACTATCAACCATCCTTCTAGAGGCATCACCCCTCGATCCATCAACCATCCGCCTCACCACCACTCAAACCATCCACCCCTCGAATATCAACCATCTGCCTCTACTCAAATATCTCCACTCGAACCCAGTACCGCTTGAACCCCCTCTACTCCAACCCAGTACCACTCGAACCCTCTCCACTCAAACCCTCTCCACTCAAACCCTCTCCACTCAAACCCTCTCCACTCAAACCCTCTCCACTCAAACCCTCTCTACTCAAACCCAGTACCACTCGAACCTTTCCACTCGAATCTTGACTCGAACTCTCTCCACTCGAACCCTCTCCACTCGAACCCTCTCCACTAGAACCCTCACCACCCGAACCCTTTTCACTCGAACCCAGTATCACTCAAACCCTCTCTACTCGAACCCAATACCACTTGAACCCTCTCCACTCGAACCCTCTCTACTCAAACCCAGTGCACTCGAACCTCTCCACTTGAATCTCAACTCAAACTCTCTCCACTCGAACCTCACCACCCGAACTCTCTCCACTCGAACCCTTACCACCCGAACCTCTCCACTCGAACCAGTACTACTCGAACCCTCTCCACTCGAACCCAGTATTACTTAAACCCTCTCCACTCGAACCCAGTACTACTCGAACCTCTCCACCCGAACCCAGTACCACTCGAACCTCTCCACTAGAGCCTAGTACCACCCGAACCCTATCAAATTCATAATGTCCTAATATAACCCTACCTGTTACGGCAGCGGCGACGATGGTTCGATGGTTGTGGGTAAGGTTATAATTGTCCACCCAAATTCATCTTTTGGTCTGATGGCATTATTGTCATTTTAAGGTGAGTCAACAGTTGGAAAAGCACGGCCAATGCCGGAAAGTCTACCAGAGGATTATATTGGTCCTTTCATTAATTAGGTAGTTTTTTTCTAACTTTCAAACGATTGAAGGTTATATCGGCACTTTCATTAATTAGGTAGTTTTTTTTAACTTTTAGATGATTAAAGGTTATATAGAGACACAATCCTTTCAAACGAATATACGTAGCACCGCTTTTGTCTTAGAAGCGCGGTCACACCATTATAATCGGAGCATTCTTCAACTTAACTGCTGTAATGTTTTTGGTTACAGGGCTAGGGGTGGACAATACATACCCCCCACCTACCAGGTGGTTTCTAATTAAAAATATATATATCGGCACTTTCGCAAGTATATAAGATTATATTGGTATATAGACAACAATTCTCCAAAATAAACATATAGACAATGATTGTGACAAAAACTTGTCTGCATTTATGCCACCCAATTCATTGTTTAGTTCAAATATACACAAAGTTCCTTATTTTTTCACAAGTTCAACATTTCTTTTTTATATTTTACTTACTTCATGTACTTGCAATATATTATTTCTTGAAAGGTTATAAAAATAATATTTTTTATCTTATTGATTATTTAATAAATTCCAACAAAATTTATTATTTGTTTTACAATTTAGATAGTTATTCTTAGATGAATATACTTATAATTTATTTATTTATTTCAATTCAAATGTAACATGTAAATATTATATATTAATTAAATTAAATATTTTTAATTAAAAAGAAAAAGCATCTAAAAAGAAGAGTAATATTCACTCCAATTTTTTAATATTGTCCCACTTTTTAAATGGTAGTACAATTTTCTTTAAAGCTGATAAAATATAAAAATGACTTTATTAATGGTGCATTGATATCACATCAATGATACGTCTCATTTATAATGAGACTTACAATATATAATGTTAAAATCTAAACTATAATAGAAATAAGATATTAAACTACCATCTATAATCTATACTGCAAAGAAACTAATTCTATAAGGAAACTAACATCTATAACTATTCCATATTACTTTTGACTATATATAACTATTCCATAAACTATTTTATATTTCCTTAAAGGATGTTCACTGAATATAAGACATAATATTGCAGAAGATATTACAAAATATCTCCTACAAAAGCAAAATTAGTAGTGAAGGGTTGAATTGGAAGAATAAAAATTAAGTTGAGTTAATAAAAATAATCTTTAATTTGCCAAAAGAGGAATGTCATAATATAAAAAATCATCCTAAAAAAAAAGTGACTACCCGGGTCCATAGCCACTACAGTTGACGGGTTAGTGGATTCGGGCATGGTCTCTTCAACGTTTCAGCAAATGTTGGATTTAGGGTGGAGTCCATGTCACCTTTACTCGTGATCAAATTGTACGAGCTGTTTGAAAATCCTCCGCAAGGAGTCACACCAATAGCATGCATACCTACATTTTCCAAATCTATCGGTGAATTGAGTGTTGAACATTAATTAGTTAATCTCAAATATTTTTATTCATATTTTTATATAAGAGGTCAATGAAGGATTGACCATTGATCAATATAAGTTAATTTAGTTATTAGTTAAAGTCAACAAAAGAAATGAACGATTTTGAAAGTTAAGAAAAATAAATTTTAGCTCGGAGCGGCTGCACACAACTGCATCCAAACCATGAAATTTTTTGGCAAAAAATTTTAAAATTTTTACCACCAATTTTTTGAAAACCAGTGTGCCATTGCTATTATTTTATATGTATATGGCTACAATTAGCTACACTCACAATGCGCCTATGATGTAGTGCCTGGCGCGCTATTAGCTACTGTCTATCATCTCACGAGAATAGAATAAAATATGGTCTAGATAAGCCTGAAGAGGCAAAACGGTGCTTCCTCTTTGGCACCGATTTGGAAAACAGTGCCTCATAAACCAATGTTCTAATGTGAATATTTAACACCGGTTCTAAAAAACCCGGAAATAAGAAAAAATAATCATTGCCAAAATTTACCAAATACTAGTTTGGGCACCGATTTTTATTGATGCCACATTATTCATATCTGTGAAAGAGCTGTGAAAACAAGTGTTGTAGGACTAATGGAAAAACCCAATCACTCTATTAATTATATAATTATAATAATTTCCTCTGATAATTAGACGAGTCCGTCTCTTGAAAGACGGTATTTCCATAAGTTATGGAAAGACCAAGGTTTAAAGTGTAAATTAGAATAAATTAAGATAAAATTTTTGGGTTGCATGAACCGGGTTATAAATTTTATAACTACTACATGTTTCATACTAAAACTTTAATATTGCAACTAAGACCTTTTACCTTTTATTATTCTAATCAAACCCCGTCTTTCCATAAGTATATGGAAAGACGGGGCATAATTAGAATAATAAAAGGTAAAAGGTCTTAGTTGCAATATTAAAATTTTAGTATGCACCATGTAGTAGTTATAAAATTTAGAACCCGGTTCATGCAACTCAAAAATTTTATCTTCATTTCTTCTAATTTACACTTTAAACATTGGTCTTTCCATAAGACCGTCTTTCAAGAGACGGACGGTTTAAATTATGAGTAAGTGATAATATTAGTATTAAAGGGTGCATGAGGTAGAAGATAACAAATCCTGAAGTGCGCTCGAGAATCAACAATTATTGATTGTAAAGCGACGGCGTTTTCCACAAGTCAGAAATCAGTAAAACAATGAAAATAACGGATATTGCATCTTTTCAGGGACAAATAAGGAGAACGCGTCTTCGTCCCCATCCCTTCATACTAGGCAGTGTTGTTGTCGAAATCTATACTTTATGGTTGATTCATTTAACCGCCAAAATGACCGTGGAAATCTGTACTGGATCAAATGGGCATGGGATGCTGTGTTTGTGACATGGTATGGTTATTTCGCAGGCGTCAATGGCGAGAGAGGTATGCAAATGCCAAAAGAAGCAAGGCAGATGACCGCATGAGTAGGCTGCCAAGAGATATTCTGATCAGCGTCATATCTCTTCTCCCCGTGAAAGAGGCTGCGAGAACAAGTGTTTTGGCGAAATATTGGAACGGACTCTGGCGGTTTGCTGCTCGCCTTGATTTTGATGCTCTTCCAGTACTGCGAGCACGGGGATTGAGAGATCGTCCCGAGGGGTTCCACACGGAGAGGTGCAAATATGTAGAGTGGGTAAACAATGTGCTCCGGTCCCACAAAGCCGCGGTTCACGAGTTGAGAATTCACTTTCAGTTAGACTGCTTCTTCCAATCCGACATTGATGAATGGCTCCGCATTGCATTTTCAAGTGGAGTTCAGAGCCTCGATTTGGGCTTCTTTTTCGGTCTCGGCTCCGGCACTCCCACTACTTATCGCAACTATTCCTTCCCTACTAGGCTCCTCCTTGACAGTAAGACTCTCTGAACTGCATTGAACTGACCTGGATTAAAAATATGTACTGAACTGAACTGAACTGCAGATGGACCACCGTTATTGATCAGATCATTGAGTTTAAGAGGCGTGCTCGTGACCCGGGAAGGTGTTGCCCTTTTCCTGCGCAAACTCCCTTGTCTTGAACGCCTGAAATTGAGTTTTGTAGATAAGGATTTGTTCAGCGTTGAAGTATGCGGTTCATCTCTTGCTCTTAAACATCTCGAGATAACCTACTGTCGGTATCTGGCGTCCATCGTTGTGCGCCATGTTACACGTCTGGTCTCACTGAAAATCAGCAAAGTGACAAACTTGGTGGTTGAAAATGTTCCAAACCTTGTGGATTTATGCATTGTTAAAAGTGCATGGCTGGTCAGGGAGATTAAACCGCTGCTTTCCGCCCACTTGTCGAGGCTCCAAGTTTTCACCTTTGGTGTCTCGCTGCTTGATGTTCACAGGGTTAAAGCGATTGACCTTCCCCAACTCACCCACTTGAAGCAACTAAACTTGAACGTTGAAGCATGGAGTGATGAAAGCCTTATGGCTCTAACTTCTATCATAGCCTCATCTCCCAAGTTGGAGAAGCTTGTATTGGAGGTAACTTTCATTTCACATTCTCCTAATCTTATGCTCCAAGGTTAGTTGTTTGATTATAATATAGTTTAAGATACTTCCAACCATTCATTTTAGAGGAAATATTCAAAATAATATCCGTGTTTAATCGAAATTCACATAACCACAGTTGATGTTTTCAAATGTGTCCCTGTTAAAATACTCATTTTTTTCATTTATATCCCAAGGGTTATCTTTCAATGAAAATGTGAAATGAAACTTATGTGTGTTGATAGGTTTTGTGTTTGTTTTTTAGTTGGAGTGGGTGTTTTCTCCGCAAAGAGATGAAAGGGAGTATGAGAAAGGTCCGAGGCATCCCCTCCAACACCTGAAAATAGTTGAGTTTCGTGGATATTGTGGGCGTTCAGCCGACGATGAACTTGTGATGTACCTAGTGGAAAATGGTATCGCTTTAGAAAAAATAACTGTTGATTCTCGAATACGTGAAGACATAGAGTTCTTCACCAAACCGATTATAGTGGTTGGAGGAATCAAATTGGCCAAAGAGCGTGCTAATCAACTCAAGAGAAGAGTATTGACGCCTTCGCCCCTTGTTGAATTTCTTATTTTCTAGCTCAGACATCCTCTAATACTAATCACAAAGCACACGCTATAATAAAGATTATTTATTTTTGTTTTGTTCATTTTTATAATCCTTAATTTTTGTGTCGAACTAATATTCGATGCAATAAATTACCTGTTGTTTCTTCTTTCTTTTTTTAGTGTGAATGTTGTTCAGGTGACACTAATGTTTCTTCAATTTAGTAAAACGTAAAAATTTATGTGTTCAGATAAAAGTAAAAAAAATTAATTCCAATATCACAAAACTATGCCAGAAAATCCAAACTGCCCCTTCACGCGTTGTCATAATTCCCGGTTTCGGTTTCGGTTTCGGTTCGGTTTTGGTTTTGGTTTCGATTTCGTTTTCGGTTTCGGTTTCGGTTTCGTTCAAGCGGTCAAAACTTTGACTCTGACTTTGGATCATCCTTAACGGTTTGTCTAGGGCAGCTTGCCATTTAGGACTGTAGTAACTAGGGATTATGTTTATCGAAGTTGGATTTTGGTAACATTTCATTTGGTTTTTTAACATAAATTTTAAAATATTTATCTATTTTTCTTAATTTCCAAACTTTTCTTCCTCAGTTTTGGTTCCATTAAGTTCCAACTTATTGCTTTCACTTTTTAAATACAAATTTAGATTAAGGGAGAGAATGAGTAAATGTGTGAATGATTAGAGCTAGGGAGAATTTAGTAGAGTGTGTGCATATTAGAAGGTTAACATTTATTAATTTTATTGATAAATGAATAAAATAAGGGAAAAGTGCATGACAAAGTTTTGGGAAGACCGTATTTCCTTAAATTTATGGGAAGACGTGGTTCAATAAAAATAATAAAAGGTAAAATATTTTAGTTGCAATATTAAAATTTTACTATGCAACGTTTAGTAATAATAAAGTTTATAACCCGATTCATGCAACCCAAAAATTTTATCTACATTTCTTCTAATTTACACTTTAAACTTTGGTCTTTCCATAACTTATAGAAAGACAGTTTTTCAATAACTTATAGAAAGACAGTCTTTCAAGAGACGGACTCAAAATGCAAAAATAATACTATTAAATTTTGAAAGTGCAGATATAACCTTGCAAAACTTGAAAGTGCATAATTAACCCTATTTTTTTTTTGCAAAATTGTGCAATTATATCCATTTTAACCAATTCTGGCCTTGAGTCAATGAAGTCAATGGTTGACCAAGAAGAAAAGACAATATTATCCCTGAACTTAAAATTAAAATTGTAATGACATTTCAACCCCTTCTTCTTCATCTTCAAATATCATCTTCTTAATTTCATCTCCGCTAATGCGCCATCGCCGGTGCAGAACCTCCACCAGCTAAGGATTTTAAGTTTCAGATTTTACATGGTCATTTCTGCACTTTCGACCAAAACATAGGGTTAAAAATGCACTTTACTCATAAAATAAAGAACTGGGCCACTATTTGTCGCCTTGTATTTTACTTACCAAAATCATGTATATATACATATTTTATGCATTTTCTTTTGTCAACTTTCTTTTTCAGATCTACTGCCACCATCACCTACTACCCGCATCTACTATCACTTTTTACGGCCATCTCCCGACCACAACCCTTGACCACAACTGGCAGGAACCAAAACTCTCAATCAATCGAATGGGTAGAGCGGAGTTAGAAATTATGATTTGGTGGACCTCAATTTAATTTGGCGTTCTATATCTGAAGATAGTGTTAGAATTTTGAAAATTTTATAATTTTGAAATTTTCTAGAATTTAGGGGAATGCAAAATGTCTATTTAAAAAAATAACCCTAATCAAAATTCATATATTATTATAACAAATTTCTTTTTAGAAAATTGTATTTTTAAAGGTAGGTCAGTTGCCCTATCTTTCACTAAGATGAATCTGCATCTGGCCACAGGCAACTCCCCCCTCACCACCGCCCTCACCAACACCAACCCTAACCAACACTAGCAACCATCAACCCCATCACCTAGCTCACACAATGTAGCACGTCCAATCCGCGCCACAATCCTTGTAAAATTACGATAAACTAAAAACAAATTCTAGGAACAGCCTGATTATCAACCTACAAACACAAGGAAGATAACTTGGGAAAATTTAACAAAAGCGAATCGACATTAGTATCACCTGAACAACATTCACACTTAAGAAATAGAAGGAACCATAACATACTCAATAGGTACTTTATTGAATGGAATCTTAGATCTATACAAAAATTAAGAATTATAAAAATGAAAAAAAAAACAAAAATAAAGAATGCTTACTATAGTGTGGTTTGTGATTAGTATCGGAGGATGCATGAGCTATAAAATGAGAAATTTAACAAGAGATGAAGGCATCAGTACTCTTCTCTTGAGTTGCTCGGCACGCTCTTTGGCCAATTTAATTCCTCCAATCACTATACCCGGTTTGGTGAAGAACTCTGTGTTTTCACGTATTCGAGAATCAACAGTTATTTCTTGTAAAGCGACGCCGTTTTCCACAAGGTACATCACAAGTTCATCGTCGGCTGAATGCCCACAATATCCACGAAACTCAACTATTTTCAGGTGTTGGCACTACAAGAAAGTTGACCTTTTGCGACATATACACATGCGACCAATGTTTAAATGTCATATATTTACCATGCTTATGGCAATGTGTCGTTCACTGGTGACATATTTATATCATTTTATTGCTATATCACCTTTCTTGTGACACATGTGCTGTATATTATTTATTGTCGTAATATTACAGCACATTATTTGTGACACTTTATTAAAATGTCACAATTAGACGACACAAATATGAATTTCTTGCTAATTTATGACACAATTGTATCATTTCTTTTGTGTGTTGTATGTTTTGTGACATATATGCGACATTCTTTATAATGTCTCAAATTTACGACAAATTATTTATGGCAATTTAGTAAAATGTCTTAATTAGACGATACATTTAAAAGTTTGCTACAATTTTTTGGCACAATTATGTCATTTAGTGGTTCTCGTGACATGTATTGCAACATATTAGATAATGTTCCAATAATTATGACAATCATTACAACACTTTACAAATATATCTTCAACAGACGACACAATTATAAATGTGCTACAAATTTGTGGTAGAATTACCTCATATCACTAAATTGTCAAGACATTGCAACATTATTTGTGACAAGTATGAATTATGATAAATAAGTTTGTTTTGCAACCACTTTTTAAATCCCTTATTTTATAAAAATAATTTTTCAATCACATGTTGTTATTATTATTATGCATTTTCATATTAAAAATAATTTAATTTATCATATTACTACTTAAATATGAATAAAATTTAATATTTAAGAGAATATCATTTAATGGTTAATAAAATTTGAAATGCTTTAGTAAGAGTGGACAATAATTATAATTCTTATTTAGAATGTGAAATGATCTGATCCAACCATCTCAACGAACACATCACTTTAGTTTTACCATGAACAGAAATAATAATAATTATATGTGAATTACATTCATACACTCCCTTTAAAGCATGTTTTTTTATGAAAGAGTATAATGAAATTGAAACGGATCCATGTTCAATGACTCATCAAAATTGAATACTTCAGACCTTTCTCATACTCTCTTTCAAGTCTTTCCAGAAGAGCCACCCACTCCAGCTGGAAAACAAACACAAAACCTGTCAAGACACATAAGTTTCATTTCACATTTTCATTTATGTCCGAAAATGTGTTTTTTAATTGAAAATGGGTACGTTTAAAAAAAATTTAATTGGGTTTATAGGGTTTCAACCCTTTTCTATTAAAGATCAATTGTTGTTCGAAGGCTTACATGAAGCAGTGCCCGTAGATTTATATCAGAACACTTGAAGATCACTAGGATCTTTTACTCAGAGATCACAAAAAATAAAAACATTAGGATCTAGATCCTGTGGAAAATTATAATGCAAATCAACTAAACTATACATATAGTCCCTTGCCGTTATTTAAATAGTGAGCAAAAACCTATATGGCAAAGATAAGGGCACGTGTAAGGTAAGTGGTTTTCACTGTATCGCCAGAGTGCACCCAAGGCTACCGTAAAAAATAACACTGTGAAGTATTGCAAGATACGCATCCAAAATAAGCCATCAACTCCTTTGATCAAACACCCATGACAATCAAAATGAAATAAATGAAGTCCCCCAACTAAAGATCAAGTCCGCATCCATCACCCCCTAATGTAGGAGACTGGGACCTGTCATTTTAGTTGTCAAAAATATTCCCCATCTGTGTTGTGAAATCAGATATTAGGGACCAACTTAAAGATGTCCTAATTCTTCTTTTGGACCAAAGTCTACAAATCTGATTTGCCTCCAGAGAAACAGTATAGCCAAAAGTTTGTATAGTACAACTTTGACTTGGATTTCTCCTCACCGTCTCCTATGGATATCAAATCTGAAATAAATGATGTTTTAGTAACTTAGGATGCCGGAAAAATATACATTGGTAGAAAAAATTCCTTCCAACATTTTAAATTTAAAAAACCCTATTAAAACTGGCCATTCTAAAATCAGAAAAGGTGAAAAAGAAAAGAAAATAAATAAAATACTGAAATCAATTAAAAACCTCCCACCCTAAAAGAGAAAATAAAATGTTGAAAAATAAATTTAAAATGGAGAATAGCCCCACGTGACTCCGACATATACCAGGCATTTGGTTGACCTAAATGGCCGTTTGGGCTGAGTTGACTCAGTGAGTTGAGATTGAGTTGACTCATAGTTGACTCGGTTCTGAAATGGGCTCCCTTTACCTGAGTCGAGATCGAGATGGCAACTACTGATCTGAGTTGACCGACTCATATCCGATTAGACTCGGTGTTGAAACCTTAGATATGGAATCAACCAACATAATGCTCGGAAACCCGTCGGCGCCACTCAAAGAGACGTCGGCTCGGAGACCTGAATAAACTCTGTCAAATTTAAACTCGTCATCGGATGGAGCACCACCATAGCTCCACGAGAGCCAGTACCACCTTAATGTCCCAAGGAGCATTATCGGAGAAACCCCATCCGTAGGGGCACAGTCGTCGTGTCGAGTCGCATCGTCGGAGTAAAAGAAAATTGGAGGGACACGACCGTTGATTTGACTGGCGGCTTCACGCTGAACTTTTTGAACGGAATTTCAAAAAGGTTGGAGCTTCAACGCTGCTTCAAAGCTTGCCCTTCTCCTGTGTGGACACCGACGTTTCAACGGCATCTCAAACCCGGTACTTTGCCAAAATATCTACTCAGGTGCTCTGTTCTTTACCGTTGTTGGCCGGATCTATCAGGTATTGCTCAGAAAAAAGGGTAGGGGTGTCAAGGTGGTGAGATTGGGAAGGGGGAGCCACCAAAGGCGGAAGTTTTTGGCAGTGGCTCACCCACAAGGTAATGAAATTAGGGTTTTAGTGAGAAGGGAGAGGAAAGGTTTTTTAGAGTAATAATAATTGAAAATGGGTACTTTTTTATTTATAGTGGTATTGAAAGATACCTTTTGGGATTTTTGGACATAAATGAAAAATGACACATATGAAAACATCAACAATGAATTTTGATTAAACACAGATATTATTTTGAATATTTTCTCGGTATCTTAAACTATGTTATAATCAGTTTGGAGAGTGTGCTACAAACAACTAAACATGGAGTATAAGATTAGGAGAATGTTAATTGAGAGTTACCTCGAATACAAGCTTCTTCAGCTTTGGTAATATTTTCCATAGACAATAAATGTAATTGAATGAGTGAATAAATCTATGATCTATAGGAAGTTCGAAAGTGGAAGTCGATTGCCCCCAAGGCTCCGTTAATGTTTTTTTAATCATCTATTTAGTTGTTCTTGCATGATTAACATGGTTCTCTTGCTTTTCTAGTTGTTGTCTTTCAATTTTATAACTTATGACCAAAAACCAACCAACCCCCCCCCCCTTTACATGCTTTTATATGTATCTATATATGCTTATCTCTGGTACGTTTTCTCCAATATATGTTTAAACACTTGGAAATATCCTTCTTCTCGTGGATGACCCCAACTTTCCATTATCTACTTAATTGTAGATAAGAAGCATTAGGGCTTAAAATGTAACTTTGAGAGGTACGGCGATGACCTCCCAAATTTTGGCACCGTTGTCGGGGAAGAGGCTTTTATTTTTAAGTGTTTGGGCATATTATGTGTGATTATGTGCTAGTTGTAAATATTTGTTAATTTTCTTTTATTTTGATTTCTTAGTTGACTTTCCATTTTGCTTGGGTTGGAAACGTATTGTTCGAGTTCTTTGTGTATGGTTCGTACGCAAACCTCTTCACAAGAACCCATACACTATGACCCTGAGTTAGAGTTGAATTTGAGACAGGCTAGGAGGCTTTCTTTGGAAAGTGTGAATAACACCCTTCCTAGTGACCATTTTGTGGATACTTCTACTTCTATGGAGCATCAACACGAGCACGGAGATGAGCAACCGGGAGGAGAGCCTCGACATCCTTTTCTCCAAGGGAGAGCTCCTCCTCTCCAAGGAAGGGAAATTCCTTTGGGGCAAGCCTTGTTGAGGTACATTATGACTCTCAACCTTGATCAACAACAGATGTGCATTGAGTATCCTTTGGTTGGACCGAATGGGTACTTTGAGCTCATTCTCGTCGATACCGCCATTCTCGTCGATACTTTGAGCTCTATTCTTCTTCCCATTCGATCAATATTTCCAGCACTACCGCTCCATTCCACCCTTTTTCTTCCCGTCGACACCATCATTATCCCTCTGTCACTCCATTCTACCCTTCCTCTTCCCGTTGACACCACCATTTTCCCTTTGCCACCATTACCCTAAACATTCTCCTTCTGATTGACGGAGCCAGTATCCCTCCGTCGAAACCACCATTACCCCTTCTGCACCACCATTACCCCTCCGTCGAAACCACCATTACCTCTAGCCCAACCGTCGCAAACCCTAGCTCAGCCTCACCATCGCTCACCGCAAACCCTAGCTCAGCCTTAACATCAGCGTCATGAGGTGTTTCCAAGCATTTCCACACGAGAAAGAGATGATGAAGAAGAAAAAGAAAAAAATTGAGCGGGTGATGGGTGAAATCTGGTGGAAGAAAAGGAAATTAGCGACGGTGACGGGTGAAAAATGAGGAAGAAAAGGAAAGGGATTGAAACGATAGGACAAAGAAGAAAAGAAAACATGGTAAGGGCAGTTCAGTCATTTAGGATTTTTTATATTTTTCTTTTTATTAATAATAAGGGAAAATGGTATTTTTCACAAATTCCAACAGTATACCGGTTGACTAAAAAGTCAACATGATCAAAGGTTATTTTGATGCTTTTTGAGATTGCAGAATATAATTCGCCAGTAATGAATCCAAATGAATATAAGGAGATTGCAGAATTATATTGATGCGATTTATTTGACGAAATCGCCAGTAATGAATCCAAATGCAGGTCAGTAACTCACCGGAAATGGCCAGTACGAATCCATCGGCTCCGAACCATTCTAACTCCATCGACGACGAATATCCACTAACGGCGAACATTTCTAATGCAGGTCACTGACGGTGAATCCTAATTATTTTGGCTACGCCGCCGTCTGAATTTCACGGCATCTCGTCTCGATTTCCTGACAAAATCGAGGAGCTCCGCTGCGAAGATCTTCGAAATCACGAGGAAAGAGGTGAAGATCTTCGAAATCAAAATTGCAGAAACCGACGACATCGAAATTGCAGAAACCGATGACATCGAAATTGCAGAAACTAAGCATCATTGTATGGCACCGTCGAGGCTTCGTATTTGACGGCGATAAGACTTTCAGGCCTCAGTGACATCTCTTTTCATTGGAGATTCATCGGCGATCGGACAACGCACAACGACGGCGAAGGCGCATAGGGAAGCACAGTAACGATGGCGGCGGCACCAAAAATGGTTGGAAAAGCCGGCGGCGCCGGGAAATGTTGAAGAAGACGAGGGTTTTGTGATTTTTTTTGTTCATTTTCAATTTAGTCCCACATTTTTTTGCACCTTACATGTATAACCCCGAGTCCAAAGTATTCTATATTCTACCCCAAATTCGATTTGCCCTTCTCTTATTTTGCCTCTAGTACCTAGTCTCACCATGAGACGGTCTCATAGGAGACGGACTCCAGTTTAAATTACCCACTTACTTTATATTACTATTCTCCATTAAATTTTGACCGTATATTTGAATAGATATATGAGATATAATATTATCTTATGTGATATTGTTGAATTCATCGTAACAAGTAGTTTCTAGAAAGTAACATTTTATTTATCGTTATTATACGTAACTAAATATATTAATGGTTAAATATGTCTCTCGAACGATGTGCAATGATTATGTTGTAATTTAACCTGGGATGGAAAGAGTACATAATACTTTGAGAAACCATATTGTGAACCCAACATCTCTTACCGATACTATAATTTTTGTAACTGCAACCCAAAATCTTGGGCAAAATACTAATATGACCTTATGTTTTGGAGACTTGTGCTAATATGACCATGTGAAGTTGAAAAGTGTTATTGTAGCCCTGTGTTTTACATCACAAGTCCCAATATAACCTTTTGGCACTATTCCCTTGTTGACTTTGTCATTTCCAGCATTAACCAAATACAAAAATGCTAAAATACCCCTAACCTTCAAATTACAAAGCTATTGACTAAAATACCCTAGGTTCTTCTTCTTCTCCATAACCATAGCCACTGCCACCTCCGCCGCTGCTCCCCCGCTGCTCCGCCACCACCACCGGCCAAAATCTCAAAACAAGCCACCAGACCACAGCCAACAACGACTGCACCTCCATCGCCACTCCGCCACCTCCACCACCGCCGGCGGCCAGAATCTGGACACAAGCCACCAGACCACAGACCAAACGAGCCACCACTGCCATCGGACCACAACCAACAATGACTTCATACCGGAAATGAGACCACAATCAACAATGACTTCATGCCAGAAACGAGACCACAACCAACAATGACTTCAACGCCATCGCCGAAATCCGGAAATGAGACTGTAGCGCCAGAATCTGTGCCATTGAACCTCATGCAGAAATTAGAGCTCGATGAATCCCTTCTTGTTAATGCCATGCCTTAGCTCCAGCGAGAACTCTTTGCCGTCTGTTGTTAAACCCAGATTCTGGCTCTGAAAAGAAGATAAAAAATGGCCGGTTCCAGCCAAGAAAAATTAAAACCCATCCCTTCGGATTCCATAAGAGTGAATCTGTAACAACCAACACACATAATCCAAACCCAGAAATTGACGATAAATCCGAGAGCACTCTAACCTTTTGAATCGTCGAGCTCAGTAGCGGGGTTCAATCTCTCTAATTGATGCTCCAAAAATCTCAAATCTTCAGATGTGATATCACCCCATATTATTTCCGGTCCAAAGATCCTTCCGCGCTATGGCCCACTCAATTCCTATCGCGATGGTACAGCGCCAGGGATATCTCGTCCGGCAAAATTGGACTCGCCGCTGCCATCTCCGTCGAATCGCTAGGTGGAGCGGAGCGGAGGTTAGATGGAGCAGAGTTTAGGTGGAGTGGGGGTTATGCGAAGCAGAGGTTAGGTGGAGCAGAGTTGTGTGAAGTTAGGTGGATCGGAGCGGAGCAGAGGTTAGGTGGAACGGATTTGTGTGAAGTTAGGTGGAACGGAGGTGGTGGCGACAAAGCGCTGGAGCGGAGTTGAAGCAGAGGTTAGGCGGAGCGAGGAATAAGGGAAGAAGAAGGGAAGAATAGTTTTGCTTCTTCTTCAACAAGTGGCGGAAAGAATAAGGAAATAAATGAACGAGGGCATAATTATCCTTTCACTTGTTCTGAATTTTTATTTTTTTTAAATAGGGGTATAATAGTCATTTCATTTATTTCCACCCAAATTCAGGTCTCCAGGGTCATATTAGCCCATTCAAGCAAAACACAGGGTTACAATAGCACTTTCCAACTTCACAGGGTCATATTAGCACAAATCATCAAAACATAGGGTTATATGAGCACTTAACTCCAAAATCTTTTACTGACACTTGATTTATAGTACTCTTCAATACTTTTTTTAATCTATACGGTACATGTTTATCTACTATTCCCTCCGTCCCACCCGATTCTGCACACTTACTATTTTACAATCAAAGTTTTCTTACTTTAATCACATATTTGAATAAATATATTACAAATAATATTATCTTATGAGATATTGTTATATTCGTCGTAATATGTAGTTTGTAAACATCAATTCTTATGCCACCGTTATTATCCGTATTTACGTATATTTTTAGTCAAACATATTTTTTGGAGATTGTGAAAAGGATTATGTGCAAATTCCCCTAGGACGGAGGGATTAAACAACATTATATATACATCTACACAGATTAAAATACATTTTTAATCATACCCTTAGGCTGAAAGTGTCAATATATCCCTACAAAATAAAAAAAAGTGCTAAACTAACCCTAACTTTACAACAAATTGTGCCAATATAACCTTTATGCAACATTCCAACATTGACTCACTAACTGAGACGTTGACCGTACCAAAATGATGAATATATGCCCCCAATTATTTTAGTTTGCTTTTTTTTATTTTACCCCACCTCCCGCCACCTTCTCCATCGACCACCGTCCAACCACTTCCAACCACCGCACCACCACCACCACTTTCCCATACCCATACCCTTCCTCCAACCCACCTCCTTCACTGTCCCCCAACCATCGGCACCCCGACCTCTCTCTGTCAGAGCACCGGCTAAAGAAGAGCTCATCCAATTCAATCGCAGAGGAGCGGTTCACTTTCGAAGAGAAGAGAAGGCAGTCGCCGGAACGCTATTCGAACCGCCGGAAGAACAACTCATATTCAATCGCTGGAAGAGCATACCTGATTCGAATCGCTGAATAGCTGCTCCGATTCAATCGCCACCGTCTAGACTACTAGTGGAGTCGACTTACTCAGCTACTAATTACAGAAGAGGAGTAATGAATGGTTATTTCATTCTTTCTTCATATGCAACTAATTAGGGAACTCAATTTTTCTGTAAATAGAAGAAGGCGTGGATTAGACAAGAAAAGAAGAAATGGTGGGAATTCAACTCTGTGGGAAGAATAAAATAATAAGAGGTGGATGGAAAGGCAAAAAAGAAAGGTGGACGGCAGAGAAGGGTTTTTATTTACTCTTTCCATTTATTTTGCAGGGGTAAAGTTGTTATTTCCTTAAAATTTGACCATTTCTGGCGTTGAAAATTAGAGTCAACAATCCTCGGGGTTACATTGGCACATACATCATAAAGTTAGAGCTATCTTAGCACTTTCTCATTTTTGCAGGGTTATATTGGCACTTTCAGTCAAAAGGTAGGGCTATTTTAACACTTTACTCTTGATTTTATAAAAACTAAATTAGATACATCACCATATTAATAAATTGGTAAAGTCTTGGGAAAGATCGTCTTTCCATAGGCTTATGGAAAGATGGGGCATCATTAGAATGAAAGGTAAAAGATCTTAGTTGCAATATTAAAAATTTATTATGCAACGTGTAGTAGTTGTAAAGTTTATAACATAATTCATGCAGCCCCAAAATTTTATCTTCATTTCTTCATATTTGCACTTTAGACCTTGGTCTTTCTATGAGTTATGGAAATACCGTCTTTCAAAAGACAGACTCTAATAAATTTTCATGATTTTAAAACCAGTTGATTAAATTTGACTGTCATATTCATTGCATCTGAAATTTTATAAGCAATCTTATAAATATATCTCTTTTATTTTATTGGAGGTGACTGAGTAGTTGGCACAACTCTCTAATTGGATCATGCAAACTGTCGCTATATTAGCCGATGACGGTACTCATCTGGTTACTATATAAAAGGATTACTTGGAAACAGCACGCTTGTGTCAACCGTTGTCAGGAGCATAGTGGTCATTTCCCAGCAAAGCTGAATGTGTGCCCTTCTATGTGTTCTCAAGTGGCCGCCCAAAACGACGTCATTTTGGGCACCACTTTTGTCCTTTTGTGCATCCCGTTTGTCAAAAGTTGCGGCACCTCCATGTGCGGCTGCATGTGCTACCAGGTGGCCGGCGAAAATGACGTCATTTTGGGCACCCCTTCGAGGGGTCCAGCTCTCAATCCTCGAAGGGATGGAGGCTTCTATCCTCGAAGAGGTCCAGCTCTCAGCCCTCGAAGGGATGGGCTCTCAGTCCTCGAAGGGGTCCAACTCTCAACCCTCGAAGGGGTCTAGCTCTCAACCCTCGAAGGGATGGAGTCTTAAGTTCTCGAATGGGTCTAGCTCTTAGCCCTCAAAGGGATGGAGTCTTCCATCCTCGAAGGGGTCTAACTCTCAGCCCTCGAAGGGGTCCAGCTCTCATCCCTCGAAGGGATGAACTCTCAGTCCTCGAAGGGATGGACTCTCAGCTCTCGAAAGGGTCCAGCTCTCAGCCCTCGAAGGGATGGACTCTCAATCCTCGAAGGGGTCGAGATCTCAACCCTCGAAGGGATGGAGTCTTAGTCCTCGAAGGGGTCCAACTCTCAGTCCTCGAAGGGATGAAGGCTTCTATTCTCGAAGGGGTCCTGCTCTCAGCCCTCGAAGGGATGGACTGTCAGTCCTCGAAGGGATGGACTCTTCTATCCTCAAAGGGGTGGACTCTTCTATCATCAAAGGGATGGACTCTTCCGACCTCGAAGGGGTCTAGCTCTCAGCCCTCGAAGGGGTCCAGCTCTCAGCCCTCGAAGGGGTCCAGCTCTCATCCCTCGAAGGGATGGACTCTCAGCCCTCGAAGCGGTCCAGCTCTCAGCCCCCGAAGGGATGCACTCTCAGTCCTCAAAGGGGTCGAGATCTCAGTCCTCGAAGGGATGAACTCTTAGTCCTCGAAGGGGTCCAGCTCTCAGTCCTTGAAGCGATTGAGGCTTCTATCCTCGAAGGGGTCTATCTCTCAGCCCTCGAAGGGATGGACTCTCAGTCCTCGAAGGGATGGACTCTTCTATCCTCGAAGGGGTGGACTCTTCTATCCTCGAAAGGATGGTCTCTTTAGACCTCGAAGGGGTCGAGCTCTCAGCCCTCGAAGGGGTCCAGCTCTCAGACCTCAAAGGGATGGACTCTCAATCCTCGAAGGGGTCGAGATCTCAGTCGTCAAAGGTATGGACTCTTAGTCCTCGAAGGGGTCGAGCTCTCAGTCCTCGAAGGAATGAAATCTTCTATCCTCGAAGCGGTCCAGCTCTCAGCCCTAGAAGGGAAAGACTCTTCTATCCTCGAAGGGGTCTAGCTCTCAGCCCTCGAAGGGATGGACTTTCAGTCCTCGAAGGGTGCAGCTCCCAACCCTCGAAGGGATTGAGTCTTCTATCCTCGAAGGGGTCCAGTTTTCAGCCCTCGAAGGGAATGACTCTTCTATCCTTGGAGGGGTCTAGCTCTCAGCCCTCGAAGGGATGAACTCTTCTATCCTCGAAAGGGTCTAGCTCTAGGCCCTCGAAGGGATGGAGGCTTCTTTCCTCGAAGGGGTCGAGCTCTCAGCCCTCGACTCTTCTATCCTCGAAGGGGCCGAGCTCTCAGTCCTCGACTCTTCTATCCTCGAAGGGGACGAGCTCTGAGCCCTCGAAGGGGTCCAGCTCTCAGCCTTCGAAGGGATGGACTCTCAGCCCTCGAAGGGGTCCAGCTCTCAGCTCTCGAAGGGGTCCAGGTCTCAGCCCTCGAAGGGATGGACTCTCAACCCTCGAAGGGGTCCAGCTCTCAGTCCTCGAAAGGATAGACTCTCACCCCTCGAAGGGGTCCAGCTCTCAGACCTCGAAGGGATGGACTCTCAGTCTTCAAAGGGGTCGAGATCTCAGCCCTCAAAGGTATGGACTCTTAGTCCTCGAAGGGGTCGAGCTCCCAGTCCTCGAAGGGATGGACTCTTCTATCCTCGAAGGGGTCCAGTTCTCAGCCCTTGAAGAGATGGGCTCTTCTATCCTCGAAGGGGTCCAGCTCTCAGCCCTCGAAGAGAAGGACTCTTCTATCTTCGAACGGGTCTAGCTCTTAGCCCTCGAAGGGATGGACTCTCAGTCCTCGAAGGGGTCCAACTCTCAGCCCTCGAAGGGATGAACTCTCAGTCCTCGAAAGGGTCGAGATCTCAGCCCTCAAAGGTATGGACTCTTAGTCCTCAAAGGGGTCGAGCTCTCAGTCCTCAAAGGGATGGACTCTTCTATCCTCGAAGGGGTCCAGCTCTCAGCCCTCAAAGGGATGGACTCTCAATCCTCGAAGGGGTCCAGCTCTCAGCACTCGAAGGGATGGAGTCTTCTATCCTCGAAGGGTTCTAGCTTTCAACCCTTGAAGAGATGAACTCTAAGTCCTTGAAGGGGTCTAGCTCTCAGCCCTCGAAGGGGTCCAACTCTCAGCCCTTGAAGGGATGAACTCTCAGCCCTCGAAAGGTTCCAGCTCTCAGCCCTCAAAGGGATGGACTCTTCTTTCCTCAAAGGGTTCCAGCTCTCGAAGGGATGGAGTCTTCTTTCCTCAAAGGGGTCGAGCTATCAGCCCTCGACTCTTCTATCCTCGAAGGGGCCGAGCTCTCAGTCCTTGACTCTTCTATCCTCGAAGGGGACGAGCTGTGAGCCCTCGAAAGGGTGGACTCTGAGTCCTCCAATGGGTTCAGCTCTGAGCCCTTGAAGGGATGGACTCTCATCCCTCGAAGGGGTTCGGCTCTGAGCCCTTGAAGGGATGGACTCTCATCCCTCGAAGGGTTCCAGCTCTTAGCCCTCGAAAGGGTCCAGCTCTCAGCCCTCGAAGGGATGGACTCTCAGCCATCGAAGGGGTCCAGCTCTCAGTCCTCGAAGGGTTCCAGCTCTCAGCCCTCAAAGGGGTCTAGCTCTCAACCCTCGAAGGGGTACATTTATAGCTTCAATTACAACTCTTTTAACATTCCTATACAATTTCTATAATTTTTTATCACGCTCACCGCGCAACGCGCGGTGTAGCCACACTAGTGAAACCACAACCTCCAAACGTATGTCCACCCCTTACAACGTCGTTTCACACTTCCTTATTTTATGCTCAATACATTTCTTCTGGAATGAATCTTAAACGTAATAATAATAATAGAGGACAGATTTTTGAATTATAATTTTTATTTCCCCACTCTTCTAAAGTTAATTCAGTGCAAATCTTGAATGTGTTTATATAACAAGTGCTTATTCTTAATATTTTGTTTGAATCAAAAAATTATTTACATGTGCAGAAAGTTGCTACTGAGCCTTAAACAATACAATATGATATATGTGGGTGACAATACTATTACTCCCTCCGTATGCACACTTTCTTTTTTTGGGCGTTCTAGGCAAATCTGCACACTTTCCCTTTTAAGTAAAATTTTACGTGTCATAAGACACAATTGCCCTTACAACATTAACATTTTACAAACTTTCTCCATATTATTATTTTACCCATTTGCCTCACATCATTAGATTCATTTCTACGCCACTCACTTTCTCCTCTTCCACAGTCGTCTGTCACCGATCTCCACCACTCTGCTAGCAGCGAGCCTCTCCTGCTTTCATCTTTGCCACTCATCTGCACCACCACTCCTCATCTGCACACCCCTTCTATTTGCGGAACCCTAGCTTACCTCCCTCCGTCGTCCGGCCATCGTCTCTCCCTCTGCCACCGCTCTTGCGGCCACTGACGCCAAACTCTCCCTCCGCCACCGCCTCTTAGGCCCCTCCCTCCGCCACCACCTCTCACTCCCCTCCCTCTGCCACCGCTCCCTCTAAACCTTAGCGCCACCCTTTGCCACTGCTGCCTCTAAACCTTAGTGCCACCCTTCGCCACCGCTCCCTCTAAACCTTAGCACCACCCCTCGCCTCCTCCGCTAGCGCCACCCCTTGTCTCCTCCTCCAGCGTCACCCCTCGATTCTATCGCCACCATTGACGCCACCACCAATTGACCCACCATCGATTCAGAATTGGAGGACGGGAGGCAGAGAGGGCCGATGGTGAGTGGTGGGAGGCGAGAGGATGGGAGGCATAACGGATCGGTAGCGGGGGGAGTAAGATCAAAGACAGATGGTGGGTGGAGGAGCAAGATCGAAGACAGATGAGAGAAAAAAGAGTGGAGGGACAATTTAGTCATATCACCAGGGGAAAATTTGCAGATAGATTTTCTCTCTCTGCAAATTCCCCTAAGACAGAGGGAGTACTAGAGATGATAGTACTACTACTAGTAGGTAACTTGAGATTCATGAGCGATAAATTGCAAGATTGTGAATTTATGGTGATTAAAACATGGTGAAAAAGTTAGTCAAGTGCATAGATAAGATAACTGAAAAATATTTAATTATGAAAACACTAATTTAATCTCAAAAGTTGTTAAAATAACTATCTTTACTTCATCAATAGTTGATTGGTTTCTCGATTTTAATAAATCTTGTTGTATCCGGTAAATAAACCAATTGTAAATATTTCGTAATAAATTTAAATCTTTTGAGAAGAGTTTGTAAAACTAGACATAAAATTTGTAATCTCATATCTAAACTGTCATTTTCTAAATAATTTAATAAAATAAATAATTTCACCATTTAAAGATGTGGTGATTTTTTAAAAAGAAAAAAAAAGACTGATTTCAATATGTTGGGTCTTTTGAGTCCTTGAATGGAGGAAGAAGTTCGAAATGCAGGTAAAGAAATTGCAATGTGATGGCCTTCATAAATGTGGCATTAAACAAGCATTGATGGCCTTGGTCAGTGTGCCAGTAATGCCATTAAGAGAACGTACAGCCCTAGCCCTTTCTTCTCTCTTTTAAGTCATTCCCTCTTTCTCTCTTCTCTTTCGTCTGTTCTTTCTCTGGTTCCTCCTTCCCGTAATCACTATTTCCATCTATAGCAGATATGATTCTTCTCTCCTTAATGTGATTCTCTCTTTCTTTCTTCTCTTTCGTCTGTTCTTTCTCTGGCTCCTCCTTACCCGTAATCACTATTTCCATCTATAGCAGATATGGAATCCCACTTCTCTTTCTTTCTTCAGCTTCACCTCATTGCCTGCAATCTACATATACTCCTCCTTACCATTCACATCTTTCCACCAGACTCTTATTTACCAAACTTATATAGTTTCCTAGCTACTCCTTTTTTTCATAATCTATCACCACACTAAGAATGGCTGAGGAGATTCAAGCAGGTCAAGAGGTCCAAGCAGCTCAGGATATCTACTCTCCCCATCTGATTCCAACTGAAGATGACATGCCGGAAAATCCCCAACTTCTCAACCAGTTCGTAGCTGAATACTTTCCCGATGGTATGGGCGAAGTTGAAATCCGCCGAGCTCTACTGCACATCCTTCGAGGTTTAGTGGCTTTAAAGACAATGAGCCCTGATGAAGAACCGTTGATAACGCCGCATTCAGTGGTAGTCAGTCGGGATGGAAATCAGTGGAAATTTCAACTCGTGAGAGGACCCAGCATCCCGGTGGGAGAGGCTGAAGATGAGGCTAGACCTACAGGAATTTGGGGGGTGGGCATGCTATTTCTTCAAATGGCATTGGGCAGAGAATACCCTCTCAATCTCCCACCCTCAAAGTTCCAAGGGAGAATTTATTTGCAATCTTGTCGTTCAAGATAGACCAAAATAAAGGCTACTGCAAGTTACATCAGAGCTTTAAGGTGTACAAGTCCAGAAATTTTAGAAATATTTGCACCACTCCTAGAAAACTTTCTCGTACAGTAGCGAGGCGCGCCTACCTTACCCTGAAACATTTAAATGTGAAAGAGAAACTTTCATTCACCACCCCTCTTCTTGATGTTGTGCGTGGCCTCGTGCGAACAGTGGCACAACATGGTAACTTGGGTTCGGGTGCTGAGCGGGTTAAGGGACTTTTGATGTACAACTACTTCGTCGATATGAATGTTTGAAGATGTTAGTGGTGGTAGGTTGTAGATGGATAATTTTTGTGTGTATCACAAAATTTAGTTTAAATTTTAAGTGAGAGCTTTTGACGAATAATTAATTTTGTGTTTTATCACAAAATTTAGTTCAAGATCAGTCTAGTTGGCTTTTAAGGTTGTAATTGTATTCCTATATCCTACCACCATTGAAATAAAATTTGTGTGTTGCAATTCTGTGTGTGGTTTTTCTTTTGGTATTGTTTCAGTACAGTGTGTTGGTGGCAGAGATAATCAAGGAGGATTTATGGCCCAATCCTCTCAAATATTTTGATACGGGGGATTATTCTTACACGTTCTATTATTAATGTTTCTGGAGTGAATAGACTGTTAATATGCAATTTTAATGATGATGAAGTCATGAAGATGATGATGGAAGCTATAAGATGAATATGATTTCCTCCTTTTTATCACATGGAAAGAACCTCTTACTCCGGTCACATGTTATGATCTCGCAGATACTGTGACTGAGAGTCGTTTTAGCATCATTTAAGAATGTTTCTGTTTCTTTGTTTGCTTTTAACTTGTTTTGTTGCTTTCAATTGGAAACCCCCTCTCCTGTAGCAGGGAGAAGGCGAGGATGACGATAAGTAGGATGAAACTTGGAAGTCTTCGACAACCTCTTCGTCAGCATCTTGCTGATAAATATAGTTACAGCTCCAGTTTTTTTGAGGTTCAATTTTTGTTCACTTCATCTAAATGTGGTCATTTTGGCGACGGTGCGTTAAAAATTCAGTGTAAGGCGACCACCATGGCACAATAAAATGGGTTGAATAGAACCTAAGAATAGTGTAGTTTCTTCTGTCAAATAGCTATGCTACAAAGACTGAATCATTTGAGAAGAAAATAAGGATTAAAATCCTCCCAAGCATAAGAATCCCCTTCAAAATTTTGTGTGAAATCACTCGAACTTGCACCAACCATTTTCGTGTGCGAACCAATCACAGACAAATACAAGTTGCAGATCATAGGGTTTCTGAGAAATGGACGCAGAGCCTCTCCAAGTTGAAGCACTTCATTTAGCATCACCTCACTATCCTCTACTGCTTCTCCACGGAAGATGCGATTTGACAAGGAATGGAATGCGAGTAGATTACCATACACCGGCAAGAATGCATCCTTGTGGTTACCATTGCCCCCAATCCAATCAACTCCTTCCTGTTGGCCGGCATAGGAATCTGCAAATGACACCAAAGCGTCGTGGAATCTCCTCCGCCATTCATGTAGGAAATCCCTCGACTTGAGATTGCTGCAGAAGTTAACAGGAATGTTTTCCAGATGGGAGCAACAGATCATGCAAACCATGAGCTTTTCTTCATGGTAATTGTCGATCTCCTTGTCAAAAACACGCCTCACGAGGTCTCCTCTTGATACAATAACTGCAGCAGAATTTGCGGCATCTAGAGTCCACCGGCAGAGGATGTCAAAATAGTCTATCCAGTGACCGAAGGCTGAAGAGATATGCTCAAAACTCATTTCAATAACCTTGTCTACTTGACTGGGAACCATTCCATGGCTTTCTCGGGATACAATGCATTTCTGAACATCGAGTGCAAGGCCCGTTCTAAGTCCATCATCCTCATCTTCCAAAAGTTTAATGCATGTATACCAGACAATTAGAATCTTATGGCCATATAAGTTCACAGCTTCTTCGACTTTGAACTCTGAACAGGGATCCGCACCAGGAATTCTGTTGCTGGACACCAGGGGACCGATGGTGCTGGCTTGATCAAGCAATCCAGAAGCAACTATTGACTCAGCAGCTGCCTTTCGCATAGTAGCAGTCTCTGATGCATCACTGTGCATCTGAACAAGGTCAATAAAATAACTGATGCGGCTATAGAAATTGGAAAGTCTCCCATCAGATTGGGCGGGTTCTTTTCTGTCTTCCATTTCTCTGCTTCGATGAAGAAACCTCGAGAAGAAGTTGTCAAATTGCTTAACGCATACTCCCATGCAGCGAAGAATCATTTGTTGATTCTTTGGATGTCTAGTCTCAATGTATATTGAAACCAACTTGTCCCAGAAGCAGTGCAGAGAATTGCTATCCCCGTCAACTAATCTTAAACTTTCTTGCTGCTGGGCTTCTTCTTCATACTCCAGAAAGTTCCAATGGTACATAATTTTAAGAATGTAGTAACTACATTTATGATTCTTCTCACCTTCTAAAAGATCCATAAGTGTTCTCTGGAGATCCATATTCTTCAAGCAATATGTTTTGATCTCGGAGTAAGGTAGATTGCTACCTTGAGTCTTTGCTCCTGATGTTTTTAAAACCAAAAACAGCCACTTCAGTGTAGCAAGTCTGACTTCATAAGATAAATTGCGAATGCTGTGCATAAGCCGTTCTTGAAATCCAGCAAGAGCATTGTCCAGATCGGGTATCCTCATTAAGTTTGTAGCAGGTGATGGAAGTGTCCATGGCATTAAAAGATCCTCTTCGGCAACTTCTTTGGATGTTTGACAGATGCAATTTAAATATGACATGGTTACCTGTTTATGAAGTTCTACTATAGTTGGATCATAATATGATGTACTTTGAGAATCTTCTGATTCGAAGAAATCTGAACATAGCTCCCACGTGAGTTTCCAAATGGCACCAACACTTGCACTGGCTGTGCACATTCTTGCAATACTGAGCATGCTATCAAGCACGTTCAAAAAGCAGCTAGTAAGGATAGGACTAGGGCACAGTTGAATCTTCCCAATCCATGAGCTCAATGACAGACTTTGAACCAAATCGTTGAGAATCTTATCTCTTTTACAAGAATCAGCCAGGTTTCTGCAATTGTTATCTAGAAGAGAGTTCAACTGCAGCAGCATACCATGAACAGAATTGGAAGTGTGAGAAGCACCATTTTCAGGGCCAGAGGAGTTGGATGGAAGGGAGAAAATGGCATTTGCGGAAGGTAACTGGGAGGCAATATTAAGAAGTACAACAGGTAACTTTTCATTTGATACCAGGCCAGTCAGAGCTTTTGAAGCAAGAACGCGAATGCGGAAGTTGCTTTGGACAGAACACTTTCTGATCAATGGCATGAATAAGAAAGGATCCAGGGTGTCTCCAGATTCACTAGCAATTGCTGATGGCTTAAGCCGTGCCAAGAAAATCAGAATTGGGCACAAGCTTGGGTGGACAACTTTTACCAAGTTGGATCGTGAATCACCAGAAGATCCATTTAGAAGTGACTCCGTTGCAACTTGCAGTTCATGAATTAAGAAAGAATGCAGAGAAGGGTACCTGTCACAAATAGTCAATGAGTTTCTGAGTGCAACAAAGAGTTAAACCAAACTCCGAATATCTTTTGAGTGGGACACTCTTCTTGAAAGTAGATATACCAAGTACAATTAGAAGGGAAATAAGCACACTAGAAAAAGGGGGAACAAAAATTAGGGACCAATTTGTAACAATTCCATAGTTGCCTGATCTAAAGTTGCCTATAACACGGTTATGTACCAACAAAAGTAAAAGCATAGATGGATAGGAAATAGGAAGCGATAAGAAACTGCGGGACAAGATTGTACCTGTGAAAAAATTCAAGCCCAGTTAGAGAACGCTTTGCCGATTCTCGTTTCCGCACATTGAGGAATCCAATCATCCGCCGAACCAAGGCAGTATATGCAAGACAGGCACTATTCCGCACCTCCCAATATGGTGACGAGAAAGAACGCACAGAAACAATCAAGGCCTCTGCTGCAAAGCCAGATGTATCTGTTGCCAGGTTGGCATCATTAAAAGCAGCCTTGAGGACATTAAACGCATGCACAGTTGGAATAACACCCTCATCTCTGATCTTGGAAATTTTCACCACTTCATTAACTTGGCTTGAGTTTGTTGAAAGCACATCACCAGTTACGCAGCTGCCTACTATAGTCTGTTTCAGCAAAACCCCACTGGCGACATCTAGCAGCCATCGCAATGCCCTTGATAGAAGCCTCTTTGGGGAACCCTCGGGTTCTGAAAGGAACAAAGCAATAAATGCAGCTGGAATGCCAGCACTCCTTCGTAGTAGGTCATCTACAGTTTGTCCCCTTGCCACTGTTCTCTCCATAAGTTTATCCATCCATGACTCGGTTAATTTGCAAAGTCTGCGAGAAAATAAATAATAACAAGGGAATGACCTGTGAGAATCTTCAACTATGAAAGTGCGTTACTTTTGCCAGGCGACAGAGAACCACTTAAAAGTAATAAATGCAGATGATAGTTATAGGTAAAGAAGCTAACAATCAGCCTTTAGCCAAAAAAAACATCGTTCTTAATGTTACACAACCACAATACCAATATCCAAAGTTGCAGGAATTGCATAGATGCACGTATGTAAAAGAAAAATAGAAGAAAAGAGGAGCTTTTGAAAGACCCGAACCGCAAAAACATTGTAAATTTACTGAACCTTAATTCATCACAAATATGTTGGCAACTAATTTCCACCCGAGCGAGATACCAACAAACCAAGAGGACATAAACTACAGAAACTGATGAGCTCAAACAATTAACTAACAGCGTCAACTGAGACTGAGAGGGACGATGAACATACCTAGGATCATTTGAACAAAGCAACCGGTTGCATAGAGCAGTAAATCCGGCCCTTGTTTTATCTATTGCACCATTATGCTTCATTTTGAGGAGGACCTCCAAGAAGTGGTTTCCAATTGTCTCCAGTTGATTTAAATCAAACACCCCATCAGATACTAAAACATTGCCTTTACTGATATCAGGGCTCCCTGAAGTTGATGAATCCGCAGAAGGTAAAGGAATTTTCCTAATTATAGTCCCCAAAAGAAGGCTTACCTGGGGAATTAGATACATAGATTCATGAGATTACGATCCTAAGAAACTTTTTAAGTGAAGATGTACAGCATTTTTTAATAAGCTTTTATATACAAGAAATCTAAGATTTCATCAACAACAATGACAGCTGAGCAACTATAGTGATAGACTGATTTGTAGAATAACCAAAACTTGTGCAGAAATACTGAAGTACCTCCTTCATTGCAAGCCAGCAACCAACCATAACGGTTTGTGCTGATAACCTCATATCCTGCATTAGCTTTGCATTTTCCTCATCATTTTCCACTGAAGCTGCAGTAGATATTTCATCATTTGGAATCTCGATGGGAAACGCATCATCATCCTCCATTTCCTCCATGTCTTCAGGCAAATGCCATGCATCAGATGATACAACCCAAAGAGCCAGGGAGGTTATACGCATAACCAACTCTAACAACTTCTCTAGCATAACTTTCATCTGTGCAATACTGCTTAAAACATCATTGGAATTCCAATCTAGCTCCTCAAATGTGTATCTAAGAGTAAGTAATACACCATGGACAAAGCTTTTCTTGCACGCTTCAGTAAGATTCTTCTCACCATCCTCCACGGCAACAAGCAGCCAATCAACCAAAGACCCTATGTATTCTACCACAGGAGATTGACGAAGGTGATCGTGAGAGTGACCATTTGGCAAATCAGATTGAGTATGGCAAGCAACACAATTTAGGTTTGCATTAACGATCCATCTAAGCTCTACTACATACTTTCTAAACATCAGACGTAGAGACAGAGCTCCAGCATCACTTTCTCTTACACGTGGACTGCAGACTAGCTTCTTCGCCCATATAATTGCTTGTTGGACCTCATGGGGGCTAACGAAGCAAGGAATTGGGGTAGGAAAATGCAAGAGAATACGAAAAGAATTCTCCCTCAACCGATCCCAACTATCAATAACTGATCCAACCAGCAGTAAACTTGAATCAGATGAAGTAAGGCCCTTACTGTATGGATACAGTGAAGAAAGGGTGTTAGCATCCCCTTCTGATTGAGGTATGACAGACCAGACACTTAACATCACCAGGAAGAGCTCCATAGCCATTATCTTCCTTTCATAAGGGGCAGAAGGATAGCAACAGGAAAACAAAAAGCAACTCAACCATTTCATTAGATTGAAGAGATCTTGTGCCATTCCAGCCACACTTTCTCTA
Source organism: Rubia yunnanensis (assembly GCA_037428765.1). NCBI lineage: Eukaryota > Viridiplantae > Streptophyta > Magnoliopsida > Gentianales > Rubiaceae > Rubia > Rubia yunnanensis. Next base: position 7,318,999 of record CM075069.1, read on the forward strand.
GATCCTTCCTTCACCTCAATACCATTTCTAGACATAAGCATACCCGGAAACCAAGTTCCTTGTTTATACTGTCTCTCCAAGGCAGTCCGAACACGACCGAAGAACTTCCTGAACAAGCTGGTCCATTTCATCTGAAATGCAGTAGAGCAAGATCTCATATTCAATGGTACAGCTCTTTTCATGAGGCTAAGCTCCAAAGAGGAAGGCAGGCTTGCTGTCTTTGGATTTAAGAAGAAAAATTCTGCTGCATCAATGCGAAGTAAGTCATCACTATGAGTTAGAGCCAGAACTAACCAATCAATTGCAATTTTAATTATAATTCCCTTGGCATTAACAGAGCAATATACATCACTTTGCCCTGTATTCAGCATTGCAGCTTCAGATGGTTCGGGAACATTCTTATACCAATCAATGTCACCTTCTATTAAAGCAATCAAACGAGAAACCTTGAGCAGAGAAATCAAAACAGCCACTCGCTGCTCCAGTCGTAAAGAAAGATCCGAAAGATGGAGTTGAGGATATACCAGCTCAGTGTCCTCATCAAAGAGTCCAATACCAATAGAAGCAAGCATGGGAAATAGACTGTCCACATCCAGCTCAAGCAATATAGGCAAAGCGTACGTATTCAGATTTGACCGCAGCTTTGTAACTCCAGAAGCTAGCCCACACAAGAATGGTGGCAAGCAATCATCTCTGTATTTAGTATATCCAGCATCAACACCACAACTACTCCAATTCTCATCTCGTAAGTGCTCGAGAAAACACCTGAGAAATGTAGTTGCGGCACAGCACACATCGTCATCTATGTAAGCACTCATTGCCTCAAAAATCAACTTAGGACTCATATCTAGCATAGTTTTGGCTCCCAGCCTCTTTGTTAGGGTAGCTAGAGGCACATATCTCCCCTTGCAGCGCGATCCAAGACGAAGTAGGTCATGAGCAATCTCCCTAAGAAACAGCTTGTTTTTTTCACCACCTTCCACCCCGTGAAGAGTAGCCTGAATGTCTAAGAAGAGATCAAGAACAAGGTGAACTTGTTTGACTGTCTGACTCAAAGGATCTTCCAAGTTATTCCACACAATTCTTAGGATCCTATGCCCCATTTGTTCTGAGATCGGATCATAAGATCCTGCAAAGTCACCAGTATTGCTTTGTAATGAAGTCTTAATCTGCTGCAAGCAGATTTGCAATACAGTTAATGAGTGAAAATTAAAATGATTGTCTATAGGGTTCTCAGAGTAGTTACAAAGCTCAGGCAAAATCCCATCATAGAGTATGGTTCTAATCAAACAGCGATCATCCCCAGATAACCCATCAGCTTCAAAACTCGACCTTGAAACCAAAAATGTGGTATTCAGAACTGTTCTCGAAACAGCAGTTAGAATCCCCCTAATCAAACAAAGTCTACTAATCGAGGTAAAACTAGAAATCTCAAAAACCAAATCCCCATGGTAGGGAATTTTCCCAATCACATCCTTTAAACTAATCTTACAATCAACAATGGAAGCTTGACTGAATATACCTCCGATGATAAACAACCCCAGCTCCTCAGCACCGAGCAGAACCAGAAGGGCAGCAAAGAAGGTCACTCCCGCCGCCACCAAGCAGTCCCTGGGAAAAGCTTGCGACTTCAAAATGTTGAAAACAGCCACAAAAACCACCCCTAACAGCTCAACAGCCCGTTCACCACTTACATTGGAAAATTTATGAGGGAAACGCTGAAGCAAGTAGTACATACACGAAAGCGCCTCCTGACACTGCTCCATTACCATCGGCGATGGCCTGGACCAATCGTTGGTCTCTGCGATCACAGCATTTAGCCCCGCTACCACATCAGTTCCCACCAAAACCGCGCATTCCTCCACAACCTCGACTAAGTATCCCAGCTTGGGGGTCCCCATCAGCGTCAGCGCAGCCCTAGACACACAGAATCTCCTCCCTTTCCCATTTTCATTTCCATTTCCATACTCTTCGAAAAGCTGCCTGAGACAGTCCTTGATCAGACCCTGGCAGCTCTTCACCCTCGAAAGACCAGAGCCTGTCAAAGTCTTGTGGAGAGGCAAGGAGTTCTCCAGGAAGCTGATCTCCAGGTACAAATTTGCAGCAAGAGAGCATGTATCAGGATCGGAGTTCGGGTTCGAAATCAAGTTAATGAAAGCTGAAGCCACGTGTTTGGCGTGTTCGATCTGGGTGTAGATGGAGCCGAGGGAAACCAGGTGTCTGAGCTCGGTGAAGAATGGTAGAGAAGGTGTTTGATTTAACGCCTCAATGAAGTATGGCGGGAAAACTACCGAACTGTAAGTGTACCGGTGGCGGTGTTGCAGCGCCCTCCATTTCGAACTGGACATGTTTCCCGGCGTCAAGGGTAAGAAGTGATAGCTCCGCTCCCGTCGGCCGGCGGCGGGAAGCTGACGCGGGGTTTTGGGTTTTAGGGTAACGTAGACGTCAACTAACTTTTCAAAATGAGGCAAAGTAAGCGAGGCAATCCAAGTCGGGTCGACTAGCCGTTTCCAATCAGATTTGTTTTCTTTTTTCTTAACAGAAGATTATTTACTTAATTTTTGGGGCAAAATTTTGGTAAACATCGTCTTTCGATATATGAAAAGACGGAAATTGAATTTAAATTATAGATAGGTAGAAGATTTTAGTTGTAATATTTTAATTATGCAATGTACCGTAGGTATAGGTTTATGATCTGATTAATGCAACCCGATCATTTTTCCTTGATATCTTCTAATTTGTAATTTATACCTTAATTTTTTTTATTACTTATAGAAATATCATTTTTTAAAAGACGGACTCAATTTTTCGAATCGTTCGTGTCCATAATTGTATGTGTCATTTCATCTCAGCATTCTTATAAAATGAGAGGAGAAAAGTGTTTATATAACCATATATAATTCAATAAATGTCAATGTAACCTTCTAATATTTGAAAGTGGCAACATAATGCTAGATAATAAGTGAAAGTGCAAAAAAACCCTTTCCGACAATTTGTAGCCAAATTTTTGTGACATTTTTGCTCTTCTAAAATAAAAAATGAAAATAGAAAATGTTGTTATTGCCCTTGACATCATACCTCAATTATTACCGCCGCACCACCGTCGCACTACCAATGGGCCATCATTATGCCGTCGCCAAACCACCGCCGCACCACTGCGTTTTCGTCCTCACCGGACCGCCATCACACGTCGTCGTAACAAGTAAGATTATATCAGCACAATATGAAAATTGATAGAGTTAAATTACCACATTTCTAAAACTTATAGGATTATATCAGCACATTCATGAAAAAATTGGGGTTGTATCAACACATACTGTAAAAATAAAGTGCCATGCCATTGTAAAACCAATGACAGACGCACGCAACCGCTACTGCAACCTCTTACACCAGGGGCGCTTTGGCGAGATCGACACAGCAAACGTTGGCATGGAGGCGCGGGAACCCTTCAAAATGGTATTTTCATCTGAAACCCCCCTTAATTCATTATACTAATGCGTTATTGAGTTTTTTTTTGTGGTTTTCTTTTGTTTCTCGTCACATGAATAAAGATATGTGGTATACATGGTATAAAATATATGGGCTTTGACGATTTTTTGTTGTGTTTTGTCCGGATTAATGATTGGATGACATTGAGTGTTGTGTGTGTAGTTTTTATTTTGTTTTGTTATTTGACATATAGTTTTTTTAATCTCGATGGGTTTTCAAATAAGGTTAGATAATATAATAATGGTTTTTGATATGAATGAATGTGTTATATGATGTCAATTTTTATAGTGTATATAAAGTTGTTATGATGCGATAATGCTGTATACGATGTTATGGTCGCATGTTAAGGGCACTGATTGTACCATACACTTTGCTTTTTTATAGTATGTGTTCAACCATACATTTTTTTACGAATGTGCTGATACATCCGTTTAAGTTTTAGAAATGTGCTTATATAACCCTATTAATTTTCACAATATGCTGATATAACTCTACCTGTTGTGTCGATGATGCGGTGGTAGTGCGCGACGACGCGACAGTGTTCCAGCGACATTTATTTATCATTTCATTTTGCTCCATATAATTGTTCATTTTGCTCCATACAATTTGTCCACTCAAATTCAGATTTTGTCTGAGGGCATTTATTTATCATTTCATAGGGAGTCAACGACCGATTACACAAAGGGAATGTCAGAATATTCACCAGAAGGTTATATTGACACTAACTAGTAAGGGTTACTCATTTACTTTCAATTATTTGAGTCTTATATAAACATTTTCACAATTATATAGAGTTATATTGGTAAATTGCCCAAGATATAATCATTAATTGACCGATAGTAGAGATCGTTATTTTAGCATCGCAACTACTCATCCTCTATTTTTAATTGTGGGACATCACTTTTTGAAACAAATTTTAGAAGATACCAATTGTATGGAGCAAAATGAACGAGGAAAAAAAAAAGTAAAATGAACGGTAGAAATTATCTTAAACTATCCTATATTTGGAATGTGTCAAATTAAAATAATCATATCAAAATAAAAAGTGTATCAATCGTAGCCGAACACATGAAGTACCAGCAACAATACAAGCATTCACCATTCACGTGTTCCAACGACGTCGTAGAGGATGTGCCAAAGCCTTTCAAGTTATTATTGGGCTATATAGTGTGCTAAAGCGACACTATTGGGGTAGGCCCAAATTATAATTCTCAGTCCAGCTATATGGTACGATGGTACTAGGGTTTAAGGATTGACTGTGGAGGCATACATAAAGAGGGAGTGTTCCATTTTTTAAGCTTCCTCTGCACCCACTAGTAAATTTACCGGCGGCGACTAACCCTACCCGGCGGCGATGGTGCACGTCAGTTTCTACCGCAACTGTATGATCTCGCAATCTCGCCTTTATTTTCTTCATTTTTCCGTTTTTAACAAAATCGTTCACATGGCGTATGATCTATATCAGTGATCTTCAATTTGTTGGTAGAGTTTGATTGTGTTTGATCAGCATCTATGCTCGCATTTCGTTTCTACAGTTTTAGGGCTTGAGGCTTAGGTTTTTGGCTTATTTGGGGATTTGCTTAATGTCGTTTACGAATCTGGTATGCTTCACACTGTTGTATCTGTCGTATGAAATGAGCGAGTAGAAGTTTGATGGTTTTAGCTCACCTTGCCGTGGTTTGATGCTACTGATCTATAGTTTGTTTTAGCTTGTTATTGACATGAGTAGGCGAGTGGTATATTTAGGGTTTTTAATTTCAGCAAGGATAACTCACTGCATATTGCTAGTTTTAATTATTTTGAGTTCTGATAATAATATAACTTCGTTTAATTAGATGGGAAGACCTTTAAGAAGCCCCGTCGCCCATACGAGAAGGAGCGTTTGGATGCTGAGTTGAAGCTCGTTGGAGAGTATGGACTCAGGTGCAAGAGAGAGCTCTGGAGGGTGCAGTATGCACTGAGCCGTATCCGTAATGCTGCTAGAATGCTCCTCACTCTTGATGAGAAGGATCCCCGCCGTATCTTTGAGGGTGAAGCCCTTCTGCGCAGGATGAACAGGTACGGGCTTCTGGACGAGAGCCAGAACAAGCTCGATTATGTCTTGGCTTTGACTGTGGAGAACTTCCTTGAGCGCCGTCTTCAAACCCTTGTGTTCAAGACCGGCATGGCTAAGTCCATTCACCATGCCCGTGTGCTCATTAGGCAGAGGCACATCAGGTATATATGCTGCTTGTGTTTGCACCTTGAAATTAGTTATTAGTTTCCATGCTGTACATGGTAGTTGTTGGTAAGTTGCTTTGTATTGCTCGCTTAATAATGTGTCTGATGCCAAGGATCTTGAATGGGTAGCACTAAGTAATTGTCTCCACAGCCTAGAACGATAACAATTTTTGTTCACCTAGTGAAAACTGCTGAATTATCTGTGTTATCCTAGACCACGGGTATCTAATATTTCCTCTCCATGAAAGTGTTGCTATGAGTCTCATGCGGTTAATTTTGTTCTGTTTGGTTTTAAGTCTGGTTTTCCTCTAGCGCAATGATAGTGAAGATTGTTATTATACGAAATGAACACTGAGTTTTGTGAGTTGAGTTGCGGGTGTTTGTATCAAAGGCGATAATTCTTACATTTTCTTCAGGGTTGGAAGGCAGGTGGTTAACGTTCCCTCATTCATGGTGAGAGTTGATTCCCAGAAGCACATCACTTTCTCACTCACAAGCCCATTCGGTGGTGGTCGCCCTGGAAGGGTGAAGAGAAGGAACCAGAAGGCCGCTGCAAAGAAGGCAGCTGGTGGGGATGGTGATGAGGAGGACGAGGAGTGAGCCACTTATGTTGATGCTATGCTTAGTCACTGCTACTTGCTCTTTTGCCATGTACTTCAAATTTTGCTATAGTGGCTTGTTTGGATTGTAGTATGCCAGAGTATGGATTGTCATCAGATTTATGCGTTTGGATATTAATCAAGCAGTCTTATTTAGCTCCGGATTACTTTTTTCTTCAATGTGATTTGCATCATCAAGGAAAACCTATCCTTCTGTTTCTTTTGCCAAGTCACAGATGATTCTTGATCAGTGCCTCTGCTATCAAAACCATGCGATTTCTTGTCTATAATTTCTCCTGTCTATGTTCATCATCTGGAGGGGTGCTTAGTTTCTGTGTTTGTGATGTTTAGTTTATGGGTACAGAATCAAAGTGCCCTATCAACTTGAACAATTTGAACTCACTTTTTGTTGATTCAAATCTTTTCTTTTCTCCCACCATAATTCAAACTATTAACCAATGAACTTGATGGACACCTAATGATGGGTGTGTTTGGCAAAACTGTGTTTAAAAAGCAAAATTGGCTTATTTTGCTTATCTTACTTTTGCTTATTTTGAAAACAACTGGGGACCAACTTTTACTTATCCTTGAAATTAGCTTATGTTTTCGAGTAAAAACTTTTTAGTATGCACAACACTAAGCAGGTGCTAACTTATAAGTGAAGCAATTATACAAGTCCCGACAAACACATCTAATGTATTTTGTACGAATTTGCGTGATTTTTTTTTTTGAAAAAAATTGATTATTCCAATATGATGGAAAAAATACCTAGTGGCGATTACAATGAGTGGAAGTGATATCCTACCTAACTAGTCTTTAGCAGTTTCTAGCATATTTCAAGGATATGTAGGTTACATGTCCACCAAATTGATAATATGTACTATTACAGATAAGAGGTCTAATAAAAATTATAATATCGTCTTCGGGGATATTAACTCGCTTCCCACGAAAATCATGACCACTAGGCAAAGAGAAGCGTATCACACTTCAACATCACTGCGCCAAACAAGGATCTTCTACAACTGTATCACCACTTGATCCAACCACGATCTATGTTGACCAACCTGTAAACACCTTGAAAACTACTCTGAAGAATCCAAATAGTGGAAACCCACATATAAAATCACAAACAAAATTATGATCACTGAACAAGTAGATCGAGAACAATATATCAACATGAATAACTAAATCGCGTTATCATCATGAACACAATGATCTAATTGATCAGGTCGAAAAACAAAACTAATCTTTGAAAACAAATCTCACATTTATTGAATTGCCAAAACATAAATTAACAATTCGCGGGAAAACTTCTATTTCAGGGAATAAGTAGTTAACATTAAAAGTAGTGTGTATTTTTCTACATTTGGGTCATTTGACTCATTTCACAAAGTAGGGCTAGAGTTGATAGCTCAACTTGGTCTTGTTTCCGGATATTTGTGGTGAGTTTTGTTTAGCCGAGATATATGTAAGTATCAAACGGGATATTCATGCACTATTGAATGTGGGATCTGATTAAGGAACCGGTCACCACTAATCAGTACCTATTTCGAACAAGGTGGAATAGAAAACTGGGATAGAGTTCATACGTGTTAATGTTAGAGTCCAGGAGTTAGAAGTTGAAACTCAGTGGTCTTAGGTCTAACCCTTTTGTTGGACACGCAATTGTTTTTGATGTGAGAATCAACGAAACTGAAACAAGTGTATCCTCAGGCCAACATCATCTCCCGTGAATCCTCCTACACGTGTAAAACATATGTTTGAAAACTCCCCCTGATTCCAAAATATTGGCACTCTTACGATGAGTACATTATTTTAAAAAAAAGTAAAATAAGTGGAGGAAATTGTATTGAAAGAGTAAAAAGTAAATTTAATGGATAAAAAAAATCTAAAATTTGCTAAAAGAGAAATGTGTCAATATAAAAAGAATTGAAGAGAGGAGTTCTATTAAGAGTTGAGATTGTTTTAGATTTGATTATGATTGGTTATGCAATCTTTCTTGGCCATATAAACCACGCCGGACCCATCGCCCATTTTTAGAGTCTCTTAAATTGTGATTCTCTAGTCAACCGATGTGAACCTCGAATCAGCCGATATTATGCACAGTTTAAATGGAAAAACAGGTTGTTCTGCGGAACTGTACTTATAATTAAATCTAACTATACATTAAGGAGGAGAGATGCAATCCGGGTTTAATCCTCCTTTCCGTACTTATGGACCTAAACAACGGTACTATATAAAAGTAAAATACTAAAAGAAAATAATAATAATAACAAGGGATGTCTTTCCGATGAATTGATGAGATTAAAACGAAGGTACAGTCCTAGGAAAATGATTTTTTCATAGACTTATGAAAATACGTGATTTAATTATAATAATAAAAGGTATAAGATTTTAGTTGCGATATTAAAATTTTATTATGCAACGTGTGACAGTTATAAAGTTTATAACCCGATTCATGTAACTTAAAAACTTTATCTTCATTCCTTCTTATTTGCCCTTTAAACCTTAATCTTTCTATGACTTATGAAAATACCATATTTCAAACGGAATCTTCAAAGAATGTCATTATTAGTTAAGCATAGAATATCTGGAAATCTGGAATGGATGTTTGTGGTGTACGTTTACAATTATTACTCTTCAATTAAGAATAGTATCTTGGATTTAAGCAGTAAATCCTGATTGGACCCACTTCAGAATCTCTATCCCTTAATAATCGCGATTTTCTTTTCCCTATCCTCTGGATTTATCCGTTTCATCATTCCACAATGTGCAATGGTAACCATTTTTTTTCTTACCTTGTAAAAGGAACAAATAAACTTGAAAGGAATGGAAACTACCGTTCTTCCGTACACCTTAAAAAGGTGAATATCGTTCACTTAATTTAAATTATAAAAGCTTCCAAGTAATTTCAAAGACGGTAGTATAATTTTTGGTAAAACTATTGTTTTTATATGTTAGGAAATTCGAATACGAATCGCAGCCCACCTTGTCTACCAAAGTAGATACTATTACTCTATTTAAATACATCTTCTGTTATATGCTAATGCTCAATAATAAAAAGGGGAAAGGGACTGGATGAATTTCCATAATATTTTTAAAATTTTCCAAAATCTGATGAAACGCCGAACACATGAAATTGTGATCCAATTCATTAGCGATGGACACGTGGGCACGTAGGTGCACAATTGCAAATCTGGTACGTACCGACATCAGCCGACTCCTATTAATACCACACGACTCAACACCGAGGGTCACATGCAAACACGCAAAAGCACAAACCAGAAACGGGAAAAAAAAGCACAAACCAAAGAGCACATATTGTGTCAAATTGTCAGTCGATATGGGGATGAATAAAGCTTCATCTGACGAGTGGGCGACACCGACCTCGGGATCTTTCCCGGAGGAGATGGAGGAGCCGCCGGTTTACGCCAAAAGCGCGGCGGCGAGGAGGCGGAACCACGGCGGCGGAGGGGAGCCTCTGCACAGCCAGATTCTGAAGATCAGGGATGAGGATTCCAACCTAGGGATGGAAGATATGTGTCAGGTTCTTAATTTGTTTGTTAAGGTTAGAGTTCCGAAGGTTGTGGTGGCGGCGGCGAGGTCGAGTTTGCCGGCTTCTCCTCTCGGCCACCGCCGGTGAATTCTCCGACTAGGATGGACTTTGATCCGCGTACATAGATGTCACGTTTCTATGGTTGAGTTCTAGTGCGTATATATATCTAGTCTTTTTGTGTTGGTTGGACTAATTTGCTTGAGTATCATGGTTGCCTCCTAATTTTGACTAATTTTTTCTTAAATTTATGTTTTGATGGATTAAGGAATGTTCCCCAACTTCTTTCAACTAATGAAAACTAAACAATTATTTTTCCAACCACATGTTATCTGGCTAAGTCCTTGTTGCTATCATGATTTTCATCGACGGCTAATTTCTAGCTACACGAAACCAATTAGTCCCGCCAATAAGAAAAATATTGAGAATGATTTGTTTTTTTAAATAACTAATCCTTTTCTATACGAGAAAAGGATTGTGTTTCCTTCCCTCTCAACTCTAATTGCACATCAATTATTATTGCCCCATTCAAAAAACATATTTGGGCATATAATAATGGTAAATAAAAAGTTAATATCTAGAAACTGCTTGTTAAGATGAATTCAATAATATCACATATAATAATATTATATATTGCTCATATATCTATTTAAATATACTGTTAAATTTTGATAGATAGTGCCTAAAAAGTAAGTGGCAATTTAACCTGAGACGGAGGGGGTCTCAGTTGTGCCATATAACTTTTCAGCCTTCACAGTCAGATATATCCCTATATGATTTATTTTTTCTTTAAAGCTTTGTGTTGAGTAATAATCTCGTCTTTCTATTTGTTGTAAACTGCATAAATCCTGCTCGTGTCCTGTGTAGTGTGTTACTGGTTGCCTAATTTTGGGTTCAGAAGGCCTCCTCCTCCTTTAGGGAAAATTGAGGACTGGACAAGTACAGTATGTTGTGATCTTGATTTTGTTCATATTGTATAGAAAGTCATTTTTTCAAAAGAAAAGGAGCATTTGTTTCCCTCCCACATGTTATATGTGCCAGGTGGGAGGAGTCGACCATTACTATTTTTTCCAGTTTAAAAAATATTCACAGACAAAAAACCATTTTATGATTTAACCTTTCATATTATTTTATGAAAAGACATTTTAAGTAATCTGAGGAGCGCCGTATCCAAAATATTAAGTTGAGTTTATTTTTCCTCTCTAGATGAGAAGAATCACAAATTAGAGTGCTTTTCCTGTTATTTATTTTGAGTAAATTATGACCAACAATTCAAGCAATAAGAATGAAAAAAAAAGTAGTAAAATTCACGGTGAAATCGTAATCATTGCTCTGCAACTTGCATAAGTCTAGATCTGAAGTTACGTTAAAGACAAAAATATGAAAGCAATGTTTACTGTTTCGAATTTTAATCTATCGTTACGTTTCCTCACATTGATGAAAACAAACACAGTAGACAGAAAATGAGACGGCCTTAAACCATAGCAAAGAAACAGGTATTGGTTCATCACAAATTGTTCATCCCAATGAGAACCTTGGGTTCAAGAAGCACAACCGGTAACAAATTAAAAAAGCACACCAATACATAATCAAAGAGATGCAAATCCAGGACCCAGCAGAAACTGCTTAATACTCTTCGTTCTCATCATCATCACCTTCACCAGACTCAGCACCAACTTCCTCGTAGTCCTTCTCCAGAGCAGCCAAGTCCTCCCTAGCCTCAGAGAACTCTCCTTCCTCCATACCCTCACCAACGTACCAGTGCACGAAAGCACGCTTGGCGTACATGAGGTCAAACTTGTGGTCAATCCTGGAGAACACCTCAGCAACGCTGGTGGAGTTGGAGATCATGCACACAGCCCTCTGCACCTTGGCCAAATCACCACCTGGAACCACAGTAGGAGGCTGGTAGTTGATACCACACTTGAACCCAGTAGGGCACCAGTCGACAAACTGGATGGTCCTCTTGGTCTTGATGGTGGCAACAGCTGCGTTCACATCCTTAGGCACCACATCTCCCCTGTACATCAGACAGCACGCCATGTACTTCCCGTGGCGAGGGTCGCACTTGACCATCATGGAGGATGGCTCGAATGCGGTGTTGGTGATCTCAGCAACAGAGAGCTGTTCATGATAAGCCTTCTCAGCAGAGATGACTGGGGCGTATGAGGAAAGCATGAAGTGAATTCTGGGGTATGGGACCAAGTTGGTCTGGAATTCATTCACATCAACATTGAGGGCTCCATCAAACCGCAGGGAAGCGGTCAATGAAGAGATCACCTGATATATCACAAAAAATACAGCATTAATCAAATGCCCAAGGACGTGCATAGTAGCAATCAAATGACATAAATATCACACACAGCATAGTATAATCACACAAGCACCAAAAGGGTTCAGATCGCATTTCGGACATCAATACACACAGCAATTACAAAATTTAGTAACTCGCATCACTATCACACTTATACCAAAACAAATAGTACTAATCAATAGCTACGCACCATCAGTATACATCATCAAATGCCTAGTTTAGTATAAACACACAGTTCATATGAAATTCCAGAAAGCAAACACAAAGCAGGAACAAATTAACTCAACAGTATCATCATTCACCAAACCCCTTGTTCTTAACCAATCGATATGTATACATTACTCTTCAATTGCCCACTGTAGCACAGGAACACAAAAACATAGAACAGATCCAATGACATACTGCTAAGTACTGATCATGTAACAAAGAGACTTTACACTCAGTGAGCTCGATATACCTGAGAGATGAGACGATTGAGGTTGGTGTAGGTTGGCCTCTCAATGTCGAGGGACTTGCGGCAGATGTCATAGATAGCTTCATTGTCGAGGAGGACTGCAACATCAGTGTGCTCCAACAGGGAGTGAGTGGAGAGAACAGAGTTGTATGGCTCAACCACAGCAGTGGACACCTGAGGGGAAGGGTAGATGGTGAACCCAAGCTTGGACTTCTTTCCGTAGTCAACAGAAAGCCTCTCAAGCAACAGAGATCCCAATCCGGATCCAGTGCCTCCACCGACAGCGTGGAACACAAGGAATCCCTGTAGCCCGGTGCAGTTATCAGCAAGCTTCCTAATCCTATCCAGGCACAGATCCACAATCTCCTTTCCAACTACAAAGTTAAATAAGCAGAATCAATCAACAAAAGGTCGAAATGTAAATTAAGTTATCCCGAATGGAGATCTACCCTAAATTACTGGAAATATAGTCAAAATGAGTGTATTAAACAAATCAATATAGGTTGAAATGAAAAATAAGTACTCCTAATTGAAGATCTATCATGAATTACTGTAAATAAGGTAAAATTGAATGTAAATCGGGCGATTCGAGTACTCACTGGTGTAGTGACCACGGGCGAAGTTGTTAGCGGCATCCTCCTTGCCGGAGATGAGCTGCTCAGGGTGGAAGAGCTGGCGGTAGGTGCCGGTCCTCACCTCATCAATGACAGTGGGCTCCAGATCGACGAACACGGCACGAGGGACGTGTTTGCCGGCTCCGGTCTCGCTGAAGAAGGTATTGAACGCATCGTCACCTCCTCCGACGGTGTGGTCGCTCGGCATCTGGCCATCAGGCTGCACGAAAACACAGAAAACAATCTTATCAGTTCCAAAACCGTCAAATCCTAACTAAAAAACACAGATCTAACAAAATGCAGCAGAATCCACACACCTGGATGCCGTGTTCGAGGCAGTAGAGCTCCCAGCAGGCGTTTCCGACCTGGATACCGGCCTGACCAATGTGGATCGAAATGCACTCTCTCATGGCGGCGGTTAGGGGCGGAGTTTTTGAGAGATTAGTAAATTAGATTGTTGAAGAAGAGGGGGGAAATTCACCAGAAACGTATACGAAGACGTTTCTGGATCTGGGAGAGAAATGTAGATCTGGGGGAGATGGAAATGAATGGTGGGTTGAGTGAGGAAATGGACGGTTTATATAAGAGTGGTGGTGCTGGGTATTAGGGCAAAAGCAGTGGCGGTTGAGGAGGCTATTTTGTCATTTTGAATGAAATGAACGGTGTCGATGTAATTTACTCTCACCAAATGTTGATTTTGAATTTTGAACTGTTTTTGGCTGCCAGCTGGGCGGTTTTGGTGACCGTTGCCCGCTCCTCTGCTTCGGGCTACACATCTTGTTTGGGCCTGGTCCTTTTAAGACGATGCCTTCTACTGTACGTAAAATGCTCCGGAGAGTGCCCAACAGGCCCAATAGAATATAACAAGAAAAAATACTCATTCTGAGTTATGCTAATCTGCTCTTGTTCTTGCCTACTAAATTCGCGGGCCTACTAAGATTGTTAAGATTGAATTCTTTTATATTTTAGTAATAAATGTGGGTGAAATTCTTTTATATTTTGGGCACTGTATTTTTGTAAAATTAAGGAAAATTAAATTTTGTCTTAATTGTAAAGGGATGTTTTTTATTAAAACTTTCAAATGGGAAGAAAATGAGACACTGTCAGTGAAATTGAGGGAGTATCATTTGTTCCGTGCTTTGAATTGGTGTTGATACTTTTTTTTTGACAAAGTCTCAGGAGAGGCGGAATTTCCATAAGCTTATGGACAGCCCACATGGGTTTTAACGTTAAATGTTGTAATTTTTTATAAAATTTAGAAATAGTATTTTATAAGATAAAATAAGTAATAATATGTATTTTAATGTAGAAATATAAATATATATGATATAAAAAATATTTTTAAAAAATCAATAAAAAATAAGTAATATATCCACCGGAGATCCATTTTTTGTTTTAAATTTCTGCTTGAGTTTGTTGTGTCAGTCAGTCACTCACTTACAAGTGTGATGTCTGGGCTTGAGAATCAAGAGGAGTGACTGGGCCTACTGGGCCGATGCTCATAAAGATCCAAAACTACAGCAGATGAAAAATCCAAAGCAAAGCCATAATTTATGTAGAAGATCACGGGCTGCTTGAATTTGCACCAAAACCATGTTAGGCTTTCACAAGACATAGAGGTCGTTTGGTATGCGTACTATACACGGTGATTATAAATTCTGCGTATTTTAGGATTGGTAGAACTGTTTGGTTGACGGAAAGTAGTAAATACATGGGAAGTTGTAATTCGGAGGAAATTAAATTTCCCACATAACTTGGGAAATATGTTACCGAATACCTCCTCGGTCGAATGCAATTCTGCGATGCTTTTGTGTGATATTACACTTTTATCCTAACTATGGCGCGTAAAACGTTATGGTTTCCCTCCTTCACGCGGCAATTTTTCATTTCCTTCTACTTCATCGTCTTCTCGCATACCCAAATGAAGTCAACCAAACAACATGCAGAAAATTAATTCATAGGAAATATAGAATCCGCATGTGCAATCAAACACGATTTGCGTATATCCTAGAAATTTGATCACGGAAACAACTTCCCATGAAATACAAATTATTGCATAATTGAATTCCCACATGAACCAAACGACCCCATAGATTGCCCTTACCTCATTAGAGCACGTGAAATGGTAAAACCACTCTCGAATCGCTCTTGTGATTTTACTTTATTAAATATTCAATTTTTCTCTTTCACCTTAACAATTAAAACCACAAAGGAACTATTTCATTTTTCTCTATAATACTCATTAATTATACCTTTAATATTTGAGTCCGTCTGTTAAAAGATGGTTTTTCTATAAGTCATGAAAATATCAGAGTTTAAACAAAAAATTAGAAGAAATGAAGATAAAATTTTTGGGTTGCATTAATTAGGTCATAAACTATATAATTATTGAACGCTGTATAATAAAATTGTAATATTACAACAATAACCTTTAATTTTTTTATTATTCAAATTAAATATGTTTTTCCATAAGTAAATGAAAATACGGTTATTCCCAATACTTTACCCTAATATTTAATTTAAATAAATTTGACTACCTAACTAAATTGAAATGTGAAATGTAGTAATACACTTGTAATTTTTTGATTGAATTCCATTTTCTAAAATATCATATTTAAAAGGGGAAACGACTTGGCAGGGCCTCCAATTATTGTCATTTGACTCTTTTGGCCCCCCATTTTTTTCCAATCACTTTTGCCCCTGAACTAACAAAACTGTTGAGTTGTGACCCTTCCGTCTGGTCAAACCGTTAACTTTAACTGCTAAATTTTTAATAAAATTGAGAGTAAAAGTAACTTCTCATCATTTTATTTACAATTTCAGCCCCCTCCATCATTGTTTATTACAAATCAAATCCTATCTTTTTTTATATTAACGAATTCAGCCCCCTCCACCCTTTTTATTACAAATCCAATCCTTATCTCGTTTTTATTAATGAATTCAGGCACCACCCACCCACCCCCACCCCCCCCCCCCCCCTTCCTTTATTACAATCCAATCATATCATTCTTATTTACAATTTGGCCCTATTTATTTGCAATTCAACAGCTGAAACCTCAACGGCGACGACCTCATGGAAAATTCCGATCGTCGATCTTCCCACCCCCGGGCACCCGCACCACCATCCTAGCCAAGCCGCTCACCCTTTCAGCCTAAGTTACAATTGCATAGGCTACATGAAACCCAACGTTTGAATGTCAAAGTCTGAACAAAATAGCCCAACCAAAGGAAAGTGGAAAACCAGACAAAATAAACCATTAACAGAAACAAGATCTCAAACAGAAAAAAATCAAAAACCAACTAATCGTTATCACCCAAAACCAAGACCCAAAAACCAAAATAAGACATCAAATAACCAAAAAAATGAACACGGGACTCCTAAAAAATTGGATACGGACTTGTTTCAAAAATTCAATTTCACCATCCCGTGAATCAGATGCAATCTTCCCGTTACTCTGTGCTTCAAGGTTTGGTATGTATAGGGTAGTTGGGCTTACAATTTCCATGGAATGGAGAAGGCCCTCTTCACGGGCAAGAAATATAGCCAAATCTCTGACCCTGAAAGAGTGAGCGGCATCTCCTCCGTTAAGCAGCACAACACCCCCGGTCACCCGCCTATCGCTGACATCCTCCCCGCCACTGTCAGGCGCATTAATTCCGCCGTCAAGATTTCAGCACCTCCGCCGCCGCGGCCTCGGTACACCAGAGATGATGAAAGCATAAAAGAAAAACAAAAGGGGATTAAGGGAAATGGGAAAAATAAAAGACAGATGGAAAAATGGGAAAAATTAAATTAGATTAAATTAAATTAAAATAAAAGGAAAATAAAAAGGGGAAATGTATAATGACTATTTTTTCCTTGAAATTAAGGTTTTGGACTGAATGTTATTTTATGAACAAGAATTTTTAAAAATCTTTTTTTTAAGAATGCAATTTCAATTTTTAAAAAGACCCAAAATTTAGTTTCAAACTTTTAAAATAAAAAATGATTTTTAATGATTTTTTTCAATTTTTTTTAATTTTAAAAATTGCTAAAATTATTTTTAAATTTTTTAAATTTAACTTTTTGGAAAAAAAATTAGTTGCTGCCACGTGGCCCATAAAGAGGCTTCCACGTGGCCGCCTGGGTATAAAAGAATGGCCCCCGTTGTGTGGGTTCTGCAGCTTTTCCTTTTGGGAACGGTTCGAAAAGGTTGGAACCGATCTAAAACCCCCATTGCACATGCTCTTAGGCTCAAACTAGTAAAGTGCGTATGTTTTTTGGAGGGACATATGCGAGCTAGTAAACATATGTCCATTCAATTCCTGGTTTAGTGCACATATGTCCCTTAGTTTTTTAGAAAAAGCATATATATCTCAGTTTCTTGTTTAGTGCACATATATCTTTCAGTTTTTCAACGCTAGTATCCGGTTGTTGGGCATATGTGCACTTTCGAAAAACACATGGGGCATATATGTACTTTCAAGAAACATGGGGGGTATATATGTACTTTTGAAAAACATGGGGGTATGTATGTACTTTCAAAAAAATGGGGGTATGCGTGCACTTTCAAAAAATAGAGGTATATGTGCACTAAACAAATAACTGGGGGCATAAATGTACTTTACACCTCAATTTCAGTTAAAGATGCATATTTTTATTAATATCTTCAAAATATTCCAAACATATATTTTTATTGGGGACAAATTCAAAAGGGTAATGATAAAGAGAGTAAAAATTTATAGTGAAACCACATAATGACTGATGTGACAATAATGAAAAGACAAATATATTCCTAATTATTTGTAATTTTTAAGGAATGTGACCAGTAATTTAGTCTTTTACTTACATCCACATCATTCACTATAAGTTTCACTATAAACTTTTGCCCTCGCTATCATCATTCCTCTAAACTTTTTCGAAAGTGTCAAAACAATCTAGTGTAGTTCGAAAGTATTGTGAAAATCTTAATAGATCATATGCACAAATGATTGTGAGTCATGTGGATTTTGTTTGTTTTAAATTCTGCAATATCGTGGGATAATCAGCCCTAACCATACACAATGGTTAACTAGATTGAGGAAATGAACAAGACCCGGGGCCCTGTGGAGACTCATTTGAGAGTAAAAATTACAACAGAAATTTTGCTTTTAACAGGCGATAATAGCTCGCACTCAGCGATCCACACCACAGTTATAATGTGGGAGGTAAGTCACGGTAGCCCAACACCAGGATCATTGGGGGCAGTCATACTCGGTGTCCACTAGGAAGCTCAAGCAGCCCTTGGCCCAAAGGCCAAATTAACTCAGGACATTCCCACACGGTGACTGCCGAGCATCGAACCACTGATCTCGTGAAAGGCCACCCAACTCTCAACCACTGGGATACACACGGTGTAACAATTTCTCTGTAACACATGCATGGATGATCACCCCTGCTACGTAGTACGTACAAAATGAATAAAAGAAGAAGAAATTGAGAGTCCCATGGAGAAACAGAAGAGCCACCTTTCAGGCTTTCACTAATTCACCCCACCTTAATATTAATCCCGGCTGACCATTTCACACTATAACCCTCCCCTCAGCCTCTACCAAAGTGTGTTACCCAAGTCCAGCTCATTTAACATACTCCAATTACATACAATACTAATTTCTATGGTAATTATGATTCTCAACCACCACCACAGATAACCTTTCACTATTGTGACCTTAAGGGGAGATTATTGATTCTTCTTTGTCCATGTTTGGCGGAGTTATGGTTATAGTTAAAGATGACTTATTTTAAAACGATGAGAAAGTTAGTTTTTCATTTCGCTAAAGTAGTAACTTTTATTTTGTAAAAGAAGATTGCAAACAATCAACTAAATTATATACTTAAATCTATTCAAACTCAGTGAAACTTGAAACTCTATGTATTTAAATAGTCGTCAGTTGAATAGTTAGGGATATGGATGATCATGGGTCGGATCTAATAAGGCCCAAACCCGACCCAACAAAATTTTAGTTACACCCGAACCCGTAGGGTATGAAAATCTTAGACCCATACTCAAATCTGATGGGTCTAAAATGGGTTGGGTCCTAAATGGGTCTAATATTTTATTTTTTATTCACTAAATAAAATTATATTGTCTTAAATACAAATAATTCTAGTCCAATATGCATCTGAATTATTTTTTCAAGAAAAAAAATATACAATACATGTTATTTGTTGAATTAAAAACAAAAATACGGAGAGAATATAAAAGTAATTTAGAAATTAGAGTAAAATTGTGTATATAGTTAGGGTTATATGGGTCTATGGATCGGGTATGGGTCTTAATACTCTAAACCTGGACCCGTATTTTAAAATCTAGACCCAAACCCGGACCCGGACCCGATGGGCCTAATTTTTTTGGATCCGTACCCAACCCAATGGGTCTATACCCTGTGGATCTAAGTCGGGTCTTAGACCTATGATCATCCCTAGTTAGGGACGTCATACGTAAAACACTCAATCATTGCACTATTAACAAACAACCAACTACCAAAGTCGGAACCACCATAATCACATTTCTACATACCACCTACCACCTACAAGTTGAGAAACCACAATGGGAGCCACCAACCTGATACCACGCTGCTAAAATGTCAATCTCACAATATCGAATAATTCATATCCAAAAATTACTCTAAAATTCACAATTTCTAAAAGGAATATGGTTTGTGTTATAGACTAAATAATTCTATTAATAAATAAATTCTGGTCCCACAATGCGAACCCCTAACCATCGTGATGATTTGACCCCTGAACAAGATCTAAGCCCTTCAAACGGATTGGGTCACCCGTTGGATAATCGTTATCCATATACTGTTTTCACTTATTGGATAATGACCCATTGGGTTAATGGATATAATTGGGTTGTAGTTATTGGGTTTAGTTTGGTTGGATAATGGTTTACCCGTTGGATAATTTTGGGTGGGTTGAGTTGGGTTGAGTAATAGGTGACCCGTGGATAATTTCATATTACAAGATAACTAAATTTTCACAAGTTTAATTACGAATGATTTAATTTTTTCCTAATATATAATCATTTATTATACTATGTAATATAATATTATGTACATTATATTATATTTAATAAAAAAATATATACAATATGTTGGCTTTGTAAACTCGACGAAATTAACGAACAATATTAGTTGGGATTGAGCTCGAGCTCAAATACTGTACGAGCTTGAATATTGTCCGAACTCGAATACTGTATGAGATTGAGCGCGAATACTGTGCGAGATTGAACTCGAATACTGTACGAACTCGAATACTGTACGAGATTGAGCTCGAATATTGTACGAACTCGAATACTGTACGGGATTGAACTCGAATATTGTACGAACTCAAATGTTGTACAAGATTGAGCTTGAATATTGTACGAGATTGAACTCGAATATTGTACGAACTCAAATACTGTACGAGATTGAGTGCGAATTTTGTACGAACTCGAATACTGTACGAGATTGAATTCGAATACTGTACAAACTCGAATACTGTACGAACTCGAATATTGTACGAGATTGGACTCGAATAATTTGTATAAGTTGTGAATTATAGTGAATATTTATGTTAAATATTACACATGCTTTTAATTGGGTAATTTTGGATATTTATTGGGTATTTATTAGGTTCCCATTGAGTTGACATAATATGAGACACATTGAGATCAAAATTTTCCATTCATAATTATTCTCATCCCAAATCCTAAAAAATAATGAGTATTTAATACCTGATCCCATTGGATAATGACAACTTGTAACCCAAATCGATAGAAAATGTTTAATGATAACTTATTGGGTTAATTACATAATGACTTATTGGATAATATATTTTAACCCATTGGGTCATATCAATATCTCATGGGTTATCCAATGTGTTATTTATTTAATGACACGACCCATTTATAACCCAACCCATTATGACCCATTAATAATTGGATTAATTGAATAATGACTCATTGAATAATGACCCATTGGGTTTGGATAATATGTTTATCCAATTAACCCATTTGACGGGCCTAACAAGATCCCTTTCACGTAGTAGTAACTTTTGTTATGCAATTGTAGTAAAAAAATCATCACACGGAGTTCTCTATTTCTTAATTAAATTAATTATAAGACTAAATTATTTTTTTAGTTCCGTACAAAGTATCTTATACCATGTTTTGGTTCTCATTTGTAAATCAACCCTTAAACGATACCCAACAAATTCAAAACAATTTATTTGATCCTCAAAGGTGGTTTTTCGGTAATATTAAATGATTTTCCGGTATAGTCGGGGTGATAATTTTACTAATTAAAAAATATTTTCAATTTAAATATTTTCAATTTGGGCTAACTAGAGCTAATTACTAATTAATATGCTTTATGGTAGATTAATTACTAATTTAGTCCCTTCCGCCGCTGTCGCCTTTCCATCGCCGCCTTCGATATTCGCAAAGCTTCTGCTCTCGGACTCTTTCCGATCAAACCCTTCTCCGAACAACATCGGCTTAGTCTCCTCTAGCACTCTCCGTGGCTTAAATCACCGACGGATGAAAGAAAATGTCTCCCGGATCTCATCCAAATCCTTCTCCGGCGTGCCAAATTTTTTGGCGACGAGATTCCCCCTCAGGACAATGACCGTGAGCAGCAAACACAGGACGGTGATCTTCCCGTTCTTACACAGCCTCTGCACTTGCCAAGCTTGCTGCAGGCTTGCCTGATCCAACATCTTCTCCTCCAGCATGAACGAAGACGAGCGAAGAAGATGATGCTTTTATTTTTATTTTTTAAAACTCAGGGATATAATGGTCATTTTATACATTTTGACCAATTTTATCGTTGACTTTCCCTGAAAACCACCTTTAGAGACCATGCAAATTGTTTTGAATTTGTTGGGTACCGTCTAAGAGTTGATTTGCAAATAAGGACCAAAACATTGTATAAGACACTTTGCATGGCGCTAAAAAAACAATTATAATTCCATTTCTGGTTGGTGAGTGGTCCAACATATTTTAGCAAAGCTTTTTGTAGGGCATCATCCCAGTTATTCTGGTGACAGTTTTGATTTTTGTAGACTACTTTGGGCCAATTTTAATATGCTAAGCTTTTGTGGTTTTCGTTGTTCTCCTCATGAACACTTCTATATTGTATGGGCCGGTTTGGTTTATGGTTTAAAAGGTCATCATGACCAATGGATCATTTTGTTCTTGTTGTCATGTTCAAGCTACCTGGATTCCTATCATTCATGCTTTTAATATATTGTTCAAGTTTGACAAACTATAGTTAGATCTTAACCACCTATGATTAACTGATTGAGTAATTATTTATATTAATGGTCATACTTCAAAAATCATGATTTATAAATACTGCGGTTATTTGTTTTATATCAAACATAATAGTAATTAATCTTAAAAAGTCATAACTCAATTCAAAAAACTGCTCTGATTATATATTTTCAGTAAAGTTGGATTTCCAGCTAATGAAAACAAGTTAATCATCAATTACATTTTTAGCTTGTTTTACTAAAATAAAAAATGAAAAGTAAAATCCAACTAAAAAGGCGATTACTAATACCGTTCGCATTATATGGTTAAAATAAACAGTTGGAATCTTGAAAAGCGGTGTTTCCATTAGTCATGGAATGATCAAGGCTTGAATTGCAAAGTAGAAGAAATGAAGATAAGTTTTTTGAGTATTAATCGGATCCTAAACTTATAACTAGTGCATGTTGCATAATAAATTTTTAATATTGCAACTGAACCTTTTGCCCTTTTTTGTTATTCTAATCAAATCTCATTTTCTCATAAACATATGAAAAGACGATTTTTCCAAAGATTTTGCCTGGAATAAAACTAGTCATGGTAATTAAAATTTTACTAAAAGAGTAAGTAAATTATCTATCAAATTTATTATAAATTTAAGAGCTCAAAACTTCTCATGTGATTAGAATTACAGAACACGATTAGGTATTAGGATAGACATTACATTTTATGAATCGCTGGGAAATAAAGTTGATTGAAAAGGATTGGGAAAAAATGGACACTAATGAAGTGCAATTTTCAGGGGCATCTCACATGCTACCTGGTAGGCTTCGGGTACCGGATGTAAACCCAATTCAAACTAAGCCTAAATAATTCGCGGAAATGGATCTAATGTCTCCAAAAGCAGCTACAACACAACCAAAGCCACTTCTATTTCCAAATAAAACTCTCTTTAATCTGCCCAGAGTAGCACTACCGGTTAAATGATTTGTTCTCATCATGCATTTTTTCAGGCCCTTACTCAATTACCGTTAAATCAAAGGTCATCCCTAAAAAGCAGTTGGCACCCGTCTTTTCGGGATGCTTTTAATCATCTCCGTGACCATCATAAGTACGTTGATGAGAGTGATTAGTCCCTTGTCGCGACGTCACAACGTGATACTCAATCCCCCTCCCAAAACATTTCTGCACGGACAATTATGCGTGCTGATGTGGCAGAGGGAGTGAGGGATGAGAATGAGTTGGTCAAATTTCGACCATAAATTTCAGCTAAAGTAGGAAATAGAAACCCTTTGGTGGAACAAGCGAAAAAGAAAAGTAAGTATCTTACGCAGGTGTGGTTCCCTCCGTTTGTCTCCCTTTGGCCACAATTTTTTCCGCAGACCATCGATAACTTTTGTTATATACAATAACGGGCTTCATATGAGATGTATTTGGATTCTTCGTAACACGTGGATTCTAAAAAGTAAAATTGTGTAGTCCATTATCGTATGCAACTACAGTTATTGATGGTCAAACATATCTTGAAAAAAATGTCAAAGAAAAATGGGAGATAAACAAGGGATCGGAGTAAGTAGCATTTTAGCGTTATTTATCTGGGGGTGTATATCGAATTGTCACAAATATTAATAGTCTTATATTGGTGAAGAATAAAATTATGTTTTAAGATGATACGCTGCATCTATTAAATTGTATTAATAACTTTTATGATAAACGAAGTTTATGATTCTAGTATGATGTACTCTCTCCATTCCCAATAAGATTATATATTTGCTTTTGGACCAATATTTTAAAAGAGATGATGTGCTAAGGAATAATTGTTGAAAAGTAGGGATAATAATATTTTTTTCGTTTTAGGTTTTAGTTTGGTTTAATTTAGTTTAAAACAATTTTAAAAAAACTGTAGATCTAAGTAAGAATCATGGGATTTTCCTAACACCTTTGACTTTCGAGTTTATGGTGCATGGGGTTCAGTTACCGAGGAGATTCTGGCTACTCTCAAAGTAGCAAAACTAGATGCGTACTTGGCTCTCTTTAGCGCTGTGGTTGGACCATTCTAATTACAACATTAATCTAATTAACCTACACCCTAGGCTTTGGCTAATAAAGTAATTAAGGATACGAGGTCTATGGCTAGTACTCTAGATAGATACCATGAAACACACATTCACACCAGCTCGATTTGGCCGATAATTAAAGTTTTTGGTGGGCTATAGAGAGAAAGGAACTGATCATAAATTTAACCAATTGCTTGCTTTTTCATGCAACAATGACACCACCTTTGCAAGGAGGAAAAAAAATCTCCCAAAACAAACAAAGGAGCAACAAAACAACATTTTCTTTTATTTATTCCATCCAATTAATGGACTTCTTGTTTGATACTAAAATACACGGTCAAAGGGAGGGGTGTTGAAATGAAAGTGTAGGATCTTATAAATAGGCTAATGATAAATGAACAGAAGTAAATGATTGGGAGCATAAGCTAGAATGATGAGTGAATGGGAGGGGGTCATGAATTGATCGATCTCTTCTTCCCATGTATAAGCCCACAGAGAATTTAAAGTTGCAAATTTGTGAATGGAAGGAAATGGAGTGGGGACTTGGTACCTGTACAAAGGAAGATATGTGAATGCTTATTTGTTTGATTTACTACTCCCTTCATTTTTTTTTCATTGGCACCTCTCTTTTGATGTTAGAATTGAGGAGATGCTAAATGAGTGGAATTGAATTGAAAGAAGAGAAAGTAAAATGAGTGGATGTAAAAACCTTAAACTTGCCCAAAATAGCAAGTGCCAATTAAAAAAAACATCACTTTTAATAAGTGTGCCAATAAAAAAAAACTGAGGGAGTACTTGATTTGGCTCCTCACCTACCACTGGGAGCATGGGATGCATAATGATTCATGCATGTATCTTGGAGTAATTAACGTAGGAACCAACTCGCTTGGATGATTTGGACGCATTCGAAAGTTGCAATGACTTTGCTAGAGGGTAATTGATATTTTTGATTTGCACTTTCCTCTCTCTTAGTGTGACAAATTAAGGTTGTAAATTGGGCATCGGTTCGGTGGCTAAACTACCCTGTTTGAAATAGAGAGTTTCATGTTTTAAATCATATCCTTATAAAAAATTTGTGAATCTAGCGCAATTTTTTGATGGAATTACTCGACATTGTGAGATCTGTCGGTGGTGTATGATGTGGTCTCCCAGATTGCAGGTGGTCAATGAAGGTGCTAATGTGGTGGTTGTGGTTTCGGTGATGACTGGTGATTCATTAGTGGTGCAACAATCGGGTGTTATTCATATGATGCCGTCATGCCAACTAATCAAATGGATGAAGTTTTAGGCTTCATTGGATTTCAATGTATTTAAGGGGCACTATCACTTAATTTAGTCTCATCAGTGGAGTCGGATTTATGCATGCAATTGCTTGATTGTAGGTGATATCCCATAAAAAATATAACAAAGTAAGGTAAAATACCATAATATCCCATACTTGATTGTGTTTGTTAGAGTTGTGCACTTTTACTTATAAGTAAAGGTATTTTTTTAAAAAAAAGTTTAACCACCCCAAAGTTATTAATAGTTTGTTAACACTTTAATAAATACTAAAAATTATTTTAGTATTTAATAAAAATTATAAGTAAAAATTATTTTACTTATAGTCAAATTTTTTTTATAAGCTATGTTAAACAGACCCAAGATCCCACCTAAAGTGGTTGGTTAAAAAATTAACCTTGAAAGAGAAAACGATAAAATTGTGGCTTCTGCTTTACAATGGAGTCCTTTTCTTCTAACTCTTTCTCTGTGTTCATTGACGTGGAAGATTAGAGTCTTCACATGAGAAGACTTGGAAAAGATATTCCTTCCGTTTCACTAGGAGAGATACACTAAATTTAACCTCTTGGATTATTATGAAGAAAATAAGAGGTTAAAATTGAATGTAAAAAGTTAAAAGTATAATTAGTGGATAAGATTGTAGGAATCTTGCTAAAAATAAAAAGTGTAAATTTTTTTTAAAAAAATCCTAATAAAGCAAGTGTGACACTCTTAGTGAAACAGAGTGAGTACCAATGTGGCATTGTGGCCATTATTTTATTTTCTGCAAACTCAGAATATGACCTTGTTTAATTTAGCCTTAAAATTACACAAAATTTTATTTACATTAATTACAGTCTTATTTTATAATTATACCAATTAAGAGTCGAGTGTGTCTCTTGAAAGACGGTCTTTCCGTAAGTCATGGAAAGACCAAGGTTTGAAGTGTAAATTAGAAGAAATTAAGATAAAATTTCCGGGTTGCATGAACCGGGTTATAAATTTTATAACTACTACATGTTGCATACTAAATTTTTAATGTTGCAACTAAGACCTTTTACCTTTTATTATTCGAATTAAACCCCGTCTTTCCATAAGCCTATGGAAAGACCGTCTTTCCCAAGACTTTGCCTTAAGAGTCACCGAGATCATTTTATAATTAGAATAATTAATAGGGCGATTTGATAATTATTTTTATTTATTGCAATGAGGTGCCTATGATTATGAAGAATAATTGTGATGATGTTTTAAAATGAAACAAAATATATAAATAATTATAATTCATCCTTAAAAATTGTAAAAATAATTTTTTTATGATTGCTCTAACCATTAGTTGGTCTAGCACACACGAGACATTCACTTTAAATTATGTATTATATAATTCAACTTTACTTATTTAATGTGGTTAGCAAATATATATGATTAATTATTTTTTAATTTTATTATAAATAATTTTCACAACTTCAATTATTAGATATAATTTATTTATATTAATACAAAATAAAATATTATTAGAGTAATTAAAATTAATTTATTTCAAGGTACCTTGGACTTCCATATTAAAATCAATTGACATTAAGTGGAGGTGACTCAATACCTTATATGTAAGTCATTTAGTTCTTTAAGAAACCGATGTGGAATATATCTTTCAACACGCCCCCTCACGTACCAATGTGAAAATACTCCACGACCCATATCAGGCCAAATTAAAGGGGATTTATACCAAACATGCTAAAGAGTACAAATTGACTTATTATACTCCTGAATACGAAACCAAAGATATTGATATTTTAGCAGCATTCCGATTAACTCCTCAACCCGGAGTTCCGCCAGAAGAAGCGGGGGCCGCGGTAGCTGCCGAGTCTTCTACCGGTACATGGACAACTGTATGGACAGATGGACTTACCAGCCTTGATCGTTACAAAGGGAGATGCTACCACATTGAGCCAGTTCCTGGAGAAGAAGAGCAATTTATTGCTTATGTAGCTTACCCCTTAGACCTTTTTGAAGAAGGTTCTGTTACTAACATGTTTACTTCCATTGTAGGTAATGTATTTGGGTTCAAAGCCCTACGCGCCCTACGTTTGGAAGATTTGCGAATTCCCGTTGCTTATGTTAAAACCTTCCAATGACCGCCTCACGGGATTCAAGTCGAGAGAGATAAATTGAACAAGTATGGTCGTCCCCTGTTGGGATGTACTATTAAACCGAAATTAGGTTTATCTGCTAAAAACTACGGTAGAGCGGTTTATGAATGTCTTCGTGGTGGACTTGATTTTACCAAAGATGATGAAAACGTGAACTCTCAACCATTTATGCGTTGGAGAGATCGTTTCTTATTTTGTGCCGAAGCAATTTATAAATCGCAGGTAAAAGCTTCCACAGCCGGTTGACCAAAATGAGGATCCCAAATTGCATGCGCAATAGGTCTTACATGTAAAGGGTCTTGTACCCACGATTCAAAATTTCCTTGCCAAGCTACATGAAACAGATTTCCGGAAGTCCACAGAAAAATTATTGCTAATTGACCAAAGTGAGAAGCAAAAATATTCTGATAAAGACGTTCCTCAGTAATATCATCATGACTTTCGAAGTCATGTGCGGTAGCAATACCAAACCAAATACGACGAGTAGTGGGGTCCTGAGCTGAGCCTTGGCTAAACCTTGGAAATCTTAATGCCATAATGCCTTTCAAATCCTCCTAGCCATTATCCTACTGCAATAATTCTTGCTAAGAAGAATGCCCATGTTGTGGCAATTCCACCCAGAAGGTAATGGGTTACTCCTACAGCACGTCCTTGTACAATGCTCAAGGCTCTAGGCTGAGTAGCAGGAGCAACTTTTAATTTATTATGAGCCCAAACAATGGATTCAATAAGTTCTTGCCAATAACCACGACCACTGAATAGAAACATTAAACTAAAAGCCCATACAAAATGAGCACCGAGGAAAAAAAGGCCATATGCAGATAATGACGAACCATAAAACTGAATTACTTGGGATGCCTGAGCCCATAAGAAATCGCGGAGCCATTCATTAATAGTAATAGAACTTTGCGCAAAGTTTCCTCCCGTGATATGAGTTACTACCCCTTGATCACTTTAACTACCCCAAACATCTGACTGCATTTTCCAACTGAAATGGAATATTACTACCGAAATTGCATTGTACATCCAGAATAGTCCTAAGAAGACATGATCCCAAGCCGATACTTGGCATGTACCCCCTCTTCATGAAATGTCAAGAAAATTACATTGAATGGTCTGACGCGATGTGCCGCGCATTCCTTGCTAAGAACAAGATTGAGTTAATTGATGGATACATTACCAAAC
This sequence comes from Rubia yunnanensis, assembly GCA_037428765.1. Taxonomy (NCBI): domain Eukaryota; kingdom Viridiplantae; phylum Streptophyta; class Magnoliopsida; order Gentianales; family Rubiaceae; genus Rubia; species Rubia yunnanensis. The sequence goes on from CM075069.1 coordinate 7,348,145, forward strand.
CCAATGATGGTCAACTTGATGATGTTTATTGGCATGGGGTTAATGCTACTCTTGTCTGTTGGATCTTGCAAACCCTGGATCCGGTGTTGAGATCTTCTACAAGCTCGTTTGCCACAGTTAAGAAATCGTGGGATGACCTGAAGGTACGATTTATTCTTGGTGATGGTATGAAGGTTTTGCAAATACAAGAGGTTATTCAGAGTTGCAGATAGAATGGCCAGCCCATCGACATTTACTTTGGCAAACTGAAGAAGTTGTTTGCAGACTACTACTGCATGCGACCTCTTATAGTTTTGTGACTATGAAAAGAGCAAGACACTGTGCCATTGCAATATTTTTGCGAGAGTCTTCTAAGAGAGAGAGAAGGATTTGATCTATCAATTCATCTTCGGTCTTGATGGAGGCTTTCACACCTTGCGATCACATATCATGAGCATTGATCTGATGCCACCTGTCATGAATGTGTATGCCCTTGTTTCCCAGGAGAAGAATCATCGAGCTGTCATCCGAGCTCGCGAGCCTTCTTCTAACTCCATGGTGTATGCTGCACAACATCCACCACCTATAAGTTCTTTGCCAGTTGTTCTTTCTGCATCTGACCGCGAGAATCTTGTTTGTACACATTGTCATCGCAAGGGTCACTACAAAGATTTTTGTTTCCAGATCATTGGTGTACCAAAATGGTTTAAGGAGTTGAAGGAGAAAGTCAGCGCCGCCAGGAGGACGGTGCCAGCCTCTCGGCAGACCGCCGCCACCGTCGTGAATAGAGGATTCACCACGACTCTTCAACTCCTGCCATCGTTCGCCAGTGCCGCCATGTTGCCGCTTGGCCTTCCTCTGGCCGCGTCCCTACCCGGTCTGATTTTGGCCCTGCTATGTCTGATGACCACTGGAGCACGACCATACATTTATTTAATTAGTACAATTCTCTTAATGACAATGGTTCATGTAAGTCTACTTTGCCCTGAATACTTTATTCGGGAGTCTCATATCACATGACCGGTGATAAGAGTTCTCTTACTGATATTACTACTGCTACTGACACTGTGAATGTTGTTCTGTCCAATGGCTCTGTGTCATCTACTACCTAATATGGTTTGATTTGGTGTTGTCACTCTTACTCGTGTGCTATATATACCTACTTTATGGTGCAACTTATTATCATGCTCTAGATTGTTATTTGCTTTAAAATGTCTAGCTTTGTTTACTGAAAACTATTCATTTTACAGAAAATCAGTACGAGGAAAGTGATTGGTGTGGGTGAACAGAAAGGGGGAGGGGGTGTTTTGGCTTTGTCTGCTAGATACTCGTGATCATCCTCCTATCCCGCAGTCTCTTCCGACAGTTGATTCTGTATCTTCTTCTGATTTATGGCATCAACATTTTGCTGCATGTGGGATCATTTTTGAGACATCTATGGTTGATACAGCACAACTGAATGGTCGAGTTAAAAGAAAGAATCATCATTCATTCAATGTGGTGCGTGCCTTACGGTTTCAAACCAGTCTTCCAGTTGATTTTTGTAGAGAATGTGTTCTTATTGCTACTTATCTGATTAACAGGGCACTGACGAAGCATCTCAATGGTTGTACTTCCTTTGAGTTGCTCTATGGGTAAGCTCTAAATTACTCATCCTTTAGAGTTTTTGGATGCTTGTGTTTTGCTACTCATGTTCTTAGATATCGTGACAAGTTTACACCAAGAAGTCGGCGTTGTTTGTTTCTTGGTTACCCTATCAGAAATAAAAGCTATTGTCTTTTTTACCTAGAATCATGCATAATCTTTACCGATCGAGATGCGGATTTTTTTGAAGATCAGTTCCTATATTCTGCAACTCCGACATCGGCCTCATCAAAAGACCTCGGCGGTGCCACCACCTCACCGCTGACCTCCTCAGCATCGCTGCCGGAGTCGCATGGCCCATTGCCTCTGGCCGTCGCCAGTCCCATACCTCCGGCTACCACCGATAACCCGCCGCCAGCCACTGTTGGTTCTTCGATGCCAATTGCCACCGGTCCTCCCACGCCGGCTGTCACCAATTGCCATCGGCTCATCTACGCCGGCCATCGCTGTCACCAACCCACCGGTGCTAGCCAACCCATCCCCGGCGGATGAGGTTCCATCACCAATTCCCGACCAAGACCATCAGACTCTACTTCTGGCCCATCCAGACGTTACCTTGCTAAGGATGCCGCCACCTCACATGCCGCCGGCGATGGAGTCTCACGCGGCTCACGCGCAGCCTGTCCAGCCTCCTCCCGCGACATCTTCAGCTCCGAATAGTTTTTCAGCCGAGTTCCCACCTATCAGACAGAGTATTCATGCTCGCCAACCTCCTCCTTATTTGGAAGATTATGATTGTGATGATTATGCCCGTGCTCTTACTACTGAAGACCCCCATATTGCTACGTTCACTCATACACCATCACTATCCTCAGGTGTTCTCTATCCTCTTACTGATTATGTAAATTGTGGTAATTTTTCTAGTATGCTATCTAGATTTTTGGGTGCAGTAACATCTAGTGCAGATCCCACCACTTATTCTGAGGCATCACAACATGCTCATTGACGAGATGCTATGACTGAAGAGCTTACTGTGCTTGAGCGCAGTTAGACTTGGACTTTTTCCCCTTTGCCTCTGGATAAGAAGGCGATTGGTTGCAAATGGGTTTACCGGATGAAGTTTAAGTCAGATGGTACTATTGAACGTCATAAGGCATACCTAGTGGTTCTCGGGAATCGCCAGGTTGAAGGAATTAATTATGCTGAGACATTTGGTCCGGTTGCAAAGATGAGTTATGTTCGCCTATTCTTATATGTTTGCGGCCATTCGTGGTTGAGAATTGCATCAGATGGATTTCTATAATGCTTTCCTGCATGGTGATTTTTATGAAGAGGTTTTTATGCGACCCCCACAGGCTATGTCGCACCCCATGGTTAGGTATGTCGCCTTCAGAAATCTCTTTATGGTCTTCGCCAGGCTCCTAGAAATTGGTTTACCAAATTGGCTCAGGCTTTACAAGCATTTGGTTTTGTTCAGAGTAAGGCAGATTACTCTGTTTTTGTCATTTCATGTGGATCGATTTCTTTGCATGTTATGGTTTATGTGGATGATTTGGTCATTATTGGTAGATCTTCTGTGCTCATCTATGAGTTCAAGAAATACTTGAGTTCTTGTTTCCATATGAAAGATCTTGGTTTACTTAAGTATTTATTGGGCATAGAGATTGCTATAAAACCAGAGGGGATGTTCAAAGGAAATATGTCTTGGACATTTTATCTGATACATGTTTATCTGCTTCTAAACCGACTGACTTTTCGATGGAGCAACGACATGATTTGGCGCGTGTTAAGGGTTCAGCTTACCATGATCCCGAGTAGTACATGCGTCTGGTTGCCTGATATACCTGACTATCACACATCCTGGGCTTAGTTATTCGGTTCATACACTTGAGCAAATCATTAAGTCTCCTTGTGTTCTTCACTGGCAAGCTGCAATTCGTGTATTGCACTACCTGATGAGTCATCCTGGTCAAGATTTATTTCTCCCCTCCAGTAGTGCGTTACAATTGACTGCTAACTGTGATTCAGATTGGGTTGCATGCTCAATAACCCGGCGTTCTCTTTCTGAATATTTTGTGATAATTGGTGATTCTCTAGTTACTTGGAAGACCAAGAAGTAACCTACAATTTCTTGGTCTTCCGCTGAAGCGGAGTATCGTGCTATGTTTGTTACCCGTTGTGAGTTGTTATGGCTTAAGTCTTTACTGAAAGACTTATGAGTTATGCACACTTCTCCTATGCGATTATTTGTGACAGTCAATCTGCTTTTCATATTGCAGAAAATCCAGTGTTCCATGAACGCACCAAGCACATTGAAGTTGATTGTCATTTTATCCGGGATCTTGTTCAATCTGGCACTATTGTCACTCGGCATATCCGCACATCAGACCAACCTGCAAACTTGTTCACTAAGGCTCTCGGACGTAACCAGTTTCATTCCCTACTTGGCAAGTTGGGCATTTCTGATCCCCATGCTCCAACTTGAGTAGGAGTATTAAGGAATTAGAATATTACTTATAATTGTAATTATATTCTACTACCTTTTCCTAGCTTGTATAATGTATTCTGAGATCATGAATAGAAATACAGATTATAACTCTTATTTTCTACAAGTGAGTTACAAATAAGTAAAAGGAATGAGACCCATCAATGATGATATGGAAGAGACCGTATGATATGGACAAGACCGAATAATTGTAAAATTTGAGGCGGTTGAAAAGAGAGTGCATAAAAGTCTCAGATTAGAACTTTGCCATTGCTCGTGCTCTTAAAAACAGGTAATTTGTAAGCATTTTAAAAGTTGTAAAGAGATTGTTTGAAACAAACGAGTAAACTGACCTATTCTGTTCAACTGGCGTTCAAAACAGAAAGTTATAACTTGTTACCTCTAAAGCTATATACCACAATATCACGAACTCCAAATAAAACCGATTTGTAAACAATCCAACACTTTACAAGCAGAAATTTGCATGAACTTACTTCACTTTCTTCTCCAGTTATGTATATTGGGGATGTTTTTACGCTTCCTGGTTTCCACCCATTATTTGCACATGAAAAGGAGTAGTAACGTACAAGCGCGACCCTTTACCTAAAAAGTAAAGGCCCAATGCATGCACTATAAAAAGAGAACATAGTCTTGATAGACAATAAAATATTTTCTTTAATAATTTTCACATCTCAAGTACAGGGTTACACCAGAAAACTTTATAAAAAGAGAAATGTTCTATGTGGAGTGAGGAGTTACTCCGAATTTGACAAGTGTTAAATAGAATAAAGTATAAAAGAATGTGTTGGGAAAAAAAGAAATTGAGGAAAATTAATATTATTAGTGACGTTTTTTATTTGATGCTTGTTAAATTCTGACTAGTCAATACTCTCGTAATTACTTTTCCATGTGTAGAAATTTTGTCACGGTATACTCATCCTAGAAAATTAATTATGTGGAGGTGAATCGTCAGTTGAATTTTACTGTTAACTGGTGTCAATTGTATTGGAAAATTAACTTAAAATACTGCCCTTGCTTATTTATTATTGACATACTTTTGTTTTGGATTGCGTCTTTTATATTGACATATTTTTTTATTTTTGACAATTATTCTTCGATTTTCTTCAATTTCATCCACTCTTTTTTTTTTTTTTACTTTCTACATTCTATATTCAATTTCACTCATTTATTTTATTCACCAAAATCTAAACAGCTAACTTATAGTGTCAGTGATGGAGAAACGGAGGGAGCATGTCTGTTTGACAAAGAAATTGTTATTCCTTAAATTAACTTTCCAACATATTATTCAATAATTGTCAAAATTCTACTGGCCATATAATTAATTTTTCACGTACAAAATTTCACCCATTCCAATTTCTGATACACATTTTTACATTTACAATATACATTTATTTTAGACTAAATCCCCCCCCCCCCCTCCCCAAGGTGGTTTTTCGGTAAGACTAAATGATTTTTCGGTATAGTCAGGGGTATAATGGTAATTTTACTAATAAAAAAAATATATATTTGATTAAAAATTCCTAATTTTAATATTTTTCTTTAAAATTCATAATTAAAAACCATTTTCAATTAAATAGTTCCTTCCGCCGCCGTCGCCTTCCCCCGCGTCTTCTTCGCCGGCGAAGATAGAGAGGAGCTGCGAGCTGTGCCGCCGTTCTCCGACGAGGATGTTCTGCAATTTCGACGCCAACTTTCTAAATGCGCTGGGACATTAAACACAGCACGAGAAGGTCCACGCGCCAACTTTCTAGTGGTGAAGCATTCGAGAACGCTCATCTGCAACGCCTGCCAATCTCTGACGCCGTGGAATGCCTCCGGCACCAAGCTCAGAAGACGCGAAGACGATGCGAGGACGCAAAGAAGACAAAGAAGCCTCCGGCACCAAGCTCAGAAGATGCGGAGAAGACGAAGAAGACGCGAAGAAGCCTCTAGCACCAAGCTCAGAAAACGCAAAGAAGACAAAGAAGATGCGAGGGCGCGAAGAAGCCTCCGACACCAAGCTCAGAAGACGAAGAGTTTTTTTAATTTTTAATTTTTTAACTCAGGGGTATATTGGTCATTTTACTTATTTTTACCATTTTTACCAATTTTACCAGTGACTTTTCTTGAAAACCACCTTTGAGGATCAAACAAATTGTTTTAAATTTGTTGGGTACCGTCTAAGGGTTTATTTGTAAATGGGAACTAAAATATGGTACAAGATACTTTGTAGGAGACTAAAAAAACAGTTTAATCTTTATTTTATAGAGATAACGTAAAATCATAAAATGGAGAAAGAAGGACCCGAGTATATTTGTTCCAGCTGTGTGACAAGTCATGAGTCATGAAATTGAAAATGGATTTGTCACTGTATTTTGTCCTTTTGTTGATAGCAATTACATTAGCGATGAGAATTATTTCATTCCATCACGTCTTCAACACAAATCCTAAAATTGGAGAAGCATGATTATTTAACTCTTTCTCAAACAGTTGGAAAAAGTACACGATTTGATTATTTCACGATGAAAAATAAAATTTTAGTTTAAAACTCACACAAAAATATGTATCACTATTTTCGTCCCAATTTTTTAATCCACTTTTTTTATGATATTTATTTTTATTTTTATTACTTATGACTGAAATGAATAATAAAACTTAATAAGATAATATTTATACAAATAGAATCAAAATTAAATAATTTAAATCAAGTGAATAAGGTCCGTGAGTCTTAAATAGAGGGTGGTAGTTGGTACTCCCTCCGTTTTTTTTCATTGGCACCTCTCTTTTGGTGTTAGAATTGAGGAGATGCTAAATGAGTGGATGAAATTGAATTGAAAGAAGAGAAAGTAAAATGAGTGGATGTAAAAACCTTAAACTTGCCCAAAATAGCAAGTGCCAATTAAAAAAAAACACCACTTTTAATAAGTGTGTCAATGAAAAAAAAAATGGAGGGAGTACATGTCCCTCCAAGAATTAGACAAATTAAACACACAAAATTGTGTCCATGTCCCTCCAAGAATTATTAGTATCACTCCCAAGTCATCCGAGAGAAGAAATCAAGTGAATAATTGTGGGCGATATCGGGACATCGGAAAGGTTTGAGAACACATCTCAATTTGAATCTTGTATAATTTGAGAAGATGATTTTTTGAATTGCAAAAAATCGTGGGTTAAAGAGAAAAATATATTATTTCCCTCAAAATGTCAACAAAAGTTAAACTTACGGTTTGGCTAGACGGGAGTGGCACAACTTAACACTCCTGTTAGTTTATGAGCAAAGAGTGTTCAAAAATAAAATGAAGGGTAAAAGATGAACGATAATAATAGTTTAGGGCCACTAAAATTATTTGCCCTGCTTATATAATGTTTGACTTGAACTACTTCACCCCTTTAACGGTTGTCCGATGCTGACTTGAAATTCTGTGACAAAAGAGAATGTAAATAATATGAATATTCTTGGTATTCTAGACGACTTTTTCTAGATGAAAAATATAACCTCTAATTTTTTGAAAAATATTCGTATAACCTTTAATCAAGGTATAGATTTTTTAAAAGTAATAGTATAACCTCGATAGGCATACACGTTTATAACTTATTCTTCATCATAAAACAATAGGCATTCAACAATTCAGATGTCATCTTTGATCGTTAGCGAACCACTATTGACCACCACTACGGACAATGTCAACATTAACGGACAAAAACCAAGAAAAAAAGAAATGATATATAAATATTACTTGTATTTATATTAGTATTATTTTCCTCCTTATATGTATTAGTCTTTTATAACACTGTATAATTATCCCAAATCAGGAATACAACCATAACATTGTCGATGCAGTTGCTTATCCCAGTTAGCCATTCCCAAATTCATACGCGCCGCATGTGTGAATCACGCGGCCACTGAATTTCTTCACACGCCGCCGCGTCGTTCTCCTACCGCTGATTCAATCAACCTACCGCTGCTGCTGCTCTGATCTGCTTCGATGTCTACCTCTGAATCCAAATCTGTTACCTTGCCCAATTTGATTTTGGTCTGTTAGAATAATTCATATTACTGATTAGATTGTGATTAATATGATTAGAGTCATTTCCTTATTTTACCTCTATCGTAATTTCTCTATGTATTCAGTTCATCAATACAGAATTACTTACGGCAAATACATCTTATCATGGCATCAGAACCTCTTCTGATCCAAAACCTAAAACCCTAGCCTCACTAAAAAAAATTCGGCAGTACCCCTCTCCTCCAAAAAAAAATTGACGGTCGTACCCCATATCCGATCCAAAATTCTGTCCGTCCCCTCTCCCTCTATCACGGCTCAAGGAAAACTCTCCTAAAATACTCTGCTCCAAAGGATGCAGATTAAACTCACTCCGTCCAACTATCTTCTCTAAAAACGTCAAGCAGGTTACGTCCTTCGTCCTTAAGGTCTATATGTTTTCATTGATGGCACAAAATCTTGTGCTACTCTACCTCTACCACCCCCGCCTCTCTCCTTTGCATCCACAGTCTCAACTCCTCTAGGTGGTAGCAAGGTTGCTCCCAAGGTTGCTTATCAGAAAGAAAAAGAAGAGTATGATCAATGGGTTGTTGAAGGTCAACATGTCTGCAGTCTATTGTTTTCCCCTCTCACCCTGAAGTTCTCGCGGAACTCCCAGATTGTGCACAAAGAAATCTAGGACAATCTTGCTCTCATCTATCAGAACAATTGTACCTCTTCCATTCTCCGACTTCGCGCAGATGTGCATGGTATTCATAAGTCCGATACTTTTCATGAACTTCATCTCAAATTTGAGATTTTTGAACAATTATCTGTCATGGGCAATCCGGTTTCAAATGTTGATCAAATTGTATGATTTTTTAATGCTCTTGGTCCTGGGGATTTTTCTGCTCTCCTTTGATTAATGATGTACCAACTCTATCATATGTGGATGTTTTAGCCCGTGCAAAAAACCATGAGGCCTTTTTGATAAATTTACAGGTACAATCAGGACCAACCACCGAACCAGTGGCATTTCAGACCAATAACTAACCTCAAGCTGACCACGTGTGGGATCACGGGCCGACTCAAGGCGGCCGCGGCGGACGATTCTATGGCGGCCGCGGCAGACGATTCAATGGCGGCCGCATCAGACGATTCTATGGTGGCCGCGACAGACGATTCTATGGCGGCCGCAGTGCACGATTCTATGGCAAGCGCAGTGTCCGACAGCCCTGGTTGGCTTCTCAGGCGACTGGCCCAATTCCAAGCAGCGGTCGTCCTCACTTCTCTTGGTGTGGACGGCTCGGTCACTGTGATACGACGTGTTATCAGATGCAGGCCCATATAGATCGTCCAACAAGTACTCATTTGGTAGACAATTATCACTCATCTCAACAGTCGAAGGCTTCTTCTCGAGTGTCCGACTAGTATATTGATTCTGGAGCAACCGATCATATGGCGTCATCTGTCTCAGGCCTAGACAATGACACTCCTTATACTGGTAAATCTCGAGTTCTTGTTGGTAATGATGCCCCTACCATGATCTCCATATTGGTGATTCTAGAGTTTTTGAGAATTTACATTTATATGATGGTCTGGTTGTGCCTGATATTACTAATAACTTATTGTCTATTAGTAAGTTAACCAGAGATATGGGTGTGTTGATTACATTTGATGATCGGAACTTTGTGATTCTAAACAAAGTAACCAAGGCCATCGTTGGCCGGGGGCACAGTGAGGACGGACTTTATATTTTGGACCGGGGAGATGCAACATTTGTTTTAGTTTTACAACAGAATAAGATTCGTGCTTCATATGAGTTGTGGCATGCACGCCTAGGTCATGTTCCTAGTGCAATTATTTCTAGTTTGCATAACTATGGTTTGCTTTCAGTTTCTTCTTTGTTACCTAAACTGAATACACGCGCTCCCTATGTTATGGCAACAGGTCAATAGTGGCTTTTGTTGAGAACCCTAAACACACTGAGCATGTTCTTGATTTGATACATTGTGATTTGTGGGGTCTCTTCCCCATTTTATCTGGAAACAGTTTTGCGTATTATGCATTATATATGGATGATTTTCTGAGATTCACTTGGTTATATCCTTTTCGTTGCAAATAAGATTTTGTTGATACTTATTTGCAGTTTAAGGCACTTGTTGAAAACCAATTTTCATTAAAAAAAATAAGGGTTTTCAAAGTGATGGTGGCACTGAATTTCTGAACACTAGACTTAGATCTCATTTTTCGGTGAAAGACACACATCATCAGGTCTAATGTACCACATGGTGGAAATGGGTCTTACAATGTTGTTTCACACACATCTACCCATTATCAATCATCTGCCTACTCCAGTACTACAGGGATCGACACCTTATGGTATTCTTTTTCATTGGGATTCCATTTATGGTAACTTTCATCCATTTGGTTCCTGGGTTTTCCTTTTGTTCGTCCATTTGCTGATAATAAGTTGTCTCCCTAGAGTATTCCATGCGATTTTATTGGCTATAACTCGCGGTATAAGGGTTTTTGGTACCTCGACCCTTCTACTGGAAAGGTTCGTGTTACTTGCCATGCTCAGTTTGATGAGACTTATTTTTCTCTTGCTTCGACATCAGGGTCCAGTTCTCTCTCTTCAAAGTTGGATGTCTGATCTTTTATTGATCCAGATTATGTGTCAGCACCAGTAGCTTCTCCTCCGGCCTCGGGCTCTCTGTTGCCTCGGTTCCATTTTTCTGTCAATGAGCCAAACTGGCCGGCCACTCCGTGAGCTAAAATTGTCCCACTGATTGGCAGCCCTTCCTCGGAGGTTAGCTCAGCTGGGCATGCCCCCTTGCCGGCCAATCCAGGGTCTGCGTCAGTTTCTTTTCATTCGGCCACCTCTGCTTGCCTCGGGCAGGCGCTGCAGTTCCACCGCCACCGAGATCCTCTTGGATGGTCACTCGGTCTTCTCTTAGTGTTATTCAAGGATAAAATTATTCAGATATTTATGCCTATGGTCTTCATGTGGCTCTTATCGCTCAGAAAGATCCAACTGATTGTCGTTTTGCACTTCAGGATCCTTCTTGGGTTTTTGCCATGGATGAGGATATGGCAGCTCTTCGTAGTCATCATACTTGGGATCCTGTTCCACGCTCTTCAGACGTCAACATTGTTGGGTCCAAATGAGTTTATCAACTAAAGTATAAACCAGATGGTTTGGTTGATTGCCATAAGGCACGCTTGGTAGCTCAGGATTTCTCTCAGATTCTCGATTTTAACTTTGATCACACGTTCAGTCCCGTGGTTAAGATGTCTACAGTTTGGACCATTCTAGCCATTGCCACCATGCGAGCCAGGCCTCTTCCTCAGTTGAACGTCAAGAATGCTTTTCTCAACAATGTCTTGACTCCCCGGTCTTTATGGCACAACCAGTTGGCTACAAGGATCATGTTCATCGGGACTATGTCTGCCATTTACTTAAGGCCATTTATGGTGCCTAGAGCATGGTTTCAGCGTTTTAGTGTCTATCTGTCTCAGCTTGGTTTTCATTGCATTTTTGCTGATACGTTATTATTTGTGCTCTCTCGTGGTTCTCACTGCTTTATCTGCTGGTCTATCATTTTGACTAGGAATGACTCTACACTTATTCATTAGTTTATTGATTGCACCCATCAAGAGTTTGCTATCAAGGATCTTGGTGCGTTACACTACTTTCTTGGCATGGAAGTCACGCTCATTGCCTCGGGACTTCTTGTGGGTCAAGCAAAGTATGCTCAGGATATTCTCCCTATGGCTGGTATGTCAGATGCAGTGACTGTCTATACTCCATTTATGCTGAATCCTCAGCTTCACAACCGTTCGAGTCCCCTGTTCAAGAATCTGACGTTGTATTGATCTTTGGTTAGTGCTCTCCAGTATGTGACCATTACCCATCCAAACTTAGCCTTTGTGGTTAATTCTGACAGTCAGTATCTTCAGGACCCTCGGGAGGATCATTTTTTGGATGTCACTCAGATTCTCGGCTATGTTTGAGGGTTTTTGCATTTTGGCCTCAGTTATCATGCTACTTCTTCACCTGAAGTGCTGGGCCATTCTGATGCTGATTGGGTCAGATGTTTGGAGACTCATAATTCTACTTATGGATATGCTGTTTTCTTAAGCGATAACTTGATTTCCTGGAGTGCGAAGAAGTAGCCCACAGTGTCTTGGTCCAGTACTGAGTCGGAGTATCATGCTCTGGCTAATACTACATTTGAAGTTGTTTGGATGACTCATTTTCTTCGTTATCTTCATGTTCCTTTATTTGGTGCGCTTCTTCTGCTTTGTAACAACAACAATGCAATCTTCTTGGCTCAGAACCCGATGGCTCAGAACTGGGCAAAGCACATCGACATTGATTACCATTTCGTTCGAGAATTAGTCTCTTCTAGCAAGCTGTGCGTTGCTCATGTTCCTACTGCTCTCCAGATAGCGGACATCTTCACCAAGGGTCTCTCTCTTCCGATGTTTGAGTTCTTCAGGTCCAAGCTTTGCGTCTCTGAGAATCCGATGTTTCGCTTGAGGGGAGGGTGTTAGAATAAATAAGATTATTGGTTAGATTGTGGTTAGTATTATTAGAGTCATTTCCTTATTTTACCTCTATTCTAATCCCTGTGTATATTCAGTTCATCAATACATAATTACTTACGGTAAATACATCTTATCACAACCCTTCTATGTATGATGACCAATGGAGTACGACCCTTAATTTATTTGATCAGTTAAATTACCCTTCTAACCATAGGTCAGGCAAGCCTACTTTACCTTGGATTCTTGATCCGGGAGCCTCATATCACATGACTAGTGACAAAAGGTTCTCTTATTGACATTACTGATGCTACTGATTATGTTAATATACTCATACCCGATGATCTGTGTCATCTGCAACACATTATAATTCTATACATTTTGGAATTACTACCCTTACTCGTGTGATTTATATACCTGCCTTGCGATTCCATTTATTATCATGCTCTATATTGTTGTTTGCCTTAAAATGTCTAACTTTGTTTATTAAAAATTATTGCATTTTACAGAAAATCAGTATGAGGAATGTGATTGGCATGGGTGAATAGCAAGGCAGGGTTTATTGGCTTCGTCTGCTGGATACGCAGGTTTAGTCTCATATCCCGTAAACAGTTCTGACAGTCGCTTCAATTTCTGCATCTTCATATGATTTATGGCATCAATGTCTTAGGCATCCATCCTCTACGGTGTTGTCTTCTATTCCTACTATTGATCTTAGCATAAATATTACTTCTATACCTTGCTTGTGTGTCGTAGAGCAAAGCAGACTAAACATAGTTTTCCTTTGACTTCTTCAAATGCTAGTTCTTTGTTTGAATTGGTACATTGTAATGTTTGGGGGCCTTATGTCACACAATATTCTAGTGGTGCATTTTATTTTTTAACTATAGTTGATGATTATTCCCGAGCTGTGTGGGTTTATTTATTAGTGGCTAAGTCATATGTAGCTTCTAGATTTATAGAATTTTATGCTTTGATCAAGAACTAGTTTGGGCGCTCTATTCATCATGTTCGTGCTGATAATGGTACATAATTCTCACCTCTGAGATCATACTTTGCTGAATCCGCCATATTTTTTAGACTTCTATGGTTGATACACCACAACAGAATGGTCGTGTAGAGCGCAAGCATCGTCATTTATTAAATGTGGCTTGTGCTTTACGCTTTCAGGCTACTATGTATATTTATTTTTGGGGAGAGTGTGTTGCCACTGCTGCATATCTGATTAATCGGACACTAGCGAAGCAACTCAAAGGACGCACACCATTTGAGTTACTCAATGGACGCACTCCAAACTACAAGCTTTCGCAAGTTTTTGGCTATTTGTGTTATGCTCATACATTCCCAAATATCGTGAAAAGTTTAATCCAAGAATTTAACGATGTGTTTTTCTCGGGTATCCTACTGGAAAGAAAGGCTATCGCCAACTAGGTCAGATTAAAGCAAGATTTAAAGAGAATATATTACCCTAAGTCGGAAACAAGTGGCATAACGACTTCTAAATCTACTTACTACAACCCATGAATGAATAAAAATGTTGTCTAGGCGTTCCCTCTAGTTTCGATCTCCCCTTCGTCTAGGACATTGTCTGGGCCAAGACCCATAGTTAGCTGTTGTTTCCATTTGGTTGTTTCTTTCTCATTGTTGATACCGGCAAGACCCAGCCAGATGATGTCTGCTAGTTGGTAGTGAGAGCTCTCTTAGTACCTGCATACCTAAGAGGGGACGCGCTGATAAAATATATTTTTTCTTGCTTTCCCTTAGCAGCGGAAAAAGGTTTATCTATCTGCCTAGCTTTGGTAGATTTCCTCCAACGTAATCCATATAAATTCCACGAATCCCTTGGTGGAATAAGTCTAATGACTCAGCAGCAGTGCGGAATTTAGTTTCTCGTCTGGTGGATCAGATCTATAATTAGGGGATAATACATACCAAAAGGTTCGAATAAGGAACGAGCACAAGAGTATATAACCCCCCCTCCCCATGTTCTTATTCATAAGTAATCCCATGAGTACCTACTGGTTCTACTTTGTTTGCTTGCTACTATCTGATTTTTGTTTTTCTGATCACACCCAAAATTATGTATCTACTTAATCGTTTTTTGCCTATGCTCGGTAGCGGAGTAGCAAGAAGCCTTCATAGGGGGTGAGACTCCTATGACTACTCAATTAATAAGCATAAACTAAAGGAAGAGGTGGGATTTCAAGGGTTAGCAGAGGAATTCAGTGAAGTTTTCCAATCTACAATCCTAGATGCAACGAAAAGACCCGTGAATAACAAATAATGACACAATTCATATATATTGATATTTTGTGCTCATTTCAAAAATTTTGCTTTGTTATTCCCATCATCCGGTAACTACAGGATGATCCACAAGAAAGGTGGCATGATTCGAACCTATAGCCAGCCATCCCATGACCTAAGAAGATTATCCTTTTGACCAAACAAAGACCAACTTACTTACTTCTTGAGTGTAACATTCCACTACTTCCCCAACAACTTTATTCTTTTTTTGGGTAAAAAGCTTCCTTCAAATGCTCTTATTGGGTTCTCGTATTACTAAAAAGAACTTAACTTATCATTACCATTAGAGTTGACTATATTATATCCAAAACACAATAGGGTTGGACGACGAAAGGATAGTTGGTAGTATGAAGTAGGGGGGTGATCAACCATAACACTATATTATCTAGAAGAACTTCGTATTTCATAAGCTATTAAGAGTCATGTTAATATTAATAGAAGTGTTCATGCAATAACTTAATTTGTGTATGCAATCCTGGCCCTCCCAGTTATTAGCCATAAGGTTAGTGGCGGCCACAACTGTCTTCCTCAATGTGATATCAGACAAGAGGCTTGGAACCTTTATTAACCCATCAAAGAGTTTGGTTGTTTTTTTCAGAATCAAATGAGGTAATCAACGAAGAAGAGAAGACAAAACTTCAATATACATTTGTTGGCCTATCATCTTCAATTTGTTTAAGTGTCATACTCCTTTTCAAGCCCTTTTCCTTTGGTCGAGCATTCAATCAACCGTTTAGGAATAGACCTACCTAGGGAAAGATGGGGAAGAAATGTGGACAATAAAATGGTTTCAATTACTCTAAATTATAGAGTGTAATAGATAGTAGATAGCCTCAATCCTGAAAGCAAGTCAAGCAGAGATTAGTGCGCAAACAACGTAAATGTTTTACATAGAATCAAGTGTTCAGTATAGTACAATCGTCTCATGTGTTGATTTCCATCTATTCGATCCTCATTCTCAACGCAGACGATGGTCAGGGAGCAAAGCTGCTCGACTGTAAGGAGAAGAGCTGGAGGGGGTCATACTGATCCAGCTATATTCACAAGCACACCTATAAAGTGATTTTCTGCAATTAATGATGAAAGAAAGGAAAAAAATCATTCGTATAACCCGAGGCTTGTAGCTTGCTTGATTGTTTACCCATTACATATTGGGAAGAATTGCAGAAAATCATTTGATAACCCGTATTACTATTTTGTATCAATGATATCCGACAATCAAGACAATTCCTGTAAAACTCTTTAATTTCATAGAAGTAATTCTTATTCTTTAAAAGCAAGCATCATTTGTTATTGATTTGTCCCCCAAACTGGACCTATTCTTATTCTAAATTATACGTCGCTATGCTAATCCCAAGGACTAGAAAAATTGAAATAGAAAAATTCTTGGGCCATCTCAATGGGTTAAGAAACCACACGGGATCCGAACTAATTCTGTTTTCATTTCTCCCGTATGGAGCACTGTTTTACTTACACTACGGTCTTTAGCAGGCAGGTTGCCCTCTAACTTTCTAGTGCAATATCTCTGGGTAGCAACAGATTGAAAACTATCACCTTCTCATCAGGAATTCCTTCATCCCACCTTAGCTTACCTTTGTTTGCTTCCATATACATTACCATGTAATCTACCAGTTTTTCAACCTCGAAGGGTATGAGGTAGGAGACCAGATACCTTGTTCACTAATAGTTTCTTTACTTTTTTGAGTTCTCATCATCTTCTAACGCCATGTCAAGGTCATGACTATCATCAATTTACGATATATTTTGAACGAATGATACCAAAGCCTTTCAATCATGGGCTCAACACTTCAGAGTACTTCACACACACCTTCATTCCAACCAAGACGACAACAACGCCCGGCAAGAGAAAACCACCTGATTTAGTTCACCGAGAATTGTCACCAATTATGAACAAGGGAATCATACCCCTGGGAAGCAGAGGTTAATAATCTTTTTTAAAGAGCAAGTCAGAGAAAAAGACTCATCTGATTTAAGGGACAAATCCTTTTGATTTATAGTTAGCACTTTAATTTGATTGCAAGTAGTGCGCCTTGTGAGCGTGTTTGGATCTGTGAAGGCAATCACTCGGATATTCCCCTAACCCAACCCAGGAAGGGACCGAAGGGACCGTAACATGGGGAATGTCTGCGTCTCGTCGCCAACTGATTATACTGCAGCTGTTCTGCTTGACACTATAATGGCCTTGCCGCCTAATTACACCGCTTTGCCGCCAGATTTTCCACCAACTCCGTCGCCAGCGCTGCCTCTTGCGGCTAACTTGCCTCATTTTGGACAGAGTGTTCGCTATCATCGACCACCTGCTTATCTGGAAAAGTATGTCTGTTCCATGCCTATTTTTAAAACCCGTCCCCCTACTACTAAGATCACTCCTACACCATCACTATCCTTAGGTGTTCTCTATCCTTTAACTTATTATGTAAATTGCGATAAATTTTCTAGTATGCATTCTAGATTTTCGGGTGCAGTAAATTCTAGTGCAGATCCTACCACTTATTCTGAGGGTTCAAAGCACACTCATTGGCGTGATGCTAAGGCTGATGAGATTTATGCTCTTGAGCGCAATGAGACTTGGACTATGGCTTCTCTTCCTCCGGATAATACTACAATTGGATGCAAATGAGTTTATCGTACCAAGTTCAAAACTGATGGTACCATTGAACGTCGCACAGCTCGTCTTGTGGTTCTGGGTAATAGTTAGATTTAGGGAACAGACAATACTGAGACATTTTCTCCTTTTGCGAAGATGAGTTATGTTCCCCTATTTTTGTATATTGCAGTCATTCATAGTTGAGAACTTCATCAGATGGACGTTCACAATGCTTTTCTCCATGGTGATTTTCATGAAGAGGTGTTTATCCACCCTCATCCTGGTTATTCTGCGCCCCCAGCCTAGTTTGTAGGCTTCAAAAATCTCTTTACGGGTTGCGCCAAGCTCCAAGCTCCTCGCAACTGGTTTTCCAAGTTGGCTCAGGCTCTACGCGCATTTGTTTTTGTTCAGGGTAAGGCTGATTACTCTCTCTTTGTTTACTCTCGTGGTTCGGTTTCTTTGCACGTGCTTCTTTATGTGAATGATTTGGTGATTGTTGGCAGCTCTTCGCCGCTTGTCTTTTAATTCAAGAATGATTTAAGCTCTTGTTTTCACATGAAGGATCTTTGTGCACTTAAGTATTTATTGGGTATAGAGATTGGTAGAAGACTGGATGTGATATTTCTTTCACAAAGGAAATATACCCTTGACATTTTATCAGATACTAGTTTGTTGGCTGCAAAACCGTCAGACTTTCCGATGGAGCAACAATATGACCATGCGCGTATGGAGGGGTCACTTTATGATGATTCTGAGCAGTATCGACACCTAGTTGGCCATCTCATTTATCTTACCATTACACGTCTTGAGCTCAGTTTTCGGGTTATACGCTTGCTCAGTTTATGGAGTCTCCTTGTGTTCCTCACTAGGAAGCTGTGCTGCATATTATACACTACTTGAAAAGTCATCCTGGTCAAAGTTTATTCTTCTCTTCACGTAGCTCTTTACAGTTGGTTGTTTTCTATTATTCTGACTGGGTTGCTTGCCCCATCACATGACGTTATTTTTCTGGGTATTTTGTGATGATTGGTGATTCTTCAGTTTCATGGAAGACGAAGAAACAACCTACAGTTTCTTATTTTTCTGCTGAAGCGGAGTATCGTGCAATGACAGTTACTTGTTGTGAGTTATTTTGTCTTGAGTATTTTCTTTAAGACTTAGGTGTCGTGCATTTTGCCCCCATGCGATTGCCTTGTGACAGTCAATCTGCTCTTCATATTGCTGAAAATCCCGTCTTTCATGAACATACGAAGCACATAAAGGTTAATTGTCATTTTGTCAGAGATTTTATAAAGTGTGGTACTATTGTTACTCATCATATTCGCACTTCTGATCAACTTGCGAATTTCTTCACGAAAACTCTTTGGCGTACTCAGTTTAAACTACTACTTGACAAGTTGGGCACTCTTGAACTACATGCTCCAACTTGAGGAGGAGTATTGAGAAAAAAATATATTATATGAATATGACTTGTATTTAGATTAGTTACCTTTCTTTGTATATGTATTTTATAACACTATATAGTGTACCTCGTATCATGAATACCACCACACCATTAAAGCCTTATTTTCCACGACTACCAACTAGCACCATTGTATTCAAGAAATTGTGGAAATAAGTTTCATTTGCCTGTTTCTTTTATTTAACACAATGAAAAAAAAATGTAATAATGATATAGATTAATAAACCATTCCGCAATACGATTAGGTTCAAATCACTATTGCTTATTCACGACAAAGTCAAAAAAATACAAAAAATGATATTCCCTTTTAACATCAAATTAATTTGGTAATATATTATAAAAAAATCTTATTTTATTCTTTATTTAATTATTTATTAATTTACTACATAATTTATATATTTATTTTTAGATAATTAAACAATAAGATTAAACAAAATGTATCTTTACCATTTAAATGTAAGACACAAATATATATATAAATTTATCTCAATTTTTATAAAAGGGATAAGTGGCAATATAACCTCACATACTTGATTAAGTGCTTTTATAACCCCAAATACTTGACATAAGTGCCAATATAACCTTTCAATATTTGAAAATGTCAATATAACTCTATATAGTTGGGGAAAGTGCCAATCTAACCCTCTCTGGTAACTTTTAGCCCGATTTTTTAAAATTACATTTTCACCCTTCTGAAAAAAATTAGAATAATAAAAAAAAGGAAATACCGTTACTACCCTTAGACTCATTAATACTCCAATATTGTCGGACCACCGTCGTAATAGGTAGGGTTATATCAGCACATTATAAAAACTGGTAGGGTTAAATCAGCACATTCCTAAAATTTATAGGGTTATATCAGCACATTAGTAAAAAATGTAAGGTGATATCAGCACATACTATAGAATATAGATATTTTGTTTATTTTGTTGTGTTTAGTCCGGATTGGTGATTGGATGACCTTTGGTATTGTGTGTGATTGTTATTTTGCCGTGTTCTTCGACAGAGGGTTTTTAATGTTGATAAGTTTTGAAATGAGGCTATGATATGTGATAATGGTGATTAATGTGAATGATGGTCATGATGTAAATTTTTTTGTTGTATAAGATATTGTTATGATGTTATAACGGTGTATATGAGGATGTGGTCACCCGTTAAGGCCAACCGAGTACCACACACTTAGTATTTATAATACGTGCTGATATAACCCTATAAGTTTTAAGAGTGTGCTGATATAACCCTACAAACATTAGGAGTGTGCTGATATAACCCAATAAGATTTCATAATGTGCTGATATAATCCTACATATTAAGGCGGTGGTCCGGTAAACTGTGAGGGTAAAGTTGTCCACCTAATTTCATATTTTGCCCAAAGGGTATTTTGGTCAATTTACAGGAGTCATCGCTGGAAAATTGAGGTAAATGCTGGAAATGGGGTCTGAGGGTTGTATTGGCACGTTCATTTTTTACTAATGTGCTGATATAACCCTATAAATTTTAAGAATGTGCTGATTTAACCCTACATGTTTTCATAATGTGCTGATATAACCCTACTTATTGCGAGGGCGGTCAAGAGATATTGGAGTATTGATGAATCTAAGGGTAATAATGTCATTTCCTTTTTTTAGTATTTTAATTTTTTCCAGAAGGGCAAAAATGTAAATTTAGAAAATTCTGGCTAAAAGTTTCCGGAGAGGGTTAGATTGCACTTTCCCCAACTATATAGGGTTATATTGGCACTTTTAAATATTGAAAGGTTATATTGGTAGTTAGGTCAAGTAGTTAGGGTTATAAAAGCACTATTCTCTTTATAAAATCAAGAGTAAAGTGCTCATATAACCCTATGTTTTGGTAGTCTGTGCTAATATGACCCTGTGAAGTTAGAAAGTGCTACTGTAACCCTATGATTTGCTTGAATGTGCTAATATGACCCTAAAGAACAGTTATGCCCTTATTGTCTATTAACCCTAAACAATTTTCCATTTTTTCTTTTCCTTCTCCACTTTCTTCTTCTTCTCTCCGGAGGTACACAGATATGGGAATTCGCTAGGATTTGGGATTTCCCATCACAGGATTTCCTAGCAACAATATGGGGTGGTATCCCATCACATGATTTGGGATTTTCAGAACTTCAATCGAAGAGATGGAACCCTCACTACTGAGCTCGATGATTCAAAAGGTTAGAGTGCTCTCGGATTTATCGTCAGTTTCTGGGTTTGGATTATGTGTGTTGGCTGTTGTGGATTCATTCTTATGGAATCCGAAGGGATGGGTTTTGATTTTTCTTGGCTGGAACTGGGGCTATTTTTTATCTTCTTTTTAGAGCTGGAATCTGGGCTTAACAACGGTCGACAAAGAGTTCCCACTGGAGCTAAGGTAGGGCAATAACAAGAGTGAATTCGTCAAGCTCTAAGTGTTGCGTGAGGTTCAATGGCACAAATTCCGGTGTTACAGTCCCATTTTTAGATTTTAGCGGTGGCGTTGAAGTCGTTGTTGGTTGTGGTCTCGATCCTGGTGGGAAGTCGTTGTTGGCTGTGGTCTGGTGGCAGTGGCAGTGACAGTGGCATTGGTGGCTCGTTTTCAGATTCCGGCTGCCGCCGGTGGCGGAGTGGCGACGGAGGTGGCAGAGCGGCAGTGGCTATGGTGTTGGAGAAGAATAAGAACCTAGGGTATTTTAATCAATAGATTTGTAATTTGAAGGTTAAGGGTATTTTGTATTTGGTCAATGCCGAAAATTACAAAGTCAACACAGGAATAGTGCCAAAATGTTATATCGGCACTTCTGATGCAAAACACATAAATACAATAGCACTTTCCAACTTCACAGGGTCATATTATCACAAACTACCAAAACATAAGGTCATAACCCTAAAAACAACAATACTGAACAACGGGCGATGAGACTCCACTACTATATATGATAATATAATATTATTGAAGTTTGATAAGTTTTGCTGTAAAAAGTCAATAGTGCCATTTTTATTGGGACGAATTTAGTATAATATAATGTCACTTTCACTTAACAATAATATATTATAATTCAAAACTATAGTGTACCTATTTTTCAAGTAGGGGACACCAGTTTATATTTTCCTCTAAAAGAAATACTCTTGAAATATTTTAAACTTTATAAAACACTAAAAATATGATCAGCAAAGCACTAATCAATCTTGCCAAACACACCGTTTGACTAATCAGATAATTATTAATTTGTTCTTTCCAGCAAATGTTTATTTACTAATTCGTGCATTTAGTCATTTCTCTCCCTATTGATTTATCTTTTAGTATATAAAAAAAAATATATTTTCCCCCACCATAATTATTATCATGTTTCATTTTTGTAAAAGAGAAAGTTTTAGGAAAGACGGCATTTCCATAAACTTATGGACAGTACTCAGGGGCTTTTACATTAAATGTTATAAGTTTTTGTAAAATTTAAATATTGCATTTATAAGTTAAAACAAGTAATAATATGTATTTGAAGGTGAATATATATATATATATATATATATACACATAATATAAAAAAATATTTTCAAAAATTCTAAAATTTGTATATAATTTTACAAATGCAGTGTATAAGGTAAAAAATAATTAACATGTCCATAAACTAGCATAATTTTGATTCGAACTGATTTCTTAAAAACATTGGACCAAAATCCAATACATTTTAAGAAAATATGGATGAACATCTCGAATCAAAATTTTATAATTTCGATTCTATATTTTACATCAAATCCCATCCATTCTATTTTACTAATCAATTCATAAAAATATTCTCTATCATCCATTTCTTACATTTCCAAAATCAGTGTGTAATTACTCATACTAACTCCATTTTGTTGAATGTACCACCATACCTCTAGGTGTAGATTTAACTGAATGAAAATGGAATTAAATTTATAAAAAGAAAAATAAAATAAATGAATAAAATTAAAAAAATCTTGCTATAAAATAAAAATGTGCCAAATTCGCAAAACCGTCAAAATAAGAAAGTGTGATAATCTAATGAAACTAATTGAGTAATAGACAAACAAAAACGATTTCGGCTTTGAAAGTTCACAGCGGTAGATTGAACTGATTACAAGTTCAATAAATAAATTCTAGCAATTCACAGGAGTAACATATTTCTAACATTATGAAATAATCACTGCAAGATCAAATATTTCCTCCGTTTCATTAATAGCTGCACACTCTCTAATTTAAAATATTTATTTTATATTGGTATTTTATAATTGTGGCAAATTTAAAGTTAATATATCTGATTATTTTACTTTTCATTATCTCTTTCAATTTAATTTCATTCACTAATTTAGTATTGGGAAAGTCTCAAGAAAGATGGTCTTTCCATATGCTTATGGACAGTCCACATGGACATTTAATTTAAATGTTGTAAATTTTTTTATAAAATTTAAATATTTCATTTTATAAGTTAAAACAAGTAATAATATGTATTTGAAGGTGAAAATATAAAAGGGAAAGTCTCAAGAAATGCGGCCTTTCCATAAGCTTGTGGACAGTCCTCAGGGGCATTTGCCATAAATGTTGTGATTTTTAATAAAATTTAAATATTGTATTTTATAAGTTAAAACAAGTAATAATATGTATTAGAATGTGAAAATATAAAAATATATCATATAAAATAATATTTTCAAGAATTTTAAATTTTGTATGTAATTTAAGAAATGCAGTGTATAAGGTAAGAAATAAGTGGCCTGTCCATAAGCTTATGGACATGCCGCCTGTCAGGAGACCCACTCAATATAAAAATATATGACATAAAAAATATTTTCATTTTTTAAAAATTTTGTATGTAATATTTTCATTTTTTTTAAATTTTGTATGTAATTTAACAAACACAATATACAAGGTAGGAAATAAGTGGCATATCCATAAGTTTATGGACAGATCGTCTATCAGGAGCCCTACTCTTTAATATCTCATAAATTCTGACACTCAAACAAGAGGCTTGACATTAAAAGAGAAACAAAAGAAGTATTAAATAATCGTCTTGTGCTTCATCATCAACAGAGGAGTGAGTTGATTGGGAGTTGTGATATAAAGCCCTCCCTCCCTTTCAATAAACACTGTAGGATTTTGGCGGATCCAATCATCCAAATGTGAAAGTAGTATGTTTTCTTCCGTCCCATTTCTTCTACTCCCTCCGTCCCAGGAGAATCTACAGAGAGAGAATTTTCTGCAGATTTTTCCCCTGGGCCCCACTGCACTCTGCCCCCACGTGGTCATGCATTAGTGATGAAAACAGAAAAACTAAGGGAAGTGAAGGAGGGGTAAATTTTCCCTCCTTCACATTTCCTGTTTTATTTCCCGCTTTATTGGCCTCTCTGGAAGGCGCCAAAAGGTCCGTGAACAGTACCCACAATTTTTACATGTCCAAAATCTGTACAGCCAGCAGTACAAACAACTACTCTATAAATACATGTACATTTCAGACCTCTTAAATGTTGAAAAACCAGGAACAAAACTGAACAAGGCAGGAAAAGAAGGATTCTTCAAGACTTGGAACCCCAAACCCGATAACAGTTTGGGTATTTGGGGAACCCTCAGGTATGGTTTTACACTTCCTCGAGCCGTCCCTACTCACCCGAGGGTGGTGGTTGCTCTCCGTGTTTTGCATCTTCCCATTCCTCATTGGGTTTTTTTTAGGGTCAATGCGCAAGAATCTGACGAACGAGGAGAGGCAGCATCTGGGGGAATTTATGCTGGAGCAGCACAAGGATGGGAAGCTGTTGCATTCGACATGATTGCTGGCAGCAACAATGTTCGATTGTTCTATACGAACAGTGAGCACCATCTGGGCTCTTACTCGGGCTCAAATGTCACAAGGAAGACCTCTGGACTTGCGTCATCGGATGACAGGCCATCCTCCGAAGAACAAGAGGGAAATCAACCTGGAAGAATTGAAATCATTGCCTGCAGTGAAGAGGCGCACTATTAGAGGTACAACAAAAGCACTCAGAATAGGGAAGAGTAGTGTGCAACGGGCAGTGGCAGCCAAGGTAATAAAAAGCCACACAAATAGCATCAAACCAGCTCTAACAGAACACAACAATGTATCACGAATGTGGTTCGTTTTAGAAAAGCTTGATCCCGAACAAAGATTTCAATCAATGGACCATGTCATACACTTGGATGAGAAATTGTTTTATTTAAGCATGGCAACAGTAAGGTACCTACTGGCCCCGGACGAACCGGAGCCATATCGCACAGCTAAACACAAGTCACATATCCCAAAGTTAATGTTTGGTGAACGTCGTTTCACTCACCAAAATAATCTGCAAACTCTAATGATGAAATTAGTACAGTAGCAAGCAGAGTCGATCCCACGAGGAACAGAGCAAAATCTATAATAAAATAGCTACTAATATAGAACAATTTTGGTGTAGCCACCACGCCTTAATTTTTAGATTTATCTAACAACTAATAATGCAACTATAAAATATAAAATAATAATGCAAACTAAAATATATAATTGTCTATAAAATATATGAATAAGGTAATCGGCTCGGAATAACTCACATTAGTTAAACATCGATCATAGGCGCAAAGATAAATCAATTCATATGCATCTATCAGTTATAGGAAAGTAAGTACGCTTAACCTCCCCAATTCTTTCGTACTTTATCGACAATTAACCAATAATAATTAATTAATTGTTTCTCTTACCAAGATGCCTCCGGAAAGTATTCGCTGAACCAGATACACACCTCGATAGCATTAAGAATGAAAAGAACCTGATATAGCAATTACCCAAGTATTCGCAAGTAGTAATGCACACTTAATTGTTCCCCATCTTGCTATTACAGTCTTAGCTAGTTAGCTGTTTTTCACAAGAACTCGCTACTTACTAACCCCTTCCAACGATTACGTATTGGTAGAATTAGATAGCATTATCCCAATAATATTCAAGTTGATCAGGCTTAAATACATCAGAAATAAATTTAACCAAGAACAATCAAGAACACATAAGAATCAATTATAAAACAATTAGGCCTCACGATTCATAAACTAATGCTTGTTATTCCATGCCGATATATAAATTAGCTACTCATAATAATTAAACTAAACAAATATATAATATAATAATCAAACATAATTAAAATAATAATTAACTAACGGAAACAAAGAAATCAAACCAGGAAATTGGTTTGCATGTAAAACAATGGCGTGAATAATTCTTCAACCAAGCACTGCTCCTCCCTTATCTATGTATATTCTTCCGTCTCCGTATTCATGTCTCCCCCATTACAATTCTCCTTTGTTTGGCCGTGTATTTATATACATCAAACCAAAACCAAAACCAAAACCAAAACCAAAACCAAAACCAAAACCAAAACCAAAACCAAATCCAAATCAACTTCTAATTACTTTTCTTTGTATGGAAGAAATAAGAAAATAAGAAAATATCTATTCTAATTCTAAATAACTAATTCCTACAATTAAGGAATTTTAGATGGAAGAAGATAATACAATCCTTATCAATATGGGCAGTGAATATATTTATTTTCTTCAAATCCGCGTGTCTTCAATAATTCACTTTTCACCCCATCACTTCAGCAATTCTGCTTTTGCCTCTCTTCCTTCATCCCTGGAAAAATGTCTTATAAAATAAGAACATTTTCCATTTGAGCACATCGCCTC
This sequence comes from Rubia yunnanensis, assembly GCA_037428765.1. Lineage (NCBI taxonomy): Eukaryota > Viridiplantae > Streptophyta > Magnoliopsida > Gentianales > Rubiaceae > Rubia > Rubia yunnanensis. The sequence goes on from CM075069.1 coordinate 7,374,763, forward strand.
ATTAAAAACCTTAACCTGGAAAACCCAGTGGGAAAAAACCGTTGGTTAAGGGAAAAAGAGTACAATGTATAGCTCCCTCTCAATTCTCCGCAATCAATGAATTCCTGCACCAAAAACACCTTAAAGTGCAAATTATCTCTTAATAAAATCATAATAATCCCACAAAATATGAACACAATATAACACACATCAATGTTTTTATGTGCAGTGAGCAGACCAATATGGGGAGTTGATGGTGAACTGCTGTTTGATGGTGAACTGCTGTTTGATGGTAAACTCGGCATATTTCCATTCGTGCAAGATCAAGTAGCAATAAAAAACAGCAAGAACAGGCAAGCAGGGACAATTCAGAAGGTAGCAGTACCAAAAATCACAAGAGATGTCACAAAGGAGAAGCTAATCAAAGAAGTCATCCCAACAATTAAGTCACAGTGGCCATCTCACATCTTGGGCAAATTTATTCATATTCAACAGGACAATGCAAAGCCACACATTTTCAACAATGATCCAGAATTCAGGGAAGTAGCTGATGCAGATGGTTTTAACATACACTTAGTCAACCAACCAGCAAACTCACCCGACTGTAACATCCTAGACTTGGGATTTTTCAACTCAATTCAAAGCTTACAACAAGAACATATATCGTCTAATGTTGAGGAGTTAATGGCAGCGGTGCAGTCAGCGTACGAAAGAGAAGATGCAATCACTTTGAACAAGGTATTTCTTACACATCAACTGTCAATGATCGAAATACTGAAAGCACGCGGGTCAAACAACTACAAGATCCCTCACATGAACAAGGACAAACACATAAGGGAGGGAACTCTACCAAGATCACTACAAGTAAGTGAGGAGGTTGTGAGGGGCAGCATTGAGCATCTAATCAGCAAAGGTGCAGTAGATGAAACTGTGGTGCCACTTATGCATGCATTAGGTTATAGGCCTTAGATGTAGAATTGTAAACATTTTGGGGGTTGGTTACATGGCATTTTTTGCAAGCCAAGAACATCCCACTTTTGGTGTTCATGGGATGTTCTGACACCAACCCCGGTTAGATGTTCATTTGGTTAATGAAGTTTAACCCTTTTTTTTTCAGAACAAACTCTCTCATATTTTGCATATTAAGGGAACATGCTTAATGTCACAGTGTGAAGGCAACAATCAGGGAGCTAGGGTTAAAAATTTTGTCATGTTCAAATACACACACACAAAACATAAAAACTCTGAACAGTTTCAAGTATATCACCGAACACCTGAAGCAAGTCAGGTGTTCTCACAATTAAATATGCATGCAGTATGTTCCATACGAAGGGAACATGCTCAATGTCACAGTGTGAAGGCAACAATCAGGGACGACGCTTAAAAATGTTGTCATGTTCAAATACACACACAGAGAACAGTTTCAAGGCTGCCACATAAACTCAGAACAGTTTCAACTCAGAGCAGTTCCAGCAAGACACGTGAACTCAGGTTTCAACGCATCATAAAAATTCAGAACAGTTTCAAGTATATCACCGAACACCTGAAGCAAGTCAGGTGTTCTCGCAATTAAATATGCATGCAGTATGAGCAAAAATTTTCTACAAAGACAGGGGACATTAATATCGCACATATATCATCGAGCAACTGCATAACACAGTCGCTCTCGCACAGAACACATAAAAGGTTGGTTTGAAGGCAGGAACGATTTCACCTCATGTTCAATACTCCCAACCGTTTCCAATTCTTTAATTCTCCCGGTTTGATCTTATCTCTTCCCCACCGAAAGCAGCATCCAATGAATGGATCCTGTATATTTATCAAACAATCATCAGTGTGAAGAACATAGAAGTTAGATTAGGCAGAGGAAAGTTAGCATACGGAACTCTACGGAAAAGGAACTAACCATATTAATGTCAACAACGAAAGACTTATCTTTTTGGGGCCAGTTTGCAATGAGACCAAAACGGAGCTAGGGTTTGCACCGACGGCCGTCGCGCTCCTCCCGCAACCAAGGGCATAACAGGTAGAGGACCTGGTTGCTGCCATACATGGTGTCCTCTGGGTCATCCGGCACATTGGTGTCCCAGGGGAACCGTGTTGGTTCTGCAACGGCCCCCGTGCCTTCTCCACCGGAGATTTCACGGCTGGGAGGAACCAAACCGTGCTCACCGTGGCAAGGATGAACTTTTTCTCCACCATGCAAGTCTCCCACGGGGGATTTAACATCAGCCCGTGGCTCGATGGAAGCAGATTCCCCTGGAACTGGAGTGGAGATCGGTTCGCCGTGGCCGTCGACCACTGCTTCCCCGAGGGCTGCGTCAGACCTCCAGGCGGAGGTGGCATCATCCGCCTCCGTCTCGGGGATGAACTCCGACTTACTGTATGAATCCGACACGTAGCACAACGAACACCTCCGACAAGATTGACTGGTGGAGTTCGAGTCGAACGACATGCAAAACGCACCAAATAACCGGGACAATCGGGGAAAGATGACACAAATGGACCGGATCTAACAAAAAATGATGAAAACAGCAACGAAAACTGGGGGAAGATGCTGAAAATTGAGGAGCTAGGGTTTCGGGATGAGGAAGAGGAAAATGGAGAGGAGCGTCTGGGAAGGAAGAATGTGAAATGGCACCAGCGTTGAAGATTGTGGAGCCATATAAAGTCGAGCTCACTTTTCATCTACCCAAGGAGCATTCATTGGTGCTGCTTTCGGCGTGGAAGAGATAAGATCACATGATCGTGCCTTATCTTGTGAGGAAGGGAAACAGTTGGGAGACTTAATCCAAATGGGTTAAGAGAAATTAGGTCCATTAGTTAAGTTAAGTTTGGGTTAGATTCTGATTTGGGCCCAAATCAGAATAACCATTTGTTATATTTTGGTAATAGTTAAAATATGGTGGGGATAATTTTGGAATTTCAAATCATTTTTTTGCCAAATATGGAAAGAAACAAAAAGAGTGCAGATTTGCCCTGGACACCCATTTAAGGAAAGTGTGCAGATTCGCCTGGGACGGAGGGAGTAGTACTTTTTGTTTTTTTGAGATATTTCACACTTTATTCAAATTTAAGTTATCTCACATAAAAGTGGGATGAGGTTTTTCTGTGTCTCACGTAAAGGTGGGGTGAGACTCCCACATAACTCACATAAGGTGAGGCTTCACATATAACACGGAGTATATAAAGACTTAAATCCCATAATAATGCAACTCGGGGAGGGAAAAGTCGAACCTGAGTTGCACCTAGGGGGCACATTGCCCCGATCATTGGGCTATCCCAAGTGGTTATTCTTCTAGTACTAAGATTGTCTAATCTGTTACACTTAAGGTAATATGTATATATTAGTTTTAATTATAAATTCTTAATTTTTATACTACCTATGTGATATATTTTAACTTTTGAAAGTCAATTGAATTAATTTTCAATTACTAATACTATCTTATAGGGGTGGCAAAATAGACCCGTAGTTCAAAGATCAAATGGGTTGTCTATTGTTAAACTCGGATGAGTATGAATAAAATGGGTAGTGAGTAAAATGAATAATGAGTCAAAATGGTAGTTAAAAATATGGGTTGGACGGGTTGGATTTGTGGGTTAACTGCATATTTACCATATAGGTTGAAATCCACGACTTTACCCATATGTGTTAGTATATAAACTCATACAGGTCAATATATAGATTGAAACCCGCTGATTTATCCATATGGGTCGGTTTATAAACCCATGTGGGTCAATATATGAGTTGAAATCCATGGGTTTTACCCATATTGGTTGGTACATAAACCCATATGGGTTCATGTATGGGTTGAAACCCACTGGTTAACCCATTTTTGACTCGTAAGTTAAAAGATTCTCAACCCGTGAGTTGAGCGGATTTTAAGCCGACCCATTTTGACCCGATCCATTTTTGACCCATCATAAAATGTGTCAAAGTGAGTTATACCCATATTTTTAATTACCAATTTTACCCAACCCATATTTGATCCGTCCGCTCATGTGCCACCCCCTATCTTAATTTATGTGTGTAAAAAAATCTAAAAAAAATACAATTTAAAAATATATGTTATGATGAATCTAACAACATATACTCCATAATAATAATCTTACATATATATAATAGAATTTAATGATCAAAATTGACACCATTTCACTTTTCAAAGTCAAAATGTGCCATTTTCCCGAGACATTAGTACAATATTTCCACTAAATTTATCGGAAAATGTACTCCTTTTGTCTTTATTTGAAGTTAAAAATGTGTATTTCGACTATTAAATTTGGCAAAGTGTTGAAAAAAACGTCTTTCCATAACTTATGGAAAGTTAGAGTTTAATTAGAATTTAAAAAGGTAAAAAATCTTAGTTGCAATATTAAAAATTTATTATGTAACGTGTAGTAGTTATAAAATTTATAATGCGATTCATGCAACCCGAATATTTTATCTTCTAGTTTGTTCTTTAAACCTTGATCTTTTCATGACTTATGAAAATACCGTATTTCATGAGACAGACTCATTAATTTTTTTGTCTATAAATCAAATAATAACACATGGTAAATTTTGTTTGAATCATTATAACGTAATTTTAAAATAATTTTTATTTCTACATATTTAAGGACATTAATTTTTGTTTTTGTCTTTTAGAAAACTAAAATAGAAATATAACTAAAAACAGAATGAGTATCTTGAAAATATCATTTTAATTTATGTGTAACAGTAATATTTATTTTTTGGAAATAGTATACAACTATTTCCTTTTCATTTTCTATTAATGAATATGCAATGCAGTTTAATCTGTATTTATTTTTTTTTTAAAACGTTGAATGTCAAATAATGATGTACTCCCTCCGTTTAATGTTTCCATTTTGAACGGGTACGTCAGTTTAGTTGTAAAATTTATTGAATTAGAATTATATTAGATAATACTCCTTCCGTCCCATAATTATTAGCATATTTATTTTTATACGGTCTTCAATTATCATGTTTGACCATTAATATCTCTAGTTGCGTATATTATTTTTGCATATAAAATTGATATTTAGAAAATAAATGTTAAGATGAATATAATAATATCTCACGTGATATTTTTATTATACATATATTAATTTGGCAAAGTCTTGGGAAAGACGGTCTTTTCATATGCTTATGGAAAGACGGGATTTGATTAGAATAGTAAAAGGTATTAATGTCTTAGTTGCAATATTAAAATTTTAGTATGCAACATGTAGTAGTTATAAAATTTATAACCCGGTTCATGCAACCCAAAAATTTTATCTTAATTTCTTCTAATTTATGGAAAGAACGTCTTTCAAGAGACAGACTCTACTAATTTATATTTAAGGTCAAAATTTACAAAGTTTGACTTTGGAAAAGTACATAGGCACGTAATCTTGGACGGAGGGAGTATCTTGTAGTCAAAGGCCCTCTTTGGCAATCAGCGGTTGGCAGTGGGTTGTTGGCGGGGGGTTGTTGGCGGTTGGTTATTAATGGTTTGACCAGTTGTTCATGTTAGATGTTTGAACATCAGTTGTTTACAAAAGTGTTTGACAAATGTAATTGTTTGGCAGTTTTATGCAAAATGACATTTAAGGACATGACGACCATTCACTACTTATAAACTTATTTTACATATTTTATTATGTTGGTATCTTGAGAAAGACTGTCTTTCCATATGCATATGAAAGAGGAGTTGACTTAAAATTATAAAAAGGTAAAAGAATTTAGTTGTAATATTAAAAATTTATTATGCAACGTGCAATGGTTATATATTTATGACACGATTGATCCAACTCGAAAATTTTATCTTGAGTTCTCTTAATTTGCAATTTAAACATTGGTCTTTCCATACTTATGGAAAGACCGTCTTTCAAGAGACAGATTCTTTATTATTGTTATTTTCATTAATATCAATGAAATTTATTTTTAATTATTTAACATATTCACTAATATTGAAAACAATATAATATTTCATTTCAATTTTATTTTTTTACCATTATTCATCACGAGCATTAATATAAGAGAATAAATATAAACTATTTGGGCAAAGTCTTGGAAACTATTTGGGTTTGATTAGAATAATAAAAGGTAAAAGGTCTTAGTTGCAATATTAAAGTTTTAGTATGAAACATGTAGTAATTATAAAATTTATAACCCGGTTCATGCAACCCAAAAATTTTATCTTAATTTATTCTAATTTACACTTTAAACCTTGGTCTTTCCATAACTTATGAAAAGACCGTCTTTCAAAAGACGAACTCAACTATTTGACTTATTTTCATTAAATATAAGATCTTTTAATTATATTTAAAATGTAAATATTTATACAAAGTTAAGAATATTTTAAAAATTATAATTTGTATCTAATTATTATAATATAAATTTTTAATGTATATTAGTACGTACTAAAAATGTATATTAGTATTAAAAAATCACATAAACATAATGAGGTATAATTTTAAAATTTTAAAAATTCTCTTTATGCATTCTGCAAACTAATGTTCTTCTATCGACAATTAGATTGAGTAAAGGATAAATATTGAAATAAGACAGGAAAAATAAAATTGAATTATATTAAAATTTAACTGTGAAAAAATTTAAATCCCAAGATATATCGATGAAAAAGATAAATTTAAATCTAAAAACACATTCCAAAACATATAAAATGATGTCGTATGTTAATGACGTAAAGAAAGGTAAAAATGTAAAATAATAAAAAAGTAATTGTTAAAGGTAAAAGTCAAACACTAAATAATAAAAACGCTATATATTATTAGCATTTTGTATTTGACGAGAACGGCAAGCAAAAATACGCTTTGAATTTGGCAGAAATGATACATAAAAAATCCAAGTAACCAAATATATTTTTTCATATTCACCGGTAGTTTGACGGAGTGAAAATGCAACCGCCAACCAAAACCCAAGTAACACCGTCAATGCCAAAAGGAGCCAAAGCGTGAAGATTAAATAGAAGGAGAGAGGGAGAGAGTAATAAATTAGCGCTACAGGTGTTCAACACTATGAGCAGAGTCAGTGAGTACAGAAAGAAAGCAGAAGACAGTAGCGAGTAAAAAATGGCCAGAGATTCCATTTAACCCCTGCCTTAACCACGGTTAACTCTCCCCTCCCTCCTCACTCCTCAATATCTATAAGTGACCAAACCGCACCTTCCTCTGGATTCCGCATCATTTTCATTTCCTCCCCACCATCTCCCAATTTAGCCCCCATCCTTTGACCGCCGGCGCCACTCACTCTTTCTCTTTCCGGCAACAACTCACCGATACCATTGTCAGCACTTCACCCCTGACCATTCCAACTAATTACAAACTATAGATCACCGTTTGCAGAAATGTACAGCTACTCGTTAATGTGATTGACTGGAACTGGAAGTACTGAGTCTCGTTTCTTGTTCTCGTGGGTTTTGTTGGTGGTGATGGCGGAAGCAGGGGAAGGGAAAGCAATGCCGGAGGCGGAGAAGAAGAAGGAGCAGACGCTGCCGTTCTACCAGCTGTTTTCCTTCGCGGATAAGTACGACTACGTTTTGATGATCGCCGGCAGCCTCGGCGCCGTCGTGCACGGCTCCTCCATGCCGGTGTTCTTCCTCCTCTTCGGCGAAATGGTGAACGGTTTCGGCAAAAACCAAACGGATTTGCACAAAATGACCGCCGAAGTCGCAAAGGTCTGTCCGTCAATGTCAAATCAAGCTTTGACTCGTTTTTTACATTAATCAATTCCTTAATTAATCATGCAATTAACGCAATCGGATCTGTGTGTGCTGATTCTCAAAATGCAGTACGCTCTCTACTTCATCTACCTCGGCCTCATCGTCTGCTTCTCGTCCTATGCCGGTAAGCAACAATTCCTTTTAATTTAATCTGAATATTCAGATAATTAACGAGCTTATTAATTGTGATTAGGAGGTTTAATTAATGCGCTTAGGAGTTTGAACTCGTTGAATGGATACTAGTGGGTGAGTCTCCGAGTATCGGTTTCCGTTGCCCGTGCAAAAGTGGTGTGTCACTGTGTGAGTGTGTGAGAGAGAGTGGGGTTGCACGTGGCCCGTGGACGGTCTTCTGTCTTTTTCCTCTTTCACTTGTCAATTTCCATTTACTATATTATACTTTTCTATATTATCCTATCTCGGTATCCGCCATCTCTGTCACTGTTCGCTACTTACTTCGAAACTTAGCAAATCTGGAAGTTTTAATTTCCAGGTGCCATAATATGGACAAAATCCGCATTAACACCAAATGTGACAAAATTCAAAATTAAGTGTCGGTTGAGTAAATTTGATTCAATTGGAATGCAGAAATTGCATGCTGGATGCACACTGGAGAGAGGCAGGCTGGAGCTTTGAGGAGGAAGTATTTGGAGGCGGTGCTGAAACAGGACGTGGGGTTCTTTGATACGGATGCGAGAACAGGAGATATTGTTTTCAGCGTTTCAACGGATACTCTGTTAGTCCAAGATGCCATCAGTGAAAAGGTTGGGTTCTTTTATTATCTGGGATTGCATTTATTGCTGTTTTTTATTATTATGGAGAGGTAGAGAGGACAGGTCTGAAATCTCTAACGGTGTAATATAGTATTCACTTGATAGTAGCACTAAAGAAGGAAATGATCTGGGTACTATGGGTTGTTGCTTTTCAATTAATATTCCGGGACCATTTAAAACTGTTCAATTTAATTGAATTTATATTTGGTCACAATTCGGATGGCACGGGAAAATGAATGATTCTTGAGCATGTATGTCCGGAAATTATTTGCTGTGCCATTATTGAGCCCTGCTTTTAGTCACATGCAATTATGAGTACTCGGTCTACTTAGTAATCCTGTTTAATGGAAGTGATTAAGGAGGTAATGATCTTGTTTGGCGGTGATTATGATATTTATCTTGTTCTTTTGGGAGTTTCAGGTTGGAAATTTTATTCACTATCTGTCCACATTTTTGGCTGGTTTGGTGGTTGGTTTTGTGTCAGCATGGCGGCTAGCTCTGCTGAGTGTGGCGGTGATTCCTGGAATCGCTTTCGCCGGGGGTTTATATGCATATACTCTCACTGGGCTGACATCCAAGAGTCGTGAATCTTATGCCAATGCTGGCATTATTGCTGAGCAGGTTAGACTGTGATTATGTGGATAGATTAACATTTCTTTTTTTGTCCCCTTGTTTGTTTTTCTTTTCTACTTCCACTTGATGCATTCCACATTCGTGTTGTTGTCTTGGTCCCTCATGTTATCTTTATTTATTCTTTACAAGTCTTTATAATACTGCTGATCACGAATAATGATCTCTTGCATGTGCTGCTACATAAAGTTTCTTGACCTTTTCTTAGTAACATAATAGCTTTCCCTTAGTTGGCAACTGCACTTGGATCACCCTTTTGTAGCTTTTATTAAATGATTAGGTGCACTTTTTACTTCCATTCTTTTAAACTTGATTAACAATTTATGCAATCGATAATTGAAACAGTGCATCTAAATTACATCTTGTAAGAGTTAATGATCCCTTAAAAGAAGAAAGTGAATGATTAAAACTAAGTTCTTCTGATTGATGTGGATTGACCATATTGATAGAGCTGTTGCATGCTACCGGATTCTCGTGTTCTAATGATCAACCATTTTATAGGCCATTGCTCAAGTCCGGACAGTGTATTCATATGTTGGGGAGAGTAAGGCTCTGAATTCATATTCAGATGCAATTCAGAACACTTTGAAGCTTGGGTACAAGGCTGGGATGGCCAAAGGACTTGGACTAGGATGCACCTATGGCATAGCATGCATGTCATGGGCCCTGGTCTTCTGGTATGCTGGAGTGTTTGTGAGGAACGGGACAACTGATGGTGGAAAAGCATTTACTGCTATCTTTTCTGCCATTGTTGGTGGCATGTAAGACTTAAAATTTTCACTAGATTATCTTAGTTTGCCACTAGAACGACGGGTGAATAACAGTTGCTAAAATGCTTAATCATTTCAGGAGTTTGGGACAGTCATTTTCCAACCTAGGAGCATTCAGCAAAGGTAAATTAGCTGGATACAAACTAATGGAAATCATTAAGCAAAAACCCACAATTGCGCATGATCCAACCAAAGGGAAGACCCTGACTGAGGTCAATGGAAACATTGAATTCAAGAATGTAGTCTTTAGCTATCCCTCAAGACCTGATGTAATTATCTTTAGAGATTTCTCTATTTTCTTCCCTGCTGGAAAGACAGTGGCGGTTGTTGGTGGTAGTGGTTCAGGAAAGAGCACTGTTGTCTCCCTGATTGAAAGGTTCTATGATCCTATTCAGGGTAATTCACTCTTTATCATGCTATGGTTTCAACTAAATTATGGCATTTTGTAAGATTCTTACTCATTTTGAATAATCTTAACCTTCAGGACAAATATTGCTGGACAACGTGGAAATTAAAACATTGCAATTGAGATGGTTAAGGGATCAGATTGGTTTGGTCAACCAAGAACCCGCACTCTTTGCCACCACCATACTTGAAAACATCCTTTATGGAAAGCCTGAAGCAACCATGGCCGAAGTTGAGGCTGCTGCAACTGCCGCAAATGCTCATGGTTTTATTACTCTGCTACCCAATGGGTACAATACTCAGGTACATAGTGATAAATGCTTCAATTTCCTTGAATTTTATTGTACACTATTCTTCTACTCATGAAAAATAGGCAAAGATCTTCTTGCTAATAAGCTTACCTAGTAAATTGTCTAACTAATCATCCATTCAAGGTGGGTGAGCGAGGTGTTCAACTCTCTGGTGGCCAGAAGCAGAGAATTGCAATTGCAAGAGCTATGTTGAAGGATCCCAAGATCCTCTTGCTGGATGAAGCTACAAGTGCCCTTGATGCAGGTTCTGAAAGCATAGTCCAGGAAGCTTTAGACCGTCTCATGGTTGGAAGGACAACCGTGGTGGTTGCTCATCGCCTCTCAACTATCAGAAATGTGGACTCCATTGCAGTTCTTCAGCAAGGGCAAGTAGTTGAGACTGGAACGCATGAAGAACTTGTTGCCAAAGCTGGGGCATATGCTTCCTTGATGAGATTCCAGGAAATGGTAGGTAACAGAGATTTCTCAAACCCATCCACTCGTCGATCGCGCTCATCCCGATTAAGCCACTCATTATCTACAAAATCACTAAGCCTGAGGTCTGGAAGTTTACGAAATTTAAGCTACCAGTACAGCACGGGTGCTGATGGCCGTATTGAGATGGTTTCAACAGCCGAAACAGATAGGAAAAATCCAGCACCACATGGGTATTTCTGCAGGCTTCTGAAGCTCAATGCTCCTGAGTGGCCTTATTCACTCATGGGAGCTATAGGATCAATTCTCTCTGGATTCATTGGTCCAACTTTTGCCATTGTGATGGGCAACATGATTGAGGTTTTCTACTACAAGAATCCAGCCAGTATGGAAAGGAAAACAAAGGAGTATGTCTTCATATACATTGGAGCTGGTCTTTATGCTGTTGTTGCCTATCTGATTCAGCATTACTTCTTCAGTATTATGGGGGAGAATCTCACTACAAGAGTTAGGAGAATGATGCTTGCAGGTAGAGAAGACCTTGGTTCCTTTTATCATTTCTCATTCAGTCTCATAATTATTCCGCCTTCGTTACTAATTATCAGTTTTCGTATTAAATCTGTCAGCAATCTTGAGGAATGAAGTTGGATACTTCGATGAGGAGGAACACAATTCAAACTTATTGGCAGCCCGCTTGGCCACCGATGCAGCTGATGTAAAATCTGCCATAGCTGAGAGGATTTCAGTGATCCTGCAAAACATGACCTCACTTCTCACTTCATTCATAGTTGCTTTCATCGTTGAATGGAGGGTCTCCCTACTTATTCTGGGCACCTTCCCTCTTTTAGTGTTGGCTAACTTTGCTCAGGTACATTTCTCTTTTTCCTTTTTCTCAAAGAAATGTGGCATCTATTATCTTTTTAACCATCTGTAGAAATAACAGAGAGTAGAATACATGCAGTTAAAATACAATCTGGTTTGTTACTGTGTCATAATAGTCTTTCAAGGTTTTGTCGCATACTGATAATTGTTTGTGGATCTGTAGAATCTATTCTTGAGGGTAAAAAAACAATGCCAGCCTTCTGGTTGGGTGCACGTGCTTTCTTCAGGACTTTCAAACTCCTAGAACTAATTTTAAATTATAGGACTCCAATGCCCTCAAAGTGTGGGTCTTACTATTCAATTTACTTCTCGAGGCAGTATATGAATAATGTTTTACCACCAAGGTCTAAAATCCAAATCTGTGCTGGCCCCCCCCTTATTTTGACTCAATACTGTTGGGGAATAGAATGCAAAAGAAGAGAACCCAACTAGGAAACAAATAGGTTGAGCAGTGGGCATATACTTTCCCATGCTTTCCTCCATGCCATTTCTGCATTTTTCCTGGATTGAATATGATCTTATTTATTTATTTATTTTTATAGTATTGAATTTTAAAGTCTTCTGTCAAATCATTTCTGAGGGTTGGTATGGTCAGGTCCTGTATTGTTGGGAAAAAAAGTGATAAAAGCAACCTTTTCTTTTCTTACTGTATCTTTATTGTGTGTTCTAGTCATTTCAAAGTTTTTTGTTGCCACTATCAACAGTGTGTGTACTACTTCATATTCAACCTTTACCCATGTTTGATCAAACAGAGGAATTAGATTTGTTACCTCTACCCTCTTAGTTAATTAGAAGACTAGGTAACCATCTGATTGGAATAATTAAGCTACTAGGACAAGATTGGCAATTAATTGAATAATGAGGAATAATTTTGTTCAATTTTTGGAATGAACAGCAACTCTCTCTGAAAGGATTTGCTGGAGACACAGCAAAAGCTCATGCAAAGACCAGCATGATTGCTGGGGAAGGAGTGAGCAACATTAGAACGGTCGCAGCATTCAATGCACAAGACAAGATGATCTCCTTGTTCACTCAAGAACTACGCGTCCCTCAACGGCGCAGTCTTCGCCGTAGTCAAATCTCAGGCATTCTATTCGGCCTGTCCCAGCTGGCACTTTTCTCATCAGAAGCATTGATCCTTTGGTATGGCTCCAACCTGGTTAAGAAAGGTCTTTCCACCTTTTCAAAGGTTATCAAGGTTTTCGTGGTGTTAGTAATTACAGCCAATTCAGTAGCTGAGACAGTCAGTCTAGCCCCAGAGATCATTAGAGGAGGAGAGTCTGTTGGCTCTGTATTTTCAGTTCTTGATCGCTCAACAAGAATAGACCCCGACGATCCTGATTCTGAGACCGTTGAATCAATCCGTGGCGAAATTGAACTGCGCCATGTTGACTTTGCATATCCATCAAGGCCTGATGTTATGGTGTTCAAGGACTTCAGCCTCAGGATTCGAGCCGGCCAAAGCCAGGCCCTAGTTGGAGCCAGTGGCTCTGGAAAGAGTTCAGTCATAGCTCTGATTGAGCGATTCTATGATCCGATGGCAGGCAAGGTAATGATCGACGGAAAAGACATCAGAAGGCTGAACTTGAAATCCTTGAGGCTTAAGATTGGATTGGTTCAGCAAGAGCCAGCTCTCTTCGCAGCTAGCATTTTCGACAACATTGCTTATGGGAAAGACGGTGTTACTGAAGCAGAAGTTGTCGAAGCAGCTCGCTCTGCAAACATGCACACATTCGTGAGCGGGTTACCTGAAGGATACAAAACTCCAGTCGGCGAAAGGGGAGTTCAACTCTCCGGAGGCCAAAAACAAAGGATTGCAATTGCTCGTGCGGTTCTGAAGAATCCCGCTATCCTACTACTAGATGAAGCAACTAGTGCTCTCGACGCTGAATCAGAATGTGTTCTGCAAGAAGCGCTCGAGAGGCTCATGAGGGGCCGAACCACTGTCCTGGTGGCTCACCGGCTGTCCACCATTAGAGGGGTGGATTGTATCGGAGTAGTGCAAGATGGGCGCATTGTAGAGCAAGGAAGCCACGGCGATCTGCTCAGCCGGCCCGATGGCCCTTACTCCAGGCTCTTGCAGCTTCAGCACAACATATGAAAGCTGATAGTAGTAATTATTGTTGGTTTGGTTTTCCCTCCAAGGGACATGGGAACTGACGTAGTGTGGAGTGGTAATCAAATCCTTTTCATGTTGTTTAATTAACCATTTCTTTACCTTGTTCTTGGTTTTCTCTTTTTGGAGGGTCATAGTTGTAGATAAATGTAACAAGAAAGCTAAGGAGCGCCACTCCATTACGACGGTGGACATCTTTACTAAAATTTGTCGTATGACTCTCTCTCTAGGCCCTCCGTCCCAAATTAAATGATCTGCACAATCGACTTTCAACGAATCTAATAAGATTTCACGTGATTACTAATGGACGGGGTGAGTATATCTATTTTTCGGCATCACGCAAACTTTCATCATAAAGCTGGATAATAGAGCAGTTCAGACAGCAATTGTTGGAGGATCAATATACAGAAAGTAGGAACATGATTTGGTTTTATGAAAATGGAAGTTCCAAGGAAAGTGTGAATGATTTGGTGTCTCCCACTTGAGAAAGATATAAGATAATGCTTCTAAGTTACACCGTACTGCAAAAGTGATGATGAAGCCCATCCTCCATTACTGTTGAAGATATCTGCATATAGACTTTACGGGAAAAGAAGCAAAAATGAAACTTTCTTCACCAAGTTCACACTCGGTAGGTGTTCTGGTGGCCCGTGAAAGTAAAAGCGTGGCGAGGTGCAGAAGTGGAGGGACCCGGAGCAACTGGAGGTCCTCTCAGAACTCACATGACGGGACCCGCCTGAAGCTTCAAACTTGGCAGACAGAACAGAGTGAATGAGTGAGTGGAGAGAGAATCCCACTCTCTGAATCCAGAATCAGGAGTATAGGTGTGACCAGTGTTCTTCTATATGAATTTTCTCGATCAAGGTGGAGTTCAAATTTTTCGAGAAATAGGTCCTTGATAATTTGGCTGGAGGCCTCTAATTTTTTTAAGAGTTCCCATATAACGTATAACTAATGTTAATTTTTTTGAGCTATATTAAAATAATCATTCAGTGGCTGTATTTTAAACCCCTCTTATCATTTTTTGGTGAAAAATCGAATGACAAAAGATACCTTTGTTTGTTTGGCAATTCTAACTCATTAATTTCAGACAATACCGACATTACCACAACATAGTTACATTGCGTCACCCACATGCAACAACTCAATTGAGTAGCACACAGTAGCGACTCATCCCACCACCGTCATCACCACCATAAATTTTAGCATTGCCGCACATCCTCCTTTTCAAGTCCCACCACTCTTGTACTCCTACCGGACTTTTTTCACTCTTCTTGCCACTGGTGATCCCCTCCCCCTCACGTTTACCAAAAATTTCAAACCACAAGAAACAACATAGGCACACAATCGTTCATTACCACTGTGAGTTTTTGTTTACTTCGTCTTCCCTCCCTTGCACCACAATCGCCCCGAATCACCATTATTTGGGATTCATGCTATGACTTCTGTTGCCACCCTTATTGCGGAGACGATACTTTTCTAGATTCACATATGGGAAGAAGTCCTCTTGTACACTAAGTCGTAGCGATCGACATATCATATCAAATTTTCTATTAGTTCCTTCAACTTTGAAACTAGTCCCGCTAGATAGCTCTTCCAGAAATAACATTCAAGATGCAACAACAACGTTGAGTTCTCGAAGATGACGTTGATGACGAGATTATGATGCCTTTTAGTTAATGTGATAGTTCGAATGTCAGTTGAGTCTGGACCCCACGTTACTCTTCTGAATTTATCTTTCATGGATTGTTGAGCTACTTAAAAAAAATTAATTGAAGGATAATCTGAGCTTAGTTGTATGGAAATGTAGATCAATGAGTGCTCTAGCAAATACATTCAAGGATGTTTTGGACATTCACCATCACTCAACATATACAGATGTTGGCTGCAAACTCTGGCTAAATCGACGCTATTTTGACACATTGAAAATTTGAGGTTGTATTATTAATTAAAGAAATGAGAATTATGAAAATACCTTTTTTTCTTCATTTTATCCATACAAAATCAAGAAAATAATAGTTTGGGTGCTTATTTTAAGACAAAATTGCAGCTGTTTTTTTTTGTTCAAATTTTCTCATTTGATATTTATAACTATTAATCAGTTTGAGAATGTTCATTGTTAAGTGGGACGTTTTCAGTATAGAATCACCTCTAGAAACTAACGAAGGAAAAGTTGGACAATCGAAAAGAATTACTACAAGTACAATTGGGTGGTGTTCGAAATATGATGGACGAAATAAGTGAATGTAGTAAATTAAACATTTTTTTAAAAAAGGAGAAAATTGAAAATATCAATTTAACACCAACAAATTATTTTATGTCTCATAAATCACTGACTACTTATTATATCCAGCGAAGAAATCAATCTCTAATTCTTTCTATATTAATGTGGAAACTACTTCAATCTATTTTGCCTTTGATGATGTTCTTCAATTCAGTAGATTTAATGTTTTATTAAGGTACTACACTTGTCTTACTTGTTGCGATTCACTAGACCATTTTTTAAACTGTTGTGATGCTTCTATATCTGTGTGGAGTAAAATTCATCAATTTTTGGTTGTACCACAACAGGCTTTTGATACCATCTAGGATAGATTATCATATTATTGGTCTTTTGCGGGTATATCTCACATTCACACACAGTTGGTCCACTAAAGGCTTTCACTTGTCTGTTTGAATCTGTGGAAAAATAGGAATTCTCTTATTTTTTTAAGGTACAGTTGCAAATTCAGATGTTATCTTTGAGAGAATTAGAGGGGGTATCTACTTGGCTTTCCTCAACTTCCCTTCCTGTTCTATTAACATGTTTGACAGAGACTGGAACCTTTCTGGTTTAACACCACTAATTAAGACCGAAACTAAACTATTAGTAACCAAGATAGGATGGACTAAGCCGAAACTTACGTTAAAAGTTAACGCAGATGCAGCTTGGGACATAACTTCGATAATTGCTGGTTTAGGGATCATTGTGAGAGATCCCGGTGGTAATCTCATTAAAGCCATTGGAATCAGGACTCAATTTGATTCGGCTTTGAGTGCAGAACTCGTGGCTATCCAACAAGGCTGCTTGTTTGGTAGAATGATTGGTTCAATGCAGTTCGAGATCGAGACAGATTGCTTAAATGCAAAAAAATTACTGCATTAATCCATTGGAGGCTCCATGGAAGTCTTATAATTTGGCTTACACTGTCTCCAACTCTGTCTAAGGACTGTCGCTCTTACACACTAAATGTAAAGGGAATAAAGTTGCGGATAGTTTAGCCAATCTATCTTCCAAAATGTCTCAAAGTATCATGGAATTCAATTTGCATGCAGTACCTTCTAAAGTTAGGGGGTTATAATACTTGGATAAAATTGATATTCTAAAGTTAGGGGGTTATTATACTTGGATCGGGGCCTTAAAAATATCCCCGCTATTGGCTTTTTAAAAAATACATTTGATAAAAATGAAACCTTCATTTTCTCCATAACTAATTCTGGGCATATATTATGAGAAACAGCATGGTTAAGGGAAATGGAGGCATGCTGTATAATAAGTAGTAGTCTGACAAGGAGGTTGATCAAGCAAAAGACTTTATCTTGCCCCTTTCTCCTCAGTTGTTAGTGCTACTCAATTTACTCCCCATCAAATTTTACCATATATTTAAATAAATGTATTGTGTACAGTAAATATTTATCGTATGAAATATTGTTAGAGTTCTCGTAACATGTTATTTTAATTATTAAATTTTATTATACATAGCTACATATATTTGTTGACAAATATTTGTATTAAAGATTTTATGCAATTTGAGTTGGGACAATACTACAAATAATACTCTCTCCGTCCCAGCTATTTTTATGGAGAGAGAAGGAGTTCATGCTAGTGGGGTACTTGTATTTTATTTTTCTTTTGCATTTTATTATGCCTTATAATTGGGCCAGTTCAATTAAAAAATAAATAAAATCTGACCGAAGTAATAAGTGTAAAAATAGGCGGGACATGTTAAAGAGAAAAATTTACAAAAATAGATGGGATGGAAAGAGTATTGTTTAAGCGACAGACAGAGAAAGGAAGATGAGATAAACACGTGGTGTCATCGGAAGGGGGAAAAAAGGAGTTAAATTCTCCAGATTTGCAACCAGACAAAACACGGCCATTCTTGCGGCTAACTGTGTTCACATTGACGTTGTTGGATCATACTAGAGTTGGGGCAACCTATTCTTTTGTTTAAGGCCGTTTCCATCTAATTGAACTAAATTAAGAGGCAAAGTATCGGGAAATAATGTTTTTTCACGTGCACGGAGTTTATATGGGATAATAAAAGGTAAAAAGTGTTGAGTCCGGCTCTTGAAGGATGGTTTTTTTTATAAATAATGGAAATATCAATGTTTAAAGTATATATTAGAATAAATAAAGACAAATTTTTGAGTTACATGAATCGGATTATAAACTTTATTACCACTATACGTTGCACAATAAAATTTTAATATTGCAATTTAATTTTTTTTATTATTCTAATTAAACTACTTCCACCCATAAACCTAAGGAAAGACCGCGTAAATTCAACTCACGTGAACTAACACCAGCCATGCTGCATCAACAAAAACAAAAAACATTACTCCGGGTAGCAATTTTTTGGTCTGTTGCTCCGTATTATTCTCGGGCCATTATACGTGACGTGAATGACCTAAATGGGCTGAAAGATAAACCAACAATTCTTTTTATAGTGAATTTTGAAAACGAGCCTATCATATTGTATTCTGTAGGTGTGACTTACTCAGCCCAACAATTGGCCCAATTTTGTGGTAGGCAAGCCGAATATGCATTCCTCAATACGGGCCCTGAGACTGTGCGACATACAAAATCTGGTCTCGGATCACTTAAGGGTTTTTCTTTCCCATCACAAAGTTTTATCCGGAGCAACTAATATTTAGCCGGGTAATTACAAGTAACATAACTAATGGGATGATTTTATATTTATATTTATTTTTATTTATTATAAATATAAATATAAATTTTTAAATATAAATTAATTACACAAAGTGTTATTTTATACCGACTAATAGTTAGATGAGATAATTTTATAAATGATGTAGCTAGTGAGGCAATATGATGTTTGTTTTTATTTATTACAACAAGATTCCAGTAACTTTAATTTTTTTAAATATATATCACAAATTAAAAATAATTATAATTTAACTCTCAAAATTAATAAAATTATATTTTCGTGATTGGTCTAACCGTTGGTTAATCTAACCAAAGGCTTTCTCAAATAATTACAATCTAATTTTAAAAATTATAAAAAATTATATTTTATCATCTAATAATTTGGCGGTAATATATAGATAGTAAAAAAATGTTTGACAATATACTTATTAAAGTGTGACCAGCTATAGAAATTTTAATTTGATGGGTTACAATTTAATTTGATGTCTCTAACTCTAAAGGTATATTGCTGAAAAATTGGGTTGCACGGCTACAAATTTGCCCGTGAGTATAACAGGACCGTCTCTGACAATTGGAAACCTTGTTATCAAATAAAATTTATATTATTTGGATGTTACGGCTTTTCAAAACAAAATATTAAAACAAAGATAAATTAATAATACTATTTAATTACCATTAAATAAAATATCAAAAGTAATACCACTTGAGTTCTTACAAGTAGGAAGATATTTTGGTCCAAAAGAAACGTACAAAAGTGCTGAACTAAGAAGTCGAAACAAGAAAGAAAAAGTGAATTCCAGAATAAATATTTTTTAAATAAATTATATATATAATAGTCAATACTAAAATTGTGGTCCCCTGTTCAAAGGCATCGGTTGATCATGCTCATAGCCGGCCCCGGAATGTAATAGAGAAGGCACTAGAAATTCTGTGGAACTAATATGGCAACATGTGAGGATGGGTCGACAAAGCATGGTTAATAATAAATAGAATTGCATTACAAATCTTTTTCCTAAATATTATACGTACTGAGACACGTGTCGTGTCGGTGATGGAGGAGAGACTCACATGTGACAAACCCCACAGGCCACACCCAACACACTCGTGCTTATGTTCCTAACTAGGAGGAAGCACTATTTATTGCGTCTTTTTATATTTCCCTTTCCACAATATTCTTCTGTTTATAAAGTTAGTAAACAAGGTTAAATCCCTCCGCAATCCAAACTAAATTTTTTTATAAAAAAAGCACTATTAGTTCAATGTATGCATCCGTGATTACTTTTCAGCACTATCTTCTACATTCAATATAAAAATAATCAAATTCAAATTAGAAAGTTGAGTGCGTATCTTGAAAGACAATCTTTCCATAAGTGATGGAAAAAATTAAGGTTTAAATTGTAAATTATTAAAATTTATGTTGATAAAATTTTTATGTTGCATTAATTGGCCACACTTTGCATAATAAAATTTTAATATTGCAATTAAAATATTTTGCCTTTTCATTATTCTAATTAAACCACGGTTTTCCATAAGCCTATGGAAAGACGGTCTTTCCCAAAAATTTGTCTAGAAGATTGTCCTTTTAAATACAGTTCATTGCTATGAATTAGAGTTATCGTAAAAGTTTTCTAATAACTTATAAAATATTACAATAGCTTGAAAAGTGTTGCGTTAAATCTTGAAAATATCATTTTATTTTTGAGAAATGTTACATGAACCTTGAAAAATTGAATGCAACATCACATAAGGTAATACTTTTTTTACACGCATCTTAGCGACAGATGGCTGAATCTCAGAGGATCGTGGCAGCAAGGCCACTCTGCTCCTTATAATACCCCTTCGCAATACTTAAGGTGATACATGTAAAAGTGTTACAATATGTCCACCTGAGCATTTTTAACTCCTAAAACAACACTTCCAAAATTTTACATTGGCCTTGGTTTGTAGCTGTGGTTTTACTTCAATTCAATTAAATTTAGTTATATTTTGTAGCAAAAGTCTCCTGTTAGACCGACTAATAGTTAAAATATTAAAATTCTTGTTTCGAAAACTTTTATGGTCAGATTATAATTAATTTGTAAATTTTGGTACATTTTAAAAGTTTTTCATTGTTCTCAAAACCCCGTTGTAATAATTAAAAGAAGCACAAGATCACCTCATTAGTTAGATCAATTATAAAATGACCTATCTAACAGTTAGTCGGTTTAAAACAAGGATTTGTGTATTTTGTATAATTTGTTTAGGTTTATTTTATCTTAATTTTGTAAAATTTAACCTAATTTATTTCCATTACTAATAATATCTTTTATTTAATTTAAATTTAATTCAAATCATCCAAAAATAAAATGATCTTAGATTTAATTTAATGCAATAGAAAAGCAAAAAAAACACGGAGAGCATGCAAGTAATCTACATGATTTTTTCCTGATAAGAATATATTCAGAGGCTGGACCATAATTTTATGAAAGAGGGACCTAATATAATAGAAATTTTTTGACTTTATTCCAACCACCATATAATAGATATTTTTAGTTTTATGTCTATCAATTGGGGTATTTGAGTCATTTTTCCCAAGCATCATCTAATAGATATTGTTTGTTTTTTGTCTGTCAACCGATGGTATTTGAGTCATTTTGACTACCCTAATCCCAAAAAATTGTCTAAAAATAACATATATACCAATATTATAATATGTTACTTGTTTTAATTCTCTATTATGTATAATCAATCATAACTTGTTAAAATATATCACTTCTGAAGATCTATTTAAAACCATAAATATACCATTATATATACATACATACATACATATATATATATATATTGAAGAAAATCCAAAGAAATACATAATCTGAAATAATAAAATGTTCAAATTTTTTATGCTGATAGAGTACTTTTGATAGATATATGTATACATATTTATTTATTTATTTATGTACAATAAAGCTTTATTTTACTGACCAACTGTTAAATGAGGACATTTTATAATTAGTGAGACTAAATGGTCATTTGATATTTATTTTTATTCATTGCAATGAGATATAAATATAATTATAATAACCTTTTAAAATGATTGTCAACATATAAATAATTAATTTTTAAATAATTTGAATAAAATATTATAAATTAATCAATTCTTATTGTATTCAATATTTAACATTTTTCAACTAAATTAATTATTTCACGTCATAACTCATATATTTTTTCTTAAATGATCAAAATTTAAAATTTAAAATAAAACTTAATTTCAATATTTTAAATAATGA
The DNA here is from genome assembly GCA_037428765.1 of Rubia yunnanensis. Lineage (NCBI taxonomy): Eukaryota > Viridiplantae > Streptophyta > Magnoliopsida > Gentianales > Rubiaceae > Rubia > Rubia yunnanensis. The sequence continues at coordinate 7,396,957 of CM075069.1, forward strand.
TATCGCGCAATGGGGTACTCCACTAGTATCTTTTAAAAAATATAGCCCAAAAATAAAATTGTTCAAATTCCCCTGCAATATAAAGATTTGTTTTCATAATTCGCACAATTCCTTATTTAAGAATTATGGAATAGTTATTGGAACTTAAGTAGAATCGAAATTTATTTTCAGATTTGTCCAACGATAATATATTGAAATCTTTTTGTGTTTTTTTTTGGAGCAAAAATCTAAATTCTCTCAATGGAAGAATATTAGTTACAGCATATTTTGTTATTGTCTGATGTTGCTCACGCATGTTTCTCATTCCCGTCACGTGTTCCGATTTTTAGTCACTCTAGTCATGTGCTGCTCATCTGATGCTTTTGTCTTTGTCTTCACCTTTTTTTTCTTGAATGATTATTTACAAAAACAATCAAATTACATATTAACGTACTAATTTAGGATCTAATTAGGAAACACCACCATTGAATCTGTTGAATATCTGTGGAACCTGAAATTCCATCCATTTGAATAGTTAGGGACGCTCTTCTGGGAACACTCAAATGCTGCATCACAAACGAACCACTGCCACCAAAATTGAAAGCACCACGATCTCACCATCGTCGACCACCCGCAGGTTGGAAAATCACAGCGGGGACCACCCCAAGGCGGGAACCACCGACAAGGTCCCATGATGCTGGATAATCCATTAGGACACCCATACGATCGCCCAAGTGGTTGGGCATGTGGTTCCATTCCCCATGGGGAAGGGTTTGAACCTCGGCAAGCGTAGTGTGGGAGGACTCCTTGTGGCTACCGAGAACGTTCGAGGACCATGTGCTTGACCGCTGAGAGTGCTGTGATTTACCTCATAGGTTATGGGCGTGGTGTCGTTGCTGCCGGGGCCCTGAGGGCGAGGGTCATCACCTTTTGGGGTAATCCATTAGGGGTCAATATTTATTAGCACCACCCTGGTACCCATTAGTTGGTGCCTTAATTTTTATTTATTAAGAGTAAGGGTTAAATACTTTTCTAACCCTACCTTCAGGGTGAAAGTGCCAATATAACCCTGTAAAATAAAAAACTGCTAAACTAACCCTAACTTTATGATGAATTGTGCTGATATAACCTTTTAACACTATTCCGGTGTTGACTCACTAATTCAGGTATTGACTAGATATGAAATGACAAAATTACCCTTTATCCCACCACCGTCCTCATCCCCCATCACCACCCGCCCCAGCACCACCACCCGCCCCAGCACCACCACCCGTCATAGCCACCACCACCAGCCCCAGCGATCACCACCCGTCACAGCCACAACCACTACACGCCCACAACGACCACCACGCCCCAGCCACCACTTGCCACAACCCCCACCACCACACTGCCCCCACCTCTGCTAAATTATGGTTTCTTCTTTTGCTCTACCCGCCACCAATTGCTTTCTCCTTTTGCCCTTCCCGCCACCAATCATTTTCTCCTTTCGTCCTCCCCGCCACCCCGATGACGAAGCCTCTCAGGCAACGATAAGAAAGGCTACGAAATCCACCCCGCCCCCAGCGCCACCGTTGCACAAACATCGGAGCCACCGCCACATGAGGAAGAATGATGCATCAGCGGAGGAGATTGTAGTTCATGAATGTAGCAAGAGGATGCATTGGCGAAGGATCGCGAAGAAGAAATCGGCAAAAGAAGTAAAGAGCAGAGAAGATTCGTGAAGGGGAAAAAAAGGAAAGAAATGTTTTTAATTTTTTATTTTTTAATCCAGTTGTAAAATCATCATTTTTTTAAATTCCGACTAATTCTCCCGTTGGCAATTAAAGTCAACGATGTTCAGGGTTAGATTGACACATATATCATAAAGTTAGCGTTGTTTTGTCATTTTTCCATTTTACAGAGTTATATTGACACTTTCAATGTAAAGGTAGGTTAATTTTAACATTTTACCCTAAGAGTAATTAGGGGTTAATTACTGGAATAAGCTTGTAACTCGAGACGGTAATTCATTCGAACTTGTTTAATGTCCAATTCACTCAATTTGTATAAATGAAGAAAATTTTGAATAGTGGAAGATCGATCGGGTGAGTGGATGAATAGTAGCTTGTTTCTTGAATTTCCAGGAAATCAGGGCATAACCCAAAAAAAAAGTATAACCAGTGATTGACCTCTTGGAAATTTTACAGGTAGCCCAATCCGCATCACAGGCATGAAGCATAAGATCATTGTTGGAAGCATAAAACAAACATGATCTGGATGCTAGTGATGATACTTAACAATGTGTAAAGCCCCAGAGAGATGATGGTGAGTAGAAAATTGAGCATATTGACTTAACTGATGCACAACAAAGGTCACATCGGGTCTGGTATAGTTGAAATAGAGCAGTCTGCCAATGAGTCTTCTAAAGATGCTAGGATCAGGTAAGAAAGGTGAAAAGTCATCATGAACTGCTCAGGTGGTAGGAAGAGGAGTGGCAGTAGGCTTACAGTGCAGGAGGCCACAATCTGCAACAATATCAGAAACATACTTGCTTTGGCTAAGGTGCAAACCAGATGTTGATATGTGCAATTCCAAGCCTAAGAAGTAATGAGCAGCTCCAAGGTCTTTAATAGTAAACTTTTAATGCAAAGAAAACTTAACCTCAACAATAGCATCGAGAGAAGTACCCATGATCAGAACATCATTCACATAAACAACTAGAGCAAGCACATAGGTAGAACTAAACTTCAAGAAGAGACAATGATCACGATGGGATTGATTGAAGTTTAGAGTTAAGAGATGTTGAGTAAACTCTTTGTTCCACTGTCTGGATGCCTGCTTTAGACCATAAAGACTCTTGGTTAATCTGCAAACTATGTTAGATATAGGAGCAGAATAACCATCAGGTAACTTCATATAGACCTCTTCATCAAGATGACCATGAAGGAAGACATTGTTAATGACTAACTGGTGAATAAACTATCCACATACGGAGGCTAAAGCTAGGAGCATTCTAATGGTAGCAACTTTAGCCACAGGGGAAAAAACTTCAAAGAAGTCTATACCCTCTGTCTGGTTGATCCTTTGGCAATTAATCTGGCATTATGCTTAGCAAAAGTACCATGTGCATTATACTTTTGTTTGTACACCCACTTAGAGCTAATAGTTCTCTTTCCAGGGGGCAACTGCACCAAATCCAAGTATGATTTTGCTCCAAAGCAACCAGTTCATCAGTCATGGCATGAACCCACTCAGGTGAATACTTTACCTGATGATGAGAGGATGGTTCTGGAACCTGTGAAGATGAGCAAGCAGTATATACAGAGATAATGGACTGAGGATGGACAAGAACAGTGAAGACAGATGATACATAGTCTTTTGACCAAACTGGTGGCTTGATAACTCTAATACTATGTTTGATACTATAATTTGAGGGTGGTGAATGTGTGAGATCAGGTGGATGATCATGTATAAGGTCAAAAGAATTGTCAGAGGGAGGATTGGAAGAAAGTGTAGAGGAAGAGGGAGGAAACTCTAGAAAAGGTAGAGTGAAAGAAAATTGAGCAGGATCAAAATAGGGAAAGATAGCTTCATGAAAAATCACATCTCTGTATATAAGAACTCTATGATTTTTAAGATCAAAGAGCTTATAGGCTTTCTGACCTGTAGGATATCCAATGAAAATGCATGGATGAGCTCTTTCCGGAGAATTGGTCCTTATCAGGGGATGTGTTAGTAGCATATACAAGAAAACCAAAAGATATGAGAGTGTGGTAATCAGGACTGATGTTAAACAAGAGTTGGTATGGTGAATCTCCAAGAAAGAATAGGAGTAGGTAATCTGTTTATGAGATAAATTGCTGTCAGGATTGCGTTACCCAAAAAAAATTGGATGATGAGATTGGAAAAGTATAGCTCTAGCTATCTGAAGGAGGTTCTGATGTTTTCTCTCCACAATGTCATTCTGTTGTGGAGTGTAATGGCGTGATATTTTATGCAAAATACCATAATCAAAAAACAAGTTATCACATTCAGTGTTAACAAACTCACTGCCATTGTCTGATCTTAAAAACTTTACTAAAGCATTAAAAGATTTTTAACCATAATAGGAAAAGTTTTTAACAAAAAGGGCACTTGATCTTTGGATTTAAGAAGATAAGTCCAAGTGCTTCTTGTCAAATCATCCACTATAGTCAAAAAATATTTACAGCCAGTGATGGAACTCAGCTTATATGGCCCCCATAGATCAACATGAATCAAGGTAAGAGGCAGAGTTGTAAAAGAAGTGCTTGATGGAAAAAGGCAATCTGTGTTGCTTTGCCATAGGACAGATTGAACAAATATAGTCATCAGATAAACCTTTTTTTTACATCAATATGATTCATTACATCAGAAGAAGGATGGTCTAATCCATAGTGCCAAGATTTAAAAGATGAAACTGAATAATTGACTACTGCATTGACCTCAGGATTTCTGGAAACTGAGTGTATGTATAATGACTGAGCTCACTGCTGGATGACTTCTGAGCACTAGTGGAGGGGGCTTCTACTAAAGGAGATTATATCTGGCCCTGCCTTCCAATGTCCATCAATAGAAGGCAGTTCCAAGAACCGCCTTGAAAAAATGCAAACAAAAAGGGTTAAAACTACCTTTAAAAAGACGAGAAAACTGCCTTTAATTAGTTTATGAGTTCGGAAACTTATTCTGACCTTTCAAAAAAATAGCTTCCAGAAACTATTCATCTCAGAAAAAAAATCCAAAACAGCAACAAAGAACATGATAGCAACGAAACACAAAATATTAATACAATTGCTAAAAATCTGCAATACGTTAAATGCCAAAAAAACAATACAAACAATGTCGGAGGCTTTAGGCTGCGATGCAGCAGAAGCATTAGGGCTTCTGACTTCATGGAGAGCGGCGAGCGGAAAATAACGAATGGATCTGGCTTTACGGCGGATCGATCTCCACCGTCTCTGGTTTCACGGTGAATGACGGATCCATCTTTGGCTAGCGGCGGCAGAGAGAGCCTGAAGCGAGTAGGGCATAGCCAGTGAAGAGCGACGAATAGAACCTGAGGCGGTGGAGAGTGGCATGAGGCGGAGGCTGATCAGTAGAGGGTGGCGTGAGGCAAAAGAGGTACTGTGAGAATCGATCTGGAAGAGATGAAAATAGGGTTCGCAAGGGAGAAGTGTAAAGCCAAATGGACTAATACTTATGAGGAATAAGACTCTGGAGTAAGTATTGGCAAGTATAGGACATGGGTTTTGGGCAAAAAATTATGGGTTTAAACCCATTAAAGGCGGTTCTGCCCTTAGAACTGTCTTTAAAATAAAAAGGTGACCTAAGAAAGCATTTCTGAACTTGGAAATGCTTCCGTACTTAGTTTTCGAACTTGGAAATGTGTTTTTAAAGGAGGACCACCTTTAAAATGAAAAAAGTGTCCTAAGAGCTATTTCCAAACTCAGAAATAGCTTCCGAGCTCAATTTAAGGTGGTTCTAGGCATATTTTTTAAAGCTGCCTTCCATTACCGCCTTTAGTAGAACCCTCTCCACTAGTGGAGTGAAAAAATTGAGAGTCAAGAATGTATAAGCCATTGTACTGTTTGATTATTGCCAGGACTCTCTTAGTCTTGAGGTCCTGCAATAAGCAATGACCAGATGAGAAACTGAAGAATACTGGCATTGATTTAGTAAGTTTACTGACAGAAAGTATATTATACTTAAAATTTGGGACATGTAAATTTTAGTAAGTTTACTGGCAGAAAGTAGATTATACTTAAAATCTGGGACATGTAAACAATCTAATAATGTGACCGATGGACTCAGGAAGACAGTTCCTAGGGCTGCAACTAATTTTGTTGTATGATCTGGCATGTAGACTGGGGTGACTTCTTCAACTGGGGTTAAAGAACCAAACACTGACATATTTATGAACATATGGCTTGAAGCTCCAAAATCCAATTATCATCATTTAAAGTAAACACATTAAGTGAGAAGTTTGTAGTGATGCTAACTGCAAAGTCATGATAATGAGCAAAGTTTGACATTCCACTTTGTTCTGAATCTGCTCTTTTCCTTTTTGCCTCTTGTCTAGCTGTGCTTCAACCATTTTTGCAATTAAGGCTTGCAACTTTGTATCTATATCATCAATTAGAGTCTCTTCTTCAGCTGTTACAACATGAGCATAATGCTTCTGGAACCCTTGATTTGATTTATATGTCTTCTGGTAGAATTGTGGTACAAATTGTGGTTTCTGAACTAACTGGGGTCTCACTGTCATATCTCTGCTTCTTTCCCACCATTCAGGATAGCCTTTGATTTTGAAACAATTCTCCTTCAAATGCCCCAATTTTCCACCGTCTTCATATCTCAAGTTTGATCTTCTCACATTCCTCTTTCTCATGTTATCAAGATCATCAAACTTCTCATGTGGTGCATCCTTCACTTGGTAAGGAATCTTTGAATCCATATAAACTTTGGCTGCTATTGCAGAGTTGTTCTGCATATCCTGGTACCCATAATGTACTGATTTCTGTCTTTCAATTCTGCTGATCATCTAACATGCCTTACTAACACTAGGGAATGGACTCATCAGTAAGATTTGATGACTAATGGAGTTATATTCCTCATTCAATCCCATTAAGAATTGAGTCAGTTTATCATCTTCTTCCTCAGCATGCAAACAAAAATAATTAATACGGTCAACATTGCATATATTTCTAGGCCTTAAACAAGCATATTCATCCTACAAACCTTTCAACTCAGTAAAATAGACAGTTGCCTAATCATTTCCCTGCTTTAATTAACATATATCCTTCTTCAGTTTATGAATCAAAGGACCATTGCATTCACCAAATCTCTCCTTCAGTTCATACCATAAGACAGTTGTATTCTCACAAACACATGAAACCTCTTTCCATCTTCTTTGAAATTGAATTCAAAATCCAGGAAATCAAGGTTGAGTTTACCTTATCCCATCTATCATACAATGGATTGTCTAGATTTGGAGGTCTGATTTCTCCTGTCAGGAACTTGAGCTTTCCTTTGGATATGATAGGCACAACCATAAATATGCTCCATGTCACATAATTGTGTGCATTCAGAGGCTCTGCAACCAGCACCAAATTGGAGTTGTCGGAGCTCTGAAGATTAAACGGATCATCAGCTTCATTTCTCCTAAAATGAGAGCATTTCCTCTGTAAAGATTAGATCTCAGAGAATTTCCAACAGAATTCACAGATTCTGAACCAGAAGACATTACTAAGTAAGCAAAATTTTAGAAACACCGAATTATGGCATCACGGGATCTTCCAGTGAGCTCTGATACCATGAAATTTTTTGTTAAGAGTAATTTCATATAGCATGAAAGAAGAAAAAAAAGGAGAAGAATTCATTCATCCATATCAAAAAAATGTTGGCGAAAAACCCAGACAACAAAGGCAGAGAGCCAACCAAACAACCACACGTGTCATCTTCCCAACCAATCAAAAACAGAAAAGAAAAACGACATCACTGTACTGTGTTTGCTCCATCAGAAACTTTGGCGCCTAAATTTGACCACCAAAATATGAAATGAAGCTGCACCGACTTCAGGTTTCAAACACAGCTGGAATTTGATTCATTGTTCAATCACATATAATAATAATATAATTTTTTTACGTATATTCAAATATATAGTCAAAGATTGATATTGTTGACTGTAAATAGTGAAAGTGAAACTTAATTTGGGAGAGAGAGAGAGAGAGTAATGTATTCATCCAAAATGCGATCAAACGGCTCGCCCTCAGCCACCCCGGCCGCATCGACACCACAGCCATAACCGGAGAGGTAAATCACAGCACTCCCATAGCCAAGGACATAGCCCTCGACTGTACTCGGTGCGCACAAGGGATCTCTCCTACAGGAGAAATCCCCACATTGTCGCTGCCAAGAGTCGAACTCGTGATCCAAAAAGCGTAGACCATACCCCTAACCACTCCGTCAATTGTGTGGGTGTAAAGAGTAATGTATTCATGATCTTAAACATGTCTGCCAATAGTGTGAAGGAGTGAATGTGTTGTTTTAGTTGACGTTTGGCGTAGAAAAAGAAGAGAGATATTTTTTGTTGTGACAATAGAAGATTGTGATTGATTGTGATTGATTGTGATTGATTGATTGTGATTGATTGTGATTGATCTTAATTAATCTATATTTAGAACTAGTCCAGATTCATTGTATCATTCATATGTAAACACCTATATATTACTTTGTAAATGGTAATAGAAAATCAAGTTGGAAAATTCCTTTCATGGTATCAGAGCGTTGCTGATCCTCTCTCCCTACAGTTTCAATTTTTTTGACCTCCCCTATTTATTCTTCATTCGGCCGCCCCTCTCCCCTCTTCTTCTTCAATCAAATTTTTTTTCTCGATCATGGCTGACAACAAGAATTCAGACAGGTTGTCCCTCAACACCATGATCCATTTACTCAATACGAAGTTGGATGCTAACACATACCTACAATAGAAGCAGCAGGTTCAATATGTGTTTAGACCGCAGGGATTGTATGGTCATCTTGATGGTTCTAGTCCCTGCCCAAATTTTCCAGTGATGCAGACACGGGTTTCCTCCTCCTCTTCTCCGCCTGATGATGCTACATTTCTCAAAGCTAGAGAGATCTTTGATAAGACCAAGGCTGTCTATGATGATTGGGTTGCTGATGATCAACGAGTTGCAGTGTGCTTTATTCTTCTCTCTCTTCCGATGCCAAGAACAAAATCTCGCAGTGCACCACCGCGAAGGAGATGTGGGATGCCTTCGCCACGGCATATCAACACAGTACTGCCATTGCAGCCTTCAGTCTCCGCCAACAGGCCGACATCATCCAGAAAAAATGGTACTGTTCATGAGCTTCACCTTTCCTTCATGAAAATTTTTGATCAATTGTCTGTCATGGGTGAACCAGCTAGTAATCGTGAGAAATTGATTTGGTTTCTTAATGCTTTGGGGGCTGACTTTAAGCATTTTAGTGCACCTATTACTGCCCGTAAGCCTCTTCTTGATTATATGATTGTGGTTGATGAAGCTAAGGGATATGAATCTTTTATTGTTAATGTGGAGAAAACACAGTTGAATAGTGTCCAGGGGCAAGTAAATTCTGGTCCAATTGCTTTTGTGGTTCTGTACAGCAGCAGGGAGAAGCTGGTTCAGACCAGCAGCCAGCCGTGGGCGGCGCGTGGCCTCACGTGCTGGCGGAACCCGCGCGTGGTCCCCACGCGCGACTGGAAACGGCCGTCCCGGTGGCCTACGTGGTGGCAGAGGCTCCTGGAAGGGTTCTGGCCGTGGGTCCTGGTCTAGATCTGCTGCATATGGGTCTCCAATTCAGTGTTATACCTGTGAGGGTTTTGGTCACATTGCTAGTCAGTGTCCTTCAGCCAATCCTCGCCCTATGGCTTCGGCTCCTCAGCCTTATGTTTAGCAGCAGTACTCGCCTTATGTTGGTCATGCTCCTCAGGCAGTTCAGGCTCATCTTGTTCAGCACTATCCGCAGTATGCTCCTCCGATGCTTCAGGCGCTTCCCACACCACCAGGTTTTGCAGCACCTCAGTATTCTGCTCCTTCAGCATATCCCACTAAGCTATCTTTTGCTTCTGCCCCGAGTGTTGCTTCATCAATCCCTGACTAGTATATGGATTCAGGAACGACTAATCATATGAGCTCTTCTGCTTCCAATCTATCGAGTGTCACTCCGTACAATGGTAACACTCTTGTCTCTGTTGGTAATGGTGCGTCTATTGCTATTTCTGGTATTAGTAATGCTCGTATTAGTTCTACCTTACATTTATCTGATGTGCTGCTTGTGCCTGCAATTACTAAGAATCTCTTATCAATTAGCAAGCTTACTCGTGATCTGTGTGCTATTATTACCTATGATGATCAGTCTTTTGTCATTCAGCACAAGGTCACCAGGGCAATTCTGGGGCGGGGACACGTTGAGGATGGCCTATATATGCTGAACCGTGGTCAAGAAGCACTTCTGTCATTTGTTAGACAAAACAATAATAGAGCATGTTTTGAGATTTGGCATGCTCGATTAGGACATGTGTCCTCTAGCACTGTTTCTTTGTTGAACAAGAATGGGTATTTATCTCTTCCTTCTGTGCTTCCTAAACCTGGTATTTGTGAGTCTTGTGCTATGGCAAAGGGTCAGAAATTGTCTTTTGTTGAGAATTCTAAGCGCGCTGCTCATGTTCTTGACTTAATTCATTGTGATTTATGGGGGCCTTCTCCAGCCTTATCTGGAAGCGGTTTTGCTTATTATGCTGTGTTTGTGGATGATTACTCGCGATTTACCTGGTTTTATCCTCTTCGTCGTAAATCAGACTTTCTTGACATCTATTTTCAATTCGAAGTATTCGTGGAGAATCAGTTTTCATCCCGCATCAAAGTTTTTCAAAGCGATGGTGGCTCCGAGTTTATCAATAACAAGTTGCAGTCAGACTTTGGGGCTCGTGGCATTCATCATCAGGTGTCATGCCCATACACTCCAGAGCAGAATGGTAGGGCTAAACGGAAGCATCGACACATAACGGAAATGGGGCTGTCCATGCTTCTCCACTCTCACATACCTATCTCATACTGGGATGATGCCTTTAGTGCTGCAGTTTTCACTATTAACCGCCTACCCACTCCTGTTCTTGATAACATCTCTCCTTTGAGGTTCTATTTGGTCGCCCCCCGGAATACTCCAACTTTCATCCTTTCGGGTGTCGTGTGTTTCCATATGTTCGACCAACTGCAGCTCACAAACTTGCCCCTCGCAGTCTTCCATGTGTCTTCATTGGCTACAGTGTATATTATAAGGGGTTCAAATGCTTGGATACGACCTCCGGACGTACTTACATAACTCGACATGCCCGATTTCATGAGTCTCACTTTCCCTTTTCCACTGTATCTTCGGAGGTTCAGTTTTCATCCCTGGATGTTTCATTTTTTTTGGACCCCACTGATTCAGACTTTTCTATCACCATCCCTAATCCTGCTTCGGCTTCACCAACTTTGCCTTGTTCAGTGTGTCCAAATTCCTCGTCCACATCTGAGACTGCAGCACCGATGATTGCCCCTGCTGAGGATGTGGTTGTTACACCACCACGATCTCCTGCTTCTTTGACCACACTGACTGATCCATCTAGTGGTTCGACTGTCCTCTCCAGCATCAGTTCCAGTTCAGCATCGGCCAGTTCCTCGGACGGTTCCTCTAGAAGTGCTTCTCCGACTCCTCAGGTGCCCCGTCCTCATCCCATGACCACTCGTTTTCAGGATGGGACACGTGTTGCCCGTAATCTTGGCCCAGATTTTGTGGCAACAGGATTGGTTGCAGAACTTTTGGAGCAGAAGGAACCACGTCATTTTTTAGCCGCGGCAAAAGATTTAAGATGGGTTGCTGCAATGGATGAGGAAATGGTTGTTCTTCGCTGTCAGCAGACGTGGGAGTTGGTGTCTTGTCCTCCAAATGTTAATATTGTTGGTTCTAAGTGGATTTATCGGCAAAAGTACCGCCAAGATGGCTCTATTGATCGTTATAAGGCCCATCTGGTGGCCCAAGGATATTCTCAGATACCGGGGTTTGACTTTGATCATACTTTCAGTCTGGTGATTAAGGCTGCCATTGTTCGTACTGTCCTTGCCATTGCCACCATGAGGAAGTGGCATTTACATCAGTTGGACGTCAAGAATGCCTTTCTTAATGGTGTTCTTGATACTCCTGTTTTCATGGCTCAGCCGGCTGGTTATCAGGATCCTGCTCGCCCTCATCATGTCTGTCGCTTATGGAAGGCCATTTATGGACTCAAACAGGCACCCAGGGCGTGGTTTGACCGGTTCAGTTTGTTCGTCAGGCAGTTGGGTTTTGTTGGCAGTCTTTCAGATCCTTCACTGTTTGTCTTCTCTCAGGGCACTATTGTTCTTTATCTTCTGGTCTATGTTGATGATATCATTCTCACTGGGAACAACAGTGTTGCTATTCGGCAGTTCATTGTCCGTGCTGATCGTGAATTTTCTGTCAAGGACTTGGGTTCTCTCAGCTATTTTCTTGGTTTAGAGGTTACCTCTACCTCTACAGGGCTGTTCTTGGGCCAAGCCAAGTATGCTAGGGATATTCTTCAGCGAGCTGGGATGTTGGATTCTTCTCCGGTCTCTACTCCGTTCTTGCCGCTGTCCTAGCTTCATAGCAGTACGAGTGGACCATTTCACAACCCTAAGTTGTATCGTTCCCTTGTTGGCGCCCTTCAGTACCTTACCATTACTCGACCTGACTTGTCATTTGCGGTCAATTCAGTGAGTCAGTTTCTTCAGGATCCACGTGATGATCATTTTTCTGTTGTCACTAGGATTCAACGATATGTTCAGGGCATGTTACATTGTGGTCTAACCTTTGGAGTTGGTGGCATTTCGGAGGTTATTGCCTATTCGGATGCTGATTGGGCGCGTTGCTTGGAGACCCGTCGGTCCACCTATGGCTATGCGGTCTTTCTTGGTGGCAACTTGGTCTCGTGGAGTGCCAAGAAGCAACCTACAGTCTCTCGCTCGAGCTCAGAATCCGAATATCGAGCTCTTGCTAACACAGCCTCGGAGGTGGTTTGGTTGTTGTATATTCTTCGCGATCTTCAGTTTCCGCTGCAGGGCTCGCCTCTGCTTCTATGTGACAATAGCAGTGCTATCTTTCTTGCTGAGAATCCTGTTGCTCACAAACGGGCCAAGCATATTGATATTGACTATCATTTTGTACGGGAATTGGTGGCTGCTGGAAAACTTCGTGTTGGTCATGTCTCTACTTCGCTGCAAGTTGCGGACATTTTCACCAAAGGGCTTAATCGTGCATTGTTTGACTTCTTCAGGTCCAAGCTTTGCGTCTCAGTCAACCCGACGCTTCGCTTGAGGGGGGGTGTGACAATAGAAGATCGTGATTGATCGTGATTGATTAATCGTGATTGATTGTGATTGATCTTGATTAATCTATATTTAGAACTAGTCCAGATTCATTGTATCATTCATATGTAAACACCTATATATTACTTTGTAAATGGTAATAGAAAATCAAGTTGGAAAATTCCTTTCATTTGTCATTTAATTTCCTTTTTCTGACATTAAAAAAAGTAAAGTTTTGGGAAGATCGTTTTTCATAAGCGTATGGAAAGATAGAGTTTAATTATAATAATAAAAGGTAAAATATCTAATTTGTAACATTCAATATTAAAAATTTATTATGCAACGTGCAGAAGTAATGAAGTTTATAACCTGATTCATACAACCCAAAAATTTGTATTCATTTTTTCTAATTTACATTTTAAACCTTGGTATGTGGAAAGACCGTCCTTCAAATGACGGACTCCAGAAAAAAACATGTTTTATTTAAATTACGGTGAAAAGAGTTAAATTTTAGAGAAAAGTGCAGATATAACCCTATATAATTGAAGAAAGTGCAGATATAACCCTGCGCTATTCGAAAGTGCAAATATAACCCTATCTATTCAAGTTATGTGCAAATATAACCTTTTTAGCCAGTTTGAGGCCGAAATACAGTGAAATGACCAATTTGCCCCTGATGGACTTTAAAATTTTGTATTAGATCAGAAGGGCATTTTGGTCATTTCTGGTCGGTTAATGGCTGAAAATGGCCAGTCAATGCTGGAATAGTGGCTTTAGGGTTATATTTGCACTTATGTGTAATAGATAGGGTTATATTTGCACTTTCCTCAACATATAGGGTTATATCTGCATATTACCCTAAATTTTAACATTCTACCTTATATAAGGATTATATTAAAAAAAATTAAAAAAAATTATACATTGTAAAAATTATACTCCCCCTTTCCCAGATTAAATTACCCACTTACTTTATGACATGATTCTCTATCAAAGTTTGACCGCATATTTAAATATATTTATGAGACGTAATATTATCGTATATGATATTGTTGAATTCATCGTAATAAGTAGTTTCTAGAAAGTAACTTTTTCTTTGCCTTTATTATAGTTAACTAAACATATTAATGATCAAACATATTTTTTGATTGATGTATAATAATTAGACTTTTAAGATGAAACGAAGGGAGTATGGACATCTATAATTTTTAGTTGGGTGCTACGGACCTACGATCCTAGGGTCTAGTTGGGTGTTCAAACAACCATGTCAACCACCTGTGAAACACAATCTTCCATCAAATATTTAAAAGCATTTACAATTATGAAACTTTTTGCAACTATTTTTATAGTTTTACTTTAATAAATATTAACTGTCTCTTCTCTAATTCAGCAACTAAAACCACTAAGAAATTATTGTAATTTTCTTTTTATAATGGTTGATATGCTTTTGCAATAATTTTATAAATCTTATTTCATTTTCTCTATTATATTCATTAATTATAATTTTAATGTTTAACTTAAATAAATTTGTCTACACAAATCGATTGAAATTTGAAATTTAATAATATATTTGAAATTATTGAATTGAATTGAATTTTTTTAATTTCATATTTAAAATTAATTTCAATTTATAAAATAATTTTATAAACAAGAAATTTAAAAAATCATATGTTTTTTTTAAATGTAATTTTGATTTTTTTAAAAACTAAAATTTAATTTAGAAAATTTTAAATAAAAATACAGAATTTTTTGGATTTTTTAAATTGTAAAAATTGCAGAAATTAAATTTTAATTTTTAAAATTTCAGCCTTTTATTTTTAGTTGTTGCCATGTAACCAATAAGAAACTGCCATGTGGCAGCTTGGGATCAAAATAATGGCTAGCGCATCAACGCGGGCTCAGCCAAAACATGGCTACTCCCTTTGTCCCAGATTAAATTAGTCACTTACTTTATGGTACTATTCTATATCAAACTTTGACCGCATATTTGAATAAATATATGTGACATAATATTATCGTATGTGATATTGTTGAATTCAACTTAACAAGTAGTTTTTAAAAAGTAATTTTTATTTATCGTTATTACACACGTAACTAAACATATTAACGATCAGACATGTCTTTCAAATAGTGTACAATGATTAGGTTATAATTTAAATTGGGACGAATAGAGTATCTGAGATTGTGCCTTTAGGAAGCGATTGCTCAAATTGTCCAACTACCATTCGGTTTCCCAATTTTGGAACCCGCATTGTGGGGATCCAAAGTTCCAATTGAATTTTACAGTGGTTCCAGTTTGAAATTGGAACAACTCCAAAATCCCAATTGCACATATTTTAATTCTTTAGGCTTTATTAATATTATTACATAGCTTTACTGTTCTTTTAGTCCAGATTTACCTGTTTTACGTGCTCAATAATTGTTTATTGATTACTCGCGGAGTACCATCGTCTGTTGCGCCGATAGTATTAATTAAACTACTAGGACTGAGTTTTATGTACATGTTATATCTTACATTTAATTAAAAACAAAGAATTTTATTTTAAATTTTAAAGTTTTGTCATCTATGGAAAACTATATGATATTGTTAGAAATCGTTAAATATTGAATACAATAAAATTTTATTATTTTTATAATATTTCATTCAAATGATTTATAATGTAATTATTATATGCGGAGATTCATTTTAAAAGACGATCATAATTATATGTATCTCATTGCAATAAATAAAAGTAAACATCATAATTATAAAATGTTTTCATTTAATAGTTAATCGGTCTAAAACGATACTGTCATATATAAATAAATAAATAATGTGTACATATTTCTATCAAAAGTACTCTATTGTCCCCGCTTGGCATATATTATAATATTATTATGTTATTTTTAGACAATTTAGATTTAGTTTAGTCAGGATGACTTTAATATCCCCAGTTGACAGCATCATCCAAACAATGTCTATTATATAGTTGTAGAAAATAAGAGTAATAATGTGTTTGTATTAATGATCTCAGGGCACATTATATAGTGATACAGAATACCTATACAAGTTTGGAAAAGGTAATAGAATCTAATTACAATTACAAGTAATATCTACCTTCCTTAATGAGCATGGAGATTCGAAATGCCCAACTTGCCAAGTGAGGAATGAAACAAATTACGTCTAAGAGTTTTGGTAAACAAGTCTGCATGTTGGTCTGTAGTACGGATATGATGAGTAACAATGGTGCCTGACTGCACAACATCCCGGACAAAATGACAATCAACTTCAATATGTTTCGTACGCTAATGGAATACGGGATTTGCCACAATATGAAGAGCAGATTGAGTGTCACAGAAAATAACGCATAGGAGAAGTATGCACAACTCCCAAGTCCTTAAGTAAATACTTAAGCCATAACAATTCATAACAGGTAATCTGCTTTAGCACGATACTCCGCTTCAGTGGAAGACCGAGAAACCGTAGGTTTCTTCTTAGTCTTCCAAGAAATTGGAGAATCACCAATCATCACAAAGTATCCGAAAAGAGAACGTTGGGTAATAGGGCATGCAGCCCAATCAGAATCGCAGTAAGCAGTCAATTGCAAACTACTTCGTGAAGAGAGAAATAAACCTTGACCATGATGGCTTTTCAAGTAGTGTAAAATGTGAACAACAGTTTTCCAATGAGGAATACAGGGAGACTTCATAAACTATGCAAGTGTATGAGCAGAATAACTCAGCCCAGGACGAGTGATAGTGAGGTAGATTAGGAGCCCAATAAGACGATGATATTTTTTAGGATTATGATAAAGTGGACCTTCAACACGCGCCAGATTGTATTGTTGCTCCATCAAAAAATCAGTCGGTTTAGAAGCAGATAAACCCACGTCAAACAAAATGTCTAGGGCAGATTTCCGTTGTGAAAGAAACATCCCATTCGTTCTTCTAGCAATCTCTATACCCAAGAAATACTTAAGCAGACCAAGATCTTTCATGTGAAAGCAAGAGTTCGAGTATTTCTTGAATTCAGAGATAAACGATGAAGAACTACCAACAATGAACCAATCATCCACATAAACTAGTACATGCAAAGATACCGAACCACAGGAAAAAAGCAAATAGAGAGTAATATGCTTTACTTTGGACAAAACCCAATGCTTGTAAAGCCTGAACTAGCTTCTTAAACCAATTTCGAGGAGCCTGGCGAAGACCATAAAGAGATTTCTAAAGGCGACATACCTGTCCAAAGGGCGCAGGATAGCTTGGGGGAGGTCGCATGAAAACCTCTTCATGTAGATTACCATGCTGGAAAGCATTATACACATCCATCCGATGTAGTTCCTAACCATGAATAGTTGCAACAGATAAAAATAGGAGAACATAAATCATCTTCGTAATAGGAGCAAATGTCACAGTATAGTCAATCCCTTCAACCTAGAAATTCTCGAGAACCACCAGGCATGCCTTATGACGCTCAATGGTACCATTAAATTTAAACTTCGTACGGTAAACCCATTTGAAATCAATTGCAGGCTTGTCTGGAGGTAGAGAGGTCATTGTCCAAGTCTGATTGCGCTCAAGCACAGTAAGCTGTCCAGTCATAGCATCTCGCCAAGGAGCATGCTTTGACACCTCCGAATAAGTAGTGGGATCTGCACTAGAAGTTACTGCACCCAAAAATCTAGAATGCGTACTAGAAAAATTACCATAATTTAGATAATCAGTAAGAGGATAGTGATGGCGCATGAGTGACCGTAGCAGTAGGGGAGTTTTTTCCCATAGTAATAGCACAAACATAATCATCACCACAGTCATAATCTTCCAAGTAAGAATGAGGTCGGCGATTTTGGACACTCTATCGGAGAGGAGACAAGTGGTACTCGGCTGGCCTTAACGGGTGACCACATCATCATATACATCATTATCACATCATAACAATATCTATACACCTTAAAATTTGACATCATGACACCATCATTTATATTAAACACTATTGTCACATATAATAGTCTCATTTCAAAACTTATCAACATTAAAAACCACATGTCAAAAAAAACAATAAAATAACAACCACACAAAACACCAAAAGTCATCCAACCATGCTTCCGGACTATACACAACAAAATAAACAAAATATCATTAAAACTATATATTCTATATTATGTGCTAATATAACCTTACACTTTATTATGAATGTGCTGATATAACCCTACTTTTACTGATGGTCAGGCGGCGGTCTGGTGGTGATCCACCAATATTGGAGTATTAATGACTCTAAGGGTAATAAAATAATTTCCTATTTATATAGTATTTTTATTTTTTCCAGAAGGACAAAAATGTATTTTCATAAAATTCCAACTAAAAGTTGCCGGAAAAGATTATATTAGCACTTTTGTTAGAATAAATCAGACTCCTGATTAGATTATGATTTATTATGATTAGAGTTCTTTCCATATTACACTTCTATTGTACTCTCTATATATTCATATATCAATAATACAATTCATTACGGTAAATCATTATGTCATGGTATCAGAGCAAGTTCTGATCCTAAGCCATAAATTTTAATTTATTGTTCAACGCCTCCCTCCTTCTCTCTTTTCTGGCCCTGATCCCGGTGAAGTTCCGATCAAATTCCGGCAACCTCTAGCGGCTCTTTTCTGGCACTGATCGCAATCGTCACCGGCGAACTCAAGTCCTTCATCGGAGTCGTCGTCATCGCAATTGCCACCGCACCACCAGCAAGTGGAGGCTCAAGTCCTTCATCTTCGGCGTCCTTCCGCATCCTCTTAAGTCTCGACTTTCCGGCGAGTTCTTGCCCAACAATGCCTTCTTCCATCGGCGAAGTTTCCATCTTCGTTGGCATTCTCTTCTAGCGGCACCGCCGACATCTTCATCAGCAACATCCGCTGCCTTGTCGTCTAGCTCCTGCGGCGAGATCCACGCGCCCGTCTTCCAGCGCGTGAAAGTTACGCGCCAGCTCGGCCGAAGAAGAACCCTCCAGCACGTGAAGGTCACGCGTGAGTTGACTCGCGCAGCAAGGAAGTTTCTCGCATCCTTCAATTTCTCACGAGTTGAACCTATTTCTTGCGAATTGCTCAAATTCTCGCGAGTTGAGGCACTTTCTCACGAGTTGCTCAAATTCTCGTCAGCACCCAGTCAATTTCTATGCAATTTTGTCTTTTGCTATGGTTTATTTGGGCCCTATATCTCGGGAAGATTGCTCTACTAATTAGATTGCGGACAAGGTGTTGTTTCAAGCCAGTTTGAATGGTCCCAACCGTTATTCTTCGTCGAATCAGTGGATCGTTGATTCAGGTGCTACAGCTCATATCACTGCTCGCACTAGTCATCTTGATAAGGTACAATGTTATCGTGGTTATGATTCCATTCTTGTTGGAAATGCTGAATCATTATCTATTTCTCACATCGGCCAGTGTCATTTATCTGGTTTCTCTGTTAATGATGTCCTTGTGGTCCCTAAGATTACTAGAAGTTTATTTTTCATTAGTAAGCTTACTCGTGATTTACCTGCCCGTGTTATATTTGATGCCAACGCATTTTCCATTGAGCACAAGCATGCAAGGCAAATAATTGGTAAAGGCAGTTATAGTTCAGGTCTTTATTTTCTTGAGACTGGTGATTCCAGCTTTTTAGGCAAATTACGCTTTGGAAAGCTCCAGGCTTCTTTTGAGCAGTGGCACTCTCGCCTCGGTCATGTGTCTCATGATACTGTTCAATTGTTAAGTCGACGTGGCCATATTACTGTCACTTCCGCTATGCCGGCATCTGTTAGTTGCTCTCCTTGTCAGATAGCCAACAGTAGCCATTTACCTTTTTCCACTAGTGACAGGCGCGCTACTGGGTTGTTAGATAAGGTGCATTGTGATTTGTGGGGACCAGCCCCTGTCTTATCGGCAGGTGGTTTTTCGTTGAGACCCAGTTTTCTACTAGGGTTAAAAAATTTCAGACCGATGGTGGCACAGATTACTAATCATCAACTTCATGCTCACTTCATATCATGTGGCATTCATCATCAGATGTCATCGCCCTATACACCTGCTCAGAATGGCCGAGCTGAGCGGAAGCATCGTCACATCACAGAGACTGGTCTTGCCATGCATTTTCACTCTCCCGTGCCACACTGCTATTAGGTGGAAGCTTTCTCCTCTGCAGTTTACATCATTAACCGTCTTCCAAGTTCAGCTCTTGGTGGAAAATCACCTTTTGAGGTTGTTTTTGGTCATGTGCCTGACTATACCCTTTTTCACCCATTTGGCTGCCCTACTTTTCCATGTCTGCGTGCCACTGCTACTGATAAGTTTGCACCGCAATCCATTCCGTGTGTTTTTATTGGCTACAGCCCTCGTAACAAGGGCTTCCAGTATCTCGACCCCACTTCTAGGCGTATCTATATTTCTCGCCACAGTCGCTTTGATGAAACCTTATTCCCCTATGTCTTATCTTTCACGGACAGTCGCTCTATTTCAGATCTGGAGATTTCATCATTTTTTGATGGAGTTGTTACTTCTAGGGGCCATCACGCCTGTGCCTATTCCAGCCGCCCCTCCATCTTCCATCTGGATGACTGACCCGGACCTAGCTCCCCGGCCAACGGCCACCACACCTCAGCTGTCGGCCATCACTCCTCAGCCACTGTCTCAGCCACCGGCCACCACGTCTTAGCCAGTATTGGCCATCCTTTCTTCTTTGATGTCTTTCGACGGTCACTCTCCGATCACTGTAGCTCGATCTTCCTCGGTGTCGTCAGCTAGTTCGACTCCTCCAGCTTCGCCGCCCCAGCTTCGTACCCATCGGATGGCCACTCGATCTTCTACTGGTGCCATTCAGCGCCGAGATTATTTGGATATTATTGCTCATGGTCTCACTGCCGCACTCCTCTCTCAGACAGAGCCCATTGATTATCGCTCTGCCCTTCAGGTTCTAGCCTAGGTTTCAGCCATAGATGATGAGATGGCCGCTCTTCGTGGTCAGCACACTTGGGATTTGGTGCCTCGGCCTTCGAATGCCAACATTGTTGGCTCCAAATGGGTCTATAGGCTCAAGTATCGACCATATGGCACTATTGAGCATCACAAAGCTAGACTTGTGGCGTAGGGTTTCTCGCAGATTCCGGGTTTTGATTTTGACCACACTTTCAGTCCTGTGGTCAAAGCCTCCACTGTTAGGATGGTTCTCGCCATCGCCACTATGCGTTCTTGGCCATTTCATCAGTTGGATGTCAAGAACGCTTTCCTTAATGGTGTTCTTGATGTTCCAGTCTACATGAAGCAGCCCATTGGTTATCAGGATTCTGTCCATCCAGACTATGTTTGTCGCTTGCGAAAGGCTATTTATGGTCTTAAGCAGGCTCCCCGGGCTTGGTTCCAGCATTTCAGCAGTTATCTGACACAGCTTAGTTTTTGGTGCAGCTCAGTTGATAC
The DNA here is from genome assembly GCA_037428765.1 of Rubia yunnanensis. NCBI lineage: Eukaryota > Viridiplantae > Streptophyta > Magnoliopsida > Gentianales > Rubiaceae > Rubia > Rubia yunnanensis. The sequence continues at coordinate 7,418,246 of CM075069.1, forward strand.
TTCTTTATTTGTCCTTTCGAGAGGGTCGTCGTTACTCTACCTACTTGTGTATGTGGGCGATATCATTCTTACTAACAATGACTCGACTCTTCTTCGCCAGTTCATTGATCGGACACACAGAGAGTTTGCGATCAAGGATTTTGGTGCTCTTCGTTACTTTCTTGGTCTTGAAGTTTCGTCTACCCCCTCTGGGTTACTGCTTGGCTAAGCAAGTATGCTCGTGATATTTTGAATTGGGCCGGTATGTGTGACGCGACACCTGTTTCTACTCCATTTGTCACTAGTTCTCAGCTTCACAGCTCGACCAGTCCTCCATTCCGGGATCCTACACTTTATCGTTCTCTTATTGGTGCTCTTCAGTATCTCACCATCTCTCGCCCAGATTTGGCATTCTCGGTCAACACGGTGAGTCAGTATCTTCAGGATCCCAGAGATGACCATTTTGCTGATGTGACTCAGATTTTGCGGTATATTTGTGGCACTCTTCATTTTGGTCTCAGGTTTTGTTCTGCTAGTACTCCTGATGTGTTAGGGTACTCTGATGCTGATTGGGCTCGCTGTTTAGAGACTCATCGGTCCACTTATGGTTATGCGGTTTTTCTTGGTGGGAATCTGGTTTCTTGGAGTGCCAAGAAACAGCCCACTGTTTCTCGCTCTAGCACTGAGTCTGAATACCGTGCTCTCGCCAACACTGCCTCAGAAGTGGTATGGCTCACTCATTTGCTTCGTGATCTTCGGGTTCCGCTTTCTGGTTCTTCCCTGTTGTTATGCGACAATAGTAGTGCTATCTTCTTGGCTCAGAATCCGGTGGCACACAAGCGGGCGAAGCACATCGACATAGACTACCATTTTGTTCGTGAGCTGGTGACATCCGGAAAGCTGTGCGTTGCTCATGTTCCGACTTCTCTTCACATTGCAGACATTTTCACCAAGGGGCTCTCTCGTCCGCTGTTCGAGTTCTTCAGGTCCAAGCTATGCGTCGGCGAGCATCCGACGCTTCGCTTGAGGGGGGGCGTTAGAATTAATCAGACTCCTGATTAGATTATGATTTATTATGTTTATAGTTTTTTCCTTATTACACTTCTATTGTACTCTCTATATATTCAAATATCACAATTCATTACGGCAAACTTACATGAATGTTGTAACTTAAACAAATTACAACGCCAAGGCATTCAGCAACTTAAACAAATTACGGCCCGCGCGCACGGATGAAATCACGGTAAAAAGGTCAAAAGAGGCGTGCTATGGTATCTATCAACATCAAATTTTGTGCTCACAAAGTATTTAACTAACATGATCATGATACTCTAAATAGTAAATACTACTGTGAATTGCAAAAACCAATTAATTAAATATTTAATTACTGGATGAGTAGAGAATGATCACGTGTTTTTGTATATGGAGACACACTACAAAGAAGGTCCACTCCCTCTGCTTACTACACCAAACTTAAACACTTATAATTTGGTGTAATTATTGATATGTAAAGGACCCCCTACTAGCTGCTTACGGCTCTCGACACGGACAGTTTGCGAATCCAAACCAGATCATATGTCCCGGTCCTTCATTTCACACCATAAACCCTAGAATTAATTACGATCGAGTATATTAAATAACTGTGAATTTTTACTGATTCTATTAAATAGCTGGTTTTGAGATACATTTAGAGTCAAATTTACATGAATGTTGTGTCACCTCATTTTTAGAAATGAATTCTAACCAATAATTCTTTCTTCTTCATTTTTACATTAACGCTCCTTGAGAAGAATCTATATGGGTGTTCGCTACCTTCCTCTTCATATATTTTAACTCAGAATTTCTTCTTCTTCAGCTCTACTGTAAATTCTGTCTCTTTCCACAGAAATTCCGCCGCAAGCATCCGTTCCCTTCACTCCACCTAATTAAAGCACTTTCGCTCTATTTTGAATCCATCACTGCACATCGCGATTTACTTTCAGTCATCTCGTGATACTAGATTGCAGTAAGTCGGTAACCATCTTTTAAACATTGTAATTTACAGTAACTATCTTATAGTATTAGATTACTTTGCCACTTGAGCAAGGGTTTTCCACCTTGGTAGAAGGTAAATTGACTCATAAAAATCGAAGCAGCTCCCGTGCATTCTCCGATGACATTGTCTACGACATGTCCAACATCGTTGTCCAGCACAATATTATTCTACATACGACTATACGAGCTAGTAATTAACTTGTGGTCCTCTTCTTTCTTCCATTTCCAACCCTTTCTTTACTCCCTTTCGCCCCACCATCTTCCCGCACTCTCCCTATATCTAACCTTGCCTTTCCTTATCCTTCCATTTCAAACCCCTCATTCCATTCCAACCAGAACAACTGCTACTATAAATTAAGCCGTTAGCTACTACTTATCACTATCTTCATTCAAACACTTCGTACCAAAACCTTCTCCACTGCCATCCCACTGTATAACCAACAACGGCATCATGTCCAGTAGAAGGTCGAGGCATTCATCGGGGCCATCTAGGATCTCCGATGATCAGATGATCGATCTCGTCTCCAAGCTCCAACAACTCCTTCCCGAGATTCGCACCAGACGTTCTAGCAAGGTATTGTACTGATTTTACGTTGTTTCAGATTTGGTCCGCAACTTTTACCTAAAACATGTCTACATTGTGAGAACTGTGGCCTTCTGACTTAAACTGAATCTATATGCGCTTCGGTTCAAGTCAGGGAGGCCATTCATGGGCACCATATGCTTACACAACAATGTTATGCAAACTATTGACCTTGTAGTTTTGCCTTACATGATGTCTAGGCAACGGCGTCAAAGGTCCTTCAGGAGACTTGCAATTACATCCGAAATTTGCACCGAGAAGTCGACGATCTTAGCGACCGTCTTTCTCAGCTCTTGTCCACCATTGACGCCGAAAGCCCGGAGGCCGCCATTATCAGAAGCTTGTTATCATAACTTTTATAAAATTAATATAATATATTACAATATGAATCTAGCTATAGCTAGCTTGCTGAATTCCTCGTATTACTTGTTTTTATCTGTACCACGTACTTAATTTTCAAATAATAATATAAATTAAGTTAGACATTAATTGGGCACGTACGTAACTCTTGTAATATTCCGAGAATTATGTTAAATAAAAAAGGGGACACAATTTGCTTTGCATGTACGTAGTTTGATTCTGTATGGGGATTATACGAGGAGTAGATTTGAAGTTACCAGGTTTGGTTGACTGAGTGATGTGAGTCAACGTGAAAGTTAGGGAGACAAGAAAGCAAAGACTGAACTATGCGCAAGCGCGGAATTATTATGGGATTTTTTCGTGTGAACGCAGAAGGGTTTTATTTTACTGTTCATACAAATTATTAAGGTACAAGACACATCCCGTTATTTACGCAAATTAATTTTAATCTCAATCCTATTTTGATGTACATTTGAATTACTACACCTCTCTTTCCTCAAGCATGACAATTGATAAGTGACAACTCTAATTATTATACTCGGTTTTTTAAGATTGACACACTTTCCATATTTGTATGTTTTTCTAAAATCGTCCCTTTTTCTTTTACGCCAAAAAGTACATCATTCTCAATCACTCATTAAATTTTTTACTCTTTTCACTCAATTTCCGCCACACATTTCAACTTGCAAAAAAATAACAACTAAACCTATGGTGCCAAAGACAGTGAAATGGAGGGAGCAGTCCACGTTCTTTCCAACTCGTACGCATGCTAGTTATTCAATTTATTTATCTTCAATTTAATTCGATAAAACTGAATTTAATATTATTTAATAAAAGTTCTAGTTTATTATTTCTATTTTTCATTATGTTTAGTTTTAGTACAATGTAATACTTAGAAAATAAGTTTAGATAACATCTTCTTACTCTGACTCTGTATTCTTATAGTATATTATCTTTAGATTATCATATTTATGAATTATGATATATTCGGTGTTACATTATACAATTAAATTACTTTAAATGCACATTTTTATATTTTTTATCATAACGATTTAATACTTAATAAGATACAAATATACAATCACATTTTTACAGTGCAGAAACACAATACAAACAACTATACCCTTATGTTTCTCAATATTTGACACCATCGTTTTAGATATTTGGATTTATAATGAATCAAATAAGTGGGTGATAGTAAATTTTAAAAGGAAAAAGTAGAATGCGCCAATGAAACTGATGGAATCTTGCAAAAAAAAAAAGAGACTCTGTCAATATAAAAGAAATTAATATAATTTTCATGGGTGGTACTTCAAAATTTTCATATAATTTGCCGTTGTCTCTCTCTCTCACCCCCATATTACTTATCCTCTGCTTAAGATGATCCCTCCATTTTCCAGCCCTCGCGCTCTCTCCATCAATTATCTTTTTTAGGTTATTCTGTGACTATTGAAAGACATTATTATTGGTTTTCCCCTTCACGATTTTCCATCTTTTTCTCCATTAATTTTTCTCTCCAAAAATACAAGCTCAACTTGTGTTTATAACTAGAATTCAAACAAAAGCTTGAAAAGTATACGTGTGGACATCTTACATTATACACGGATTTTGCACGATACATCCATTAATGTCTTTTGTCTATGGTAATTGGTAACCAAGAATTAACGGTGGACAGGAAACATCGAATTTTTTGGGTGAAACGCTTGAGGCATTGTATTTAAAGGGTAGTGTATTCCAAGGATAGCATAGTAAAAAGTGAAAACCACCAAAAAATCCCAGCCTAGGTTGCATGCATAACGCCGGATAATGTATGGACAAAAGGAAAGGTGCAAACTGATTATAGTAATATAATAAAATCAGTTAAATTTTGTTACCTTTTTATTAAACATTTTTTTAAGATTACATATGATCAACTAAATTACATATAAACATCCTACTCTAAAGATAGGATCATAGGACTGATCTAGCACACACCACCACTTGAATATGTTAAAGCACGGTGAAGCCTTGAACTCCATCCATTTGAATAGCGGTCACATAGGGTTGGGTAATCCCTAACAAGAAATTACTCTAATATTCACAATTCTTGTTAGGGGTGTAACTATAACCTTTGACCTCTCTGATATAGAGACGGTGGATTAACCACTGAACCAAGGGTCATTTCACTTGTTAAAGTAAAATTAAATTGTTTAAATGGAACAAAACTGAAGCTAAAGTAAACGTATCTCCATCTAAGGTGTTTAAATACTGAATGAATGGAACAAAACTGAAATTAAAATAAACATATCTCCTAAACATGAAAAGGATCAAAATGATGGGTAGTGATTAGAACTGATCAATATTATCTATTGAAAATACTCCCTGTCTCATGTACAATGACAGAATTATTTTTACCTTAAAATTTTAGGTAACCGGATGTGGCGCAAATAAGTGTCGAAATTAAGGGTATTTGGATAAAGTTGGGAGTCCAATCTAAAAATTGTTGGATTTAAAGGGGATATTTTGAAAATTTAACAACAAATTTGTCATTTCAAATAATATTCAAACTATTGTCTCTGTCCCAGATAAATGACATATTTTTCTTTTTTGTCCGTCCCAACAAAAATAACACAATTTAAAAACTACCTAAACTAGCAATAAATATGTTGTAAAATTTTCACAATTTTCTCTTAAAAGTCAACAGCTTTTAGGCTGAGCCCAATGCTTTCTCAAAATTTCACTATTTTTTCACGGTTATTGTTTGCTATATCAACTTATATTAAAAAGCGCTTTAAAAGAAGTATAATTCATAATTTCATCAGGGACAAAAGCAGTATATTTCCTCTGTTCCACATTAAATTACTCACCTATTTTATGACATTATCTCTATCAAAAGTTTGACCATATGTTTGAATAGAGATATGAGACATAATATTATCGTATGTGATATTGTTGAATTCGACGTAACAAGTAATTTCCATAAAGTAACTTTTTGTTTGTCGTTATTATACGTAGCTAAACATATTAACGATCAAATATATTTCTCGAACGTTGTGCAATGATTAGGCTGTAATTTAAGATGAGACGGGGTATCAATGTTGTAATGAAAATAAAAATTACGTAAGGCGATAAGGGAGTATTTCATTAATAAAAGGGGCATTTTTTTAAATGGCAAAGTCTTGACAGGGTCATACAAAGATAAGATTTAAATATAATAATAAAAAGATATAAAATTATAGTCGTATTCAAAATTTATTGTACAATGTGTACCAATTATAAAATTTATCATTCAAAAATTTTATTTTTATTTAATCTAATTTATATTTTAAATATTAATTTTTCTGTGACTTTTAAAAATACCTTATCTTAATAGACGAACTCTTTAGAAAATATCGTGAGTAGAGGATTGTGGAAACGATCTTCTTCTTCATATTTCCTTTCGCGGAGGGAACAGAAAAGACGAGTGCTATGGTTGTATCACGGTAATTGTGGCATTGGAATTCGGAACCAATCCCCTCCTAACCAGTAGTTTTCACCGGGGGACCAACTTGACATTCCAACTTAACTCATAATGCTCTGTTGCGACAACCCCATTATTTATTATTAATTGGACTCTACCCCATTTATCAACCGCATCAAATTAATGCCTTTCCCCGTACTGCCCCATATTTTCAACCTTGCTTAACCTCCGGTCCTCAAGCATACCGTACAATTTTTACTATTCCATCCCTATACTCTTCCGTTTCACTAATACTTGCACCATATGTTTAGCTAATTTGATTTAAGTGAATAAAATGAGTGAATAAAATTGAATATAGAATGTAAAAAGAAAAAAGAGTTAATAAAATTAAAGAAATCTTGAAAAAATGAAAAATCTGCCAGTATAAAATAAACAAAAAAAAAAGTAACCCAACAATAGTGAAACAGAGAGAGTATATAATGTTGATTCTACATCATTTTATAATACAACGATTCATTAAAAAGACTCTAATTGAGCTAACCAAGTTTAGTGAAAAAGGTAAAATAGATGACTAATTTAAGTTTTACCATATTTAGAATGTGTTAAAAAAAAAAAAACCATAGCGTAGAAAAGAACACCACGAATAAATAAACAGAGAGAGTATATTTTGTAAGAGAGACTCATATGAGACTATCTCACAGTAGCTTACGGTGAGACGTGGTATGAAGTAAAGTTTTAGAAATTACAAAAAGTTTCTCATGTCATCTTTCATCTTTAAATAATTGTATTTAACTCTGTCTCATCATAAAATTAGGTGAGACTGTCTCACCCAAGTTTTTGTATTTTTGTAAATGCTCCATCCATTCTTTTTAAACGGTCAATTTTTTTTAGTCTAATTTTTAAATGTCACTCGTGGTAAAATATTGATAATCCTTATAAATCAATTAATCTTTTAACTCTCAATTCTTTCTAAACATATAATTTGCGTATGGGATTACTCAAAATAGCTGGATAAAAAGCTTCAAAAAAGTGGAGTAAAAGTACATACCACAATTCCCATGATTCAACTACGCACACTCTGTTTTTTTATGATTGTCGCGATTATAATTTTGTTGTAAAAGCGAGTAGAGAAACTGTTTTTCACGGTGTCCGGTAGTTAGTTGGAGTTTTCACTATAACTGCCGACAAATTGTGGCATGGAAACCTATCACTACAAAGAAAAATGAGCAAAGTGTATATATAACATTAAATAATTGATAAAAGTGCAGATATATTTTTGTGTTAATTGAAAGTATAACTACAGATATTTAAATTATGTGTAAATATAAACTTTTTCGGCGGATTTAGATCAAAATTGGATGAAAAGTCAATTTTACCCCTCTGAAAAAAACATAAAACGAAATATTTTTTTACTATTTTAACCTTCTAACCTAGAACCCTAAACTAAAGGTGAAAACTAAAAATAAACTAAAAAGAAGCGGTGCCGCTGGTGACTATTTTGCTTCATCTCTCTCGTTCTCATTCGTCTTCAGAAATCTTCAAACTCCAGGCTCTTCGACGGCGACGGCGACGGCGCAGTCGATGCGCAGGTTTTTCGATGGCAGCATGGCCACTTTCTTTCTCCTAAATCAGCTATGGGCTTCACGAGGCCGAGCTGTGGCAGCGGAGGGGCGAGCTCATCGAGGGTTGTGGCGACGGAGCGTCGATCGGTGTGGTGCCGCAGCTTTGATTGGTGTCGCAGCTTTGATTGGTGGCTCAGCGTCGATCGATGTGGTGACAGAGTGTGGTGTGGTGGTTAAGTGTCGAGCGTTGTGGCAGAGGTGTGGTGGGGGCGGGTTTTTGGTAGACGGCGACGCGAACAAGATTTGTGAGCCTGGAGAGAAGGTGGTGGGTCTCAATTTTTTGGTGCTTGGCAGAGCTGCGCCAGAAATGATAGCTGATGGTGGCGTGGGGCAAGAGTTTTGGTGGGGGAAAGCTGGCTCGGTGGTGAGTATGGGTGGCGGGGATCAGGTGGTGGCAGACGAGGCTCAGGTGGTGGCGGGACGAGGCTCGGGTGGTGGCGGGGTGAGGCTCGGGTGGTGGGGGGCGGGGCTCAGGTGTGGCAGGGAAGGGCTCAGGAGGTGGGGGCGAGGCTCAGGTGGTGGGGGCGGGGCTCAGGTGGTGGTGGGGGCGGGGATCAGGTGGTGGCGGGCAGGGATCAGGTGGTGGCGAGTGGAGCTCAGGTGGTGACAGGTAGGGCTTAAGTGGTGGCGGGCATGGCTCAGGTGGTGGCGGGGCGGAGATATGGTTCTGCCGAAGCAGGGAGGATGTGATTGGTGGTGGTGGTGGGGTGACAGATTGGTGGTGGGATGGCAAATTAGTTGTGGTGGGGGGAATTTTTTGTCTTTTGAAATTTTGTAATAGGTTAGAAGGGTGTTTTGGTCATTTTTGATTGATCAATGGTCAGTTAATGCCAGAATAATGGCTTTAGTGTTATATTTGCACTTATGTATAATAGTTTAAGTTACATTTGCACTAAAAAATAACTCAGGATTATATCTGCACTTTCTCCAATGTATACGATTACATTTGCATAATACCCAAAAAAGATTCTTGTTGTGATGCTTTTTTGGAGTATTTGTGACACTCACTAAAATATTATGATGCGTTGAAATATTATTATATTTTTGTGATGTTTTAAGATATAGTTCAATTTAGAAATATCATTAAATTTTGTGACATGGACTAATATAGTAATTCAATTTAGTGACTTGTGCAATGTCAGAAATATTTAGAACACCTAAAGGTGGTGCAAAAAATTTTGACATATTCTGGTCTATCACAAAATATGCATTACTACTAGACTCTTTCGTTTACGGGATTCAGAATTCAAATGTTTTGAACAACCTTGAACATATTTCTATAAAACACAATATATTTTTATAAATGTTTTAGGATCTCTTCACTCTATTTTAACTAGGATATAATTAGTTATCCAACTACAGTAATTGGAACTAATTCTATATATATATATATAATTATAAACAAAAATTGAATCACTAGTGGAAAGTGGCTCGTTAAAGTCACCCCTTAGAAGGCGGTTCCGCTTGATTTCTGTAGAACCGCCTTCTAGAAGCAGTTACGATATTGTAAATGGTTGCGTTCGGCCCACCCTGACATTAGAAGGCGGTTGGATATCAATAAATGGTGGTTATTATAATAACCGCCTTTAAATGGTTTGTATGTAGGCAGTTACGAAATCAGAACATGTTCTTCAGTGTTTTTCGAAGTCGGAACTATGTATCATATTGTAGGACACTCGCATGAACGAGTTACGCACTCGGAACTATAGTCTAGTCAATAAGAACCATTTTCTCTCCTTAGTTTTTTAGCACCCTCTGCACATTCTTTAGGGTTTCAGAACATATTCTGCCCCTGCCTCTCCCTCTCTCCCTCTCTCTCTCTCCTACTCAATCCTCCCCCTGTAAATTACTCTCTCTGGTTGCCTCTTTCTCTCTCCGATCGGGTGTCTCCGATCTCCTCTATCTGCTCGCCTCTCTTCGGTCTCCTCTCTCTGGTTGCCTCACCCGATCGCCTCTCTAGTCTCCTCTCCTCACTCGGCTCTCCGCTCACCGTGCCCTGCTCGTCGCGCTGTCGTGCCCTGCTCCTCGCTCGCCATCGTGTCCTGCTCGCGCCCATACCGCTGTGCCCTTCTTGCGTTGTCGTGCCCTACTCCCATCGTGCACTTCTTTTTTTGATCTGTTCGCTGTATATATGTTGTATTCATCAACTTTGATTGACATTCGAATTTAGTCTTAATTGTGTTGCTCTAGATCTGCTGTCTGTTGCTGTTCTTGTATATATGTTCTTAACAATCGAATAACAACCCTAGCAGATCTGTTGTCTGTTGCTGAGCCACTGGAAACCTTAGGTTTCCAGCAGCCTTTTTTTTGGATGGTCAGAAATAGGTTATGAGTTTGTAACTATTGGAAGGAGGTTCTTCAAGCATGTTCGAAGGCGGAAATTAACTGCCTTTGAAGGGTGCCTTTCAAAGGCGGTTCCTTAATGTGGCTTTGATCGAGGACGATCAAAGTCACTACCAGATAAGTCACCTCCAAAGTGACTTCTCCAGGCCGATAAAACTGCCTTTAATAGGCCGGTTTCCACTAGTGAATGCTCGTTTAACAAAGATTAATGAGTGGATGGAAATAGTTTTTCCTCAAAAAAGTAAGCATGATAATTTTAGAAAAACATACCAACATTGAAAATGTATTAAATTTAAGAGAATGAAGAGAGTATTATTATTTTTTTAATGAGGAGAAATATACTTTTCCCCCAATAATAATAGTTATGCCAATATTCTCCCCCTTGTCCAATAATAATGACGCCCTTGATTGTTTTGCTTGGTTCACTAACAATAACATCTTTGATTATTTTTACAAGAGAAAGACTCATGTAAAACTGTCTAATCATATTTTATGGTGAGACGCCGCCGCTCATGGAGGAGCCGCCACTCGACGACACCACCCTGCTCTGACGTGCGCTTTGCCAGCTGTCGCTCACCGGCAATGCCTCGGCCTTCTCTAATTCCTGGCATCCTGTCTGTGATTCCGGCATTCTGCCTACATCGTATCCATTCTATGTTCATCCTCATATCATATACGTCTGCTTATTTCCTCTACGATCTTGAAGGGTCCTAATAATTATAATGAAAGGAGTATATCTATTTGTCATGGATTTAATTCTAGACATAAGCTTGGTTTCTTGGATGGATCCATCACCAAGCCTTTGCCCGGTGAACCTTTTGCTAATATTTGGAGTAGTTTGAATTCTATACTTTGGTTGGATAATTCAAGCCTTTGATCCTTCCATTAGTTTTGTTATCACTTATTATGACTCAGTTAAGGAGCTGTGAGATGATCTCCAACAACGTTTCTCAATTGGGAATGACCCACGTATGTATCAGATTCGTTCGGACATTTACAATTGTTGTCAGAATAACCAGACTGTTAATGCCTACTTTGGTCACTCTAAGAAGCTGCAGAATGACCTGCTTGCTTACATGCATCCACGTACTTATATTTCATGTCCCGATACATCTATCGTTGAGTTTGAACGTGAGAAGGAGATTGTTCATCAATTTCTCATCGGTCTGGGTGATGGTTATGCTACCCTTCGCTCATATATCCTTGCACATGATCCATTGCCTTCGTTTGACAAGGTTTACTCCCTTATTTATCAGGAGGAGCGTCAGAAGACTGTCATCTCAGCCCGTGATTCTGTCACCCCGACAGACACTATGGCCATTGTTGCCCGTCGTCAGGTGCAAACCTCCGCTCCAAAATCCACTGCCGCTGCTCAGGGATCCACCCCAGTTGCCGCCATTGATCGTTGAAGTCTTACATGCACTCATTGTGGCTGAAAGGGTCATGATATTACTACTTGCTTCCACATTATTGGTTATCCGGATTGGTTCACTGAGAATCATCCACATGCACCAAGCCTAAAGGCTGTCCCAAACCCCAGGACACGTGCCCCCCATGGTGCGTCGTTTGCCAGAGCTGCTCCGCCCGTGGCCGCTGCCACTCCACCAATAGGCACAGCAGCTTCCGTCATCTCAGACTCCGATCGATTCACCGTTGGCCCGACCCTGTCCAAGGAGCAATGGAGTACGATTTTAAGCATGTTGTTTAAGTTAAATACTTCTGACAATATGTCATGTAAAACAATTTTACCTTGGATTCTTGATACCGGTGCACCGTATCATATGACCGACGACATAGATCTTCTTTATGATATTGATCATGCTGCAAATATTGATGTTGTCCTCCCTATTGGTTCTATTTTGACTGCTGTTGAACATGGCAAAATTTATTTTGGAGATGTTATCGTGGCTCATGTTCTTTTTACCATATCGTTTGTTGTCGTGGCTCATTATTTTACTCCGGCATTATTATGTGTTGATTAGTGGGGAATTTGAATTAGATGATAACGATAGATGATTAGATAAGACAATTAGATGGAAATTAAGAGTTCTGTTAATAAATGTTAACTGTGCGCAACTAGGCAGTGATTGCTTCAACTCAGGAGATAAGAAGAAACTGATGATAAACTGAACTGACTCGCGATAAAGTGGATCAAATCGTGAGATATTGAAATTATTGTGAGATTAAAATGGATAGATGGTTCGCGCGTGTAACACACGCGCACTTCAAGTGTTCTGCATGTGTGATCCACATGCCAATGTTTGCCTTCACGCGTGAGGACCATGCACTGATCTTCTTCCTCGCTAAACTATCAGCTGGACTTCCTTTCGTCGGAGTTATGCGGATCTGGAAATGGCTTCCTCCGGCTCTACCAGAGAACCTAAAGAAGACCAAGATAACGGCGACAGAGATCTAGCTAGTCGAAGGATTCAACGGTGGTGGATCAGTCGGACCAAGAATGACAATTGGAAGTGACGATGAACAGTGGTGAACTACGGGCACTGGCGGTCGATCAAAAATGGAGATGGAGCTAAGTTCCACGATCAGAGAAGCAACAGAGATGATCGGCAGCGGATAGTCTAGCAACGTGTGGATTTGTCGGATGAACAGAGTTGAGTGGTGGCAGTGGTGCGAGATGCTGGCGGCGGAACTTACATGATAATTTTTTTGATTTTTTTTCAAAAATTAAAATATAGATGTAAAACTCAAAACCCCTGAGCCAAGGATCTTTTGCTTTGCTCTGATGCCAATCGAAAACTCATGATTACGGAATTAATATCTTTGATCTAGTGAAGGGATCTACAAGCCCTCACTATCTCGTAGGGAATTTTAGGTGTCTAGCCCTCGATGTACGCCTAATCTCGACTTGTTCTCTAACTAGCCCCCAGGATCAGATTATTAATACTTAACTAGCCCTCGAGGTTAAATAACAATGGAATAACTCGCAAGCAAAGAGTATGAACTCAAAAGATTGTGTATTTGATTGATAAAAGTGGTTGAGGTAAATAATGTTGAAAACCACCCCTATTTATAGTACATATGTATGATCTTCAAGAATACAAATAAGAAACTGAAAAGGATTATGGCAACTTTAAGAAGCTAAAACCATATTTAACTAGACTACCTAAAATAAATGACTATATTCTTCAAGATCAATCTTGAATGAATATTGTGTTATCTAATCTTATCAAATCTAATTCTAATCAAATCAAAATTGGATATTCTAAACCCTAAAATAAATGCATGACCAAAACATTAATTCTTCCAAGGTCAACATGGCTGAATTAATGAGGCTTATTCTAAAATAAAATAAATGAGCACACTACCTCATTAAAAAAATTCAGTGGAAAAAAGAGTATAGTGTTATCTTTAAAAACCCAAATTAATAAAAATAAATAAATAAAACCTAATCCGTATGACTTGTAGTAATTTTTCGGTTTTGCATTCTAGACTTTTGGGGCAGTTACAGATGCTGCTGATCCGGTTACTTAATCTGATGCTTATTACCATGATCATTGGCATGCGGCTATGTTCGACGAGATTGATGCACTTGAGTGGAATATTACATGGGTTCTTGCTTCTCTTCCTCCTAGCAAGAATGTGATTTGTTGTAAGTGGGTTATTGGACTAAGTTTAAGTCTGATGGTTCTATTGAGCTATACAAGGCTCGTTTGGTTGTACTTGGTAATCGTCATATTGAGGGTCTGATTTTACTGAGGCATGTGCTCATGTTGCCAAGATGAGTTCAATATGCCTATTCTTGGCTTTTGATGCTATTCGTGGTTGGGATCTTCATCAGATGGATGTTCACAGTGCATTTTGCATGGTGATCTTGAGTCGGAGGTATACATGCGCCCACCTCCTAGTTATACACTTTTGGTGCATGGGTTGGTTTGCAAGCTTCGAAAATCTCTTCACGGTCTGCTACAGGCTCCGCTAAATTGGTTTCATAAACTCGTTGCTGCTCTTCGCTTCTTAGGGTTTGTTCATAGTAAGGCTGATTACCATTTGTTTTCTTACTTGAAGGATGGTGTTTCTCTTCTTGTATTGGTTTATGTTGATGATCTTATTGTTGCTAGTTCTTCTTATGAAATGATGACCAAGTTCAAGAAGTATTTGTGTTGTGGTTTTCATATGAAGGATCTTGGTGCCCTGAAGTATTTCTTAGGCATAGAGATAGCTCATCAGCCTGATGGGATATTTCTGTCTCAACAGAAATATGCCTTAGATATTTTGTATGATACTGGGTAATTGGCAGCTAAACTCACAAATTTTCCCATGGAACAACACAATTTGGCACGAGATGATGGTCCTTTGTCTGATGATTTTGCTCAGTGTCGCAGACTAGTTGGGAAGCTCATTTATCTCACAATCACTCGTTTTGAGCTTAGCTATTCAGTTCATACCTTGGCCCAGTTCATGGAGAAACCGTGATTGGCGCATTGGCGAGTTTTGCATTATTGAAAGAGTTATCCTGGTCAATGTTTGTTTCTATCGGCTACGAGTTCTCTTTAACTTACAGCATTTTGTGTTTCGGATTGGGCAGCTTTCCCAATTACTAGGAGATCTTTGACTGGATATATATTTTGTAATGATTGGTGAATCTCCGGTTTCTTGGAAGACAAAGAAACAACCCACCGTTTCTCGTTCTTAGGCTGAAGCAAAATACCGGGCTATGGCAGTTGTGTGTTGCGAATTGTTATGGCTCAAGTCCTTTCTTCGTTGACTTGGGAGTGACACATCCTACTCTGATGTGTTTGTATTGTGATAGTCAGACAACTCTGCATATTGCAGCCAATCCAGTGTTTCATGAGAGGACGAAGCACATTGAGATTGACTGTCATTTTGTTCGTGATTTGATTCAGTCTGGTGATGTGGTTACTTATCATATTCGTACTGCTAGTCAACCAGCAGATTTATTTATGAAGTCACTTAGAGGTCAGACATTTCAGACTTCGTTTGGCAAGTTGCGCATTCGAGGTGTATATGCTCTAACTTGAGGAGGAGTGTAAAAGATATTTTGTGATTATTTTTTGGAATATTAGTCTACCCTAGATAGAATAATTTTCCATTTATGATTTTGTAAATACTATCTATATATTGTACCATTGCACCATCAATAAAAACACACGTTCGTATTTTACTCGAACCCCCACCCTTGTGGTACTGTGCTTTACTTCGTCTCTTAAACAACGTTAATATTTTATTTGTTTTAAAAAACAAAACCTTTAGTTCAAAAAACAAAAGACTGGGGTAGTTCTTAAGTCCAGTGCAGCTTAAATTGACAGAGGAGTAGGATTTTGTATGCGTAGTAGCAGCTTTGTTTTACGTACTAATTGGCAAAAGGCAATTATCAGCTCGCTCTCAGCGGTCCATACCAGCCGACACCCCAACCATCGTATGAGAGGTAAATCACGGTAGCCCAGCACCAGAACCAATGGGCTTGGTATGGACTCGGTGCGCACAAGGGAGCCTTGCAAAGCAAGAGCTCCCCACACTGCCGCTGCCGAGTATCAAACCTAGAATCATTGATTTACCCACCCATCTTCCAACCATTGGGGTACACCCGTGGGTGTCGTTTTACGTACTATGTCTATATGCATGCTTGCACGGAAACCTTTCAGACTTTCATCTTCATTTTGTTTTTTATTAAACACAAAATGCGGCTTCTTCTTTTAAACGTACGACTTTTTGTGGAAAAAGTGTTTTGTACGTTGATTATTTCATGAAAGAGGAAGTTTAAGTTTTTTAAAACACGTTAGAGGGGATTAATTCAAAGTGCGTCCATCTATCCCATGTTCAAATAGAAAACGTAATTGTGTTTAGAAATTACTCAGTTTGTGTTAGTACCGACCGAAGATGAATCGAGATACCGAATTTATACTATTCAATTCCAGCAGAATTTTACTTGTGGTCAATTTTGGGAGGTGTCAACAAGCTTTCATGCTATTGAAGTCTCGTTGAAAGTGTCACATCTTACATTTTTGTATGAAAGTTTATATATGCTGATGTGATAGGTGAAGTGAAAATTAATAAATCTTAACCAAAAAATCAAGTAATTAAAATAATAGTCATCGATTAAGGTGGAAAAAAAATATAATGTAGAAATCTAGTTAGTATTTTGCAGAGGTGGCCAATTATATATTGAGAAAATGTTAGGAAAGACGGCGTGTGCATAAATTTATGGACAACCCACTGTACTTTTTAAATTAAATGCTTTATTTTTTAAAAATAAAATTTAAATATTGTATTTTAAAAGCTAAAAT
The DNA here is from genome assembly GCA_037428765.1 of Rubia yunnanensis. Taxonomy (NCBI): domain Eukaryota; kingdom Viridiplantae; phylum Streptophyta; class Magnoliopsida; order Gentianales; family Rubiaceae; genus Rubia; species Rubia yunnanensis. The sequence goes on from CM075069.1 coordinate 7,434,872, forward strand.
AAATACTAATGTGTATTTAAATGTGAAAATATAAAAATACATTTTTAAAATTTTAAATTTAATTCATAATTTAATAAATACAGTATATAAGATAAAAAATATGTGAACAATCAATAATCTTATGGACATCGCCAAGTATTCGGTAAGACCAAATTCGGTAAGACCAAATCTTACCAAATTCGGTAAGACCAAAGGCAAGTAAACCAAGAAAAAAACATAAGCAGAAAGCAGGCTCCCCCTGAATGTGACACCTATGTTGGAACATAGAGAAAAAAAACCGTTCAGGAGCAGGCCTCCAGCTAGGCTTTCTCTATCTCTAGTTTAGCCTTTTCTGCTTCGAGTGCTGCCATTTGAATAGTTGTTGCCCCCAGTCTTGCATTCAGGACCACCAATTTGGTCTTCTTTTCAGAAGTTGAAGAAGTAGAGCCTGAAGGATTCCAAGGTAGATCATGGACATGCCTCATGCCAAATATTTTCTTGTTAGGTCGTAGGAATTCTGTGTCTCTGATCACATCTTTTGCCTTTCCCTTCACCTTGGCACTCTTAGCCAACGCCGAAATCAAGCAGGGATACACAATGGCATGTTTTGCCTTAGGAGGTGTATTTTGCCTCACTAGATTCTGTTGTATGAACAATCCAAGATTGACTAATTCCTGTGTTCCAACACAGAACAACGGCTTAGCCATTTCTTTAGTCAGGGCCGTCGTGTTCGAGGATGGCATCTAGCAGTTTATTGCTACCTTATACAAACCAAAGAATCTTGATGACAGACAAGAAGCTTGTGAATAACCAGTTTTAGGCCACTTGGTCTTGTATCCTCCTGAGATTGTCTCCAGAATATGATCATCTGACACTTCTAGATCCACTGGAAACACCCCCCCTCAAATTTTGGCTTTTGCAGCCCCAGCCCCAAAAACATGTTTATTCTGGCAGCTAAGAAGTCAACAATCTTCCCCTGTAAATACACCCTTTCAAACCAAGGAGAGTCAACTTAAAAATTTCCAGCCATCAAGTTGGCGTACACCTCAATGACCACCTGTCTATTGTACTGAAGCTGTACAGTGGCAGCCCTCTTCATTCCTATCAATTCCAAAAAATCCAAAAACCCACTAGTCCTGTATGCCTCCAGGTCTACGGGTCTCTCAGAGATCACCTTCCTCTCTACAAATACTTCTTCCATCTCTTCACATTTTATATCAAAGTATGAAAATGACAGTGCATCACTTACAGGTAGAGGTGGTAGTGGTGTGTCGTTTTACACCAAAAATAAATCAAGCTCTAAGCTGAATTTTCAGTTCAGGATTCTGTGGTCGGTATGGGCATACCGACCAGTATAGCTGCGAGCAGGTTCGTTTCCCAAGAGATTGGCGAGACCTTTTCCTTAATCTTTAATCTGCAAATTTGTAACCAAAAGAACCAGATGAGGGTCGTGAATAAGAGAAACTAAAAATCGAGTAAAAACAAGAATGAGAAATTATTACAGATTGCAAAACAATTCAAATATGAGAGAAGATTCCGGTTTTGATCAATTCCATACTGGCTTTCTATCTCGATCCTTGATGCAAAGATGGCTTTAAATGCATGCAAACAAATTGGTTATAGTTGCAAGCAGCCAATCTTTCCTTACCTTGTCGATAATCAGGAGGACGCCTCGCCAACTATTTCTCTAACTAACATATAACCTAAGAGACGCTCTATAGATTTAATATGCTAGCATCATTAAGAATGAGAAAGACCCAACTCATAACCAGCAAACTCGGACGCCGAATTGTTAAATTAAGACTGCTGTTCCCTACCACTGATTGAACTGAAATCACAATTATGGATGATTGGTTCAATTGCCATTAAATTAACTAACATGCTATCAAATATTGCGCACTACTCAATAACATGAAAGCAATCATAAACATTATAATCAAGAACAACAGATACTAGCATGCAATCAAAGTATAAGAACTAATTGAATCTCACGAGAATCGATGCCAGTACTTCATTGATCTTTACCGGAAAGGAAGAATTTAGCTAGAATACATAATTAAATTAACAATCAAAAGCATAAAAATAAATAATGAAAATTGTCTAAATAAAATACTGAAAACCCCAAATCGCAAAATACTGTTCTGTGCAGATGGACTGTGCGTACGTAATTCTGTTGTGTCTTTTATCCGGCAGTACAATTATGCGCATGAAATAAATATAGTCTCCAAAAAAATACTACAATCAAAAGATAGATAAGGAATAAAATATGTCTTTCCTTATCTAATTAGAACTCAAAGAGATAAACACAATATTCTCTCCTAACATTTAGTAGTCTTCAAATCAATCCTGATTCTTCTTCAACTACATTTGTAATTGCCATAATTCAGCACCAAACATCTCCATTATTATTTCCTCTTCCATCTCCAAGCACAAATGACCATAAACTACACCAACTTGCCAATTCAGCATCTAAATCTTTAAACTGCAAGAACATTACGAATAACATAAATATCCAAGCACTTAATCAACCATTCAACTCAATAATCAACCCAAAATATATGGTAAATTAACCATTCACCTGTTTATTGTACTGAAGCTGTACAGTGGCAACCCTCTTCATTCCTATCAATTCCAAAAAATCCAAAAACCCACTAGCCCTGTATGCCTCCAGGTCTACGGGTCTCTCAGAGATCACCTTCCTCTCTACAAATACTTCTTCCATCTCTTCACATTTTATATCAAAGTATGAAAATGACAATGCATCACTTACAGGTAGAGGTGGTAGCACTTTCCTCTTAGGAGCTTCTTGATTCTTCTTGGCCTTTTTAGTTGGTGGGGAATTCTCTGTAACAGCCACCTTTCTCTTGCCCTTGGCAATCTGTAATAGCTCACCCAGCACCTCATCACTTGAGTAGTTCATCTCAGGATGTTCCTGTGTTGGAACATACTCAGTATCCGCAGCTCCTTCTTCTTCAGCAGTCTGTGTTCCAACATGCTAGTCTTTGTCTATTTCACTCTGTGTAGAAATAGGCTCTCCAGTTTGCTCTCCATCAGCATCAGCATCAGTCGATACCTCAACCTGGTCTTCACTCCCCACATCTTCATCATCAACCTCCATCTCGACAGTATTTTCAGCCTATGCCTTCTGTGTTGGAACATAGACAACATGGTCTTCTTCTTCGCTGTCAGATACTTCAATTAACACTGATTTTCTCAGTTCTTCCAATCTCTTAGCTTCCTTTGAATCAAAGAATCCAACAGGAAATCTATCTGTAGACTTGATCACATCCCGTCCTGCTGCCTCATCATCGCTAATCTCTCTCATAAAAATATAACTCGGACAAGGCATAGAGGAATAAACGTGAAACTTGTCCTTCCCTATGTACTCACCATACATAGGGTGATAAGGAATTCTTCGTGATAAGTGCAAGTTTTTCAAATTCATCATCACTGTCAAATTTGTGATTGTCCTTTGATGAAGATGTTCTGAATGCCAACTCCTTTTGGACATTTTTTGTAGCTTGTTGAAACGTCAGCTCATACGTCTTTAATGATCTCATTAGTTCATATAAGCTCATGGTGGCTACATCTCTTGCTTCGTCTATTGCCACAACCTTCATTACAAACCTTTTAGGAAGTGATCTCAAGGTCTTTTTCGCCAACTTTGCCTCTTTGTAGACCTTTCCAAGTTGATATGCCATATTGGAGATGTCCTTGAGTTTTCCATTCAAATAGAAATGGTTTCATCTTTCTCCATCTTGAGTTCCTAAAACTTAGTAGCCAACATCTGTAGTTTAGATTCTCGAACTCGACTAGTTCGTTCATGAACAATTTGCAGAATATCCCTTGCTTTCTTGGCTTGATGACATGTAGGATGAGTTTTAACTAGTTTTCATCAACCGCAGTGAAGATAACATTTAGTACCTTTGATTTCTCCAGAGATGCCTTGAGGTCATCAGGAGTCCAATTAGAGTTTCAGCTCCCTTTGACTCGACTCCCCTTCTTTCGCCTTAGAGCTTGTATCAACATCTTCAGTAGGGTGATTCCACTCATTTTCAATATAGTACTATGCAAGTTCATCCAGTGAGTTGATGAAAACTCCCATGTGTGCCTTCCAATAATTGTAGTTGTTGCCTTCCAGCAGAGGTGGCCGAGACACCGAAGCTCCTTCTTTAGTTGTCATGGTGAAACCGGATCACACTTTCCTTGACACAACCAAGGGAAAAACAAGTGACCAAGCTCTGATACCAATTGAAATTTGTCCTTACCAAAATTTTCTAATTATTACTAGTATGTTCCAATATAACCTATCTAACCAAGTCTGCAATAAAGTAAAGCGTTAAAGACACTAGACTTGGTTACGCAATTCGGTGAAATTCACCTACATCAGTGGGACCTGGCCCAGTTCAGAATGAATCCACTAATCAGAAAGATACAGTACAAAATACACCATACAAAATACTTATCTTTACTAATTAAACGTGTAAATTCTACTAGCTCCCCTATCTACCGATCCGCCTTGATCAGACTCCCCCTGACCTCTAAGCTCGTTGACGCTGGATCTCCTCCTCCCGAGGAATTAAGGCATATGATTCTGAACTTTGAACGGCATGTCACGTATGTTGGAACATAAAATTCTAACTCTTTGCAATTCTCTCGAAAGATTGAAAATTTGTGTGCAGATTTTCTTTGATTAAAATCGTATAGAATGCAACCATGGTTGTCCCCTTTTAAAGCCATGAGCATATCGAAACTCTCTATTATTATCTCCATAATATTCCTATTTCGTAACTGCCTCTTAAAGCATGTCCAAATCCCATAAATAAAGAGATTTTCCTTATCACAATATCTCTCATATATTCGATAATATCACCACCATATTTGTAGGGATTTTCCACAAATCAAATATGCTTCTACACGCCTAATATATAGCAGAATATTCAGATTTTCATATCTCACAAATACCATGATATTCTGACCCTTATGCGTAAGATCTGATAGGCATATATATGCTAATCCGCATGTTTCAACATTTGAATTTTTTAAAATTTGAATTTTTTAAAATTAATATTTGTAAAATCTAAATTTATATTTGTAAAATCTGATGAAATTAAATTTTAAAAATGAAAATGTATTACTCCGTCCGCTCTACTAATGGATTTAGGTGAAGGAAATGAATGGATGAAATTGAAGGTAGGAAGTAAAAAGTAGAATGATTATATGAAATTGAAGGAATCTTGCCAGAAATGAAAAGTGCGCCAGTATAAATAAACAACCCAAAAAGGAAAGTGTGTCACTAATAAAGAAACAGATGGAATATTCAACTTATTTTGGGTGGACAAATTTATTTAAATTAAATGTAAAAAAATAATGAGTATAATAGAGAAAATCAAGTGGGGTACATAAATAGTAGAGAATGATCTCTTACCATTATGAATAAAAAATAGGTGGTCTCTTAGGATGAGATGAAAAAGAAAAAATGAGAGAAATAATATAGTATTTAATTGATAAAAAATCCCTAGCAATCTCTCCTACTGCACTTGATCTATGTAGTACCGTGATTACACAGAACTCTTAACTTCCATCTAATTGTCTGGTCTAATCATCCATCGTTATCATCTAGTTCAAATTCCCCACTAATCAACACATAATGCCGGATTAATGCGTGTGTGCGCCCGATTGAACGGGCAGCTTAAAACGCGTAAGTACGAAATCCGTAGACAAAAGCAATTAGTTGCGCCACGAAAAGTGACAAACCATATGCATGTCTCTTAATCTCACGTGAAATCGCTCATTTTCTTCTTCACAAAGGTAAAAAATTATTTTTTACTGTTCATGTATTTCTCTTGATTTTCTCTATTATACTCATTAATTTTATTATCAACATTTAATTTAAATAAATTTTTCTACCCAAAATAAGTTGAACGCAAAATTTAATAATACATTATAATTTTTAAAATTGAATTTCATTTTTTAGCATAATTATTCCAGATTTTTTCAATAATTTTTCTTCAATAATTTTCTCAAAAATCATCCCAAATTTTTATTCCAAATCATTCAAGATTTTAATCCAAAATCATTCAAGATTTTAAATTTAAAAACATTTTTAAATTAAATTTACAAATAAAAAAATCAGATTTTTTTAAAATAAAATAAAAAACAAAGTAGGGACACGTGACCCAATCAGTACATACCACGTGTCCCCTCCTATAGTTAAAAAAAACCAGTTGCATGCGGGACACGTTGGCCAATGCATGGCTGACATGTGTCCTGATTGGGGACAAAAAAAAGCCCGACACCTACATGAAGGATGGGTTTTTGTGGTTTTTAAGGAACCAAGGGACGGTTTCTTGTTAAGAAACCGCTCTAAAAATTACCACTGTGGGTGTTTTCTTTTTTTAGAGCAAAATTTTAAATTAAAAAAAAACTCCATTGCACTTGCTCTTAAAGCAAATCCTGCATCTTCCTTAATTTTTTTTTCTATAAAATAGGGATTCAAAACTCATATTCTCTATATATTTTTTATTCATCTCCAACAAATTCCATATTATACGGAAGCGGATATTTATTAACACAATTTTTCATAAAATGGCTGATTTTGAAAAAAGTGTTGTCCAACAAATTAATACTACAAAATGGTTAGAGCATACACAATAATAGTGGACTTAATGATCACTTCTTAAGTGTCACATAAAGAATTTTCATAAAAATTAGGTAAGAATAAACTTCCAACAATAGTGGACCTGAGCACTTATTAGATGTTTCTTTTTTAATTTTTAATTATAATTAATTAAAATATAAAACAAAATATGTTAAATAACATTCATTGATTGATTGGTATTTGCACTAAGAAAAATTATCGACTCCTTAATTAAAAAGCAAATATTTATTAAGAAGTGGTATTTAAAACTTCACAATATTACTCCTTAAGGAGTAATCCTTATTTAAAAAAAGTGGTTTTAAGGCGGATGTGATCTTCTGTGCCACATCTGGTATGCCACAGTTATTACGATACCGTTTAATAACTTTTGGATTAAATTTTTACTTTTACTTTTTTTTATCGACTTGTGGCTTATACAAGCGTAGCTAGTCATTATTAATTTATTATTAAATTTTTTTTTACACCTATCCTCATGTTGGCTTGTCGGATTCTTTCATGTGATAATATAATGTTTTGCAAATCTAGAGTATAGGGAGTAATGTTGCATTATTTTTTAAATGAGAAAGTCACTGGAAATGTGGCATTTTCATAAGCTTATGGACAGTTTTCAGGGGTATTTGCCTTAAATTTTATAATTTTTTTATAAAATTTAAATATTGCATTTTATAAGTTAAAACAAGTAAGAATATGTATTTGAAGGTGAAAATATAAAAATATATAATATAAAAAAATATTTTAAAAATTTTTAAATTTTATATGTAATTTAAGAAATGCGGTGTATAAGGTAAGAAATAAGTGGCCTGTCCATAAGCTTATAGATAGGCCGCCTGTCAGGAGACCTACTCTTTTTAAATTTAGATTTATATTTTTAAATTTATAATGGCAAAGTCTTGGGAAAGATGGACTTTGAATAGCTTGATGGAAAGACGGGTTTAATTAGAATAGTAAAAGGTAAAATGTTTTAGTTGCAATATTAAAAATATATTGTACAACGTGTGGTAGTTATAAAGTTTAGGCAAAGTCTTGGGAAAGACGGTATTTCCATAATATTATGGAAAGACGGGGTTTAATTCGAATAATAAAAGGTAAAAGGTGTTAGTTGCAACATTAAAAATTTAGTATGCAACATGTAGTAGTTATAAAATTTATAACCCGGTTCATGCAACCCGAATATTTTATCTTAATTTCTTCTAATTTACACTTTAAACGTCTTTCCATGACTTATGGAAAGACCGTCTTTCAAGAGACGCAATCTTATATTATAACAAGAGATATTAACTGAAAATTAGAAAAAAAAAATTAACATCTCAGCCACCTCATGATTTTATATCATAGCATGATTATCAAGAAAATGTTAAATCTATCCGCAACGATTACCATTTAAAAATCCCCTACATTGAATGTATATGAGTTGATGGTTTAATTAAATTCCAATATGATAAATTCTAAGCTTGTATTTTGCTATGGTGATGAAAATGGTAGTCCAAACGTTGGATAGATTGTGAAAGAATCCGACAAGCCAACATGCGGTTAGCAGATGTAAAAAATAATAATAATGATGATGATCAGCTTGGCTTGTACAAGCCACAAGCAGATAAAAAAAAGTAAAATTTAAAATTATAATCCCAAAGTCATTAAACGGCGCGGCCAATTTAGAGGTCCTGTGCAACATAAAAAATAAGGCCCATAAATATATTAACATAAAATTATCAAATAAAATTTATAGTATTTGGATATCACGGTTTTTCAAAATAAAATATAAAGACAAAGGTAAATTAATAATATCACTTAATTACAATTAAATAAAATATAAAAAATACTACAAGTTGAGTTCTTACAAGTAGGAAGATCCTTTGTCAAAAAGAAACGTGCAAATATGCTAAACTAAGCAGTCAGAACGAGAAAGGAAGACAACTTCCAAAAGTATCAGGTTTATTTTCTAAAAATAAATAATTATTATATATATAACTAATAATATATATAGAGTCCGTTTCTTAAAAGACAGTATTTTCATAAGCCAAGGAAAACCAATGTTTAAAGTTAAAATGAGAAGAAATGATGATAAAATTTTTGGGTTGCATGAATCGGGATATAAATTCTATAATTACTACACATTGTATAATAAACTTTTAATATTACAACTAAGAATTTTTGTCTTTTATTATTCTAATTAAACGATCTTTCCCAAGACTTTGCCAATATACATATAGCTAATCATAAAATTTTGGCCGTTCAAAAGGACCGGTTCAACATGGTCAAAGCCGGCCCTGTTAAACAGTGTCGTAATAACTGTGGCCGATTGGAACACCAAATATGGCACAGAAGATCCCATCCAGTTTTAAGGAGCTACCATTGTGGATGCTCTTAATCACCAATTAATAGTAGAGAGGAATATGAAGAGGGTGAGACTTAAACTTTTGGCTAAAAACAATGTCAAATTTAATGCATTTGATGAATATTGTATTAAATTTTCCTTCCCTAAAATTTCACTCTCTACAAATATGGGGAGGCAAATATTCTCTCATCAAAATTCCTACTATAGAGAATGAGATAGGGAAGTTGTTGAGCTAAAAAAAACTATAGTTCGTATACCGTATCCCTGGGATACAATGCAGACGGTATACCCATCAATGTTAGTATGCAATTTAATTTTCAAATATTTAGATAACACACATCCCACATTTTTTGGGAACTAACTAATCACTAATCGTACACACAATTGCATTGCATGGGATACAATGCGGTACGTATCCGCAGGTATCATGATGTAGAATCCCTAAAATCATTGAAAATCCCTATTATATGGAAGTTGTTGGACTTGCTCTTATCATCAATTAAATAAAACCCATTTCTTAATCACATTATATTGTTTGATCAAATACTTTAGTTCGGATAAGCATAAGTCAAGTGATAAAATGATCATAACTTTATGATGAAAGTGTCAATATAAATCTGTAAAATGAGAAAGTGTCAAAACAAATTTAACCTTTAGGGCAAAATAATGATATGACCCTATGTTTTGGTCATATGTGACAATACGCCATGTGAAGTTAGAAAGTGCTATTATAACCCTATCTTTTGCATCAAAAGTGCCGATATAACCTTTTGACACTATTTCGACATTGACTTGACTTTTTTCGGCAGTAACCATAACTGAAAAGACTAATATAACCCTAGTTTTAAAACAAAAAATGTAAAGACAAAATTATCCCTTGTTCTTCTTCTTCTCCATAACACAACCACTGCTACTTTGCCACCTCCGCCACCACTTTCGCCGCCCCCTCTCCGCCAGACTGCCGCCGCTGGGACACCAGAATCTGGAGCTTTGCTCCATCACCGCCGGAATTTGGTGTTTGGCGCCGTCGACTGATCAATCCATCACCACCTCACCTACCTCCCCTCACCATCACCTCTCGAAACCCTATCTCACCTTCCCATCGCCACCACCCAAAAACCCCAGAAACCAATCGCCCCACTCAATTTGTCACCACCAATCGAAACACTTACCTCACCTCCCCCTCGCCACCACCGCTCTTGTCGCCTCTAGCACCACCTCACCTACCTCCCCTCACCACCACTCAATTTTTTACGAACCAAACGTGAATGAAAACGACGGCCGATTCTCACCATCAACTCATAACCCTAGCCCCACAACCTGATTCTCACCACCACCATTTTTCGGCGCCGCTCAGCCAAGCGCCGGGAAGTGAAGAATCGAGAGAAGAAGGAATCAAAGTTTCCACTTACTTGGCCTCCACAAAAAGGGCTTCCACTTAACCCAAAATAATTAAGGAATCAAAGCTTCCACTTACTTGCACCGGAAAGTGGAGAATCGAGAGAAGAAGAAGGAAAAGAAAAACATAATTTTGAGAAAAGGAAGGAATCAGAATCGAGAAGAAGACGAAGAGTGGAAAATTAACCAATTTTCTTCACCAATGAACCAGGACGGAAAGAATGAGGAAAAAAGGGAAAATAATTGAAGGCATAATTGTCCTTTCACTTGTTCTGAATTTTTGTTCTGAAAAAAATATGGGTATAATAGCTATTTCATGTTTTTTCGGCCAAATTCAGGCCTCTAGGGTTATATTGGCACATTCAAGAAAAACACAGGGTTACAATAACACTTTCCAACTTCACAGGGTCACATTAGCACAAACCACCAATACATAGGATTATATGAGCACTTAACTCCAACTTTTATGTTGCATGTGCCAATCTAATCTTGGGGGCCGTTGATTTCAATTGTTAACGAGAAATCTGGCAGGAATTTAAGGAAATAACGATTTAACCACTGTATTAAAAAATAAAAAAGAGAGAAAGTGTATTTTTATCTTATGGGGATGCATGTATATTTTTGTCATTTTAGATCTGGTCAACACAAAATAGTGATAAAAGATTATAACTGCACATTTTGTCATCAGATTAGGGTCATTTTGTCATCAAGTTAGAGCCATTTTGACACATTTTTTTTACAGAGTTATACAAATAATTTTAGCATAAAGTTAGGGTTTAAAATGTATATTTGTTTTTAAAAAAATTGTATTCAATATCATGGCCACCTTGTGGGAGGACACAACTTCAAGTTATCCAACAACACTTTTATTTTTTCTGTTTGGAAAATGATGATTCATCCAACCCAGAAAGGACGCAACAACAATCGTTATATACTATTCGGGATATAGTAAATATAGTATCCCCAATAATTCGTACACTTATTTAAAATTAGTAAATGTCACTCTCCATAAATTTAAAATCAATTCATTACCCATATTTTTAGGAAATACAATTAATCCAGGGGATAGAAAGCTATCCCGGGGTAGGATGTAATTTGCAATGCTACAATATATGCGAGTCGAGCATATGGAGACCAATATTAATAAATTGTAAAGAATATCGGAATGTGAGCATTTTATTCTAGCAAATTTATAGCAAGTAGGAAATAACTGGGTTCTCTTTTATGATAATGTTTCGCCTAAAAAGACATAGTTCACGGGACTGTACTACCAATCTATGGTATCTTGTCTCCCGGGTAGTAAATTCCCTCAAAAGTTTTGAAGGGGTTTAAAGGCGGTTGGTAAACGACCTTTGAGGCCGAATTCCATAGGGAAAAAATTTCTTACCTTACATTATACCTATGTTCATACCTTAGTTATATTCATAATGGATTGTACAATCTACTCATGTAAATACTCTCGTATCGTATGGATCATTATTCATTCAACTCATCTATTTATATATAAATTGTAAAATTAACTTAAGTACAAGGATGACAGTGCATTGTATTTTGGTGGAGGTCTGTCCCGCATCCATCCTTATGGGATGGGTATGGAGGTAGTTTTGATGAGAGTGAGATGGATATTGATATGAAAATGATATCCGCCATGAGTGGTGAGTCAGACGTGGATATTAATTCACACATGCCTGCTCCATTAGACCCGCTATTTATATACACTAACTTAATATAAAATAAATTATTATTTATCCATAATGTACATGAATTACCTATAACATTTTCATGTAAATACTTATTAATTTTTTAATATTTAAATAATTATATTAAAGTGGATTTTATGTTCTCTTTAAGACATAGCCATACATATGAGGTGAGTACAATGGGTATGAACTATGAAGTGGGTAGAGAGACCCATCATGAGTAATGGGACATGGTGAATTTTAATGGTATACCCTATGACAATGAGACATGTATATATTTGAAAATTTTAGATATGCATCTGCCCTACCCTATAATCATTCATACTTAAGTATTTGAGCCTCTTTTCTAAGGCACATCAGGAATTTTGTTTTGTAGGATCTTTAGTTATCAAATCAAGGTTCTATAGAATTTCAAGTTATCAGTAGGGGCACACAATTTAGACCTGATCTTACGGATCCAGATCTAGAACCGATCCACAAACTCTAATAAATTCTAATTATAAGTACTCCATCTGTTTCTCAAATAGTGGTATATCATTTTTTATGCTATAATTTAGGAGATACTAAATGATGAAATTGGATTGAAAGAAGAAAAAGTAAAATGAGTGGATGTAATAACCTTAAACTTACCATAAATAGAAAGTGTCAATATAAAAGAAACATTTCAAATTAAAAAGTGTGCCACTCCTAAAAAAACGGAGGAAGTATTTATTATAATTATTATTTTCTTACCTTCCAAAACTACATTTAATTCCTAAATTGGTTGTACCCGCAACATTCTATTGGCTGGCAAAAGGCGATCATCGCTCGCCCTCAGCGGCTCATACCAGCCGACACCCCCGTCATCGTATGAGAGGTAAATCATAGCCCAGCACCAGGACCAATGGGCCGATCCATAGACTCGGTGCGCACAAGGGAGCCTTGCAAAGCAAGAGCTCCCCACACTGCCGCTACCGAGTTTCGAACCAGGGATAATTGGCGATCCCACCCATCTCCCAACCACTGGGGTACACCCGACTACTTCCTCTGTTTCATTTTAATCTACACACTTTGACTTTCATCAATTAACTAAAAAAATATTTAATCCTTAATATCTTTTTTTTTAATGATAGTTAAAACTTGTGAAAATTTGATATTTTGAAAAAATGCGTTATAAGAAATCTAACAAGGTATCACCCAATAATATTTATAGTTATACAATAATTTAATTTTGTGGTCAAGGTTAATAAATTTTGACAAAAAGAATAATTAAATTGCAGCTTGAAATGAGACAAGGAGAGTATAATGGGTACAGTATAAAATTGCTTAAATTGAAGTTCCGTTCCTCCTATTTCAGCCCAACCGATTTCGGAGAAAATCAAAATCAGCCCAACCAAACCGCCTCGAATTTTAAGGCTTTAAAGAGAGGGAATTTAAAAAACAAAAATAGAAAGAAAACCACAATCACACACTTTCCCGTCACGGACAAGGTGTGAGCGCGCGCCAGTACTCCATCGTGGGAGACTCTGAGTCGGCTACTTTTCCCGGCATCCAAATTCCGATCGCATCAGGTAATAACCGTTTTAGAGGCTCCGAGCCTCCGAATATCTATAGCATACTGTACTGATTTATGTATGAACTACTGTGAGTTTCCTCCTTTTGCTGCATCAAGTACGTACTGTAGTTGTACTTTTCCGCCCTGTGAATTATGGCTGTATTGGACTCATTCGGAGGCGTAGCTTATAAATCTGTTGTGTATACGAGGAGGTCTCTTGTTTGCACAGGTTAATTTTGCATATACTGCGATGAGAAATGAGGTTATGAACGAGATGTTCTTATTATTTTGTGTGATGAAATTGTGTAGGTGTTGTTTTTGTAATTTAAAATTAGTACGTAGAATTGGTTGCCGTCACTTCTCAGAGTTGGATGATTTGTGTTTTTGATTCACTAGGTTGTGGAGCTATGCGTCTGGATGGTTATGTTGTGGAGGTTATAGGTCTTTCTCCGGATGTGACTGAAAAGGAAATTCACGGATTCTTCTCTTGCTGTGGTAGGATCGAGAACTTGGAAATATTCAGGTGATTTATTCTTCACTCCTAGGTGTAAATGACGAGTTAGTCTCTGATCCTGAATCATTATGTTTTTGTTGTACTGTTTGATGTTCTAATTTTCTCTTGAAGTTTCGGTCAGAAGCCCTTGATGTATTCAAATTTTCAAGCATGTATCTCGATTGTAGCCAGGATCACGTTAGAAGTGAGCTTCTCAAGTGTGTATAAACTTCTGAACCGTGTATGAACTTTTTTGGAGGCAACTGTATCTAGGATCGCTTTAGAAATGAACTTTTCGAGCATATACCTCAATATCTAGAACATGAAAATTCAGTACATCCTGTGATGGAAATGTGCCACTGATGCATTTATTTAGGCAATGTAAAGTTTTTGTTACTATGTTGTTAATGCCTGAATTCCTACTTGATTGAAAGGTGGGCTTGTTATGCGAATCGTCAATGTTGTCTTTCTTAGGGGACAAAGTAGAGTTCTTAGGAGATTGCTTCAGGTTCTGGTTACTTTGATGCTTTAATTGCTATTAGTTGTTACTCTTGACCACTCACACTGTGACCATTTAGTTGTTAGGGTACTCAAGTTTTCTGATCTATCCCAGTGATTCATTTCTCAAGTACAGGTACAAAGATCAATTATGCACTGCATATGTTACCTTCAGGGGCGCTTATGCGGTAGAAAGTGCTGTATTTCTCAGTGTAAGACTCTGCCAACACAATTTCTGTGAATTATTTATGGCTTTTGCTGCTTCCCGGGAGTAGAACTACCCTTTTTGCAAATTATCCGTTCCAACTAAACACTCTGTCCTTTTTAATATTTTCATGATTTCAGCAAGGGACTGTGTTATAGTTGAATGGGAGTGTGAATGAACTTGGGGTGCTTGCAAACACACATGATTGCATAGTTGGACTTTATTTAGTAAAACTTTTGTGACTTGTTGCATGGTGAGATCTCTCGGTAGCCTTTGGAAGTTGTTTACCCAAGAATACAAAATTGTTGACTCATGATGCATATAAACTACTCCCTCCGTCCCTGCAAAAATGAAGGAATTGCTTTAGCCTCGCTCTTTTATGCAAGTTGATGAGGCAGGGAATAATTGTGGAAAAGTGAGGAAATTTTGGGAAAAGAGTGGACCTAGTCTGAAAGTTGTAAAGTTAAAATAGGACATTGTGGGGATTTTACAACATATTCTTTGCCATTTTCGAGTAATTTTCAAATTACGTCATTTTTGTTGGGACGGACTTAAATGAAAATTGTGTAATCTTTGCTGGGACGGAGGGAGCGTAAATCATGCATATTCAATCTAAATACAGTATGATACCTTATAACATTGTTGAGGACGGTAGAATTGTATTCCACATCTAGCCTGATTCACCCCAATGAAGGATTATGTTTCATATCTCCACTATCCTTCACAAATTTGTAGAATGCAAACAAAGATGTCTTCATTTTCCAGTAAAAATCATTGTGTAACTTGCAACCATATTGCTGCCTTGAGGGTTTGACTGCTAGGCCAGGCATTAGGGTCCGATTGCCTCAGAATAAATTGTCAATTTGTATTGTGACCTGGGCCAAATTTTAGAAATTTACCTGTATTTGTCCTCATTTTCAGTTCACATGTGTAATCTTTGTCGTTGGTGTTTTCATATATTGTGTAGTGGAAAAACTTGAGCTATTTTTATCTTAGCTGCTTGTCTGTCATAACTGTCAACTTTATACTTCTGATCTCAATTTTAGGGAGCTAAGATTGGAAACCAGTCTGTGTCAATATCTCGCGTGGATACATCCATAGCTTATTCTGTCCTGGAGGATGACGATATGTCGAAGTTCGAGGATACATGTAGTTCGAGTGTACGTTACTTCTTCTTTTCAGCTGGTTGAAGTTTGGCCTTTTTATACACGTATTGAACTTTATGAGGTGTGAGGTGGAATGTGGACTGAACCGGCTGATATTTTAGCCACGTGGATTAATTAGTTCTTAACTGTAAATCATTGCAGGAGTTCCATATGGATCGATCTGTATCCAGTTCCGGAGAAGCTAGTACCGGGGTTCCACACGTTGTTTCGTCTCTGATAGGCAAGGGTAAAGAGGTACTAAGTAAGGCCAAAGCTCTGGACGAATCCTACCACGTCTCGTCCACAGCTGCCACAAAGGCGGTGCAGCTCACTGACAAACTAGGTCTTACTAGCAAAATCATTTCCGGTGTGGAGGTCGCCAAATCTGTAAATAACAAGTACCATGTCTCTGAGAGGACCGTGACGGTTGCATCCTTTACCGGCAGAACAGTTGTGGCTACGGCAAATGCTGTGGTCACCAGCAGTTACTTCGGCAGGGGAGCTCTTTGGGTCTCCGGCGTACTAGACCGTGCATCCAAAGTTGCTGCTGATCTGGGTAAAAGAAGTGCGCAAAACTGAAATCTTGGGTATGTTTCAATATTCGTTTGTCAATGATCATGTAGGAGAAATTTTGTGGTATGTTTGAAGATTGTCGCTGGTTGCAGTAATCATTTGTAGTTTTTTGACTTTGTTGTATTAGTATTGTAACGTCAATTGCCGGCCATGTCTGGAATCATTAGAGAAAAGATCATGGTCATCCACGTTTTCCTCGGTCATTTTCTCCTCTTTGGTGTCACTGATAAGTAAAAGTTGTGCATTTACCATCTCGAAATATCAGTTTCTCCTCATTTTCGTAAATTAGTTAATGTTTTAGTACGAGAGTCTAAGTGATTAACGATTAGATCAATCATCATAGCTAGCATTAGAGTCCTTATATTCCATTGTGAAATTTGGTTTTACTTAATTAATTCAATTATTACTACTGGTGTGTTCTAACATGACTAATCTAACCAAGTGCATATTAACATAAAACATAAAGGACACAAGACTTGGTTACGCAGTTCGATGAAATCCACCTACATCTGCGGGGTCTGACCCAGTTCAGAATGAATCCACTAATCAGAAAGATACAGTACAAAGTATACCATACAATTATACTCATCTAACTATAACGTGAATCCTGCAAGCCCCCCTTGTTATCGATCCGCCTTGATCAGACTCCCTCTGATCTCGAAACTCGTCGGCGCTGGATCTCATCCTCCCGAGGAATTAAGGAATATGATTCTGAACTTTGTGCAGCAGGTGTGTTGGAACACAGTATTCTGACTCTTTGCAATTCTCGAAAGATAAAAAAATTCGTGTGCAGATTTTTTCTATTAAGTCCATGAGTATGCAGCCATGTTTGTCCCCAATTTATATCCACGAATCAGATCTGAATACTCCTTGATTATCTCCACAATATTCCTATTCCAAATCTGATTCTTGAAGCATATCCAAATCCCATAAATAAAGGGATTTACATTATATCATTCTATCCCATATATTCGAATAAATCTTCTCCATATAAGTAGGGATTTTCCATAAACCAATTATGCTTCACACGCCTAAACATATAGCAGAAAATTTAGATTTTCATAACTCACAAATACCATAATATTCGGTCTTCTTTTTCCGTAAACATCTTTGCGTGAATATACTGCTAATTCGCATGTATGTCTTGTGCAAATGTAATTACTTCTCCACATAATATTATGATTACAATCAAATCTCTTGGAGATAAGAATTACCAAATCTAATCCCTTTGAGTAAGGAATTGATATATTCTCCAACTCAAATACAACTGGACAAGATGTATCCTTCTCGGATTCAGTCTTCAACCTTTCCTTATTTCACCAAAATTCCTTCTTTGATGTTGCAACTCAATAATACCATATTTGCATAATTTCCACAAATTGCCAACTAGATAAATCTAGACTTTACAATCTCCCCCTTTGGCATTTTATGGACCAATCACCTTTTGACATTTCATCACAAGAGGTTATGCAAATAAAGACATCAACCATGAAAACCATTCTGGATGTTGGAACATATAAACATAACGTCTCCACCTAAATTCCGCATTCCTTCAACATCCAGGAATAATAAGCATGTTGGAACATCAACCCAACGGAGCCAATAAAGTCATCCAAGAAATCCAAAACATCTTCCCCTTGGGACCATAAACATGCCACACGCAATAGACACAGAAAACCAAAATCTCCATTAAATGCAGCTCCCCCTGAAGCAAATCTCTGGCCTATGTTGGAACATAGCCACAACAGAACCTTTAAACTTCTTCAAGAGCAACTATCTGTGCCTCATCTAATCTGGCATCTTCTACCTCCAAAGTCAACATCTGAATGGATTGAGCTCTCTACTTCACACCATTGTACCACTCAAAATCTGGATCAATGTTGCCTCTCTTATAATTCTTGTAAAATCTTTCGATTGTACTCCTTGTAGATTTAGCCGGCAGTCTTGAGACCCAAATAGTCCAGGTAAGTTGTAAATCCACACTCCTCATATACACCCAGATCAGTTGTCCTTTCGGCTAAAATTATATCTCTCATGGCAGTTTGATCAGAAGTGCCTTCAATAATCTGCTCACCTTGTGCTGGAACACAGTCACCAATGTTGGAACATAACAGCTCTCATTGCTTCAGAATCAACACATCTCATACTCAGCTTCCTTCACTTCATCAGTACTTTCTCCCCCTATCTGGCGTTGGAACATAGACTTGTTCACCATCCAGATCATAATCTTCTCCAACCACAGTTGCTGATGTTTAAACAGCTGAAATTATAATCCATGTCCACGTCTTCTCAACCTGTCTCCAAACTCTGTGTTGGAACATGACCAGCATCATTGTCTTCCAACTCCTTATCATCATAAACCAGAATACCAGGAAGAACCACCTTTCTAATATATTCAACCATCATTTTTTCCACCTTTTTCTTCTTTCTATTTTTTTTGTGTTTTTCTAATTTTCTGTACACAAAATAAATAAACAAAGCTTCTACTGCTAAATAAAAGCTTTAAAGAAATACCTCAAATCTGACAAGCACCTAAGTGTTGTCTGAGGAGCTAAACCGTAGCAGTGTCCAACGGCTTTGTGAAAATATCCGATTGGTCTCGATGTTGGAACATAGGCTACCACAACTTTTCTCTCAACCCAAATTCTTACAAATACTTCCACCATACTCATCTTCAATTCAGCTTGCATCAAAGTCACAAAATCTTGTTCATGAAAAACAAGCAAGGTATGATCTTCTCCCCCTCGACGAAAACCTTTCTGAATAGGAAAGGTTGTGAGTCGCTTATACCACGCCTGTGGTGCTTGTCTTGATCCATACAAAGCCTTTTTGAGTCGATGATATACTTCCTCATTAACCACATCATGTAGGGGAGCACTCTTGACAGCTTTTTGATACATTATAAAATTCATAGTGCACACCATAACAAGGAGAATGCGAATAGATTCTAACCTGGAAACTGAGGAAACATCAATGAGGGAGAGAAAATATTGTAGACCAGCAAGTTCCCTATAATTAACCCAAGGGATCGATCGAGTCATTCTTCCGCTTGATTCAGCCTTCACCGATGTTGGAACATGGGAGAGTTCTGGAGAGGACGATGTTTCAACATTGTTGAAGATATAAGAATCACCAGCTTTATCTTTAAGATTTGTCTCATCCGATGTTCCAACATCGTTACGTCCTTGATCTGAGAAATCAGCCGATGTTGGAATATGGTCAGCCGTACGATCTACTTCATCACATTTGACACTGCAACAGTTCACTTCTTGTTCCAATAAGTAACATTTGTCTGATGACCGAATATCAGTAAGCACTTTGTTGTTGCCATGTTTCACTATGCACTTTTCTTTATGGAATTCCACGGTCATATTATCATCACATAGCTGGCTGATACTCAGGAGATTAGACTTTAGGTCTTCCACCAACAAAACACCAGTGAATACGGGGAATCCTTCAATATGCAGTTCACTTATTCCAACCACTCGACTCTTCTTTCCATCGCCAAACGTAACAAAACCACCATCATATGGCTGGATGTTTGTTAGTAATTCCTGAGTTCCAGTCATGTGGAAAGAGCAACCACTATCAAAGTACCACAAGTCTCTAGAATGTGCAATAGGAGACGTGTGAGCAATAAGGCAAGTACTCGTGCGTTTAACAACCCATACCTTTTTGACCATTTTTTATCGTTGGACATCGTCTATGTTGGAACATACTGAGAGTTGTTGCCCTGTCATGATATCTCTGAGCAGTTTTCGACATTGTTCCTCTGTATGACCTTGATACATACAGTAGCTACAGATGAGAGGTTTCCTTTGATGAGTCTTGATAAACTTTATTTTCACCCCTTGAATCTTCGACTTGAGATTGACCTTGCTACCTGATGATTTGTCAAACCCGATTCCATGTCGATCTCCAAAGTTTTTCCCATGATCAGAATGTCATCAAGTTTCGCCGTTCCAGTGTTTAACTTGGTAATAGCTGCTTCATCCATCTCAGCTCTCTTAGTTGTTGAGCTTAGATTCAAATTTAACTCTTCAATATCTCTTCTGAGTTCACCAACTAATACTCGCAACTCTTTCTCCTTCTCGCCCAGATGATTTTTCTCTTCCTTCAACATTCTATTTGTATCAACAACTTGAAGCCACATGGCATACATCTGCTCATATGTACTATAGATATCTTCATCACTCACAACTAGTCCGTCATCATCACTGGACATGCCATCAGAACCTGTGTTGGAATATACAGCTCCATCTTTCTCTGACATGTTGGAACATACCTCAACTGATCCACTGTGAAATTTTGCTCCAAATGCCATATAATTGCTTGTAAGTTCCTTTTCGTCTTCTTCATCATCTTTACTCCATGAGGTGACATATGATTTTCCTTGCTTCTTTAGGGTATTAGCACATTCAGCCTGGATGTGGCTGTATCCTCCACATTCTCGACATTGAATTTTTTCAAACTGCCTTCCTTCACCACTTTGATTTTTAGAGAATTGCTGACTTCCTTGTTCCATCTGAGTTCCACGATTACCAAAATCTTGAGGACGAGTTTTGTTTCCACCAGATCTTTCATGTGAATTCTTGTTTACCACCTTCTTCAGCATTCTTGATAAACTCTTGGTGATAGGAGCAAGTTCTTCAATTTCATCATCACTATCAGATTCATGAATGACCCTTGATGAAGAGGATTTGAAGGCCAACTCCTTCTGGACTTTCTTTGCAGGCTGTTGCATTGTCATCTCATAGGTCTGTAGTGATCCCATTAGTTCATCCAAGGTCATGGTGGCTACATCTCTTGCTTCTTCTATTGCTGCAACCTTCATAGCAAACCTTTTAGGAAGTGATCTCAAGATCTTTTTCACCAGTTTCGCCTCTTTGTATACTTTTCCAAGTTGGTATGCCATGTTGGAGATATCCCTGAGTTTTCCATTAAATATGGCAATGGTGTCATCTTCCTCCATCTTGAGTTCCTCAAACTTTGTGGCCAACATTTGTAATTTAGATTCTCGAACTCTACTGGTTCCTTCATGCACAGTTTGCAGAATATCCCATGCTTTCTTTGCTTGTTGGCACGCGTAGATGAGTTTGAACTGATCTTCATCTACTGTAGTAAATATGACATTTAATGCTCTAGAATTTGCCAAGCTTCCCATTTTTTCACCTGGTGTCCACAACTCTTTAGGCTTAGATTCTCCTCTTTCAGAATTTCCAACAATAGGGGGTTTCCATTCTGTTTCAACATAGTACCAAGCCAACTCATCCAGTGAATTTATGAACACCCGCATGAGAGCCTTTCAATAGTTGTAATTTGTTCCTTCCAGCAGTGGTGGCCGAGACACAGAAGCTCATTCTCTGGTCGCCATTGGTAAAACCGGATCTCACTTTCCTTGACACAACCAAGGGAATAATAAGTGACCAAACTCTGATACCAATTGAAATTTGGTTTTACCTAATTAATTCAATTATCACCACTGGTGTGTTCCAACATGACTAATCTAACCAAGTGCATATTAACGTAAAACATAAAGGACACAAGACTTGGTTACGTAGTTCGGTGAAATCCACCTACATCTGCGGGGTCTGGCCCAGTTCAGAATGAATCCACTAATCAGAAAGATACAGTACAAAGTACACCATACAATTATACTTATCTTATCTAACTATAACGTGAATCCTGCAAGCTCCCCTTGCTACCGATCCGCCTTGATCAGACTCCCTCTGACCTCGAAACTCGTCGATGCTGGATCTCCTCTTCCCGAGGAATTAAGGCATATGATTATGAACTTTGTGCAGCAGGTGTGTTGGAACACAGTATTCTGACTCTTTGCAATTCTCGAAAGATAAAAAATCTTTGTGCAGATTTTTTCTATTAAGTCCATGAGTATGCAGCCATGTTTGTCCCCACTTTATATCCACGAATCAGATCTGAATACTCCTTGATTATCTCCACAATATTCCCATTCCAAATCTGATTCTTGAAGCATATCCAAATCCTACAAATAAAGGGATTTACCTTATATCATTCTATCCCATATATTCGAATAAATCTTCTCCATATAAGTAGGGATTTTCCATAAATCAATTATGCTTCACACGCCTAAACATATAGCAGAATATTTAGATTTCCGTAACTCACAAATACCACAATATTCTGTCTTCTTTTTCTGTAAACATCTTTGCGTGAATATACTGCTAATTCGCATGCATGTCTTATGCAAATGTAATTACTTCTCCACATAATATTCTGATTACAATCAAATCTCTTGGAGATAAGAATTATCAAATCTAATCCCTTTAAGTAAGGAATTGATATATTCTCCAACTCAAATACAACTGGACAAGCCTTCTCGGATTCAGTCTTCAATCTTTCCTTATTTCACCAAAATTCCTTCTGCGATGTTGCAACTCAATAATACCATATTTGCATAATTTCCACAAATTGCCAACTAGATAAATCTAGACTTTACACATTGTATACAGTATCACGGGGTCCAATCACAACTGCTCCCTCACTGATACTCTTATTCCATGTGTATTTAAAAATAAAAAGAAATTTATATCTCACTTTTCATAGAAGTTAACTTCTTAATATTATGTACAAATTTTATCTGAAACTATAATACGACGGTATTACTATTTTTTTATATATAATAACTGAATACGGACATTTACAGTTTGCACACAGTACCGCAGGCCATAGCTACAAGGTGTTTATTTGTTTCTTCCCTTCGCCTATTTATGAAAGAAAAGACGGTCGAGTTGGGTAGTTTAGAGACTAATGGGGTCACTGATAGATAGAGTTCCTTGAAGATAATAACAAGGAAATGAATTGAGTAATGAATGGTTACAAGTGCTAACTTGTAAAATTTAATATTAGGACCGGGATGTCGGAAACTAGGCGTCTAATACTTGTATTTAGTCCGATGGAATGGAACAATCGAAGGTCCACTGTAAATATCTCACTGCATTAGGTGATCTTCTATTATCTAAATTGTATTGGGTGCTCATAATCTAGCGAAGTGTCTATTTCTTAGAATGTGATGTTTGGATAGGGGGAAAAACACTTTCTTTGAATTTTAAAGATTTTTTAAATCCCGAAGCCTAGCGTCCTTTGATAACACTCTATCACCTTAATCCATTAGTTTGTTGAGGGTCAGACACTTTATCCAACGTAGAGGAATAGTCCCAGGGAGGGAGGAAAGAAAATTTTGTTAAAATCGGATCTACGCAACTCACTCGGTGAATGAAGTAGCATCCGGGACCCCTATTGACATAGAGGTTGAATTTATAGCATGGAGGATGCACTCTCTCTATCTCAGCTCTATTTGCATATTTATTTAATTTGAAAAGTAAAAATCAAATAGTATATAAGATAATATATTATCATGTGGATAATGTTAGAAATATCCTAATATCTATTTTAATATGATCAACTTTTTATCATTGTTGAATGTACACAATAAAAGATATTAACGGTCAATTTTTTTTATCAGCTTAAAATACTCAACCAGTGCAAATAGAGATGAGACAGATGAAGTACTATTTTTTTTACTAATAGCATAATTGACCATAAATTTCAATTGGTATATAATTAATAAAATTATCATGTGAGATATTATTAGATGACAAATTCTTGGGAAAGACCGTCTTTCCATATGCTTATGGAAAGATGAGGTTTAATCATAATAATAAAATGTTAAAGGTCTTAGTTGCAATATTAATAATTTATTATGCAACATGTAGTAGTTATAAAATATATAACCCGATTCATACAATCCAAAATTTTTATCTTCATTTTTTCTAATTTACACTTTAAACACTGGTCTTTCCATAACTTATGGAAATACCGTCTTTCAAGAGACAAACTCTTATTAGATTCCATCCAATATCTATTTTCTAAATATGAAATATTTATGTACCATTTTTTATATGCAACTAAATTTATCGATGACAAATATGACTACAGAAGGGGAAAAAATGAAGTTTTCCTCAGAAGGGGAGGAAGTAGTTAGTATGGAAATTAGGCATTTGTCCTCAAATATTTGATAGGAAGGAAATTGATTAGGAAGTGGACGAAAAAGATCTGCGCAACCCTGATTTGGGTAATTACTTTTTTAGGACGATCACTTTCTCCTATTCAAAAATTTCCCCAACCACTTGCTACTTGCTAAATCCACATAACCATGTCCAACGTTAAATTATCCACTTATTTTATAATATTATCTTTTATTAAAGTTTGATCGCATATTTAAATAGATATATAAAATATAATGTCATAGTATGTGATATTGTTGAATTCGTCGTAACAAATCGTTTTTAGAAAGTAACTTTTTATTTGTCGTTATTATACATAACTAAACATAATAACGGTCAAATATTTTTCTCTAAGTGTATTCAATGATTAGGTTGCAGTTTAAAATATCTGCAACTAATCCTTTGAAGATTGACTTTGGTCAACAATTAGACGTTGAACAAGTCAAACGGCGGGAGAAATTGAAAGTTTTGTTTATGTCGTACTCAGTATAATGCATCTCTGGTCCACAAAGAAAGAACATTCCAACGGGCCAATTTGTTCTGCCGACGCACAATCGTTGGACCGTTAGATATTATTCAATTTAATTCAATGATTTTTAATTATGTTCACCTCAGTTAAAAAGACAATAAGTTCCACATAATAGTCATAGCTCTTGGTAAAAAATACGGTGTGAAGAAACATTGTAATTATAATTAGATTATATTTTTCCCCCTTTTCCTAGCTTGTATATGTATTTTATACTATTATATAATGTATCATGAGGTCATGAATAAAGACAGAAGATTACCCCTTATTTTCTTTAATATTTATATTCCTTAACATTCTTTTAATATGGCATATAGAATAGAAAGATAAAATATTTTAGTTGAAATATTAAAAATTTATCATACAATGTTCATTATTTATACTTCCTCTGTCCCTATTGAAGCCGCATAGAGAGAAAACTGAACAAAAAATTTAAGCTTTGCAAAAGTTCAAAATTGCCCCTCTGCAGGCCCAATGCATCCCAGACATCTTCTTTCTCATGCTTCCCAATCTCCCCAACAGACTTCTTCTTTCTCATGCTTCCTAATCTCCCGAGTAATCAACGCATCCGGAGCCGCCATCGCCGGGCTTCTTCCACCGAGAAACACCGCCATGTGATGATAGGCAAACCCGCAACTGGGCCAAGGGTACCTTGGGCCGAGAGGACTTCATGGCCGCATCAGCACAATAAATCTCCTTAATAGAGAGGTGTACATCAAGGCGTATAATCCAGAGATACGTTACTCCCTGACACAGTATAAATATATAGGTACGCAATCACTACAGAGGACTATTAAACATTTTGACTAAGAAACTTACCGACTTAAACATCAAAGAGTTTACCCCTGGGACCTCCCGGGGCTTTTGCTTGCAGATCAGCACCGAGGGACTCGGTGTTACGACTCGACCTTTTTCCAAACGCATCAATTAGCACGCCCAATGGGACCTATTCAGTCGCGTTTGAGTTCCTTGGTTTATATCCACCTCCACGAATACTCGGAGGAGTGAGAGGTTAAAGCTGAAAGGAACTAGCGCTATCGAAGAAGTACAATCACCTTATCGAGGAAGAAGAAGGAGAACGGTTAACCCCCCAACATCCTAGGAAGTGAAGAGAGAAGCGGTGCAAGTCTCAGCTGGAGAGCTGGGAGGAGAGCAAGGCTCCATTGGATAGATCCCAGTGATGCCTGAGGGCCCTAGAGATGTAGCTGGACCCTCGGGACCTACTGTGAGTAATGCATGTCGAGAAATAAGGCTTGCAAATCCTACACCAGATGTATACGCCGGGGAATATGATGAGTGAGATAGTTATTTCACGGAGGTCTCCGGTGAGTCACTGATGGCTTATGGCAGCTTTGAACAAGCCTTACGAGCAAATTGGGCAACATGTGTGAATACCTCACAATCTGACTTAGCCAGGGCTTTTCAGATGTTACTAGAGGCGGGATATCAGGTTATGCCTGCTTCAGCCCTAATTGCCCACTCTCGAGGCATGAGAGCCCCAATTGTCTCTTCGATGGTCATGGAAGCCCCATCAAGCAACGCCGCTCAGCCCATGCTAGCGTTTCCTTACTTTGGATACCAAGCATGGCCTCAACCTTCATTCCCTGAACCCCTGGGGATAGCACGTTCTGGACCCCCTCCAGTTTCGACAACCTTGATGGGAGAATATCCCAGAGCTGATAAGCCTTCGTTCCCCAAACCCCTGGGGATAGCACATTCCGGACCTCCTGCAGTTCTGGTAACCTGGATGGGAGGATATCCCAGGGCGGAGATGGGGTATGGTTCTCAGTGATATAGAAGTATAGGAATGCCGAACCCGTCAGTAGATTATGACTTGTACGCCTTATAGGTTATATGGTGGAAGTTAAGGGATCACGATAGCCTGGGAAAATTTGGGCAGGTAACTCAACCCCTTCCGGATTAGATGGCTTATGGCGACCCCCATAGAGGATTACTAAACCCTAGAGAGCAAAGAGGAGATACTGGAGATGCCCTCAAGAGAGAGTTAGACAGGCTGATTGGGCCACTTGGCCAGTGGCAAGATCCCCGTTTTCATCCCTGATAACCTCAAAGTGAGGACCCATAGATACCAAGCCCCCAGGGAGGCTCCCGACGTATAGTGGAGAGTCTGATCCCAGGGAGTTCATCCAGACATTCCTTAGTCTAATGAATTCAAGGAATTTCGACGAAAAGTTAACTTGCAAAGTGGTGGGAAGTTATCTCCGAGGAAAGGCTCAAGAGTGGTATAACAAGTTGCCAAAGGGGTCTTTTCACTCATACAGAGATTTTAGCGTGGCATTGTTGAGTCAATATGCCCAAAAGAAGAATTTTACCAAGACCTTGCTTGAGTTATACCAAACGATAGAAAACCCTGGAGATTCAACAGAAGCCTTCTACCATCGCTGTGTAGATGAAAGCTTAAGGGGGGTAGAGACCACGGAAAATGAAGTGATACAAGGATACTTACTCGGGATGAGAGACATAGAGCTATACAAGAAATTAAGTGACAATGTTCCTCGAACCCTACAGAAGCTTCAGGAGATAGTCGAGCAGCACTCGAAAGTTGAAGAAGCCACCAGGAGAAAAAAAGAGAGTATGGTCGATAAGCCAGGAAGAAATAATGATCATTGAGGGAAAAAGACAGCGGAGGCACTCTGGCCTAACTTTGAGAGGTACACTCCCGCTAGTAGGCATCTAACACTGATCCTAACTATTTACAGAGGGGTATTCAGACAAGCGCGCGACTTCCGTGGTAGCAGGACGAAGGGCTACGAACTTATTCTGTGACTTTCACAAGGATTATGGCTATGATACGAACTATTGCATCCCTTTGAAATGGGAGATAGAAAGGAATGAAAGAGAGGGACGGCTTCAGGGACCCAGACCTAGACGAGGAAGTCAAGGAGAACCCCCTCGGCCCCGGAGGGACCGTCCACCATATAGTAGATATCCTCATAATAACATGGGTAGAGGAGATGAAAGACATCAGGGACAAGAAAGTTGAGGCCGAGATCAGGCAAGAAGGGATGAAGGTCCGCGAGAACAACCCGCTCGAAACCAGGACAATAGGAATGGGGATAATCCTCCTATTTAGAGAGCGATTAACATGATAAGTGGAATAACATGAGAGAGGTCTTCAAACTCAGTCATGAAGGCTAATTCTCAAAGGGCTCCTGTAGAAGATCCAAACCATAAAAGATTCAAACCGGACGAGACAATCACATTCTCAAAAGCGGATGTTGTCCCAAACCTAACTCCGGATGTGGATCCAATGGTGATAGCAGTGGTAATTGAAATGACCTTGGTAAAAAGGGTCTTTATTGATGATGGAAGTGGGGTCAAAATAATGTTCACCGAATGTTTTGATCAGTTAGATATTGGAAGGAATAATTTGAATAAGTTAGCTACCCCCCCTCTCAGGATTCACGGGAAAATTGATATATCTCATAGGATAAGTCACCTTGCCAGTATGGATATCTGAAGGGGATAATGGGTAACGATCGAATGCACCTTCGCAGTGGTTGATGCTTATTCCCCGTACAATGTAATTTTGGGAAGGCCTTAGATGTGCCAGACTCGAGCAGTATGGCCCACGTATCATCTAATGATGAAGTTTCCAACAAGTAGAGGGATAGCTTCCATCCGAGGGGATCAGGCCGTGGCTAAGAGTTGTAACCTCATAGCGGTAAGAGAAGCAAGAGGGGTGAGAGTTGTAGCTTCGATACATGGAGGAGTTAACCTTTGTGAAACTGAACAAATACCAATCTTTGATAAGGGGATAGTGGCTGTGGGGAAGCTTACCCCTGGGGATGTGAAGGAGAAGCTGAGCAAGTTAATGGAGGAATATGAAGATGTGTTTTTGCGGGATACCTTAGATCTTACAGGGATTTCTCGGGAATTAGCAGTCCATAGGTTAAACATTGAATCGTGGATTAGGCCTGTCAAGCAAAAAATGAGAGTATTCACACTAGAAAGGTCAGAAGCCTTCTAGGCCGAGGCAGACAAATTGCTAAAGGTTGATATAATCGGGGAAGTATTTTACCCTGAATGGCTAGCCAATCCATCTAGTTATGGTCCTAAAGCATGATGGTGCTTGACAAATGTGTATAGATTTTACAGATTTGAACAAAAGCTGCCAGAGGATAGACCCCTTACCTCCCATCGATAAGTTGGTAGAAGCTATTACAGGGTATCAAGTATTGGCTTTCTTCGATGCCCACAAGGTTTATCACCAGAATATGATAGCTGATGAGGACAAGGAAAAGACTTCGTTTATCACAGATGTGCGCACGTACTCTTACAAGAAGATTCCCTTTGGCTTGAAAAATGCAGGGGCAACATACCAGAGGCTAGTGGACAAGTTTTTTTAGAAAACATATTGGTAGGAATGTGGAGATATATGTGGACAATATGGTGGTAAAGAGCAGGAGGTAAAGAGTAGGAGTTATGAGGAATTCTTGATGGATTTGAGGGAGATTTTCTAGATACTCAGGAATGCAAATCTAAAGTTGAACCCCGCCAGATGTGTCATAGGAGTGGGGGCAGAAAATTCCTAGGGTTCATGGTATCAGAGAGGGGAATTGACGTTAACCCAGAGAAGGCTGAGGCCCTGATAAGGATGAAGAGCCCCCATAACATAAAGAAAGTACAGAAGATTACTGGATGTCTTGTGGCTTTGAGCAGATTTTTGTCGAAGGGGGCCGAGTAACAGTTGCCTTTCTTCGACGTGCTCTGAAAAGCAAAGAAGTTCGAATGGAACGATGTGTGAACGTACTTTTCAAAAATTTAAGGATCATCTTTGAAGGTTACCAACGCTAATGAAACACAAGAAATGAGAGGTCCTGTTCCTGTACATCTCCACTTTGCCCTTGGACATTAGTGCGATACTTGTGAAAGAAAAAGGCAAAGTGCAGCACCCTATATACTTTGTGAGATGAGCCCTACGGGGACCAGAGACAAGATACACCACCCTCAAGAAACTTATACTAGCACTGGTACATGCCGCTTAAAGACTGCGACCTTATTTTCAAGGACACACAATCATCTTACTCACTAACTATCCCTTCAGGAAAGTCCTATTGAAACCCGAGGCATCAGGGAAAATGATGAAGTAGGCAGTAGAGTTGGGAGAACACTACATACAGTTTCAGACAAGGGCAGCAATGAAAGGTCAAGCCTTGGCGGACTTTATAGTCAAAACCACTGAGACTATCGAGCCTATTAAAATGGAGGAGGAAAAGACAGTCGAGAAGGAATATTGAAGGAAAGAAGTATGGAGGTTATACGATGGTTGCTCACATTCAGGAGGAAGTGGGGCAGGAGTCTTACTCACTAGCCCTGATGGAAAAGACTATCCGTACGCCTTCAAAGTAACAAATAATAAGGATGAATATGAATTCCTGATCACTGGTTTGCGATTAGCTACGGAATTAAATGTGAAGGATTTGGAGATCTATAGTGACTCCCAGATAGTGGTACAACAGGTAAAGGGGGAAACGAGGCTAGGGAGAACAACTTGCAAAAGTATCTAAAGTTTGTGAAGCCTCCACTCAGGAAGTTCAAAAGCTATACCTTGGAGCAATTACCAAGAGAATACAACCATAAAGTTGATGCCTTGAGCAAGTTATCCTTATCGAATTTAGGAGCGGAGTCTCAAGGGCAGTTTCTAATGGAAACCCTTCAAAATCGATGTTTTCGGGAGCACATGGTAGTGGAAGTAGAGGAAGAAATTTGTTGTATGACTCCCACTGTTAAATATCTTCGAGATGGGACACTCCCGGAGAATCCTATCAAAGCCAGAAGTGTCAGGCTGAAAGCACCAAAATATGTAATGCAAGAGGGAATTCTGTATAAAAGATGACATCTACAACCGCTGCTCATATGTGTGAGCCCCCTCGAGGTGGAGTATTTAATAAGGGAGACCCATTAGGGTATATGTGGGAGTCATCAAGGAGCTTGGTCAGTACCGAGGAAGCTTATCCGAGTTGGGTATTATTGGCCCATGATGTTTAAAGATGCAAACCAGTGTATACAAACTTTCCATCAATGCCAAAAACACGTATCATTGAAGCACATTCCACAGGAGGAGATGATGAGTATTCATGGCTCATATCCATTTGATAAATGGGGTATCAACCTAGTTGGGCCATTCCCTAAAGCCCCGGGAAAATTCAAATATTTGATCGTAGCGGTGGATTATTTCACGAAATGGGTTGAAGCTGAAGCATTGACCAATATCATAGATTAATCAGTCATTGCTTTCTGTTGGAAAAACATTGTGTGCAGGTTCTGGATCCCAAGGACGATCATAACGGATAATGGGAAGCAGTTTTCCAATGATCCCTTTAAGAGGTGGTGCAATGAATATAAGATCCATCAAAAGTTGACAGATGTTTATCATCCACAGGCGAATGGCCAGTTAGAAGTTACCAACTGCACCCTCGTCAGCGGAATCAGAGCTAAGCTCGAGGGGGGCAGCCAAAAACTAGATGTGGGAATTACCCAACATCTTATAGGCATACAGAACTACGGAATCTTTGGCCACAGGGAAAACACCCTATAACCTAGTCTATGGTTCCAAGGCGGTGATCCCAGTTGAAATAGGGCTGCCAAGCCCAATGATGATAGCTATGATCGGGGAAGATGTTAATAGTGAAAATCGACGTCTGGATCTTGATATGGTTGATGGAGCGCGAGAGTTAGCTTCGATACATAAGGCTAAAGTGAAAGAAAAGGTGAAACATTATTATGATCGAAGGGTAAGGAAAGTACAGTTTGCACTCGGCGATCTAGTTATGAGAAAGATTGAGAAAAGCAGGCAGGAGGCGGAGGGGAAGCTCACAGCTAACTGGGAAGGACTATATCGAGTGGTAGAGGCATACCCCGGAGAAAGCTATACCCTCGAGACCATGGGGGAAACTCATACCAGGAGATGGAATATCGCTAATCTCCGAAGATATCACCACGTATGATGGGGGCAAATAGCGCCGATAAATCCCGTGCCAAGCGCTAAGGTTGAGCTCAAACGCTCCCACAAAAATACCAGCTAAAACTGAAGGCTTGGGCTCAAACGCTCCTGTAAAAAATCCAGCTAAGACTGAAGGCTCGAGCTTAAACGCTCTTGCAAAGTATTCCACCTAAGGCTGTAGAATAGAGCCACGAGCTCCTGAATTGTATTCCAGCTAAGGCTGTAGAGTAGAGCCACGAGCTCCTAAATTTTATTCCAGCTAAGGCTATAGAATAGAGTCACAAGCTCCTAAATTATATTCCAGCTAAGGCTGTAGAGTAGAGCCTAAATCGTATTCCAGCTAAGGCTGAAGACCAGAGCTATGAGCTCGCAAGAGCAAAGAAAGAGGGAGGAGTGAAAAAGTAATATCCTTAATCCCCCTGCTAATTATAGACGCCGCTCAATGATCTAGTGAAAAAATTGGTGTAGGATGTAGGTGAAAAACACCGAACCTGGGTAAAATCATTGTTCTTTTTTATTTTCAGTTGATTATTAATTGCTTACAATTCACTTGTCGAATGCTCTGGTGTATCACAATCTAAGGTACAAAGGCTCAGAAGGCCATGATCATAAAGGCAAAAATAATAAATAAATAAATAAATATACCAATATACGAAGGACAGGAGCAGTAAAAGGTACTAGCGGAGTATCGAATGCAATTACAATAGTTTCTTTGATTCCTTTTCTACTCTTGCTACTTCTTCTTGTATCCTCGTTATTTCTTCTGCCTTGACACTAGTAGCACGCTGAAGGTCCTTTCGTTGTTCCTTCTCGGGATAGTCATCATTACTTATTTCCAAAGTGGATCGATGATCACGGGGGTGGGTCCACTTCCTCGCAGATCTCCCATAGGGGTGTTTCGAAGATCTTTCGCCCCTTGCTACTTCTTCTGCTTCTGAATTCGCAGAGGACCTCCGACTCTTAGGAGGAGGAATGAGTAAATTTGTTATCCATTCGAGGATAGCAGTGTAAGCTTCTTTTTGCTTGAAAGTCCCTCACGCTTCCACCTTTTTTTATAAGCCAGTGGTAGGAAGCGTGCATAAGGAATTTGGGCAAAACTTGTCTAAGATAACTTTGGGATTAGCTACCCCATGAAATAAGTTATGAGCTTGAAGGCTTTGATAGCAGAGATGAGCTTTCTTCTCCAACTTGATGTTCTGCCTCTGCAGTGTCTCATTTTTTGACAGCAACCTTGAGCTTTTCCCTAAAAGTGATTCTGTTATCGAAGGTTCATCGCTGATAGAAGTACCGGAATTGGAGAACACCTCGTTTAGCCTCGAGATTTCACTTTGTGCGACCTCATAACACTGCGCAACGTCACCCAACTGAACCATAAGCCCATAAGCCTGGCCCCGAGCGGCTATAAGACGACTCTCAACTATATGCAACCTTTCAGCATCTGAAAGACACCTTTTAAGGGAACCAAAATTTTGGATTATGCAGTGACCGTCATCTTTGCAATTGGCCTCTAGGGAGTCAGTATCATTGACAACCTTAAGAGGGATGACACCATTGAATTTTTTACAGTCGTGGTCCTTCAAGCGCGCTACAAAAATTAGGTGCTTTCCACTTTCCAAAGATTTCAAGTCCACCTTAGCAAGATCAAGCTCGCGGCTGAATTTAGGTTGGAGATGCTGTCTTGAAGACCAACTATAAAGGGGTGGGTCTTATTACGCCACGTCTCTAGTTCTTCGGAGCTTTTCTCCAAGGCCATCACAACATGAGCTAAGTCCCTTCTAGCGGTTTCGAGCTCGGCTTTAACCATAAGAAAATCTTTGTGGGTGGATTGAAGTTCCCATTGCAATGCGTTGAACCACGCAAATGAAAAATTTTGGAAAAATACATCAATAAGGGAAATGAAATGTTCATATAAAAGACCAAAATCAATTACATGGGGGCCCAAAGAGGCAAAATTATAAACTGGTCCCTACTACGATATCTCCCACTTGGACCTCTTGAGCTACTGTGGCCTCCACCTCTGCATCCTTGTCTTCTTCATCCAGATCGGGCAAGGTGTGGATATTGTCTAGGGTGATGTACTTCCCCGAACCCCTTAGAAGGCCCATCATGGGTAAGCTCATTCAACCTGCATTCACAGTACTTTCCCACTTTTGGTTTATCGTCTCGAGCCCTTCGAACTTAGCCTCTTCCTTCAATGCTTTGACGTCGTCCTCGGATAGGGACGATCCCATCTTAGGAAGAATCACTTCATCCACTAAGCTGGATCTCCCAACACCCTGGGAAACACTCAGAAGGTTTGCAAAGAGGTCAAAGAGCTCCGGGCTTCAAAGAACTTTATCTTTGAAGGCCTCCAACATGGCCATTTGAGCCTCAGGGTCTGGGGCTTGTTTCGCATCATCGACAGCCAAATTCTTTTCAAGTGTTAAGTTCTCCTAAATGCTCTGGAGTTTAGCATTTTTTTGTTGGGGAGCCTCGAGCTCCAGCTGTAACGAGGCTATCTCCCTATTCTTGTTTTCATAAGTGGAAGATAGTTTAGATCCTAAGGTCCGAATGAAGGAAGACAGGGAAGCAATAATGATGGACCTCACACCGTCCAACTCCTTGACAACCTGAAAATAGGTGGTGGGGATAAGTAAACAAACAACACATATAATCATTCTCAAGTTAATTTGATGAAATAACTTACCTCAGAATTTTTCACAAAAGAACCAAGTACAGTGGTCCCTAAGGCCGAGAGACTTAATGAAGACACCAAACCATAGGTAGCGGCGTCAAGCTCCTCATTAGAGACCTTAGGAGCATACCTCTCATGAGAAATTTTTTGACGACCCTCCCTAACGGAAAGATCGTCCTTGGGTTTCCACTTCAACGATGTGTCCTTGGGGCAACTGTCTGAATGGGGGAGTAGGGGTAACCTTCTCCTTGGTGGAGATGGTGTTTGCTCTTTTTTTGGTTATATCACCTGCTAGACTCTAGCCCACTGAAGAGAAAGAGGATATTAGACAAGGTACAACAGAAAGATCCAATATAAATATGATAGTAAGCAGCAAAGCAAAGCACACAATACATGAATGACACCTTCAATGTCAGGACAGAAAAGGGAATCCTCAAGAGGGGGCTTTCGGATTTCTAAGTCATAGGAAGATTGTGGCTTATACCCCTTAATTGGTTTCCTTCTCTTCGGACCTACTGGAGGCTTATCGGTTGGGGCTAAGTGGTGCTGTCTTAGAAATTTCCTTTTCTTAAAAAAATCGTAGACAAACTCTTTGTAAACCTCAGGGGGCCAGGCTTGACCCCCAACTAAGTGGTTGGAATTGGTATCAGAGGCATAATAAAGGGGTGAGGATAGTAAACAATCTCGAGCACTCTCTAGGCAAGGAGGGCAAACAAACTTTTCAAGGAGCTGGGATTTGACTTTCACATCGGGATTCCATCGAGAAACCTTATATCTAAGGAAATTAAATGTGAGAGCCCTCTTAGCCTCCATCCACTTTCTCACATTCTCGGGGAGAGTAAAAAAGCTTGTGTCTCCTTTGCCGAGGAGAAAAAGTAATAATCTTTTCGGAGGAGTTATCGTTGAAGGCCATGGTGAAAAGGGAACGAAACAACTTATACTTTGGTTTGATGTCTAGGTTGTAGCATTGACAGAGAAATAACATGAGGGTGGTTATGGCGTTAGGATGGACTCAAGCGGGGCTTACTTGGAAATATCTTAGCACCCACAAGAATATCAGAGGAAAAGGAAAACACAACCCTGATCGGATCTGGTTTAGGAAAATGACCGACCTCTCTTCTGGGGGATCTTTGAAAGACTCTGATGCCCCTAACCACTCTAATTCCACATCAGCAAGAATCCTCTGACCTGTAGGTAGCGATCTTAAGACCCCCAATATAGTCCATGACTTATCTGGGGCTGGGGGCCCATACGTTTCTTCTTTTACAGGGGGGCCTTGGGCCGGGGGCTCAACAGTGGAGGAGGCTTTGTAGTGGAGCAGCCCGCTATCCTCCTCTAACAATCTCGAAGGGCCACCCTCCTTAGAAGAAGGGGAGCTAAACTCAATGTCTCCGACAAGCGAAGACCTCTAAATATATCCTTTCCCTCGGCCGAGAGGCCAAACTCAAGGAAAAACCTCCTCACGAAAATCCAAAATTGGCATGTACCTTGAAATACCAATCTCATCGTCGCTAGGGCTGGAACCCTGGGGAGAATGCCCCGGATTGCTAAGCGTAGCTTCAGAGCCTCCCCTTCTAGGAGATTCCCCCTCAAGTCTCTCAAACTCAATTTCGTCAGAATGCCCCCTCTCAACGGGTTTCTCGCTTAAATCAGCCATGGGCACAAAGGATAAAGGAGAAGAAGCGAAGAAAGATGAAGGTTAGGATAACTTACCGATGAAAGTAGAAGAAGGGAAATGTAGGCAAGGAACGAAGAGAGAAGAGAGTACTGAGAAAACCTTTGATATCACCTGCAGTTAAAGTGAAGAGAGCGTGGAGAAAATGGAAGTTAAGAAGCCCAAATAAGACAGCTAGAATAATGACTAACTTGGGAGAAGGGAAAATTTGAAAAGACGTGAAAAGTTGGTGTGCCTTTTCATAAACTGCTCCCTGACGTGCGAGTTCCTATATAACCAACAATTGTGCGCGCCCCTTGGAATTCTGCTAAAAAGAAAATAATAATAAATGATAGTCACAAAAAAAATTAGATGACACCTTGGGGTTAGGGATTCCTTCTCCTAGAAAAACACAAGTGGAGATCCCCGACACCCTCTACAAGAACACGTGAACCCTGTGGCTCAGTAATGAAGGATAAACGTGAGACTCCTCAAAGATCTTAACCCCGAGGGTACCCTCAAATTTTCTGGGGGCTCTTGATGATATGCAAACTCGCAACTGGGCCAAGAGTACCTTTGGCTGAGAGGACTTCATGGCCACGTCAGCAAATAAATCTCCTTAATAGAAAGGCGTACGTCAAGGCGTATAATCCGAAGATACGTTGCTCCCTGATACAGTATAAATATACAGGTACGCACTCACTACAGGGGACTTTTGAACATTTTGACTAAGACACTTGTTGACTTAAGCATCAGAGAGTTTAACCTTGGAACCTCTCGGTGGCTTTTTGCTTGCATATTAACATCGAGGGACTCGGCATTACAACTCAATCGATTTCTAGATGCATCACCATGGATTCACTTCACATCGAAATGATTTGGTCTCGACCGGCCCGAAGATGAATTCCTGACCTACCCATCTTTTAGATTCGAAAAAAATGGTGGATTGTCGTCGAGGGTTGTCGATGAGGGTTTTGTCAACCCTGAAATGAATTGCATCATGGGTTTCGATTTTGATTTTGGCTATGGTGAGTTTCAATTTTGGTGGGTTTTGATTTTGGTGAGTTCCGATTGAGGGTTTAGATTTTGGAAACGATTTTGGATTTGATTTTGGATTCGATTGAGGGTTTTGATTTTGGCTGTGTATGTGAAGGTGGTGCGATGGGTAATGCGGTGGTGAAGGTTTTGTGAATGTGGCGGTGGTGGCGGTGGTTCTGTGGTGAAGGTGGTGGCAGTGGTGGTGTGGTTGTGGTGGCGGTGGTTCTGTGGTGAAGGTGGTGGCGGTGGTGGTGTGGTGGTGGTGGAGGTAGTTATGTGATGAAGGTGGTGGTGTGGTGGTGGTTATGTGGTGAAGGTGGTGGCGGCGGTGGTGGTGTGGTGGTGGTGTGGTGGTGATGGTGTGGCGAAGGTGATAGTGGTGGCTGTGGTGGTGGTGGAGGTGCGGTGGTGGTGGTGTGTTGAAAGTGGTGGCAGTGGTGGTGTGGTGAAGGTGATGGTGATGGTGGTGGTTGTGGTGGTGGTGGTGGTGTGGTTGTGGTGGTGGAGGTGTGTTAGGTATTTTTAATTTATTTTATAAATACTAAGGGTAAATTGGTATTTTTACTGGTTACAATTTCATAAAATAGAAAGTCTGCAGCTTTGTCAGGGATAGACTTAAAAGGAAAGTGTGCAGCTTGAATTTGGACGGAGGGAGTAAGTCTATGACTTGATTAATGCAATCCAAAAATTTTAATTTCTTCTAATTTACAGTTTAAACCTTAGTCTTTTCATAACTTATGGTAAAGTCGTCTTTCAAGAGACGACTCATTAATTAAACTAAGCTAAATTAAAATTAATAAAAGATTAAAATAAATATTAAATTAAGGCAAAGCCTTGGGAAAGATGAGTTTAATTTTAATAAAGAAAGGTAAAAGATTTTACTTGGAATATTAAAAATTCATTATACAGCATGTAGTGGTTATAGTGTTTATAACCAGATTCATGCAACCCAAAAATTTTATCTTCATTTCTTTTAATTTGCACTTTAAACATTAATTTTTCCATGTCTTATAGAAATATCGTCTTTCAAGAGATAGACTCTTAAATTAAGCAATATCAATTTTTTTTTTTTACTTAAGTTAATTATTCTTGGTCAAAGTGCTGAGAAATTGGAGTGAACGAGAACTCTAATGATCATCTACCTTTCACCATCTCATAACAGCAGAACAATTTTCCCCTTAATTCATACTCCCGTCACATAATTAATGACACAATTATTTTTTCACAATTTTTAATGATTATATTTAACTGTTAATATCTCTAGGTACATATAATGATTATGCATATAAAATTGGTATTTAACAAATAGACATTAATATATATATCTAATAAGATCTCACATATATACATATATATTAAGTTTTATTTATGGTAAAGATTTAAAAAAAATTTAACTTGAAAAAATTAATTATGTGAGGGAGATAGTAGAAAACTAGTTTGACTAGTTTTTAGGTTTCAATTTCACATGCACTAATTATGGAAGCTTAGATATGTGAATCCATCATTACACATATAATTTATTATTATAAATGAAAAGAAAAGAACAAAAAAGAAAGACATGAAACAGAACAAGCCAGCTCCTCTCATTAAACTTGTACTCATCACACACGCTTGTTGAGTAGGAAAGTGCATTTCCATTTAGGAATGTGCAATATGCTATTCCTATTCTAATCCGATCCGAATTTCTTATCAAAAACTTTTAAGGTTTAATATGATTTTCATTACCATATTTTTGTTTATAATGAAGCTCAATAGTTTCTTAATTTTGTTGAATATTGTTATAATTTTTAATTTGTAGCGTTTACAACTCATATGGTACAAGTTAAATGAAGATGTAGGAAATATTTGTAGTCGGACATCTTGTAAATGAAAGGAATTTTCAACTTAAACATGTGATTTCTTAAATAGCTTTGTTTTGTAGCATCTAAAAATAATTTTGGCATGGAAGATAGAAAATCGATATTTTAGTAAAAAAAATTGAAAATTCTTTATGTGCGAGATTATATTTTGTTTGACATGAAAATAGATAATGACGATTCAATTTAAAATTTGGATAGAAGTAAATTAATTCAAAGACCAAATTTGTAATAAAATAAGTGAATCACCCAGATTGTGAACAAGTTCTGGAAAACCAGTTCAAATCTAAAAAATAAATAAAAATTGGAAAACTGAAGGAGTCAGTTATGGAAAGAGGATTTTCTGATTCCAAAAAGTTGTCACGCAATCTGTACACCATCAGTATATATATATATATATATATATATATATATATATATATATATATATATATATATATATATATATATATATATATATTATCAGATCTTGATTGATTCTGGACAAGTCATGATTACTAAGCTAGTCATGGTCAGATCTAATATTGTTATACCACCTGTCAGCAGTAGATAAATTTTCGAATATTGTGATACTATTGTTAGAGTAAATCATGTTTCTTATCAGATCTTGATTGATTCTGGACAAGTCATGATTACTAAGCTAGTCATGGTCAGATCTTGATTAGCATATTCAGATCTTGATTGATTCTATATATATATATATATATATATATATATATATATATATATATATATATATATAGAAGCTAGCAACTAACTAATGTACATGTTGTTTACAGTTAGAGCCTAATTAATTTGTAACTAACTTAACTATACAATTGTTCAACTTGTAGCAACAAACAAATTGTACAAAATGAGGCTAACTAATGCTAATCAAAACTGACTATGCTAACTGATACTGCTGCTGGATATAATGGTCATTTAACATATTTTGACCAATTTTACCATTGACTTTACCTGAAAACCACCTTTGGGTACAAACAAATCATTTTTTATTTAATAATTACTGAACAAACGCGGTCTTGACCTTGGAGACCAAAAAATGTATTGCATTATATTTAGGGGGACCAAAAAAGTAATTTAGTCATAAATACTCTTAAAAAGGAAAAATTGATGCATCAAACCAAATAATTTGTATACCTTTTGGTTAACTGGATATCCTACAAATATGCAAGGGAAGCTCTTGACTAAATTTGTCTTTATGAGGTAGAACATTGGTAGCATAACAAAGACTCCCAAACACCTTTAAAACTGAAAAATCAGGAGTTTTATTGAACAATACCTCATAAGGTGTTTTCCACTTCAAAACAGAAGATGGTAATCTATTTATTATGTATGTAGCAGTTAAAATTGATTCTTCTAAGAACTTAGTGGGTAAATTTGACTGAAACATGAGTGATCTAGCTACTTGTAGCAAATGTATATGCTTTCTCTCAACTATACCATTTTGTTGATGTGTATATGAACATGATTTCTGATGTAATATACCTCTGTTAGACAACAATGCTTGACACTCACTACAAATGAACTCAGATTCATTGTCTGACCTGATTTTGTTAACTGAAGTATCATACTGAGTATTGATCATGTTTAAAAATGTATTGAGCATTTCAGTTACGTCAGTTTTTTATTGAAGCAAAATGTCCAAGTGGTTCTAGTAAAATCATCTACATCAGTTAAGAAATATTTGGATCCATTTATAGTTCTAACTTTATGAGGTCCCCAAAGATCTAAATGCAACAAATCAAATGCCTTCAGTGAGGTAATTGAAGAAGATTGAAAAGGAATTCTGCATTGCATAGCAAGAGGACATATTGCACAATTATTATTAAGATCAGGTAAATGCAAATGCTGCAAAACATTATATGATGGATGGCCTAATCTATTATGTAAAATATGAAGCTCAACATCACTCATTTTCATAACAGGAAAAGATACAGAGTTATTGAACATGTGTTTTCTTGAATATCTAGTTATTGCTTCTGAATCAAAAGATTTCTGATCCACTATGTACAGTCCATTGACCTCAACAACAACCCCTATGACTGAGTTAGTCATGAGGTCCTGAATGAGACATGAATCAGAGAGGAAATTAAAATGCATGTAATTCTCTTTGGACATCCTACTGACAGAAAGCAAATTAAACTTGAAGGATTTGACAAACAAACAATCGGTGATTATGATATTGTCACATAATTTCACAGAATCTGTAGCATCAACAAGCACAACTGATTGGTCAGGAGATATATGTGAGTTTGACTGAGGCTAGGTTTTCGTGAAGTGAGTAGTAAGGGATTACTTCACATGTGTGAAGAGGCTCCACTATCAAGTATCCATACATCATTCTTAAAGAAGATTACAGAATTAGCAAGATGAGTTAGTAAACTACTTGCAAAGTCACTATAATGACTGAAATTCACATGCTCACTGGTTTTTGTTATCTCCTTTGTTTTTCCCTTCATCAGCTTTCCAAGATCTTGTTGCATCTGCATCATAGCTGTGATCAACGACTGCAGATTTCCATTGGCAGCAAAAGTAGTTCCCAGATCTAGAGGAATATCCTGATCATAGCCTTCATTTTGTCCAGATGACACAACAAATTTTTGCTAGCATT
Source organism: Rubia yunnanensis (assembly GCA_037428765.1). Taxonomy (NCBI): domain Eukaryota; kingdom Viridiplantae; phylum Streptophyta; class Magnoliopsida; order Gentianales; family Rubiaceae; genus Rubia; species Rubia yunnanensis. The sequence continues at coordinate 7,476,767 of CM075069.1, forward strand.
TTCCTCCTTCGTTGCCTTCAGTCCTCCAAGCTGGATATCCATGCAATTTGAAGCATGTATGCTTGGTGTATTTCTGTGACAATGCTCACACTTCAAAGCTTTCTTAGTTTCAATGTCATTCTTCCTTTGATATTACCTCATAGCATTCCATTGTCCTGGATTCACAGTCTTGACAACATTGCAGAATTGTCAATCACATTGACATAGCTCTGCTAAGTCCCCCTCTATTGCTCAACCTTTGCAAAAAGAGAACATGTCATGCTCACATATGGCAATGGATCCATAGTGAGCACCGACTTCATAGTCACTATTCGGTACCATAAGAAACTGCTGAAACTTATCTTCATTCTCACGTGCAGTCAGATATGCATAGAATCCACATATGCAAGTACATTTACAACAAATACATTTCAATTTTGGCCTCTAATGTCAAATTCATCCCACTAACGTTTCAGTCTAAAGTAAAACTGATTCACTGAATCACTTCTTTACTTGATTGAATACATATCTCTCTTCAATTGATAGAAGAAAGGTTCATTCAATGTGCCAAATCTTTCTTTGATCTCTTTCCACGGTGATTTTGCGTCCGTAGCAAACACAAAATTGCTCGCTTCTGGATTCATTGAACTCAAGATCCAGTTAATCAAGGTAGAGTTTGCTCTTCCCCATGCCTCATAAACGGGAAAATCTTCATTAGGTTATGGAAATTCACCTGTCAGGAACTTCACCTTGTTCCTCGATTGCAATGCAGTCATCATTCCACGGCTCCATGTCAGAAAGTTTCTCTCATCTAGCTTCTCCGTTACAAGCACCAAATTCACATGATCAGAGCTCTAGAAGAACATCGGATCATCAGGACGAATTCTGACGAAGCCTTCATCATCAACAATATAGCTGGTTCTCTTTGTTTTTGACGCTGCATTATCATCAGCAGCAGCATCATATTTGGAGGTACTCATTGTCAAAGAGGAAAACAATTATCAGATGTCTGAGAGCTCTGATACCATGAACAAACCCTGGAAAACCAGCTCAGATCTCAAAAACAATTGGAAAATGGAAAACTGAAGAAGTCAGTTATGGAAAGAGGATTTTCTGATTCCAAAAAGTTGTCGCGCGATCTATACATCATCAGTATATATATAAAGCTAGCAACTAACTAATCAACTTGCTGTTTACCGTTAGAGTCTAACTAATTTGTAGCTAACTTAACTATACAACTGTTCAACTTGCAGCAACAAACAAACTGTACAAAATGAGGCTAACTGATGCTAATCAAAACAGACTATACTAACTGATACCGCTGCTGGATATAATCTTCAGGTTTAGAATCCGCTGGAAATTAAAAGTTATAGAATCCAAAATGTTTCAATCCAAAAATTTGAAATAGTTTTGATCAGCAAATCCGGTCCGCTCTATTAATTTGTTTAAACAACCCTATTTTCATCTGACCAATTAATCACTTGAGGATAACTAGCAAACCATCTCATTAACCTACTGATCGAGGAATTATCATCACTTAGTTTTTGAATGTTCAACCATGCAGTCGTGAGTACGTTGTAAATATGAGTGAAAATGCATAAAAATTAACGTTCAACTTTGACGATTTATTTGCGAATAGAACAATCTCGTCATGATTTATGAACCAAAGGAAGGGAGGAAATCACTTACTAGACTATGATATGCACTAATCATGATAAAGATAATCATAATTGCAAATTAGCCTCTCTTCAAGTCTCAAAACCTTCTAGCTGTACAAAAAAACCCAAACCAAAACAAACCAAAATGTATCACAAGTTACAAATTAGGCATCAATCATCAAAATAACTCAATAATCACAACAAAGTGGACATCTCGTAAGTCCATTTTCATTGCAATCCGGACATCTTTGGAACCCAAATTCACCCTCCAAATCCTCCTCTTCATCATTTTCATCGCCATACTCGCCGTCATGGTAAATCTTACAGCTTCCTGAACACGTTTCACATGGCACAAACCTAACGTCCCCGCATGCCTCACACGATGCCCCAGCCGCCACACCACCACCATCATCCACTGCCTCGCACCCCTCCACCGCCTTCTCGAGCCGCCCCTCCTCATTCATCCTCCTTATCTCCTCCACCCCACCCAAAAACTTCTTCCCAATAAACACCTTAGGCAATCCCCCTTTACTTACAAACCACCCCTCGCCCAATAACTCTTTAAGTTCGTCTTTAAATCCAGAATGCATAGACACATCTCTCTCATCAACCTTAACCCCTATACCCTTTAAGATCACTCGGACAGAACAGCAATCCTCGTACGTCTTCCGCACTCCTCGGAGACTTGTGAAGTACACGATCAGCCTCTCCTTGCCATGCGCCGGCCCCGGCGGAGGCGATGTTTCCGACGAGGGGACAACTTTGTCTTCGCCGGCCGGCGGCTGCTTGAGATGAAAAGGGCTCGTCGGAGGGAGGTCCTCCAGGGCTTTCCGGAACGAGGAAATAACTTCCGGGTCGAACTCAGGCTCCAGAGAATTGGATGATTCGTCATCCGCCATGGTTAACCACAGGGGTTTCCTTGAATTTTCAGAATCGGGATTTTCCTGAACTTTCGGCGTCGGATGATCGTCGGCGGCAAAGCCGCCGGAGCCCAGGTGGAAGGAGAAGCTCCGGAGATGGTGAAACGGAGATGGCTTATTGGGTTTTCTCAGATTCAGGGGACTCGTGTCCTCAAGCCCCGCCATTAATTCCCAAGCGTCGATCGTCTCCGGCTCTCCCGGCGGCGTTGTGACCGGAGTTCTGGGCACGATCTTCGGAATCTTCTCGTCCATCATCGTCGACCAGGTCCTCGCTTCGACGACTCCCATGGCGAACTCCTCCTTCCTCAGCAACACCAAATCCTGGCATTTTTCTTCTAGATACTTCTGATGATCCAGTAAATCCAGCCGCATGGAGCCCAGGGTGGACGACGTGAGCGCCACCACGTGGTCGCCGTCGCCGCCGCCGATCTCCGCCGGGAGGTAGGCGTGCAACGAGTAGCTCCGCCGCACCGGAGAAGGCGCCCCCTTGCATTTGTTGCATACTTTGGGCTTCGATGTGGCGCAACCCATGAATTGAGTACTTTTTCTTCAATCAATCTCGATCAATTGGGGAATGTTCCATTCCCATTCCCCAATCAATCAGCTGGATTTGTAGGGGCGGATTTTCAGAATCAAGAACAATTTGAATGATGTATACTCTATAGCATCATTGAAAGAAACAACACCAAGAATTCAACAGAAATTCTTGAAGATTTCGGAATGGAAAATGCGAAAGAAGGTGAGGAAAATAATGAATGGTGAATAGATATGGAGTTATTGATATCGTTCTGGCAGTTTGAAAAGGAAATGGGAATGTCTGAATATATATGTCTTTTACATAGAAAACTGATTCAAAAAAGGGTCCATTTTTTATTAATGGGAAATAGAAAGGGAAACGAAATATTTTAACAAATACGTATGTGAAAAGGTGACAAATGGGAAGGAAGGAAGAATGCGGGAATTATTGCTTAAATGACTCTCTTTTTCAAGTATATCTGCGCGCTCCACACGTTGTATCAATTAGACTAATCTACACACTAATTAATTGGTCCTACATTGATTGAATGCCAACTTCCTTGATTATAACAAGATTATGCGAATTTGGTTTCATGAATATGGAAAAACTTTCAAATTCTTTCCCTAAATGCTCATCTAATCCACACAATCTAGTTTCAAAATGTGATTGTTAATTTCTGTTAAGGAAATAGAAACCATTTCCTTGTAGAAAATGTTATACATGATAGTTACCTTATAGAATTAGTTATACATGGTAGTTACCTTATAGAATTAGCTATAGATGATAGTTACCGTTATATATTGCAATCCTCATCATTGATGAGATGGGTCATTGATTAATATCAATGCACCGTAATTTCTATAAATAGAAACTCTTTCCTTAACAATTTCTATAAATATATTTCTTTTTAAAAACATTATAAAGGTATATTTTATGACATATAGAATGATATAACTTTCAGTATTTTTACACATTCTAAATGTTTAATTGTAACTAAATTCACAAATTATATTACTAAATAACATATGACGGTTGTCATTTTTTTTAAGGGATTATAATTAAAATGTATAGAGATTGGACTGGAATGTCAATATAACGTAAATGTTATAACACATTTTTTACGGTTACAAATTTATAATTTAAGATTTTTTTTTGAAACCCAAACATTTTTGATACTATAAGTGCATCATCTTGCGCGTCCTAATCTTTATAATAGTGTAGAAAAATGTTTATTAGTATAGATTAGCTCTGAAAATTTTGATATCAAATGAAGATAGTGTAATCTAATGATGAGTTTAGTAGACGAAAACTTGTGTTTTAACCATAGGGAGGTTCCAACAAACCAATCGTAACATAATTAACTCTCTTACAAGCAAAGTTTAATGAATAATTTAGTAAATAAAAAAGGGCGAAGCACTACCATTAGTTGGAATTGGGCCATCCATGTATGCAGCTAAGTACTTTCTGTTATACCACCTGTTTTTTTATTACTCGTTCCGGTTCACTAACATTGGTTCACTTTATTTTTTTGGATGGTTTTTAAACATTATCTCTTTTTCTTTGTCAAATTCTAGATTATTTTAATCCACTCATTTTACTTTTTAAACTTTCAATGCATTTTCCACTATTAGTTATATTTTTTCTAAATTCAAGTGCCAAAAGCAAGTGAGCCAATGTTAGCAACCGGAGTGACTTAGTCGGAATAATCGAAAAGAATTCGCAAGCACGAATCCTAGGGTTTGGTTCTGGAATCCACCAGAGAGAGAATAATTATCGAAAATATTATTATGAAAAGATGAGTCTCTGGAACATACAAGAGGTCCTTAAATACTATAATGAGTTCGAAAATAAAGAAAAAAAAAGGAAATTCATAATAAATTCCGAAATAAAATGAAAATAGGAAAACACTCAAAAATAGTAAATTGCCATTTTGATGTATTAAACGACCTCAAATGGCCAAAAACAGCATGCTAGTAACTGTTGTAGTGCTCGTCGAGAAGGTTTCAACGCCACCGGAATCGCCTGATTTTAAGTTCGGGCGCAAAAGTAATGGTCAAAACCGTATCGGGCCTTTGCTTCCATTCACCCTGCATTAGGGATGGTTTTTCAACATTGGCTCCTTCCATTTTTCGTAAATTCTAGATTATTCCCATCCACTTATTTTACTTTTCTAACTTTCAATGCATTGTCCACCACTAATTTTATATTTTCTAAATTCAATTGCCAGAAACAAATGAGCCATTGCGAATTGAGGGAGTATATTTTACTTTAATTTGAAGAATTTTCAACAATTAATTAACAAGTAGATGTCGGGCCTGTGGTGTGCGAGATGGTACATAATCTATGTATAACCGTGACTCATTTTTTTTAAGAACGATTAGATCAATTATAATAAATTTTATTTAATTTTTTTAAAAGTTAAATTATTTATATTTATATTTTTAATTTTTTTTATAAAATTAAAGAAATTTATTGCAATAAATAGAAACAAACATAAAATCACCATTTTTTATATTAATTTAAATAATTTCACCTAATATATAGATGGTTTAAAGTAAGAGTTCGTGTATTTTTTGTACTAATTATAATTTATTCAAAATATATGAAGATGATTAAGCGAAAGGATTAAAAAGAAAAAGAAAATAATAATAATTATCTAACTTTTTATACTACAACGTGTCACTGTTTTAAATGGAACTAAACTAAACTGCATTTAACCTAATAAAAGAAAATGGTGAAATTAAGAACAATAAAACTTAATTGAAATATGAATTCAGTTTATTTTAATTTCAGTTTATTTCTTTAATCAATTGATTTCTTTACAAAAGGGAAAGGGGAAAAAAAGCATGTGTTTCCTCTAGCCTCTAGGTAAATTATAACGTACCGCATTGTATCCTAAATACAATTTGATTACAGTTACTTGATCAGTTAATTTTCACAAAAGTTGGAATATGCATCAACGGTACATTTTAAATTTAAATTGCATAGAAGTAGTCCCATATCGTATCCGAGGGCCATGGTTTGCGAATAGTTTCCTCTGCCAAATTACAGAGAGAGAATTCATATGAGTAATTTTGAGCTGTGTAAAATTGTAGAAAAGCTGTCAAAAAGTGTGATGAGATAATAAGACGTACAGTTACACATTCTACACTAATTGATCAACCAATTTTAAACGTACAGTACCACTCTATGCATGGACCATACTCCCTCTCTCCCTCCCAACTTAAATTACATGGAATTTATTTCAATCTCTTCTAGAAATTTATCTAACCATTAATATATTTTTACGGGCTTTTCTAATTTGTTGTAGACCTACTCCTGATAACCCCGTACCTAGGGGTATAATGGGAGCATTCGATAGGGCTTGGTCCACCTCATTTTCTTGGTACGCTCAGGTCATACCGGCCCGCCCATGACCTAAGAAGTAGGAAATAAAAAATTGCTTTTGAGAAACTGCTTACTACGATAAATTCAACAATATCACATAGAGTAAAGTGTGCAATATGGGACGGATGGAGTATTCATTTTCCTTTTCGTGTTGGGACATAAACTAAAGCCTAAAGGAGTACTGCACATTGTAAAATTGATGAAGAGAGGTTGACATGTCATTGAATTAGACCTAGGAAGTAGGAAGTGGTTGGTTACATAAAACGTGAATGCCAATTTTCGGGCATATTATGAATCAATTTAACTCATCAACTACTAGTAGTCCATAATTAGTAAGGGCGAATTAAATTACCACCAACATGCACTTTTTTAAAAATAAATATTCCATCCGTTTCGACAACTTTTTTTTTATTGTTTCATATATTGACACACTTTCTATTTTTTGCAAGATTCATTCAATTCCATCCATTTATTCTACTTTTTACTTTCTGCATTCAATTTCATCCACTCATTTTTTTCACCTAAATCAAAACATTTAAATCTATGGTACTGCTATTAATGGGACAGGGGGAGGATTGAGGGTTGTGTTAAAATTGTGAACCTTGGAATTGATGGCCATGTCGATACAACTATATCTACTGGGTAGATGCATATGACTTTAAAAACTTGATCGGGATCATCACTACTCTATTGTCTCAACCTCCCCATCTCTTTCCGTTTAAATTGCACATATTTTTTAAATATTATCTTATATTAAAGTCTAATTATATATTTAAATGGATATATGAATAGCAATATTATCGTATATGATATAATTAAATTTATCGTAATAAATAGTTATTACATATTAATTCTTTATTAACGGTCAAACACATATATATTTTTAAAAGATTAAATTATTTTTTTGGTCCCCTACAAAGTATCTTTTACTATCTTTTGGTCCCCATTTGCAAAACTGCCCATAAATGGTACCCAACAAATTCAAAATGATACGTTTTGGTCCCCAGAGGTGGTTTTCAGAAAAAGTCAAAGGTAAAATTGGTTAAAATAAGTAAAATGACCATTATACCCCTGAGTTTAAAAAAATAAAAAAGAAAAAGAAAATCAGATGTCTTCTTCGTTCATCTTCCGCCACTCGTCTTCCGCCTTCCGCCTTGCACCACCGCCGCTCGTCTTCCGCTGCCGCTGCCTTCCACCACCGCTCTGTTCGCGCATTATACATTCGGACGTTGGCTAGCTTTTGGTACCTCGGTACCAAGAGTATTGAAGAACTCATCGCCAATAGTGCTCTTCTTCCACCTGCCACCGCCTTCTCAAGCGAACCTCTTAATGGGAATTTTGTCTGAATTATTGTTGAATTTCTTGTTCAATTTTAATCGGATTCCATAGTTTTTCGTTTGGTTTTAATCAGATTCGTTCGGTGTCTGAAATTGGTGTTGAATTGCTCGCTCGTTTGGTGGAATCCGTCTTGATGGGGATGTTGTACAATCGGGCAGATTTGGATGCAGCACAGGTGGAAGGCAGCGGAAGACGAGCGGTGGAAGGTGAGTGGCGGAAGGCAGCAGCGGTAGGTACCGCGGAAGCGGCAGGTGAAAGGCGGAAGGCGGAAGGTGGAAGGCAGCGGCAGCGGAAGACGAGCGGTGGTGGAAGGCAGCAGCAGCGGAAGACGAGCGGTGGTGGTGCGGCGGCGGCGATGGAAGGCAGTGGCGGCGGCGGTGCGGCGGTGGTGGCGAAAAATAAAGAAAAAGAAAATTTTAAAATTATGAATTTTTAATTGAAAATATTTTTAAATTAGTAAAATTATCATTATACCCCTGACTATACTGGAAAACCATTTAGCCTTACCGGAAAACCACCTCTGGGACCAAAACGTATCATTTTAAATTTGTTGGGTACCATTTATGGGCAGTTTTGCAAATAAGGATCAAAAGATAGTAAAGGATACTTTGTATGGGACAAAAAAAAATGAGAAAAGTGCAAATATAACCCTATGTAATTGAAGAAAGTGCATATATAACCCTGCAATGTTCGAAAGTGCAGATATGACCCTATTTATTACGGTTATGTGCAAATGTAACCTTCTGAGCCGATTTGTGGCCGGAATGTAGTGAAATGACGAAATTGTCCCTGACGGATTGTTTTTAAAAAAATTGGAAATAGGACCATTTTCCCACATGATAGTATTACCCCTGAACCACATTGATATCCCTTTGTGTCTTCGATTCCCGCCCTAACTCAACTTCTCGTCGTCTTCCCCCCTGAACTCAGCGCCAAGAAGAACCCGAATCCAGACCCGCTCAACCCGCCGTGCTGATTCCCGCCGGTTGTGGTCTCCATTTGCAGTCCGGCGAAGGCGTGGGTCTCCCACTGACGTCGGCGAAGGGAACCCGGTTGTCGTTGCGGGGCCGTCAAGGGAACTTGAAATTGCTACAGTAAAACCCCCGAAAAATGGTATGCCTTCGTAAATCCGTGGGAATGTGCATTTTTTTGCTGTTGAGGAGCATGTTTTTTGTGCGTTTAACCTTTTCATCATTCCGTACATATGGAGAGAGCGCAGAGCTGTAATGAAACCAGGGTTTTTAAAGGTCGATTTCATTGCTTGTCATCTGGATTGGTGCTCTAAATATGTTTACTGCTGTGCGTGTGGCTGTTAATCTGCTCTGCTTCCATGGCTAGGGTTGAAAATGTTGATGGTTGGGAAATTCGTTGAAGGGGTACTGTTTTTACTGTTTCGATGTTGTGATGGTACTCCTGGGGGTAGGTTTCATGATGTTGGCTCTGTTTTGTTCTATGGTAGGGTGGACATGCACCATTTTGTTATGTTCGTTGAATGTGTGGAAATGCACTATTGTGTATGATGTTGAACATGTCTGTGATTTGTCACTTGTTCTGATTAATGCTTTGCTGTGTGATAATTTTGAATGTTTGTGATTCATCAGTCCTTACTGTAAATGTTGTTTGGTCCTTGTCTGTGAACTAGATTGAAGAATATGTTGGTTGCCGTAGATGGGAAAGGTGGTGAAGTTTCTGGCCAAATGCCGAATGTTCAATGTTTCTGTGACTGAACCTTGACATGAGGCCCTGTTGACAGTAGATGAATCTGCTCTTTGAAAATTGTTTCCTGTTAGTGCATATATAACCCTGTGTGTATTTCATATGTGCATATATAACCCTGTATGTTCTTCATATGTGCATATATAACCCTGTATGTTCTTCATATGTTCATATATAACCCTGTATGATCTTTATATGTGCATATGTATTCCTGTATGATGAAGATATATGCATATATAACCCTTTTTGTTTCTGGTATGTGCATGTATGACCCTGGCCGCTCAAGATATGTGTATATGTAACCCGTAGTTTTTACTGAATTGCAAAGTTACCCTCCTGACTGGGCAAATGTTACTTTGTGTGTATCTTACATGTTCCGATGTCACCCTGACTGTAATTGTATGCGTAGACATAACCCTTACATTATCTTCATGTATTCATAATTTTTTATCTATCTTTCAATGTTTTAGGATGAAGTGTATACGATTATCCTCCGTCACGGTACCCGTTGGAAGAGGCTTGACGGTATTGACCCCGACAGATACTCTCTAGTCGTCCTCAAGTCAGATTGTACCGAGCATTTCTTCGGGGACGCTGAGGCATGGAAATCGATGGATTTGATGTTCAGTTTTGGGGATGATCGGGTCAGCCTGCAATCCGAAGAGGATGTCACCAAAATGTTTTCCTCAAGCCGTGGAGGAATTAATTTAGAGGTGTATTGTCAGGTCCGTACCCCGACCGAAGGTGGTTCTCGGGGTGAGAGCAGCGGAACGGGAAAGCAGGAAAGAACGAGGAAGAAAGCTAGTGGAGAAGGTGGTGGAGCGGCGGCCGAGGGCTTGGCGGAAGAACACAGCTGCGAAGATGAAGATTACGTGCAACCCAATCCTGAAGAAGGCCACGAACAGCAAGACTGGGACTGGTTCCATCGGTACACTGAGGCGGGTTCCGAGATTGAGTCGGATGGGGATGGTGGCAGTGATGGAGGGAGGGGTTTAGACGTAGATAGTGATTTGGATGATGATCCGATGAATAACTGTACGAACAAGGACAAGTTCGAAGTCAAAGCTGGGGATAAAATCCAACTATTTAAGGGGATGGATTTTCAGACCCAGAAAGATTTCAAGGCTGCTTTGCTCGACTACTCATTGCAAGAAGGATTTGTGTTCAGAACTATGAAGAGCGAGAAGAGTAGAGTGACAGTGACTTGTGCGGCGGATAAATGCGGATGGAGGCTCCATAGCTCGACACTTCCCGACGGCCATACATTTAGAATTCGGTCAGTGGAAGGGAAACACACCTGTAGGCAAGAGGTGAAGGCACCGCAGGGATGGATATCGAAGAGGATTGCTAAACTTCTTCAGGCTGATCGGCAGGTGTCGAATGAGGTGCTGTTGGAACACCTGACATCTTTTGGTGTTCAGCCTAGCCGCTACAAGCTGATGAGAGCAAGGCAGTTGGCCGAGTTACTGTTGGATGGTAGCCACGGTGAATCATTCAAAGCACTGCCGCAGTACTGTGAGGAGCTGCGTAAGAGCAACCCCGAAAGTCAAGCAATGATACAGTACGGCCTGGGACAACCAGTTCCATTTGTGAAAAGGGTCTTCATTGGCTTTGAAGCTGTGAAGAAGGGATTTCTTGCTGGATGCAAGCCCTTTCTAGGGTTTGATGGCTGTCATCTCAAGGGTCGGTACGGTGGGGTTCTGCTTAGTGCAATTGCCAATGACCCAGATGATGGCATATTCCCACTCTGCCAGAGGCACAGCCAACGACTGTGCAGAAATACAGGAGGACAAAGAAGAAGGTCAGACGTAAAATATCAGAGGACGAGGCTGAAACGGATGGTAACCAGGCTGTCGAGGTACATCTGAACTCACTTAAGTTATGTCTACAATTTAATGAACTCTCTAAAATTTTGTCGAGTCACAGTATACATTTATGACATGAAGAAAATTTTGGTTTTACGGACTATAGGATAAAGCAGATGCTGATACATGGTTGCAATTTGATACGGAGAAGCAATTCCCGCCACCACGTTTGAGCGACATAGAAGTACAGTTCACTGTGCCATGCGAATTCATAGTTTTTCCTTGCGTCCATAATCAAACATGTCTTCCTCAAACAGAATTTCTCTCTTCACATGCTCATACTGCCTTGCAGATAATGGATGCGATCCCTATCATTCAACAAGTGGAGAGTGAAATCGCTCTGCCAGAGCCACAGTCAGAGAATGTGCCGAAACACAGGAGGACAAAGCAGACGGTTAAGCGTAACATATCAGAGGACGCTTCTGACTATGAGGTAATGCACTAAATCGAAATCAAATAATTATGATGAAATATTTGAAATCCTACCCTGACGTCTTCGTTAGGAGGAAGATGAGTTTCAATGTCAGGAAGGGGGTGAAAGGATGATGCAAGCAACACTAGATGCCGTCGAGCAGGAGTTCAGCATCCAAGATGTGACTGCCACATGCAATGTCCACGACAGGAAGGGGATCCCAGTGCAAATTCTCGTGAAAGAAACACCACCAGTGGTGATGGCAGGGCAGGCATCGTTGGAAGGGCAGCCATCGTTGGGGGAGCAAGTTCCGGGGGAGACTGTTGTGAAGGACGTCCAGACAGAAGAGGATGCGGACACCGGCACGAATGAGGGCATAAAACCAAGTGCTGGTACTCGGGCGTGTTTAACGCGCCAATTCAGTGCTGAGGTATTCCAATTTCCCCTGTACACATTTCTTCACCTCACAATGTTCACAGATCACAATTACAACATAACAAATAATTCCCTCATGTTTTTTATGCTCAGGACTTCCCCCTTCCAGTCGTATTTCACACAATACCGGGTAACACTGTGATTGAAACTGTCAACCTTCTCGATCCATCTAACCCACAGGTAATTTATATATACAGGGTCAGCATTGCACTAGCATTCCAAAACATATGTTACTTCAGCACATATTACTATTATTCAGGGTTACTCCTGCACATATTCATATTACGTAGGGTTACTTCTGCACATATTGACATTACTTAGGGTTATATATGCACATATTGAAATTACACAGGGTCATATTTGCACATGTTGATAGCGTGTACGATTATATCCGAATCCCCTAAAACTGAACATATCAGCATCTTCTTCTATTTGCAGCTACCTGGCACCCCCTCAACAATAGAGCTCCCCAAATTCGGTACTAATGTGCCGGCTACCCGCAACAACATTTGGGGAAGGACTTTTCTATACAGTCCGAGGATAGCGCGTTTGCTCGGCACAACTTTGGCTCCGTCGGTGAGCACCACCCCCAGAGCGGATGTCCCACGCTCCAGCTCACAGCCACCTCCTTCTGTCCCGCTCGACCCAGCGGAAGATAGATTAAGCCCAGGAAGAAGTGAGTCACAACCACCGCCAGATGACCGAGCTTGAACAAACGCACACACTAGACAACGTACTGTTTCAATAGTAGCAGCTTCCGTAGTCCTACGACTGTTGTAGGTTACCTATTTTTGGTTATTTTGCGACCGATTATTGGGTCAAAACACGTCCACAGGAGCTACGTAGCACACTATACGTTGTGTGTTGATCACTTCGAATATCATATATTTGAACCTACGATCATGCAATGTCATGTGTTTGTAATTATCGCATGTGTCGGGGTAAGTGGTTTCTATGTATGGACAGCTTACCCGAACCGAAGGTTATATGATGAATAGTTCTACGGAATACCTACACCAAAAGAATAGCTGCACGTTTACTGACTTAAGTAAGGTTAAATCAGCACTACTGCAACTCATGATCACATTCATAAGTCAACCAACAAATGATCAAATTTCTAAATCAGCCAACAAATGATCACAATCACAAATCAGCCAGAAAATGATCACATTCATAAATCAGTACTACTGCAACAAATGATCAATTCCAAGTGCTTGTGCACCTCGAATAAATTGAAGACAAACGTTCGAGAAGTCTAAAAGATACATAAGCATAAACAGAATGCAAACCGAAGCAACAACTACAACATCCGATTTTAATGCCCAAAATTTTAATACCCCAACAACAGTATAGCCATGTTCTCACCGAGGAACACAAAATTCATTACGATCATAGCCTTCGGAATCAGTGAGAAGTTGCAACCGTGCTGCGATGCGACCAACATTCACTTTCCAATCAACCCCACCAAGAACATGCCCATGTTCGCACCAAGCAAAACCAAGTTCATCACCATCAAAGCCTTCACAATTAAGGAGCAGTTGCAACCATTCACCGGAGCAACATACGCTTCTCCGGGCACAACCACAACTTCTTCGACCTCAATATGGCCAGCAGTATTGCCTCCTGGAACTCGACAGCGAAACTCGGCCTGGGGCAACGAACTTCCAGTACTTCCTCTTCCCGAATCAAACATGTCGGACACAACCCAACCCTGAAATCCGTGATTACGAGGGCACCGATAATAAGGTTTCCCCGGATTCTTGGCCGAGCGGGACACACAAACGATCGTTGCCTTCTGACAAACCCGGCATTCGAATCCCTCGCAAAGCACACCACTCCTACTGTAGCTAGACGAAGCCATTCTAATCCCTTGCCAAGAACATAGAAACAACTACTTCATTCAACACAGCACTCTAAACAAAATTAATCAACATATCCGAAGTTTTATCGACGGAGTTCAAGAAATTGCTACACCCAAATTAAAATCTAGGGTTACGTGGAATAGATGAGTTACCTTCCGCAGCGAACGAACGACCTGAATCTCCGGGAAGGGATGCTTAAACTGTTGCCGGGAGAAGGATGGGGGAAGAAGCCCTAGGCGACCGCGGCGGCGAAGTGGAGTCCGAACGTGGTGGCGCAACCTCCTGGACTATCCGCTTCATTCAGTGGAGATGGAGAACGAACGGCCGTGTTTTTCAAAACCAACGAATTGGAGAATGGATTCTGATGGGGACCTACAATAATAAGGGCAAATTGGTCACTCTAGGTCAGGAGTTCCGAAATAAGGGTATTGAGGTCATTACAAGTTGGTCAACCGCCGGATTCTGATGGTCAACGCCGGAAACATGCCACCAGGGTTATATTTGCACTTTCGCTCAACATTCAGGGTTATATTTGCACTTAAAAATAAATGAGGGTTATATTTGCACTTTTCTCAACATATAGGGTTATATCTGCATATTACCCAAAAAAAATTAGTCTTTTTAAAACGTAATAATTTTTGCGATGGATAGAGTATCATTAATCCTTCCATGCTAGGGATTGCGCCATGTAATCATTTACTCCCCCATCCACGTGAGGGCACGTGGACTCTGTTTCTTGATGCCCATGTACCTGCAACTCCAAGTTTCTTACCATTGCGGATTAATTGATTACGTTATTCTTTTCTTTTTCTTTTCAAAGGAATGATTAATAGATATGGATGGCATGTGATAACTAATTTAAATGAGATTTTGGAGGTTAGAACCACAATTGCAACATATGATTAAAGTCGTTTTTTAAAGTCACAAACTAATACTACAAGTCTAAGCTACATCAGCCTAATAGCAGGTGATTCCAAGTCAAAATTGAAAAAAATTTATTATAGTTAAGGGAATTTTGCAGGGATTTCAATTTGATTTCGTCTCTTGAAAGACAATCTTTGCATAAGTTATGGAAAAACTAAAATTTAAAGTCTAAATTAAAATAAATGAACATAAATTTTTTGGGTTGCATGAATTGGGTTATAAACCTTAAAACTACTACATGTTGCATGCTAAATTTTTAATATTGCAACTAAGACTTTTTATCTTTTATTATTCTAATTAAACCTCGTCTTTCCATAAGCTTATGGAAATACGATCTTTCCCAAGATTTTGTATTTCAATTTTCAACGGTAGAATATTAATTGGCAAAGTTTTGAAAGGGACTGTTTTTCCATGAACTGTGGAAAGACGTGGTTTAATTCGAATAATAAAAATGTAAAATGTTTCAGTTGCAATATTAAAAATTTATTATGCAACATGTAATATTATAAAGTTTGAGTTTGTCTCTTGAAAGACGGTCTTTCCATAAGTTATGAAAAGACCAAGGACCGGGTTATAAATTTTATAACTACTACATGTTGCATACTAAAACGTTAATATTGCAACTAAGACCTTTTACCTATTATTATTCTAATTAAACTCCGTCTTTCCATAAGCATTTGGAAAGATCGTCTTTCCCAAGACTTTGCCATAAAGTTTATAACCCAATTAATACAATCCAAAAATTTTATTTTTCATTTTTTAAATTTACATTTTAAACCTTGATCTTTTCATATGTTATGGAAAGATCGTTTTTCAAGAGACGGACTCATATTAATTTAGGTAAGTTAATATCTAGAACTTACTTTAAAGAGATTTGGACGGGGTTATGACAGGGATTCTAGCAACTCAAAACATCAATACATGGTTATTTTTGGGTAATATGCAAATATAACCCTATATATTGGAGAAAGTGTAAATATAACAGTGAGTTATTTTTTAGTGTAAATATAACCATAACTATTATACATATGTGCAAATATAATCCTAACTATTATACATATGTGCAAATATAACCCTAAAGCCATTATTTCGACACTGACTGATCAGGGTTATATTTGCACTTTCAATTATCGTAGGGTTATATCTGTACTTCATTATAGCAGGGTTATATCTGCACTTTATTATCGCAGGGTTATATCTGCACTTTCATCAATTATATAAGGTTATATATGCACTTTTCTCTGGTTAAAATTGTCACTGGTGGGAATTATTCTTCGCTCCTACTCCTAGTAGGTTTGGTTATATTGACCCGGGGTCGAGGTGGGTTAGTTGTCCCGACCTAAATTAACTCAAAATTTTGGGTCAAATGAATTGGATCGGTTTGGGTCAAAATTCTCATAATTATATGTCGGTTTCATGTTAGGTTGCGTGGGTCACAAAATGACCCAAATCATATAAGAAAATAGAATTTTTTAAATAATCTGTTCAAATAAAATGAAATTTTTTTAAGAGTCCGTCTCTTGAAAGACGGTCTTTCCATAAGTCATGGAAACCAAGGTTTGAGTGCAAATTAGAAGAAATAAAGATAGAATTTTTGGATTGCATGAATCGGATTGTAAACTTTATAACTACTACACGCTGCATAATAAATTTCTAATATTGCAACTAAGACCTTTTACCTTTTATTATTCTAATTAAACCTTGTCTTCCCAATTTTTAAATGTATTAATATTTCAATAATATATAAAATCATAACTTATTTTCAAACAATTTAAAATAAGAATAGATCATGTATTTCATAATAAAGGGTCCACGTTTTGAAAGACGATCTTTTCATAAACCATGGAAATACCAAGTTTTAAAGTATAAATTAGAAGAAACGATGATAAAATTTTTTGGATTGCATGAATCGGTTATAAACTTTATAACTATTACACGTTGCATAATAAATTTATAATATTGCAACTAAGACCTTTTACATTTTATTATTATGGTTAAACTCCTTTTTTTCATAAGTTTATGAAAAGACGGTTTTCCCAATACTTTGCCAATAAATAATTATTCACTTAATAAAGAAAAAATACAGTTATTTTCATTCTACTATGTTAGAATCCTTTTAATATTTAGATTTAAAATATAATTTTACTAAAATTTATTTATATGATTGTGAATATTAAATATTACACATTTCATATTTAAATCAATATTATTTATAATTAATAGTAGTAGTTTTACGATAAAAAAATATCTTTAAAATAAATTTTTTTTCAAGAATGTTAAACTTGTTTATGAGTAAATTAATGATGGATATTTGAATTAAATTAATTCTTAATTTTTTGTTAAAGAACGATTTTTCTCAGGAAAACAGGTCAATAATACAAATGGGTCAAAACAGATCGATTTGAATCGAAATTCAACCTTGTCATATACCCGATCCAACCCAAATTGAATTAACCCCACTTAACTTAAATGAGACTTTGATCTAACATAAACCAAATAAAGCGGATCAAAACAGATCAACTCGAGTTGGATCGGGCAACTTGAACACCCCTAACTCCAGTAGCATACGATCGAGGCTACGACTTACTGATTGGAGCCCTATTCAACTACCATTTGGTCAGACCGTGGTAGTCGATATAAATTAATTGAAACTCGAAGGCAGAAGTTGAAGACGTGCATGCAATATTGTTTATTTTAAGCTCAGGGTTTAATATTAATTAAAGTACGTAGTAATGTTGTTTAGTTTAAGTTTAGGGTAAAATATTAAAGCACGTAATACCAGGTGAAAAGGGGTTTGTAGTCCAGCTGGAACGGGGGCGACATATAAAAAAGTACGAGACAATCATAGTTGAATAAGGTTGCGGAAACAAAGAAATACCAAGACACGGGATTCTGTGATTTTAGTAACCATTCTATTTTGAACCTGGCCGGAATTTCAGGGCTGAAAATGAGAGAAAACTGCCGCCGCGCATGGTGGAGTTGGTGGCTGGTTTTCTTGGTCGCAATGCCCATTTCCATCTTCATGCAGTCCACTCACCCCGTGCTTCATTATGTAGTGGCTAACACTTTCCCTAGTTATTATTAGTTTTTCTACTCAAATTCATAAATACTATTTAACACAAAGTCTTTATTTTAAACCGCATGATTGTTTTTTTTTATATCTGAAAAGATTTCATTTCATGATACTGAAAACGTCTGGTATTGTCTGACAGGAAGAGTTTGGGGGAGCATCCCAATACAGTTTCATGCCGCTAGCAAGTGAATCTGTAAGAATGTTCCTATTTGTAGGGATCCAACATGGTTAATGGCAGAACTAGAAACTTGTTTTAAAGGAGGCTGGAGGACTAGAGGAGAGTGGAGGGCTGGAGGCAATCAGGCGTCGACGACGAGGGGACGGTGGTGGACCATTACGGAGGCGGAGCTGAGCGAGTGAGGGTGCACCCCTTTCTCTATCCTGCTGCATTTTGATTTTTGATTAGGGGAAAACCATCCAATCAAAACCATTTTAGTCTATTTTTTTTGTCCCTTCAGTAATTGATGGAGATGCCAAGACGACTACCACCATAAATGAAGACATTCCACGACTTGATCAAACATTTAAAGGATATGTTCGAGATCCTCTAAGTGACATGACAGGGCCGATGACTAGGTCAAGAACTAAGCTTAGGGATGCTTCTTTAAATGCTTTGATTGATCGCCTTTATGATGAAGAATTGAAGAAGGAGTCACCATCGACATCTTGGATTCATTATTCAAGATTGTCGACGAATTGAAGGCATCATGAAGAACACTATACTCTTTTTTCCCACTGGGTTTTTAATGAGGTAGTGTGATCACTGTAAAATAATGTCATTTTGGGTTTATTGGACTGATAGCTCGGCCATGTGGGCTTTGAAGAGCTGAATTTCGAAAATACAGTCCATTAAGGTTTAGTATATTCAGTTTTATTCTGATTAGAATTATATTTGGTAAGATTAGATAAGGTAATATTCTTCAAGGTTACTTCTTGAAGAATTCAACCTGATTGCCTTAGATTACCATTTATTTTAGGTATTTTAGTTAGATATGGTTTTAGATTCTTAAAGCTTCCATAAGTCGATTCAGATTCCATTTGTGATTAGGGTTTGAGGCAAGATTGTAACCCTATAAAAAGGGAGGCCTTATGGACGAAAATTACAACCTTTCATCAACCAAATATACAATCTTTTGAGTTCATACTCTTTGCTTGCGAGCTATTCCATTGTTGCTTAACCCCGAGGGGTAGTTAAGTACCAATAAACCTTGTAATCTGATCCTGAGGGCTAGTTAGAGGGCAAGTCGAAGTTAGGCGTACCCCGAGGGCCAGACTCCTGAATTTCGTGCGAGATAGTGCGGGTTTGCAGATCCCTTCACTAGATCAAAGATATTAATTCCGCAAATCGCGAGTCTTCGCAAGGAGATTCATATCAGTAATAGTGGAACGATACCGTTCCTCTTTAAAAAAAGGTACTTAAACGACGTTGTTTTAACTCAGGTAGGGCTAGAGCCATACTACGCGTGACAGTAGGACTGCCCCTGAACATGGTGGCTAAACCACATAATTGTTAATCTGGATTGCGATGATGCGTTGGTTCTCTCGCTCGCGACAGTGAGCTGGTTCACTTCTTTTCGACGTGAGATGGTAGTGGGGCAAAGTGTTTGCAAACTAGGGTTTTTTCGAGTGGTGAAGTGTGAGGGGTGGCTTTGGGACAGTGATGGTGAAGGGTAACGGAGGTGGGTGGTCGAGGAAGGGCGATGGTTGGTGGTTAGGGAAGGTGACTAGGTGGTGGCGGAGAAGGGTGTTGGGGTGGTGATGGGGATAGTGGTAGCCGGTGGAAGAGTTTTGGTGGGGCTGGATGACGGGGAGAGTAGGGGGTGGCTGAAAGAGGGGGGGGGGGAGAGAAAGATGATGTTAATAAACATTTTCTTTAAATTAAAATTCAACATTATATATATTGCCTCTGACCCATACCAAACTGCACACTTACTATTTAACCGTTAACGCTGTTAAACTTTGATTATATATTTTGATAGATATATAAAAAATAAAACTATCATATGTGATATTGTTGGATTCTTCGTAGTAAGTAGTTTCTAAATATAAACTTTTTATTTGTCGTTATTATACGTAGTTAAATATATTACCGGTCAAACATATTTTTTTAAGACCTTAAAAAGATTATATGAAAGTTAGTCTGGAGCAGAGGGAGTATATATATATAACAAGTTTATATACCAACCGCATTTCCTTAGAGTTTCTCTAAAATACAAGGCGTGATTTTTAACCATCTGTTATTTTCAAACGTTCACTTATTAAATGGGTCAATCATCCCAGGAAGTTTGGACTGTTTTGTAGGACGTGTATTGGGTTTGAAGTTTGGACTGTCAGCGAGTTTTAGAAATGCCTTGCGGCCCGCTGACAACGAGTTTTTGTAAGCTCATTCTCTAATTGGCTTTCTATGCTAACGATATTGGGCCTGCGTTATCTTAGTGCAGCGGTCCGGACTTATTATTGTGATAGAAATGGAACTTCATTGCTAATTTGACGAATTGCATAAAGGTAAAATACAAATATAACCCTATTATTTTTTAAAAGTGATAATATAATCCTGTATAATTTGAAAGTGTGATTATAACCCTAACTTTTGTATCAGAAGTGCCGATATAACATATTGACACTATTCCAACGTTGACTTGATAATTTTCGGCATTAATCAAATAAAAAGGACTAAAATACCCCTAGTCTTAAAACAAAAATGTAATAATAAAAATGCCCATAAGTTTTTATTCTTCATTTTCATAACCACGGATGCTCCCACCGCTGCTCCGCCACTTTCACCGTAGTCGTCGTCGTCCCATCGCCACCTGCGGCTGCCAGAATCTAGTCACTGGTATTTATACTAGATAAATATAGGTTCTGACACCTAAAATTTTGTCCATTTAACCCTATATTTGGTTAAGTCCCTAAGCCCACTTGTCAAATTCACTTTTGGATGAAATTTCACGTCCGTCGTCCGTCTGCTTCCTCCTTCAGGTAATTTTCTTTATTTGTTTATTCCTTTACTGATTTATTTATTATTACTATTATTAGATTATATAATATATATATATGTATAAATATGTAGATTCACTTCACGGTAATTTATATTATTTATTTACTTATCTATTTATCGTTATTAGTATTATTATATATGTATATATATATTTATTCATTTATATCTTTTTTTTTGTTTTTTTAACCAATTAGAGTTATATTAAAAAGTTCAATTCGGACAACATGATTAGTATCGGAGGTATGTATATTTTTTTATTAATCTAATTGGGTTCGGGGTTTCACAGAAAATATCACTGGATTTGGGCATGATTATTCATGAGAATATTGTTTTTCAAGCTGTGTCATCCAAGTAAAAGAACTCCCTGCCACATCCATATGTATTTACTAAGTTGGCTAGAGCAGGGAAGGTGAATGCCAACTGTGATGATGAGATCATAATACCCAAAGTGGTCAAGGCAAATTCCAAGACTTTACAAGGAAAATTGAAGATGTCTCCTGGAGTGCATATGAGGCAGGTCCTTCATCTACAACAGTAGTTGTAAAGAAGGCCAAAGAAGTCAAGAAACTGAATCTGAAGGCCAAGATTGCAGCACTCCAGGTTCAAATTGCTGCACTCGAAGAAGAGTTGAAGAAGTTGGATGCTGCAGATGAAGATGAAGCTAATGATGGTGCATGATTTTTTATTCTGAGTTTTTTGTTTGGCATGGTTTATGGCCCCAAGGGGAAATACTTTTGGATGGTATTCTCTTATTTTTTTTTTGGAATTCTAGAAATACTATTTTGGGCCCAACCGGAAGCTATGGCCATGATGGAAATTTTTGGTGATTGATATTATGTTTTATTCTCGGATTTCTAGTACTTATATGTGTTGTTGGTCCTGTGTTCCAACATGATTTTTATGAAAAGTTAAGTACTGATTGGTTGTTTGATGTTCCAACACGGATATTGTGGTCTTGATGATTTGAAGGTGTGGAATTTAGGGGGAGCCAAAACATTTTGAGCTCATGTTCCAACATCCATACTTGTTTTTATGTTGGTGTCTATTTGCACAATTGTTGCGTTGAAAGTTCAAAAGGGTGTTGGGTCCACAAAATGCCAATGAAGGAGATTGTAAAGTCCAGTTTTGTTAATTGGCAATTTGTGGCAATTGTGCGAATATTATATTGTTATGTTGCAACATCAAAGAAGGAGTTTTGGTGATAGAAGGAAATGTTGAAGACTGAATCCGAGAAATACATATCTCGTCCAACTTGATTTGATTTGAAGAATATATCAGTTCCTATATTTGTGTGATTGTTATGGGTTATAGCTATGGTATATTGAGGACGACATATTCTAATTCCTATTTTCAATGGATTAGATTTGGTAATTCTATCTTCAAGAGATTTGATTGTTATCAAAATATTTTTGGGAGATAGAATTCTAGTTAATTGAAGACGTGCGATTAAGCTATATAACGTGGACATACTGGCTAAGTTACTTACAGATTTATTTTGAGAAAATCGGCATCCAGGTTTTCTTCATTCAGAAGTAGCAGAGAGTTATACACTGATGTTCCAATATGATCAAAACCTTTTGATCTTAAAGTTCAGAATGTAAGCCTTACTTACTCGAGAGGAGGAGATCTAGTGTCGTTAAGTTTCGAGATCAGAGGGAGTCAGATCAAGGCGGATCGACAACTAGGGGATTTAGTAGAATTCACGTGTTTAATTAGAAAAGATAAGTATTTTGTATGATGTACTCTGTACAATCTTTCTGATTAGTGAATTCATTCTGAATAGGGTCAGACTCCGCAGATGTAGGTGACATTCACCAAAGCGCATAACCAAGTCGAGTGTCCTTGTCTGTTTATTTTTTTACGTACTTGATTAATTATTTTGTGTTGGAACACAGTAATTACAATTGAAATAATTAGGTAGCGTTAGCCTTTTGAAATCACATCAATAAGCCAAATATCGATTGTAACGTTATTTTGGCCTGCTTAATTTAGATCCAAAATCTAATCAGCTTATATTTTAAGTACAATGTAGGCAAAGTATTGGGAAAGACGGTCTTTCCATAGACTTATGGAAAGACGGGGTTTGATTAGAATAATAAAAGATAAAAGGTCTTAGTTGCAATATTAAAGTTTTAGTATGAAACATGTAGTAGTTATAAAATTTATAACCCGGTTCATGCAACCCAAAAATTTTATCTTAATTTCTTCTTAATTTCTTCTAATTTACACTTTAAACCTTGGTCTTTCAAGAGACGGACTCTACAATGTATGACACATTAAGAGAACAGATAAGAAACTACTAATAAGTTTATTACACTTAATTTTGTGAGGCCCCTTTCGTTTAAACGAAATCGAATTAGACTAGACTAAATATATAAAATTAAACTAAAAACAACTTATTATAATAAGGAAAAAAATAAAACAACTTGAATTTAATATGAATAAAATGAATCAAAATATGCTATATTTGAATAAATTAAATACTATACTAAATTAGATGGCAAAGTTTTGGAAAGACCGTCTTTCCATAAGTCCATGGAAATACGGGGTTTAATTCATAATAAAATGTAAACAGTTTTAGTTGCAGTATTAAAAATTTATTATGAAACATTTAGTAGCTATAAAGTTTATGACCCGATCAATGCAACCCAAAAATTTAATGTTCATTTCTTCTCATCTACATTTTAAACCCTGATCCTTTTATGGGTTATGGAAAAATCGAGACAAACTCTATTTAATGAAATACCACATGGCCTATTATTATTCTATTTATTCATTATCCCCAAAAAAATAAAAATGAGAGAGTAATGGACTTTTCAGGTGGACATTTGGGCTGTTAGATTAGTGGAAAAGAAAAGGAAACAATCAAGAATCAACCCATTTCGGAAAGGAAAAAAAAAAGGAAATTTTTCATAGTCGTGAATTGAAATACTATTGAAGCATAATCGAATTGAACTTAACACATGAGTATTAACCAAACAATGTTTACAATTTTCAAGAATCTCAAGATCACATCGCACCCAACTATGAACAATCGATCATCTACCATCTCATTTGAGTAAAATAGGCCGTGACTGCCTTAAACTTTCCGTTGAGGTAGTTCTTCTCCACCTCCAACGACCACGCTGGACCACTGGAAATCGCAATCTCAGCAAGCTGATTCACATCCACGTTTCTGGGCAAGAACATGATGACTTTCGGAGCAATCTTCTTAGCAATGTTGAAAAGCGACTGACCATCGATTGGCTTCAGCATTGTGTTCATGTCGAAAATCTTGCTCTTCGAGTAATCTGGGCCGCCCCAAGGCGGCGAGAGAAACACGACATCTCCCTTCAGCTCGGCGCCAGAACCGTGGAGTCCCCGAGCACAAACTCGATGCGCCGCCCCTGGATGCCGTAGACGGCCGCATTGTGCTTGATGCACTGGAGCTTCACGGGATCAATGTCGACCGCGATCACTCGCTTACTCTTCTTGGCGAACTGGATCACGTTTCCTCCGACGCCGGCGAAGCAGTCCACGATGGTTCCGGCGCCGCAGCGAGCGGCGTGGTGCTTGGCGATGGCCTCCGGGGTGACGGAGAACCATCCCTCCGTGTCCATTCGAATTCCGTCGTCGTATCTTGAGAAAAGCTCGTACCTTTGCTTCCAGTATTTCTTGATCTTCTGGTTCTGGCAAGTTGTCGGCGGTGTCGGAAGCAGACCGGAAGCGCTGGTGATGTTTGTCAGGCTGTTGACTTCGCCGCTCCCCAGGTTGACTCGGGTGATCTTCAACATCGGACCGAGGTGTTCCGCCGCCGATGATGAGGATTCGTTAACCCTGGGTTTGATCGCATAGATTCGCCCCATTTCTTTTCTTGAGAATCGAAAAAAGGAAACTTTTTAAACAATGCAAATGATCATCCGATATTTGCAGAGTGAAAAGAAAGTGTGGGAGGGGTGCTAATTTATAGATGGCGGGTTTCCATTTTGGAATCGGATTTGTAGTTTTCCGAGTTTGTACGGGATTGCAAAATTTCCTAGTAACCTAAAATCCGAAGCATTTCGAAAAGTTGGCTCTTTCTATAAGTATATAAATACTACGGATCTCCTCCTTATCATGCACATACATCACGATTTCCTATTCCATTTGTTTAGGATTTCAAGAAAACCAAAGATTATCCACCACTAGAGCTCTGAATTTCAAGAAAACCAAAGATCATCCGAGAAAATTCTAGGTTTGTGGCTACAGTAGCCACAAACGGAAGCGATTACAGAGGATGCATATAGAAAATGCGTCCTCTTCTCCACCTTATTTTTTATTTTTCTCTCATTTTTCTGTGCATGGTGGGAAGGTGACCTGGCTTGGAGGACGCATTTTTCTTATGCGTCCTCTCGGTCAAGCTGTGTGTCAGGCGTCAGGCGCGTCAGGCGGAGCACGGAGCGTGTGGCCGCTGCAGGAGGACGCATTTGTTTTATGCGTCCTCTCGGTCAATGAAGAATGTCAGGCGGAGCATGTGGCCGCACAGTTCCATTTCTCCTCCTCCATTTTCAGCCTATTTATCCACCTCTCCTCTCCTCTTTCTTTTATTATCTCCCTCATTTGTGGCCGAAAATTTTCTCCCCACTTCTCCCATCTTGTTTCCAAAAATTTTCTGCATTTCTCCCATCTTCCATCCCGTTATTGCGCCGGTTGTTCTACGCCTTTCCGCTTGTTCACGGTAATGTATTTTTATTTTTTGGAAAATCCTTCATTTTGCTCTTGTTTTATTTTGTCAAGATTTTGTATGAGTAAAATTTGCAACGGATTTGTGGTTGTAGAGAGCTGAAACGGCCTGAAGTTCGTGCCGTTGACCGTCCTTGACCCGTCGCTGACCCGCTGTTGACCTCCGCTGACTTCCACGTTTGTCACCTTGTCTGTGAGTGTTAGACTTCCACCCCCTTTTTTTTTTCCCATTTTCTTGATGTTAATTGAACCCTAGATAATTTTACGAATGTGTTCCACGATTATGTGTGAGTTGTTGTAGAAAGTTTGTTGATTTTTTTGTTAAATTATAAGCTGCGGAGATCCGGAAATATTTTAGTTAATTCGGATGTGTTGTCTGATTGTGTGTGGGTTTAGTGATTAAGTTTGGTCCGATGCTTTCATAGCGTTTAATGCTCACGCGTGACTAAATGAAGTAATTAAGTGAATTGTTGACTGATAAATGTATTTAGTTTGTAGCAATAGTAATGACTTTTGAGGATACTACGGAAAGGAATGTCGGGTGAGAATAAAATAGAAGTGATGTCTTTGCATAATCGTTTACTTATTAATGTATTATGTCTGTGTTAATAGTGCTGTTAATGTGGTCGAGTGGAGTACATGTACATATTTGAGGATGCAATGAGAATGAAAGTAGGATGAAAATGAATTAAAAGTTATGTATGCGTGTATTGCAGTTGTACGATGTTTTTGACTGTGTATATGTATAGAGGCGATCAGATCAAGTTTGATTTCACTGTGGGTGTGTATTATGATCCTCTAATACCGGAGCGAGTTTTGACTCTCGAGAGGAGGTTGAACCACTCAGAATTAGTTGATGTAATTGTCACGAGGCTTGGCATTGCAAGTGAGGGGTATATGTTGAAAATATATTACCGATGTCCTGAACTGATTGGTTCGGCTGTATACTATCGGTGTTATAATGTGGAAGATGATGACTCAACGACGTTCTTCTTCAACATTGTTGATCGATTGTCGTTGTCGTCTGCGGATTTTTACATTGTTATGGAACAGTTGGCAAGCACTAATGATTGGGAACGGCCAATGACGTTCATGTCGTTGTTGAGCAACATCCAGAACTTTGCCAATGTACCATGCGTACCGCCACACGTTCGTAGCCGGGGTTTAGAAATTGGTGAGTCCAGCCAGCCTTGTGGGTATGCTCCTGTGGATTGTGCTCAGCCGTCCACAAGTGGTGGTATGTATGGTATGGACCATGACGAGCAGAATGTCTTGCATGATGATTATGTGGGACACGTTAGCGACCTTGTTGTTCGGGATGACGGTGGCGAGGACGATGATGACGACGGTCAACTTGACGGTAGAAGTGAGGATGATTGTTCCTTATCAACTGATTCGAATCCTGGGGACGAGGAAGAACAGGTAGTGTGCACGAACAATGTACCCCCGTCGTTTCATATTCTGGCGAATCCGGATACACAGGCCTACTATAGGGATTATGGTGGCCCTGATGAGGATAGCTATGACCCAACTCATTTTGGGTCCGGAGTTTCTACTTACGATCGAGAGACTGGTGTAGTGGATGTGCGTATGCGATTCCAGACGAAGGCCCAATTGGTTGAAGCTATCTCTAGGTGGAGTTCCACGATGAACAGGGAACACAGAGTCGTGGAGAGCACACCACGCACATGGTATGCGAAATGCAAGGACGTTGTCGAAGGAACTGGGAATTGTGTTTGGGTTGCCAGAGCTTCCAAGAAGGCTTCACATGGCATGTGGGAGATCACCAGATGGGCAACTAGCCATGGGTGTGTTGGTGCTGGTTGGTACACGGGTAACGTGAATCTGACGTCGGTGATGATCGCCCGTTCAATCCGCCACCACATTGATGTAAACCCTTCATACACAGTCAAAGACGTACAAGCTCAAGTGAAGGAGGAGTTCAATGTCACCATTACCTACAAGAAGGCGTGGTATGCTCGACAGAAGGCAGTTGACATGGTGTTCGGAACTTGGGAGGATTCTTTTGAACAGCTCCCAACGTTTATGGATGAGCTAGTCAGGGCCAATCCGAGCATATTTGTAGATTGGGCTGACGTACCTGACAGAATACACGGTCACGGGTGTAGGAAATTTAAATTTGTGTTCTGGGCATTTGGTCAGGCAATTGAAGCCTTCCGCCACTGCAGGCCAGTCATAAGCGTGGATGGCACTCATTTGAAAGGGGTATATAAGTCCACAATGCTGGTCGCTGTGACGCACGATGCAAATGATTACATCCTCCCCATCGCTTACGCTATTGTTGACGAAGAAACGAATGAAAGCTGGAACTGGTTCATGGAGAGACTGCGTCTTCACGTTGTTGGTGGTGATAGCATGCCCATATGTATCATATCCGATAGGCATGCTGGACTTATAAATGCGATGACACATATGGAGGAGTGGATGGAGCCGGCTGGATACCATCGAATTTGCCTGCGGCATTTTCAATCCAACTTCCTGTCATATGATTCCGGGAAGTTCAAGAATGCGCTTATGAAGACTCTGGTGTGGCAGCTTGGTGGTGCCAGGCGAGAGAGCAAGTGGAGGGAGTACAAGGAGGAGTTGGAGAGTATAGATCCATCTGCTTGGGCTTGGCTGGAACGTCAAGATAGGAGTAAGTGGTGTCTTGCATTCGATGACGGTGATCGACGTTGGGGAATTCTCACGATGAATTTGTCTGAGAGTTTCAACAACTGTTTACGCCGCGCACGCCATCTCCCGATCACAGCTTGTGTAAAAGCGACGTTTGAGCGAACAGTAGAAATGTTTGCCCAGAGGGTTATGGACGCCACGAATTGGAGGTACTTCGTCACTTACGTACCATTTTTTATGTGCCTGTAGAGCAGTTTATGGATTCTAAAATCTTTTCCGTTTGTCCAGGTCCGTGTTTCCTAAGAGGAACTGGAAAAAGTTTCAGAAGCAGGATACATTGGCACAGGGACATATCGTAACCTTGTTCGGCCATGCGTCGCAGACTTATAGGGTTGTGACAAGGAACATCGATGGGAGCATCAGTGAACGGCAGTACACGGTCAAATACCGAAGAAGAGAGTGTACTTGTCGCGAGTGGCAAATATTCCGTTTCCCTTGTTCCCATGCCTTGGCCGTCTGTCGGCATAGACGTGACGATCCTGCTAGTCTATGTGACAGGGTGTACCACACGACCACATATGTGCAACAATATAGTCAGGATTTCATGCCTGTACGAGATCCATCACTCTGGCAACGTGCCCGTTGGAGGTTGGTTCCTGATGGGGAAAAGTTTCGCAATCGGAGGCGTGGACAGTTTGCGGAGAGAAGGATAAGAAATCAGATGGATGATCGGGTGCCGGGTGAATCCAGGGGTGGCCGTAGGCGTGGCCGTACTTAGTGTCATGTTGTCGTATAGTGTCTGTAATATTACCTCGGTCATATTTTACTTGTACACGTACTTTCGTTCATCGGAATATTTATCTCATGATGTTATAGCTTCTATTTGCCAAATATGTTTGACATGATAATCGCTTCAGTAATTAATTTTCATATGTTGTAATTGTAAACAGGGACAACACAATGTATCATTGCCATCTAGGACCCATGGAGGATGATTTGTTGTACCTTCACGAGGAGCATCGTGCCCGTGCACTGTACAATAGCCAGTTAGAGGATGAGGCACTGCAGGTCCGGCTGTGCGACGGGGCATGCTGGACCGCAGGTATGCCTGACACAGTTATGAGCTACGTGCGTGACATAGGATTCCAGGGACTCCTTGATTCCGCACCGATACGCATAGACCATTCACTCATCACTGCCTTAGTGGAGCGGTGGCGGCCCGAGACGCACACTTTTCACCTCCCGATGGGGGAGGCTACAGTCACGCTGCAGGATGTGGGGATGCTATGGGGTCTTCCGATCGATGGGATCCCACTCACAGGAGTAGACACCAGTAGACGTACGGAGGAATGGATGGTAGTGTGCACGGACTACCTAGGTGCTACACCTGACCCCGGTGTTATCCAAGGGGGTCGCATTAGGGCAAGCTGGTTGGGAAATTTATTGAACAGTCCGTTCCCTACTCACCCCACTGAGGTCCAATGTCAACAGCGGGCAAGAGCTTTCATTCTACTGCTGGTTGGGGGAATGCTCATGTCAGACACATCTGGCTATCTAATTCCACTGCTCTACTTGTCGGTACTGATGGACCTAGGTGCAGCACGTCACTACAGTTGGGGGAGTGCCATTCTTGCACACCTGTACCGGTGCTTATGTGACGCTGCAATTCCATAAGTTAAATCCATTTCCGGCCCCCTTGTCATGCTACAAGTAAATTAGTCTGTCACTCCACTCATTTGTACATAATGTCCACTATGTTACTTTGTATTACATTTAATTTAATTTGTGGAACAGTTGTGGGCATGGGAGCGCATGCCATCCATCCGACCTGCAGGTGCTCTACCCATATCGGCGCCGATGAATGCTGTTGGGTCCCGGTAGGTGCCGAATAATTCTAGGAGGAAATTTTGAAAACCGTGGTCAATTCCATATATTTGCTAATATAGTTCACTCATCACTGCTCGCAGGTGGAGAGCCCCTTACGATTTATCACACTCACCGATGCATGTTTTGAAAGTGTATCGCGATCAGATCACATCTCTCAGTCAGAATCAGGTATGGGACAATTTGGTGAGCGTCGTTTTACTCGCCAAATAAACTGCAAACTAGCACACAGATTAGTATAGTAGAAGCAGGTCGTATCCACAGAGAACGGTGTAATTTCTATCAAATTTAAACTACCAACAGGGTTTGGTTTAGCAACCACGCCTATGATTTGAAATTTGTTTAATAAACTAATGAATTACTAAGCTAAAAATAGGGCCAAAATAATGCAGACAAATGCAGAGATAAATTACGAACAAATATATGGATAACAAAAGATCGGCATAGGTTAATCTTTGGTTCATTCCTTGATCATCGACTACTCAAAAGTCATTTAACCCCCATGAATTAATTGGTTATAAGCAGGAACAGTATTTGCTATTTTCCCTAAATTCCCCTTAAATTTCCAATCGCGAGCAAGTATTTGCTAAACCCGTGATCTTCCTAATTAAGATATTCCTAGCAAGTATTTGCTAAACTAGTTATATCTTAACGATCTTAAGAACTAGGGAACCCAATTTAGACAACAAGCACGTATTTGCATGCAGTTCATCCAATTAATTGTTTATCATCCTGTTATTACAGTCATAATTGTTATCTGTTTTTCACAGGAGGTGCTACTTAATTAGCCATAGCCTAACAAGATTGAGGTGATCAAACTCAAACAAGCAAGCATAGATTTTAAGCATAAACAATTAAAAACTCATAGGATTAAATCTCTGAAAACCCGAAGCCTCACAATTCATGAACCATCGAATTAACCTAGCCGATTAAGAATCTAGCTACTCATGATTAAATTAAATAGAACAAGCAATTCGAAATTAAACATGTTGACAATCGAAAAAATAATGAGAAGAAAAAATTACCTACTGAATAATTCGATCAGCAGGTATTCCCCAGTGATCAGAAGCATAAAACTACAAACTATGAATAATTATTTTCTTGCTTTCGTTCCTCTCCAGGAAAACAAATAAAATAAACCTCCTTGCTTTTTTCGTCCAAAACAAAAGTCCGCTCTAATTCCCTTTCCTCCCTCAAATCGTGTAGAGCCCACGATTATATATACCAAAAATAAAACCCAAATCCTAACTAATTTTGGAGAGTTTGCAATTCTTATCCAAAAAGAAATATTCTTTCACTTAATTTCAGCCTAATTACAATTAAATTTTAACTTGGAATAAATAATTAATCCAAGTCTTCCTGGGCTTCATGACTCTCTTTTTGGCCCAATTAATAGGCTGAATTTGGCCTTCTTTTCTTCTGGACTGCAACTCCGTCCCTAACGAGGGATCAGGATCGCTACCTCATTAAAAACCCTTTCGGGAAAAAAGAGTATAACAATCCCCCTTTCATCAGCTTCACCTTAATCGGGTCGACTTCACGGAGCAACTTAGTGATCGTTAAACGAAGCACAATTCTGCCACATGAAGGATTCCGACCAAGGATAGCTGGAACAACATTATAGTGCTCCAAAACACGGCTATTCTGCTCCACTACAGCTTTGCTCCAAAAATAGTGATCTTTCTACAAAATAAATCAATTAAGTACCAAAAATCACATAAAAGAGCACTAAATTCCTTCAAAAATGAACAACTAAATATCACACATCAATGGGACAACTTGGATTACGTTCTTCTGATTCCGTGCGACAAATGGTTTTCAGTACCTAATTGCAACACTATAATGTTCTTTCAGTTTATTTGGGAGCCATACACGGCGGATATCGTGGGGCAACTCCCATGGTACTGTACGGCTGGTAACAACAATTGGCTTGTTTGCGTCGACCTCATTTGCTGGCATGTCGTGGAGTTCCACCACGCACATCGGGTTCTCAGGCAGTTCGGCCTGATCCAGCCAATACCCCCCCAGCTGGTCAGTAGGGAAGAGTATAAACTGCTTCATGCTAGAGACCGTCGCGGCAGGTCAGACACTGATTGGCGTGTCGAACTAGGAAGATGTCTCGGTGCTTGGGAGCAACGATCTGATCGACAAGTAAACCCACTTGGGTATGCAGATCCATATTGTCCCAGCCGTGAATACATGGAGTGGTACTTCCGCAAGACGGTGAGCATGATTGATCAGCCGGGGCGGCCTATCACGGCTACAGAGGGTTTCCATGGAGTCAGTGCAACTACAGAGTACTTGGTATTTCCTACAATCATAATATTGTCAAGAAATAATGCTACGGATTTCCCCTACATTGCATATCTAACATATTTATCTCGATTCTATAGTTGCAGATAATCACTGAGGTGCACAACAAGTCGAACATTAACTTGGATGGATGTGCCCCACAATTCGCGGACGCTCTCAGCGGAATCAATGAAATTGTCACACGGGGTCTACAACACGCGCATCAGGCCTCTAGACTGCAGTACTATCACCCGCTTGTGCACTGTGAGGATCCTCCCCCTGGTGTGAGATATGCGGACCTCAGAAGCCACCGCCAGGCTCCACCAGCTCGATAGGGAGGTCGGAGGCGGCGTCCTAGGGGCCAAGTGGAACACGTTGGTCCATCACAAGCTGGCCCCTCACATGCGAGTCCACCGATTGACGGACCATCACACGGTGAACCCTCACATTACGACATGACTCCATCGGAATACACTGCATATGTCACTCCAACATCGAGTCATCAATTCATCTCGCCTGATGCTCCATCACATCCGGGTAGTGTTCCACATGCCTATCGTGATGATGCGGGAGACGAAATGGAGGACGAAATACCAGAGGGAGTCCCACATGAGGAAGAGCATGTACCTACACAGATGGTTGTTCCTCGCCGGACATCTAGGACCGTACGCCCTCCACCGTGTGGAACGGGTGGAAAGCTTTGCAGAGATCGTCATCGTCACTAGGACAGAGCATGCCACTGAACACTGATTTGCATTACATTTCGCACGTACTGTTCGGCTATTGTACATTTATGCTAATTCATACTCATTCTAATTATGCAATACTTCATTCCGGCACCCTCATTCAGGACTAGTTACCAAACAGCAACTCACGCTTCCCTAATTTATCGTTTGACTAGTTCTCAACACATCATCAAACAAACACGAGTCCACTTAAGCACAATCTTCACCGAAATCATTGGGATGACAAATAATAGGGTATACATTGCAACATTCAAGGATAATTTAATACTTAAATTCACGACTCGTTCTGAAAAATACACTTCTGCTGGATTCAGGCGATTAAAAACTGAGAAAAAATCGCTGCAATTAAAAAAATCCCCATAACAGTCATCGGGAACAAGCATTTTGCCCAATAATTCAAATTCTCCGGCCGATGGCAATACCCGATCTACCAAACAACTAATTTTTCAAATGCGTCAAAGCTACAAAAAATACTATTAAATTACCGAAAAAAAAATTAAATTCCTGTCAAATGCGTCATCCATTCTTCAAAGCTAAAAAAAATTACTGTTAAATTACCGAAAATAAAATTAAAATTCCATTAATACTGTAAAAAACATACTGTTAAAAATAATAATGTTAGAAAAATGCTGTTAAAATTAATACTGTTAAAATTAAAATTCCATTAATACTGTTAAAATTAAAATTCCAATATTCAGTTCTAAAAAAATACTGTAAAAATACCGGACAAAAAAAAAACCCCTTGAGGACGCATTTTAAAAATGCGTCCTCTAATTTTCTGCCCCAAAAAAAAAACCGGATAAATTATCAATGCTAAAATAAAAACCGGATAAATTACCGAAAAAAAAATATTTTCCTTGAGGACGCATTTTAAAAATGCGTCCTCTAATGATGAGCCGCAAAAAAAAAATAAAAACAGCACCCTGAGGACGCATTTAAAAAATGCATCCTCAAATAATCAATGCTAAAATAAAACTGTAAAAATAACGGAAAAAAATATATTTTCCTTGAGGACGCATTTTGAAAATGCGTCCTCTAATTTTCTGGCCCAAAAAAAAATAAAAGCAACTCCCTGAGGACGCATTTGTTGACCATTTTCCAAACAGCCAAGTTTCAAATATTCACAACCACAAAATAAAGAACTCAGATCATCCACCATTAGAGCTCTGAATTTCAAGAAAACCAAAGATCATCCATGAAGAAGCTAGCCAGGCGATTCGAGCCGGAGGACGAGGTTCTGATCGACCGCTACCTGAGGAACAAGATCAACAACCCAAGTTTTCAGCACAGACTCATCGCGGAGGCCACCATCTTCGGCGAGGAGGTGAACCCGTGGGAGAAGTTGTGCTCAGAGGGAAATGCATATCCATGGCAGCACCGCGTCACCGGCGACATGGGGACCGAGGAAGACTACGACAGGTTGTTCGTTTTCACCAAAGTCACCAGCGTCGGGAAGACGGAGAAGAGTAACAACATACAGAAGAAGAGGAACGCCGGATGCGGAACCTGGAAAATGAACAACAAGCACAAGGTTGAACACAGCGCCCAGCCGGGCGTCGTGATCGGCCACTCCAAGTTGCTGACCTTCATACCCTCCAAAGGGCATGAAACCCTAGGCCACTGGACCATGAACGAGTACACGATCAACCCCGCTGCGTACCCGGGGATCCAGGGTTCGGGTTTGGACTGGGAGAATCAGGTGCTATGTAAGATCAAGAGGCATTACCAAGTCGATGAGAGTTCCCTGGTCGGAAAAGTCGTCAAGTCGTCCAAGAAGGACAAGGAGTGCAAGTCCAAGTCGAGGAAACGGAGGCAGATTAGTATCCCAATCCCAGCGAGTAGTAAAGAAGATGAAGTACAGGTGCCATTGGTGAACTTGGATCATCAAGTTGGAGGGAGGATTAGCCTCGATGCCATAGGTTTCCCACAGCCGGTGATAAGCGATGATGGTGTGGCGGCCGCTCTATCGCTGAACGAGGAGGAGTTGGGATTGAACGAGGAGCTGATGGGATATTATTTCACCGTGCCGGACGATTGGGAGAAAAGTAAAGTGAACGAGGAGGAGTTGGTGGACGATTGTGAAGAATGGACCGCCGATAAATTGAATGAATTGGTCGATCGTTGTTACTTTAACACTTGATATTGGTATAGTGGAGATGATCGAGATGGGCCTATGGGTCCTTCATATTTAGGTTTTCCATGTACAAATCTTTGTGTCTCGTCTACTTTGATTAGATTGTTTGTTTTGTTATATTACATTGTTATTATTGCTCTTCATAAATTCAAACAAATACGAAGAATTGCAATCAAAGCTGATCAAAGTGGTAATCGATCATAGTGATGATCTGTATCTAATAAAATTTTAATTTAATGCAGTTGGGGTGGCTCATGTAAGCTGGACTTCAGCTGTAAGAGTACAGAAGGTTATAGGCTGTTTACGAAATTTCATAGTATGAATCCTTGTTGATTCAAGTCATGATAATGTTTCATTTTCATTCTGAAACTGAGGCGTGGTTTGATTGGCGCAAAGACAAGAAATTTTGGTTTGTATTTTCATGTTGGATTTTTGTGTACATGCACAACTGAAATTTTGGGATGGTATCCATTTCTATTATGTTGGTGCAGATGTTTCTTTGTATACGAGTTGCTAGTTGGTGCATTGCATTCTTGTTTCTAAGCCATTTTTTAAAACTAAGCTGGAAGTATGTTGGGAATACTTTACTGAACACTTAAAACACTAGTCCTGGTTCATTGTACCTAATTTATAGAAATAGTTTACTTTCCCTAATCAGTGGGATTGCTTACGTGTAAATTCTATCATTAGAACTAGCACTTGTAATATAAATAGATACGTACAGAGATGAATAAATAGCATCTATTCTCATCATATCATTTACATGGTATCAGTATAGCCTCGTTTTCACATCTCCATAAACCCATCATGGCTGACAACAATCAATCCAGCCAAAATGCTTCCGCCTCCTCCATCCTCTTCACCGCCTCTGGCGGCTCCTCGGCAAACTTACAGTGGCCCTGGCAGTTCGCTTGGACCGTACCAACTACTTCCTTTGGCGCGGCACGGTTCGTTCGGCTCTGGAAGCCTACGAATTGGAGGATTTTCTCATCCTCGGCAACGCTCCATTTCCGTTCATCACGCCGAAGGAATCCACCTCTACACCGGCTGCAAACCCAGACTTTACGTTATGGAAAAGAAAGGATCGGCTTGTTCTCTTATGGCTCCGATCAACTCTCACAGCCCCTATGCTCGGTCACGTCGCTAGGGCAACATCAACCTCTGAATGTTGGATCATTCTCGAACAAATGTTTCACTCACAAACTCAGGCTCGTCAAATGCATCTCAAACAACAACTTCAGATGCTTCAAAAGGGTTCTCTGTCCATTCTTGACTATGTTGAGAAAAAGCGCGCCATCTCGGACTCATTGGCTGAATGCCTCACGGTGGTCTCCGACAATGACTTTGTGTCTTTCATCATCTATGGGCTAGGCCCTGAATATGGCGCGTTTCGAACCGCCTTAGCCATGTGCACCGCTCCGGTCACGTCGAATGAACTGCTCGGCTTGCTACAGGAGGAGCAGCGCCTTCTGGAGTCCTCTTCTGATGCAGCTGTGCCGACGGCGTTCTACTCCAACCGCCGCGCACCAGGTCGAGCCCCTGCCGCTGCCCCTCGGCCCACTTCGAGGATGGACGACTCCAACGCTGACCGCGACTCCGGTTCCATCCCTCTCAAATGCGACATCTGTGAGAAGCCCAATCACAGCGGGCGGAGCTATCACAATAGGCTCAACATCGCAGCCTATCCTCCCACCAGCCGTCGTGCAGCCGAACGCCAGCGTCAGTTCCAGTCCTCGGCAAAGACAGCCTACACGGCTTACAACTCCAGTGACGGCGCGTCTTCGTCGGCACTCCAGGACCCGTGGGTGGTCGACTCAGGTGCTTCACACCATGTCACTTCTTATCTAGGCAATCTGAACCTGCATTCGGACTACACTGGAGCTGACAATCTGTTCGTAGGAAATGGTGAGTCCCTCCCTATTACTCATTTAGGTCACTCTACTTTAAATGCACAACATGCTTCTAATTCCTTGTCATTAAATGAAATCCTAGTTCTCCCAAAAATATCCAAAAATTTTCTAAGTGTCTCTAAACTTTCCAAAGACAATAATGTGCGAGACCCCCATTTATTTCCCGGGGGCGACTGCCGCCCCCCCAGACCCCCAGGCCAGGGTCGCAGAAGCGGCTATTACAGTATTCAAGGCATACCAACAAATCTCCACCTTGACTTGAATCCTCAAAGTAGAAAACTCCAGATGCACCATTACAGTGCCAGATGAGTAGACTTCGCCCTCCACTCCCGGGACTGCCCATAGAGCACCTAATCAGCTCTGATGTTCAGCAAGTCCAAACAATGTTGAAACTTGCTATGTGGAACAGATTTGGTGAACATATCAGCGAGGTTATCAGCAGTTCCCACTTTCTTCACCCTGATTCTCCTCTCATTCCTCAGGAAATGAAATCTGACATCAATATGCTTGGTCCTCTCATGATGGACCTGATCCTTGGCTAGGCAGATTGCACTCAAGCTGTCACAATACACAGTAGCCTGATCATGATGTAGACCAAGATCACTAACCAGCCCTTTCAGCCATATTCCCTCCTTTGCAGCCTCTGTCAGATCCATGTACTCTGCTTCCGTAGTAGACAACGTCGCTGTAGGTTGCAAAGTCGCCTTCCAACTAACCACAGAACCTCCCAAAGTGAATACATAACCAGTCATCGATCTCCTCGTGTCAACATCACCAGCATAATCAGAATCAGAGTAGCCTGTAACTAAGCACTCCGTATCACCTCCATAAATGAGACCCACATCAGATGTACCTCTAAGATACCTGAAGATCCTCTTCACAACTTGCCAATGTTCCTTTCCCGGTTGCCCCATGAACCTGCTCACAACACTGACTGCCTGTGCTAAATCTGGCCTCGTGCAAACCATAGCATACATCAAGTTCCCCACCGCGCTGGCATAAGGAACCCGAGACATATACTCCTTCTCCTCGTCTGACTGAGGAGCAAACATAGTGGTGAGATGAATATTTGCAGCACTAGGAGTGTCTATAGGCTTGGCTGTAGACATGCCAAACCTAGCCAACACTTTCTGAATGTAGCCTTTCTGTGATAAGAAAAGCTTCCGCTGACTTCGATCCCTAAGAATCTCCATTCCTAGTATCTTCCGAGCTGCACCCAGATCCTTCATCTTAAACTCAGCACTAAGAAGTCCTTTCAACTTCTGAACCTCGTGCTTACTCTTTGCGGCTACCAGCATGTCATCTACATAAAGCACCAGATAGATGAATGACCCATCTCTCAACCTGCTGTAGTAGACACAACAGTCATAAGCACACCTCGTATATCCTAGCTGAAGCATGTAACTGTCAAACTTCTTGTACCACTGCCTCAGAGACTGCTTAAGTCCATACAAAGACTTCTTCAACTTGCAAACATACTTTTCCTTGCCAGGAACCTGGAAACCATCTGGCTGAGTCATGTACAACTCTTCCTCCAACTCTCCATGTAGAAAAGCGGTCTTCACATCAAGTTGCTCGAGCTCCAAATCCTGATGTGTCACCAAGGCTAGCAACACTCTGATGGAAGTGTGTCTGACCACTGGTGAGAAAATCTCATTATAGTCTACCCCCTCCCTTTGACTGAAACCTCTTGCAACAACTCTTTCCTTGTACTTGACTCCCTCTGCAGGTGATATTCCTTCCTTCTTCTTGAAAACCCATATGCAACTGATTACCTTTCTCCCTTGAGGCTGTTTGACCAATTCCCATGTCTGATTCTTCTGAAGAGACTCCATCTCATCTCCCATTGCAGCAAGCCATTTATCAGCATCAGTACATGAAGTAGCCTCTCTGAAGGTTGATGGCTCTTGAGTATCCACTTCCTCGGCAACTGACAGTGCATAACCCACAATATCCTCAAACCCATATCTCTTTGGCGCCCCAACTCCAACCCTCCTGGGTCGGTCCTGAGCTAAACTGCGGACTGTAGCTCCTGATGGTTGAGGATCTGGTGGTGGAGATTCCGATATCTCAGATTCTGTCTGTGGCTCTTGATCCACCTCAAATTTTTCCAATCTATTTTCACCTTGAGTGACTTCAAGCTCCACCTGTTTATCAACTCCACTAGTTTTTGGCACAACTGTGGGCTTCACCATAGATCTAAGCAAAGAATTTTCATCAAAGACAACGTCCCTGCTCAGAATAACCCTCTTCTCAGATGGAGACCATATCCTGGAGCCTTTAACTCCATCTCCATAACCCACAAAGACACCCTTCTTGGCTCGGGGCTCTAACTTACCATCACTAACATGATAATAAGATGTACAACCAAAAACTTTTAACTTGGAGTAATCAACAACTTTATCTGACCACAACTCCATATGTATTTTGCACTCTATACCCGTGTGAGGCCCGCGGTTGATCAGGTAACAAGCTGTACTCACCGCCTCTGCCCAGAATCTCGTTTCCAAACCAGCATTAGAGAGCATGCACCTCGCTCTCGCCAGCAATGTCTGATTCATCCGCTCAGCTACGCCATTCTGCTGTGGTGTATTCCTGACTGTATGATGACGGGCAATCCCTTCATCCCTACAAAACTGATCAAACTCAGATGAGCAGAATTCCAGCCCATTATCAGTTCGAAGCCTCTTGATCTTCTTCCCGGTCTGATTCTCCACCAAAGCTTTCCACTCCTTGAACTTCGAGAAAGCTTCACTCTTATGTTTCATCATGATAACCCAAGTCATCCTTGAGTAATCATCAATCAGAGAAACAAAGTACCTGTGACCTCCCAGTGACTCAACTCGGGAAGGTCCCCAACAATCAGAATGGATATAATCCAATGTGCCCTTTGTTCTATGAATCGCCTTAGGAAACTTGCTGCGGTGATGCTTCCCAAAAACGCAATGCTCACAGAAGTCCAAGCTCTTGATCTTGTGGCCACCAAGAAGATCATACTTCGACAGAATCTGCATCCCTCTTTCACCCATGTGACCAAGCCTCATATGCCATAACTTAGTCATATCATCCTGGTGAACCTCCGAAGATGCAACATTAACAGAATCCATAACCGTGGAACCTTGTAGAAAATACAAAGTACCATGCAGAACACCTTTCAGAACCAGCCTAGAACCTTTGCAGACACACAGAACTCCATCACTCCCTGAGTAGACGAAACCCTTTCTATCCAACGTAGGAAGAGAAATCAGATTCTTTGTCATCGATGGAACATGCCTGACATCGTTCAAAGTACAGAAACTACTATCATGCGTCCTAATCTTGATTGAACCAATCCCAACTACCTTGCACGCAACACCATTTGCCGTAGTAATGATGCCCTCAGCTTGCTCATAAGTTGAGAAATAATCTCTCCTTGGGCATATATGGTAAGATGCCCCAGAATCAAGAAACCACGCATTAGAATGATTATTTTGCCCAGTAACAGCTAGAGCAAAATCATCTTCAGAACTGAAATCCCCTTCAGCCACAGCAGCAGTACCAGATGTACTCCCAGATTTACTAGCCTTCTTCGGACACTCCTTTTTCCAATGCCCCTTCTCCTTACAGTAGTTACAAACATCATTGGCCTTGGGACCCTTTGAAGATGACTTCTTGCCCTTCTTCTTATTGCCGGTTTCCTTGCCTTTTGTGTTTCCGTCACTAGCAAACAAGCCAGTGGCCTGACTTTCTGTACCTGTACTGTTTGCCTTATGTCGCAACTCTCTACTATGGAGAGAGGATCTTACTTCCTCCAGAGACACAGAATCTTTACCAACAATAAATGACTGAACAAAATTCTCATACGAAAGTGGTAAAAAAACTAGCAAAATCAAAGCAGCATCTTCATCTTCAATTTTCACATCTATATTTCGTAATTCTAATAAAAAAGTATTCAATTGCTCTAGATGGTATCTGAGTTGCATATCTTCCTGCATTCGGAGACCGAAGAGGCGTTGTTTCAGAAGCAACTTGTTGGTTAGAGATTTCGTCATATACAAACTCTCCAACTTCAGCCACAGTTGTGCAGCAGTCTCCTGATCTGAGACCTCAGTGATGATTTCGTCTGCGAGACACAGCATAATCGTCGAGTGTGCCTTTTCTTCTAGACTCACAACATCGCCAGAACTGCTCGCGAAATCCTTCGTCAGCGGAGTCGATCTTCAACTGAAACTGTTTCTCCCAGTAAACTTGTCGATCTTCACGTTCAACCCAGACATCTTTCTCCCCGATCAGCCCCGATCAGCCCCAATCTGATGAGCCCAGAATCCGATATACCCACTACGGATATCGCCGGAAAAAGAAACCGCTCTGATACCAATTTGTTGTGCGGAATGGAGAAAGAACAGAAAATATGAACGAAAATAACAAGACACAAGATTTACGTGGTTCACCAATTTGGCTACATCCACGGGAGACGGATTCACTATATCAGAATTAATGTTTACAGAGAGAAGAGAGACACTTTAGTAGAATTCACGTGTTTAATTAGAAAAGATAAGTATTTTGTATGGTGTACTCTGTACAATATTTCTGATTAGTTAATTCACTCTGAATAGGGTCAGACTCCGCAGATGTAGGTGACATTCACCGAAGCGCATAACCAAGTCGAGTGTCTTTGTCTGTTTATTTTTTTACGTACTTAATTAATTATTTTTTGTTGGAACACGGTAATTACAACTTGAATAAGGAAAAAACAACTTATTATAATAAGGAAAAAAAACAACTTGAATTTAATATGAATAAAATGATCAAAATATGCTATATTTGAATAAATTAAATACTATACTAAATTAGATGGCAAAGTTTTGGAAAGACCGTCTCTCCATAAGTCCATGGAAACACGGGGTTTAATTCATAATAAAATGTAAACAGTTTTAGTTGCAGTATTAAAATTTTATTATGCAACATTTAGTAGCTATAAAGTTTATGACCCAATCAACGCAACCCAAAAATTTAATCTTCATTTCTTCTCATTTACATTTTAAACCCTGAACCTTTTATGGGTTATGGAAAAATCGAGACAGACTCTATTTATTGAAATACCACATGGCCTATTATTATTCTATTTATTCATTATCCCCAAAAAAATAAAAATGAGAGAGTAATGGACTTTTCAGGTGGACATTTGGGCTGTTAGATTAGTGGAAAAGAAAAGGAAACAATCAAGAATCAACCCATTTCGGAAAGGGAAAAAAAAGGAAATTTTTCATAGTCGTGAATTGAAATACTATTGAAGCATAATCGAAACACATGAGTATTAACCAAACAATGTTTACAATTTTCAAGAATCTCAAGATCACATCGTACTCAACTATGAACAATCGATCATCTACCATCTCATTTGAGTAAAATAGGCCGTGACTGCCTTAAACTTTCCGTTGAGGTAGTTCTTCTCCACCTCCAACGACCACGCTGGACCACCGGAAATCGCAATCTCAGCAAGCTGATTCACATCCACATTTCTGGGCAAGAACATGACGACTTTCGGAGCAATCTTCTTAGCAATGTTGAAAAGCGACTGACCATCGATTGGCTTCAGCATTGTGTTCATGTCGAAAATCTTGCTCTTCAAGTAATCTGGGCCGCCCCAAGGAGGCGAGAGAAACACGACATCTCCCTTCAGCTCCGGCGCCAGAACCGTGGAGTCCCCGAGCACAAACTCGATGCGCCGCCCCTGGATGCCGTAGACGGCCGCATTGTGCTTGATGCACTGGAGCTTCACGGGATCAATGTCGACCGCGATCACTCGCTTACTCTTCTTGGCGAACTGGATCACGTTTCCTCCGACGCCGGCGAAGCAGTCCACGATGGTTCCGGTGCCGCAGCGAGCGGCGTGGTGCTTGGCGATGGCCTCCGGGGTGACGGAGAACCATCCCTCCATGTCCATTCGAATTCCGTCGTCGTATCTTGAGAAAAGCTCGTACCTTTGCTTCCAGTATTTCTTGATCTTCTGGTTCTGGCAAGTTGTCGGCGGTGTCGGAAGCAGACCGGAAGCGCTGGTGATGTTTGTCAGGCTGTTGACTTCGCCGCTCCCCAGGTTGACTCGGGTGATCTTCAACATCGGACCGAGGTGTTCCGCCGCCGATGATGAGGATTCGTTAACCCTGGGTTTGATCGCATAGATTCGCCCCATTTCTTTTCTTGAGAATCGAAAAAAGGAAACTTTTTAAACAATGCAAATGATCACCCGATATTTGCAGAGTGAAAAGAAAGTGTGGGAGGGGTGCTAATTTATAGATGGCGGGTTTCCATTTTGGAATCGGATTTGTAGTTTTCCGAGTTTGTACGGGATTGCAAAATTTCCTAGTAACCTAAAATCCGAAGCATTTCGAAAAGTTGGCTCTTTCTATAAGTATATAAATACTACGGATCTCCTCCTTATCATGCACATACATCACGATTTCCTATTCCATTTGTTTAGGATTTCAAGAAAACCAAAGATCATCCACCATTAGAGCTCTGAATTTCAAGAAAACCAAAGATCATCCATGAAGAAGCTAGCCAGGCGATTCGAGCCGGAGGACGAGGTTCTGATCGACAGCTACCTGAGGAACAAGATCAATAACCCAAGTTTTCAGCACAGACTCATCGCGGAGGCCACCATCTTCGGCGAGGAGGTGAACCCGTGGGAGAAGCTGTGCTCAGAGGGAAATGCATATCCATGGCAGCACCGCGTCACCGGCGACATGGGGACCGAGGAAGACTACGACAGGTTGTTCGTTTTCACCAAAGTCACCAGCGTCGGGACGACGGAGAAGAGTAGCAACATACAGAAGAAGA
Source organism: Rubia yunnanensis (assembly GCA_037428765.1). Lineage (NCBI taxonomy): Eukaryota > Viridiplantae > Streptophyta > Magnoliopsida > Gentianales > Rubiaceae > Rubia > Rubia yunnanensis. The sequence continues at coordinate 7,520,971 of CM075069.1, forward strand.
GGAACGCCGGATGCGGAACCTGGAAAATGAACAACAAGCACAAGGTTGAACACAGCGCCCGGCCGGGCGTCGTGATCGGCCATTCCAAGTTGCTGACCTTCATACCCTCCAAAGGGCATGAAACCCTAGGCCACTGGACCATGAACGAGTACACGATCAACCCCGCTGCGTACCCGGGGATCCAGGGTTCGGGTTTGGACTGGGAGAATCAGGTGCTATGTAAGATCAAGAGGCATTACCAAGTCGATGAGAGTTCCCTGGTCGGAAAAGTCGTCAAGTCGTCCAAGAAGAAGGACAAGGAGTGCAAGTCCAAGTCGAGGAAACGGAGGCAGATTAGTATCCCAATCCCAGCGAGTAGTAAAGAAGATGAAGTACAGGTGCCATTGGTGAACTTGGATCATCAAGTTGGAGGGAGGATTAGCCTCGATGCCATAGGTTTCCCACAGCCGGTGATAAGCGATGATGGTGTGGCGGCCGCTCTATCGCTGAACGAGGAGGAGTTGGGATTGAACGAGGAGCTGATGGGATATTATTTCACCGTGCCGGACGATTGGGAGAAAAGTAAAGTGAACGAGGAGGAGTTGGCGGACGATTGTGAAGAATGGACCGCCGATAAATTGAATGAATTGTTCGATAGTTGTAACTTTTGAATGGGTACTTGTAAACACTTGATATTGGTATAGTGGAGATGATCGAGATGGGCCTATGGGTCCTTCATATTTAGGTTTTCCATGTAAATCTTTGTGTCTCGTCTACTTTGATTAGATTGTTTATTTTGTTCTACTGATATATTACATTGTTATTGTTGCTCTTCATAAATTCAAACAAATCCAGTCGTGAGAAACTGTGCAACTCGCGAGAAACTGTGCCACTCGCGAGAACCGTTTCAACCCGCGATAAAATGGAGGACGCAAGATATACCCTTGTTGCATGGGTCAACTCGCGCGTGACGTTCACGCGCCGGAGTCTTCTTCTTTGTGGGCGCGTGGATCTCGAGGAAATCTGATGAAGACGTCGGCAAAAATCTTCTTATTCTTCGGACGATGCTGATGAAGATGTCGGCTCGGCGACGCTGCTAGAAAGAAACTCGCAGCTGGAAGAAGGCGGTGCTGGAGTTCGATATACAAGCCGGAGAGGACGCCGGAGATGGAAACTTGGTTCGCCGGTGACGAAGCGAAGGAAAGTCGAGAGGACGCCGGAGATGAATACCACCGCTGGTTGAAGAAAGGGAGCCGGAAGATGACGACGCCAAAGAATTACTGCCAGTGGATAGAAAAGAGCCACCAGAGGTTGCCCGAATTTGACCGGAATTTGACCGGAATTCTACCGAAAAAGAGAGAAGGAGGGAGGCATTGAACAAGAAATTAAAATTTAGAGTTTAGGATCAGAACTTGCTCTGATACCATGATAGAATGATAGAATTCTACCTGATATGACCCTATGTTTTGGAGGTTTGTGCTAATATGACCCTGTAAAGTTGAAAAGTGCTATTGTAACCCTATGTTTTGCGTCAGAAGTGCCGATATAACCCTGTGGCACTATTTCGGCATTGACTTAGGAATTTCCGGCATTGACCAAACCTAAAATGACTAAAATATCCCTAGTCTTAAACCTAATAATATAATGACTAAAATACCCCTACATTCTTCTTCTTCTTCATCTCCATGACCACAGCCATGGCTGTTCCGCCACCACCTCCACCGCGGCTTCACCACCTCCGCCGCCCACTACCACCGGAATCTGTATTTTCGTCACCACCGCCGCTCCGCCACCTCCGCCACTGGAGTTCACCGGAATCTGGCAAAATTCCTTCGGCGAACCCACTCCAATCCTCCTCCACTGGTTTGAAATTAACCCACTCCTAACTCCACTGATTAGAATTCCGATTCCTAAAGAAAAAAATGTTGAAATCCAGCAACAAATCTAGAAGCTCAATCTGTAACACAACAACAAAATCCAGCAACAAAATTCAGCAACAAAATTCTGATTCCGTCTGTAACACAGTAAATAAAAAGCTCAATCCCTACTCAGCACTTTCGGGCTTCTCCAGCAACCGTACTCGCCTTCCAGTAATTCAGGTTCCAAAACATATTGTTAAAGTACCCTCTCCAATCCACCATCTTAAAATCCACCACCGCCTACCGCCGCGGTCGGATCTTCGGGATCGAAAGCACCACCATTGCTACAAACGGGAACAACGAAAAACACGCTAATAGAACTGCAGAAAAGCCCACAATATGCAAAGCTCTATAGTTCAGATACATTACCGACACCGCCATTCCCAACACCGCCGGAATTCTGGCGATTATGTTGTTAAACGCCGAAATTGAATGCTTTAAGTAATCGAGAAACAGTTCTGCCACCGTTCTCTCCTGCTCGATTCATCGTGCCTCACCATCCACCGCCTCAAACACCAATCCTGCCCAGCTCTGCCACCACCACCTCGTCCCATCGACCACCACCACTAAACTCAGCGAATCCCATCCGGCGCCACTACAATGCCCTAGCCCGCCAACTCCATCTCATCTGACGGAGATGGATCTTCCTCCGCCCCTAAACCCTAGCTCCTCCTCTGGTTGCGGAGATGGCAGGAATCGAGCAGGAGAGAATGAGAACGGTAGGAATCGAGCAGTGACACCTGCAAAAAAACTGCAGGAATTGAGTAACGACACCTCCGTCTCCGCTGCTCCATCACCTCTGCTGGCGCCGCTACCGATGTGACACCTCGACGGTAGGAATCGAGGGAACGGTAGGAATCGATGGGCGTCGCTACCGATGGGAACGGTAGGAATCGAGGCACCGATGCGATGCCCGATGCGACGCCTCGATGCGGTGCCTCGACGATGCATATTTTAGGCCGGAGGCTGGTGGAGGAAGAAGAAAGAGAAGAAGAAAATAGGAAGAAGAAAGAGAAGAAGAAAAGAGGAAGAAGAAAGAGAAGAAGAAAGAGAAGAAGAAAAGAGGAAGAAGAAAAGAGGAGAAAAAAAGAGGAAGAAGAAAGAGAAGAAGAAAAGAGCAGAAGAAAAGAGGAAGAAGAAAGAGAAGAAGAAAAGAGCAGAAGAAAAGAGGAAGAAGAAAGAGAAGAAGAAAAGAGCAGAAGAAAAGAGGAAGAAGAAAGAGAAGAAGAAAAGAGCAGAAGAAAAGAGGAAGAAGAAAGAGAAGAAGAAAAGAGCAGAAGAAAAGAGGAAGAAGAAAGAGAAGAAGAAAAGAGCAGAAGAAAAGAGGAAGAAGAAAGAGAAGAAGAAAAGAGGAAGAAGAAAGAGACAACGAGGGCATAATTGTCTTTTAATATTTTAAAATTTTTATTTTTTAAAAAATAGGGGTATAATAGTCATTTCATGTATTTCTGGCCAAAATCAGGTTGATAGGGTTATATTAGCACATTTTGGCAAAACACAGGGCTATATTAGCACTTTCCAACTTCACAGGGTCATATTAGCACAAACCCTCAAAACATAGGGTCATATGAGCACTTGACTCTAAATTGATTATTGATATCTGAATATATAGAGAGTATAATAGAGGTGCAATAAGGAAAGAACTCTAATCAGAATAAATCATAATCTAATCAAGAGTTTGATTTAGTCTAACACTCCTTCATTGCTAGTATACCCCGAACCCTATGGCTCACCTTATCGCTCACCTTGCTGCATAAACTTAAGCCTTTGCCTGGAATTCGAGACAGATGGTGCTTGAATCTACTGATCCCGCCATTCACCAGTTCCGAGCAGAATTTGCATATAACTCTACTCCTATCCACCTTCTCACCATACTCCCAGCAAACATCTCTCTGTCTAGGCACCACTGCCACAACATATCCAGGTTTAGTTAGAAACTATCCATTTGGACAACAGTTTCCACAAATAGAGCAGAAACTTCACAAAGCTATATACGGAATTGTTGGCCCATAGAACACCAGGCCAACCTTAAATTTAACAATCAGGAACTTCCAAAGCCCTAAATTAAGTTAGGTTCCAATATTTCTTTGAGGGCTTTGTTCAGATCGACAACTTAACTAGTTACTAGTTATCCAAATTCTTTGGTCCTTACAAGATGTAATCCTTACACTTAACTAGTTACTAGAATCAGATTACCAGCAAACTTAACCTAGGTGTATTCAGTCATATCTACTGTCTATTTCGATAATTTTGAGGATTTGTTTTCAAACGAAATGGAAATGGCTAAAGAAATTAAGCGAAAGGATTTGTTTGAGGGTTTTGGTCAGACCGACAATTACTAGTTATCCAAATTCTTTGGTCCTTACGAGATGTATTCCTTACACTTAATTAGTTACTAGAATCAGATTACCAACGGAGAAGAAATAGCTGAAACTCTACCCAGAATACACCTGGGTAGAGTTTCAGCTATTTCTTCTCCGCTGGTAATCTGATTCTCAGGTGTATTCAGTCATCTACACTAATATGTAATATAATGAAATTTAATTATGGATGAGGTTTTTAATGTGATTAATAGAAAATTTAGGGAATAAAGAGGCATTTGGGTGAAAATATCATTTGGGTGAGGGGAGGGGAGGGGGGTGCTGGACACAAATAATTGGGGAATTAATGATTCTGATCATATAAGAATTCAGGTCGGACAAATTTGCGGAGTAAATTTTCTCCACATATTCAAACAATGCTCCCCTTTTTACAACGAGATTTGATATTTTATTTCCATTACTTGATGTTTCAGCTAGAGCTTGTGGTGTTTTTTCAAAATTCTTTTTTTTCTCCCACCAAAATCATGTGTATTAAATTTAAATTTTGATCTTTTAAGGTTACACTTGTGTTTACATGTTAAATTTTTGACACTTTTAGTCTTTTGACACTGTTTAGTGATATACTATTATCTTAATTTCTAATTTGTAATCTCTATTTTCATTTTGACTGATGATTTTACTTTTCATCACGTCATTTTAAAAAATAATATCAAATTTTTTGGTATATTTTATTTTTATTTAGCGTGTCCTTGATGTTTCATTAGCATGAAATTATTTTTTCTAAGTACTTATGTTTTATTTTATTTGATATCAATGTCACATTTTGTTTCACACTTTGATATTTATAATTATGGTGTGTTTTTATTTGATATTTTAATATATTAACATTTGATGCATTTTCCAGTGTTTTTATTAGGGAAAAGTCTTGGGAAAGACCATCTTTCCATAGGCATATGGAAAGACGGGGTGAAATTATAATTTTAGAAAGGTAAAAGGTTTTAGTTGCAATATTCAAAAACTATAATGCAACTTGTAGTAGTTATAAGTTTATGACCCGATTAATGCAACCCCAAATTTTATCTTGATTTCTTTTAATTTGCAGTTTAAACCTTAGTCTTTCAATAACTTATGGAAAGACCGTCTTGCAAGAGACAAACTATTATTTGACCCAAATTTGATCTGACACTTCCCCTCCCTGATACGAATTAGGTTTATTTATTTATTTTTATTTATTAGGATTTTTAGAAGATAACACTATACTCTTTTTCCCATTGGATTTTTGAGTGAGGTAGTGTGATCATTTATTTTATTTTAGACTAAGAAAAATTAATTTAGCCATGCTGGCCTTGGAAGAATTAATGTTTCGGTCATGCATTTATTTTAGGTGTTAGAATATTCAGTTCTGATTTGATTAGAATTAGATTTGGTAAGATTAGACAAGGCAATATGCATTCAAGATTTATCTTTAAGAATATAGTCATTTATTTTAGGTAGTCTAGTTAAATATGATTTTAGCTTCTTAAATCTGTCATAATCCTTTTTAGTTTCTTATTTGTATTTTTTGAAGACCATACCTATGTACTATAAATATGGGTGATATTCAACATTATTTTTACCTTACACATTTATCAATCAAATATACAACATTTTGAGTTCATACTCTTTGCTTGCGAGCTATTCCGTTGTTGCTTAACCCCGGAGCCTAGTTAAGTATATGAAAACTTGTAATCTAATCCTGGGGGCTAGTTAGAGAGCAAGTCGAAATTGAGTGTACCCCGAGGGATAGACCTTGAATTCCATGCGGCATTGAAGGGTTTGTGAATTCCCTTGTTTTGTGAAAGATCTAAATTCCACAATTCAGATTCTTCGCAAGGGGATTCATATCAGTTGGTATCAGAGCAAAGCGAAAAATCCTTCGAATTTCAAGTTTTGTTTGAGTTTATTTTGGAAAAAAAATCAAAAATAACTTCTTCAAGCCACTTTTGCTGCCATACATCCACCGCTACCAGAATCATCACCGCCGATGCTGCCGCTCACCATATTCGACGATTCCACTGCCGCAAAGCCGTCCAACTCCGTCTCTGATCGACCATCCAAAGCCACCGTCCTGGCCTCCATCAACAGCAACTCCGATCGCCGCCAGTGAGATCTGTTCCGTTCTTCTTCACATTTCCACCGCCGCTGAACCGTCCACCATCCTTCGGCATTCTCTTGGTTGATTCTTCATCCCAAAAACTTTGTGCCGATTGTCCAGAAGATCTTTGTGTCGATTGTCTAGTAGAACTTCTCCAAACTCGTCTTCCATTCCCAGGCAGCGCACAACTCCGGCAAAGAAAAATTCAGGAAGTAGTTCCAGCAAGCGAGGCGAGGAAGACACCCTGCGCGTGCTCTTCATGCGCTCGCTCACAAAGGGTGTGGGAGACCCACGCGCGGGATGCTTTTGAAGCGCTTGTCCTTCACGCGCGAAACAACCAACCATCTCTTCTTCTCGCGATCTGATCATTATCTAGTGAGATTTTCAATTTCTCGTGGGTTGATTGGTTTTCTCGGCAACAACCTTTTTATCGCGAGTTGAAGCCACATCAGTATCCAGTCACTGTCTAGTCAGCATTTTGTCACCGCTTTATTAGCAGTTCTTCACAGGGATTGTTTGGGACGTTGATCTACAATTATTTTTGAAGATCATTCACGTTTCGAGGACGAAACTTTTCGACCTCGGAGGGAATGATACGAATTAGGTTTATTTATTTATTTTTATTTATTAGGAATTTTAGAAGATAACACTATACTCTTTTTCCCATTGGATTTTTTAATGAGGTAGTGTGATCATTTGTTTTACTCCCTCCACTTTTTTTCATTGGCACACTTACTAAAAGTGGTGTTTTTTTTAATTGGCACTTGCTATTTTGGGCAAGTTTAAGGTTTTTACATCCACTCATTTTACTTTCTCTTCTTTCAATTCAATTTCATCCACTCATTTAGCATCTCCTCAATTCTAACACCAAAAGAGAGGTGCCAATGAAAAAAAAATGGAGGGAGTATTTTAGAATAAGGCTCATTAATTCAGCCATGTTGGCCTTGTAAGAATTAATGTTTCGGTCATGCATTTATTTTAGGTGTTAGAATATTCAGTTCTGATTTGATTAGAATTAGATTTGGTAACATTAGATAAGACAATATTCATTCAAGATTTATGTAGAAGAATATAGTCATTTATTTTAAGTAGTCTAGTTAAATATGATTTTAACTTCTTAAAGCCGTCATAATCCTTTTCGGTTTCTTATTTGTATTTTTTGAAGACCCTACCTATATACTATAAATAGGGGTGGTATTCAACATTATTTTTATGGTAAAATACCAATATGACTCTATGTTTTGACGGTTTGTGCTGATATGACCCTGTAAAGTTGGAAAGTGTTATTGTAGCCCTGTGTTTTGCATCAAAAGTGCCGATATAACCCTGTGGCACTATTTCGGTGTTGACTTGGTATTTCCAGGCATTGACCACAAACAAAAAGACTAAAATACCCATAGTCTTCAAATTACAAATCTAATGACTAAAATACCCTAGATTTGTTCATGTTCACCACCACTATCACTACCTCCGCCATTATCACTGCCGCCGGCCACCACCAGCCACATCCACCACCACCTGCCACAACCACCACCACCACTCGTCCCAACCACCACCACCATCACCACCCGAACTAAACCTAGCTCGGCCACCACCACCAGGCATCACCACCACCACCCGCCACAACCATTACCTAAACCTAGCTCCTCCACCACCACCAGCCATCGCCACCACCACCACCTGCCACAGCCACCACCTAAACCTAGCTCTGCCACCACCACCAGCCATTGCCACCACCACCTGCCCCAGCTACCACCGCCCGCCACAGCCACCACCGCCATCACTCTCCCACTCACTGCCACCACTCATCCCAACCACCACTAACCCCACCCGCCCCAGCACTCATCCCAACCACCACCACCACCGCTCAACCCTAGTCCAGCCACCGCTCATCCCTAGCCCCACCACCACTCGTCCTCACCACCGCCACCACCGCTCGTCCCCACCACCGCCACCACCGCTCGTCCCTAGCCCCGCCACCACTCGTCCCAACCACCACCACCGCTTAATTCTAGTCCCACCACCGTTCGTCCTTAGCCCCGCCACCACTCGTCCCAACCACCACCGCCACCGCTCAACCCTAGTCCCGCCACCACTCAACCCTAGCCCTGCCACTACTCGTCCCAACCACTGCCACCAACACCGCTCAACCCTAGCCCCACCCCACCACCGCTCAACCCCAGCCTCGTCACCACCACCGCTCAACCCTAACCTAGTCGCGCCACCGCGCTCTACCTCTCCCCCTTGCCTAGCCTCGCTACTGCGCTCTATCTTTCCCTAGAACGTCGATTGGAAACCCGATTGGAATGCCATTTCGATTAAACTCCACCGCCGCCTTCGACTCACCTCCACCACCATTTTCGCCTTCGATTCACCTCTTCCGCCTTCGACTCACCGCCGCCTTCGGCTCACCTCTGCCTTCGATTCACCTCCACCGCCGCAGCTTTGCACTACCCGGGAAAAAAGAAAGCTCGAGAAGAAGAGGGAGAAAATAGATCTGACGAGAAGAGGGGAAAAAAGAAAGGTTTTGTCCATTGAGGAACAAGGGTATAAATGTCTTTCTAGCTTTTCTTATTTTCTTTTTTTTAATTATAGAGGGTATAATGGTCATTTCATGTCTTTCCGGCCAAATTCAGGCCAACGGGGTTACATTAGCACATTCTAGAAAAACACAGGGCTACAATGACACTTTCCAACTTCACAGGGTCATATTAGCATAAACCCTCAAAACATAGGGTTATATGAGCACTTTACTCTTCTTTTTACCTTACACATTTATCAATAAAATATACAACATTTTGAGTCCATACTATTTGCTTGCGAGCTGTTCCATTGTTGCTTAACCCCGAGGACTAGTTAAGCATCAATAAACCTTGTAATTTGATCATGAGGGCTAGTTAGAGAGCAAGTCGAAATTGAGTGTACCCCGAGGGCTAGACCTTGAATTTCGTGCGGCATTGAAGGGTTTGCGAGTTCTCTTGTTTTGTCAAAGATCTTAATTCCGCAATCCAGATTGTTCGCAAGGGGATTCATATCACTCCCTCCCTTGGCCTAGAAGGAAATTGGCTAAAATGAAAAATCCGGCAAGGAATGCGAAAACCAGACATATCGTGTGTGGATTTGATGACAAGATTGGATGGAATGCAGCGTGGATTTGACGATGAAACCAGACGGGATCTATCATGGATTTGATGACGAAACAAGAAAAATTTGAACGCGAAAACCCGGCAGATGAAACCAGACGGAATCCGATGTGCATTTTAGCCAACAATCGAATCTAGCCAATGAAACCAGTTGGATTTGATGTTCCACCTTTCTTTTCACGATTGTTAAGAGAATATGATCGAAGTTAGATAAGACGGAGAAAAATATTAAGACACCTATTGCACAACAGTTGAATGCTTAAAGGTAACTACCAAATGCTAACAGAACAACTCTACTACAACGTGTAAATATGGAAAAAATGAAAAATATACTCCCTCCTTTTGTTTCAATTACACGCTTATTACTTTAGATTATTTCTATTTGTTTAACATATTTTACTTTATGATCCTAAAAGTAAAGGTGAACGAATTTTAGTTGTGTGATAGGTCATTTTTATATTAAATAAACATGATAACTTAATAGATTTAAATTCAACAACCTTACTCCACGCACATATATATGTGCGTCCCCTTTTCCTGATTTCATAATCAACTAAAATGACTACATCTCATACCTAACGACTTTGTAGCGGTCATTACACCACCAAGAGCCGCTGCAACCATGGCAGCTTCGCCTAATGCACCACCATCATTCGTTTCCCTAATCAAGGGATCTGGCAATTCTATTTTCAAGGGATTTGATTGTTATCAAAAATATTTCTGGGAGATAGAATTCCAGATAATTGAAGATGTGCGATTAAGCTATATAACGTGAACATTCTGGCTAAGTTACTTACGGATTTATTTTGAGAAAATCTGCATCCAGGTTTTCTTCATTCAGAAGTAGCACTGTAGCAGAGAGCTATACACTGATGTTCCAACATGATCAAAACTTTTTGATCTTAAAGTTCAGAACGTAAGCCTTACTTACTCGGGAGGAGGAGATCCAGCGTCGTTAAGTTTCGAGATCAGAGGGAGTCTGATCAAGGCAGATCAGCAACTAGGGGATTCAGTATAATTCACGTGTTTAATTAGAAAAGATAAGTATTTGTATGGTATACTCTGTACAATCTTTCTATTAGTGAATTCTTCCTGAATTGGGTCAAACTCCACAGATGTAGGTGACATTCACCGAGGTGCATAACCAAGTCGCGTGTCTTTGTCTGTTTATCTTTTTACGTACTTGATTGATTATTTTGTATTGGAACATGGTAATCACAATTGAAAAATTAGGTAAAACAAAATTCAGCGTTAGCCTTTTGAAATCACATCAATAAGCCAAATATCGATTGTAACGTTATTTTGGCCTGCTTAATTTAGATCCAAAATCTAATCAGCTTATATTTTAAGCCTAGATTTATTTAGTGTAGCTCAAAATTTTTATGATATATAGAAAAAAAATGTATACAATGTATGATACATTAAGAGAACAGATAAACGAAATCGAATTAGACTAGACTAAATATATAAAATTAAACTAAAAACAACTTATTATAATAAGGAAAAAAATAAAACAACTTGAATTTAATATGAATAAAATGAATCAAAATATGCTATATTTGAATAAATTAAATACTATACTAATTTAGATGGCGAAGTTTTGGAAAGACCGTCTTTCCATAAGTCCATGGAAACACGGGGTTTAATTCATAATAAAATGTAAACAGTTTTAGTTGCAGTATTAAAAATTTATTATGCAACATTTAGTAGCTATAAAGTTTATGGGCCGATCAACGCAATCCAAAAATTTAATCTTCATTTCTTCTCATTTACATTTTAAACTCTGATCCTTTTATGGGTTATGGAAAAATCGAGACATACTCTATTTATTGAAATACCACATGGCCTATTATTATTCTATTTATTCATTATCCCCAAAAAAATAAAAATGAGAGAGTAATGGACTTTTCAGGTGGACATTTGGGCTGTTAGATTAGTGGAAAAGAAAAGGAAACAATCAAGAATCAACCCATTTCGGAAAGGAAAAAAAAAGGAAAATTTTCATAGTCGTGAATTGAAATACTATTGAAGCATAATCAAAACACATGAGTATTAACCAAACAATGTTTACAATTTTCAAGAATCTCAAGATCACATCGTACTCAACTATGAACAATCGATCATCTACCATCTCATTTGAGTAAAATAGGCCGTGACTGCCTTAAACTTTCCGTTGAGGTAATTCTTCTCCACCTCCAACGACCACGCTGGACCACCGGAAATCGCAATCTCAGCAAGCTGATTCACATCCACATTTCTGGGCAAGAACATGACGACTTTCGGAGCAATCTTCTTAGCAATGTTGAAAAGCGACTGACCATCGATTGGCTTCAGCATTGTGTTCATGTCGAAAATCTTGCTCTTCGAGTAATCTGGGCCGCCCCAAGGCGGCGAGAGAAACACGACATCTCCCTTCAGCTCCGGCGCCAGAACCGTGGAGTCCCCGAGCACAAACTCGATGCGCCGCCCCTGGATGCCGTAGACGGCCGCATTGTGCTTGATGCACTGGAGCTTCACGGGATCAATGTCGACCGCGATCACTCGCTTACTCGTCTTGGCGAACTGGATCACGTTTCCTCCGACGCCGGCGAAGCAGTCCACGATGGTTCCGGCGCCGCAGCGAGCGGCGTGGTGCTTGGCGATGGCCTCCGGGGTGACGGAGAACCATCCCTCCGTGTCCATTCGAATTCCGTCGTCGTATCTTGAGAAAAGCTCGTACCTTTGCCCCCAGTATTTCTTGATCTTCTGGTTCTGGCAAGTTGTCGGCGGTGTCGGAAGCAGACCGGAAGCGCTGGTGATGTTTGTCAGGCTGTTGACTTCGCCGCTCCCCAGGTTGACTCGGGTGATCTTCAACATCGGACCGAGGTGTTCCGCCGCCGATGATGAGGATTCGTTAACCCTGGGTTTGATCGCATAGATTCGCCCCATTTCTTTTCTTGAGAATCGAAAAAAGGAAACTTTTTAAACAATGCAAATGATCACCCGATATTTGCAGAGTGAAAAGAAAGTGTGGGAGGGGTGCTAATTTATAGATGGCGGGTTTCCATTTTGGAATCGGATTTGTAGTTTTCCGAGTTTGTACGGGATTGCAAAATTTCCTAGTAACCTAAAATCCGAAGCATTTCGAAAAGTTGGCTCTTTCTATAAGTATATAAATACTACGGATCTCCTCCTTATCATGCACATACATCACGATTTCCTATTCCATTTGTTTAGGATTTCAAGAAAACCAAAGATCATCCACCATTAGAGCTCTGAATTTCAAGAAAACCAAAGATCATCCATGAAGAAGCTAGCCAGGCGATTCGAGCCGGAGGACGAGGTTCTGATCGACAGCTACCTGAGGAACAAGATCAACAACCCAAGTTTTCAGCACAGACTCATCGCGGAGGCCACCATCTTCGGCGAGGAGGTGAACCCGTGGGAGAAGTTGTGCTCAGAGGGAAATGCATATCCATGGCAGCACCGCGTCACCGGCGACATGGGGACCGAGGAAGACTACGACAGGTTGTTCGTTTTCACCAAAGTCACCAGCGTCGGGACGACGGAGAAGAGTAGCAACATACAGAAGAAGAGGAACGCCGGATGCGAAAATGAACAACAAGCACAAGGTTGAACACAGCGCCCGGCCGGGCGTCGTGATCGGCCATTCCAAGTTGCTGACCTTCATACCCTCCAAAGGGCATGAAACCCTAGGCCACTGGACCATGAACGAGTACACGATCAACCCCGCTGCGTACCCGGGGATCCAGGGTTCGGGTTTGGACTGGGAGAATCAGGTGCTATGTGTAGAATAAATATTAGTTTTAAATATTAGTTTTGTATATTTAGTAAACTTAGTCAGCTATACGACCTATTCAATAGGATTAGTTAGTCAGACGCAATCCATGATCCCAGAGAGTTAGGATCAATTAGTTGAAGTACAACTTGTATAAATAGATACGTTTCTATCAATAGAATTCTACACACCTAATTCCGGATATTATAATTAGTTAAACAGTTTTTACCAAATTCTATAAGTTTTAAATATTAGTTTTGTATATTTAGTAAACTTAGTCAGCTATACGACCTATTCAATAGGATTAGTTAGTCAGACGCAATCCATGATCCCAGAGAGTTAGGATCAATTAGTTGAAGTACAACTTGTATAAATAGATACGTTTCTATCAATAGAATTCTACACACCTAATTCCGGATATTATAATTAGTTAAACAGTTTTTACCAAATTCTATATGGTATCAGAGCTTGATTAATTCTCTCTACAATATTCTGCTCAATCTATTTCCTGTCAATTCTCAATCATCATCATGGCCGAGGGACTCAACCCTAATGAGCCTATCAATCCAAATCCCAATCTGGATCGTACCATTCCAAATCCTAATCCGGATTATACTATTCCAAACAACTCATCCAAACTCTATGATATTCATCACTCCGAGAGTCCATCCACTGTCCTCGTTATGCCTCTCCTAACGGGTGATAATTATACAACATGGAGTCGAGCAATCACTATGGCTTTAAGAGCCAAAAACAAATATGGTTTTGTTGATGGAACCATGTCTAAACCCAGCACTCAAGCTGATATTCAGAATTTTGAACGCTGCAATGACTTGGTGAGCAGTTGGATTCTCAATTCTGTTTCGCCTGAAATTCGCCCTAGTATTCTATATTCTGAGACTGCTGCTCAAATCTGGAATGATCTTAAAGATCGTTTCTCTCAATCCAATGCACCAAAGATCTATCAACTTAAGAAGTCAATCTCATCTTTGAAACAAGAAGGCATGACTGTTTCATCATACTTTACTCAGTTGAAATCTCTTTGGGATGAATTAAACAGCATTGTCGTCATCTCTCCATGTATTTGTGCCAACTCAAAATCTATCATGGATCAAATGAATCAAGATCGAGCTATGGAGTTTCTACAAGGACTTCATGATAGCTTCTCCTCGGTTCGTCGTCAGATTCTCCTTATGGAGCCTTTTCCATCCGTTCAACGGATTTATAACTTGGTTCGTCAAGAGGAGAAACAACAAGAGCTTGACGTACATGCTCCAGTCGTGGACTCTGCTGCCCTCCACACTTCAAGAAACTCAACATGGAACAACCGCAACAATGCCATGGATGCTGCTACTCCTTTCCGCAACACTGGAAAGCGTTCACGTCCTTTCTGCAATCACTGCCAACGTCATGGCCATACTCAAGCCACTTGCTTCCAACTGCATGGATACCCTGACGGCGGCAACGGAAAGCGTTCTGCAACACCAATTAAGCACATGGCAGCTCTGAATCAGCCAACTACAACACCAACTCCATCCTTCACTCCTGATCAATACAACAAGCTGATGGCCCTCTTGGCAAATGATCCTCCAACTGACCACTCGGCTCATTTAGCAGGTAAATTTATTTATAAAATTTTCTATTCTGCCCATTTAGCAGATAAAGCTTTAAATTATATATCTTCTTCTTGGATTATTGATTCGGGTGCATCAAATCATATTTGCACGTCACTTTCATTATTTTCTTCATATTATCCATTAAAGAAGCACATTTATGTTCAAATGCCTGATGGATCAATAGCATCAGTGACTCATATTGGTGTAATCAAACACTCTACAAATCTTATTTTGAAAGATGTATTTCATATCCCATCTTTCAAATTTAATTTACTATCTGTCTCTCAAATTTCTCGACAACTTGGTTGTGTAGTCACATTTTTTGATTATCATTGTCTATTTCAGGGTCTTTCCTCGAAGATGAAGATTGGTCGGGGTAGTATGCAAAATGGCCTCTATTATCTAGATGATGTTCCTGCTTATTCAAATAAAGCATTGTTTTTCCGTCAATGTAATAGTTTTGATTTATGGCATTCACGCCTTGGTCATCCAGGCAATTCTCGTTTTCAATTTCTTGTAAGCAAATTTTCTGATATTGTTTCGAATAAAAACTTCACTTGTGATGTTTGCCCTCAAGCCAAACAATCTCGTCAATTATTTCCAACAAGTACTTCTCATTCTATAAAATGCTTTGAGT
This sequence comes from Rubia yunnanensis, assembly GCA_037428765.1. Classification (NCBI taxonomy): domain Eukaryota; kingdom Viridiplantae; phylum Streptophyta; class Magnoliopsida; order Gentianales; family Rubiaceae; genus Rubia; species Rubia yunnanensis. The sequence continues at coordinate 7,536,498 of CM075069.1, forward strand.
TAATCCATGTAGACATTTGGGGGCCTTTTTCCGTTCCTTCTACAAATGGATCTCGTTATTTTTTAACTATTGTAGATGATTATTCACGTTGTACTTGGATATATCTCATGAAAACAAAGTCTGAATTTTTTCATATGATAACCCAATATTTCTCTCATATTAATCGTCAATTCAATGGCGACATCTCCAAAATCAACACCGGAAGTGGTGGAATTTTTCTTCCTCAACTCCAAGTCATTCGTTCAGACAATGGAGCTGAATTTCTCTGCACCAAATTTCAAACTTGGTGTCAAACTCATGGAATCATTCATCAACGTAGTTGTGTTGGAACACCCCAACAAAATGGGATCGTTGAACGTAAGCATCGTCATCTTCTGGATGTTGCTCGAGCCTTACGTTTTCAAAGTCATTTACCTCTTTCATTTTGGGGTGAATGCATTCTTACTGCTGCCTTCTTGATTAACAAATTACCCACAAAGATTCTTAACTTTAAATCTCCTTATGAAGTATTGTTTGGCACATCTCCATCGTATTCATCACTACGAGTATTCGGTTGTTTATGTTTTGCCAAAAATATGTATATACGACATAAATTTGACCAGCGTGCTAAGCCTGGTATATTCATTGGCTATCCTTTTGGTCAAAAAGGATATAAAGTTTATGATATTTCTACTCGTCGAATTTATGTCTCTCGCGATGTCATTTTTCATGAATCCATATTTCCTTATAGCAATGTTTCTACTACATCGTCATCTAGTTCTTCACCTCCTATTCCAATTAGTATCACCCCTTTAAATGATGATTTTACTGATACTATTTTGGAACCTATTTCAAGTCTGTCGCCATCTCCTGCGACTAATGTTAACTCCATTCCAGCTCCGGGTCCACCATCTTCTCCTGCGCCTATCACTTCTGATTCTACTCCTTCCAGGCCTGACCGTCCTGTGCGAGATCGTTGTCGTCCGTCTCGTTATAATGATTTTATTTGCACCAATGTCTCTTTGTCTACTCCACATCCTCTCGCCAAACACTTCTCTTTAAGCACTTTAAGTTCTACTCATCGTGATTTTATATCCAAAATAATTGATCACACAGAACCAAAAACTTATTCCCAGGCAGTTAAATCTCCTCATTGGCGAGATGCTATGTCCTCTGAAATTCATGCTCTCGAAACTAATCGTACTTGGTCTTTATGCCATTTACCTCTTGGAAAATCATCCATTGGATGTAAATGGGTCTACAAAATAAAATACCATTCTGATGGCTCAATCGAGCGTTATAAAGCCCGTCTTGTTGCAAAGGGTTATAATCAAATTGAAGGTATTGATTATCACGACACGTTTGCACCTGTTGCCAAACTCGTCACTGTACGTCTTCTTCTCTCAATTGCTGCAATTCGCGGTTGGACCCTTCATCAACTTGATGTCAATAATGCCTTTCTCCAAGGTGACCTTCATGAAGAAGTCTATATGAAGCTCCCTCCCGGTTTTCATCATAAGAATAGTAATCTTGTTTGTAAATTACATAAATCCATTTATGGCCTTAAACAAGCCTCTCGACAATGGTTTTATAAATTTTCTTCTACTCTTAAATCACGTGGTTTCCATCAATCGACTGCAGATTATAGTCTATTCACATATATCAAAGACAATATCTCTGTATTTGTTCTTGTTTACGTTGATGATATCATCGTTACTGGTAATAATTTGTCCATCATTAATGAGACTAAACAATTTCTTGCTAGTTCCTTTTCTATTAAAGATCTTGGCACTCTTCGTTACTTCCTTGGTATTGAAGTCTCACGTTCCAAACAAGGTATTTTTTTATGTCAACGTAAATACGCTCTCGATATTCTTTCTGATTCCGGACAGCTGGGTTCTCGCTCTTCTCCTTTTCCTATGGAACAAAATCTTCATTTACTTCCCAATGAAGGTACACCCCTTCCTGATCCATCTATTTATCGACGCCTCGTGGGTCGTCTTCTCTATCTGACAGTCACACGTCCTGACATTCAATATGCCGTTAATACTCTAAGTCAATTCATGTAAAATCCATATTCTACCCATCTTGATGCGGCAAATCGTGTTCTCCGCTACCTTAAAGGGTCTGTTGGTAAGGGAATACTACTTTCATCAAATAGTTCTCTTTCTCTCGTTGGTTTTGCTGATTCTGATTGGGCTGGTTGCCCCACTACTCGTCGCTCTACCACGGGATACATCACCATGCTTGGTTCTAGTCCTATTTCATGGAAAACAAGGAAGCAACCTACAGTTTCCCGCTCTTCCGCTGAAGCTGAATATCGCTCTCTTGCTACTCTCACTGCTGAAATACAATGGCTTTATTATCTTCTCTCTGACCTTGGATTTCCTCCTCGACAACCTATACGAGTTTACTGTGACAACCAAGCTGCTCTTCACATTGCCAGTAACCCTGTTTTCCACGAACGTACGAAGCATATTGAACTTGATTGTCACTTCGTCCGCGAAAAGATGATATCCGGCCTCATCTCCACCAGCTACTTACGTTCATCTGATCAACTTGCTGATATTTTTACCAAACCTCTTGGTGCAGATATCTTTCGAAACATTATTTCCAAGTTGGGCGTGCTCGACATTTCTCCCCCGACTTCAACTTGAGGGGGGGTGTAGAATAAATATTAGTTTTAAATATTAGTTTTGTATATTTAGTAAACTTAGTCAGCTATACGACCTATTCAATAGGATTAGTTAGTCAGACGCAATCCATGATCCCAGAGAGTTAGGATCAATTAGTTGAAGTACAACTTGTATAAATAGATACGTTTCTATCAATAGAATTCTACACACCTAATTCCGGATATTATAATTAGTTAAACAGTTTTTACCAAATTCTATACTATGTAAGATCAAGAGGCATTACCAAGTCGATGAGAGCTCCCTGGTCGGAAAAGTCGTCAAGTCGTCCAAGAAGAAGGACAAGGAGTGCAAGTCCAAGTCGAGGAAACGGAGGCAGATTAGTACCCCAGTCCCAGCGAGTAGTAAAGAAGATGAAGTACAGGTGCCATTGGTGAACTTGGATCATCATGTTGGAGGGAGGATTAGCCTCGATGCCATAGGTTTCCCACAGCCGGTGATAAGCGATGATGGTGTAGCGGCCGCTCTATCGCTGAACGAGGAGGAGTTGGGATTGAACGAGGAGCTGATGGGATATTATTTCACCGTGCCGGACGATTGGGAGAAAAGTAAAGTGAACGAGGAGGAGTTGGCGGACGATTGTGAAGAATGGACCGCCGATAAATTGAATGAATTGTTCGATAGTTGTAACTTTTGAATGGGTACTTGTAAACACTTGATATTGGTATAGTGGAGATGATGGAGATGGGCCTATGGGTCCTTCATATTTAGGTTTTCCATGTACAAATCTTTGTGTCTCGTCCACTTTGATTAGATTGTTTGTTTTGTTATATTACATTGTTATTGTTGCTCTTCATAAATCCAAACAAATACGAAGAATTGCAATCAAAGCTGATCAAAGTGGTAAAACCATGTAGAATCGATCATAGTGATGATCTGTATCTAATAAAATTTTAATTTAATGCAGTTGGGGTGGCTCATGTAAGCTGGACTTCAGCTGTAAGAGTACAGAAGGTTATAGGCTGTTTACGAAATTTCATAGTATGAATCCTTGTTGATTCAAGTCATGATAATGTTTCATTTTCATTCTGAAACTGAGGCGTGGTTTGATTGGCGCAAAGACAAGAAATTTTGGTTTGTATTTTCATGTTGGATTTTTGTGTACATGCACAACTGAAATTTTGGGATGGTATCCATTTCTATTATGTTGGTGCAGATGTTTCTTTATATACGAGTTGCTAGTTAGTGCATTGCATTTTTTAAAACTAAGCTGGAAGTATGTTGGGAATACTTTACCAATGGATAAACTCAACTATACCCCTACTAATGCAAATTGTGCTCATTTCTAGTTCAAAATTCAGGCCCTGTAAATCCTTTACTATTTGCTCATCTTCGTCGGATCATTATAAAATAAACACAAAATAATCCCATCATTTATTTGTACCATGACCTCAATACTCAAATCACACTAATTCACCGCTATTTCTACAAAATTCATAGGCAAATTCGAACGACCATTTAAAAAATAATTGAAGGAATATTTGGAAGCACTTTCATGTCTGGAAGGAAGCACTTTCATGTCTGGAAGGAAGCACTTTCATGTCTGGAAGGAAGCACTTTCATGTCTGGAAGGAAGCACTTTCATGTCTGGAGGGCTTAATGAATCCAAAAGAGCGCAACAACGAGCATCACAAACATCTACTTCTATGCAGGCCTTTTGGGTGGTGTTCTAGAGACCACACAATCCAACTACCTAAACCTAATGGCCTTGTTCTTCATGGTTCCAAACATGTAGCCTTGTTCTTGTGGATTAGGCTCCAGCATAATTCATCCAATAGAATATAGATGCCATTCCTAATTTATCCAAGTGGATCAAAACCTTTAATTTTAAGATATCATTTATTTCCACTCCTTGTTTTGCTAAGTAATCTGCAGGAAAAATAGCTTCTCTGATTATAGATGAGGTGCATTTTATATCTCCTCTGATCCAAGTAATGCTTTATAGACATGAATCAGTGAAACAGATCCCATGTAAAGAAGTCTGCAATGGGTCTCAAAAGATAAGTACATGAATTCTGCTATCTGCATACCTACCTTTAATGGAACAAAACCTCTATCTGATTTAGCGGTATTCATGGCCATAACTTCTATGAGCTAAATATTCCTTACAAATAAGTAACACAACGGAATTTAGAAGAATCACCTGAATATTCTTACAATACACAAGTCTCAAGCCCATAAGAGATAATATTCAAGTTGAGACCACAAGGATGGCTGGAATCCAAATGTGTGCAGGACTAGGGTTCTGGCATTCCTCTACGTCCCCACTGCGAACACATATCAACGTCGTCAAGCTGAAGTGGATCTACTTGTGAAGACTTCGCCTTTAGATTCTGCAGCTTCAGATTGTAATGCACATACACCAGGTCCTTGAAATTATCGTCATCCATCTTATTGCGCTTCTCGTAATGAACTCTGAATTTCAGTTTCACCTAAATTCTGAATCTTTATGCCAAGTTGTTTAACAGTTTGGTGTTGTAACACCGAGTTCAGTTTGATGTTAAAACTCAAAACGAAACACACAATGCACACACAACTTGGTTACGCAGTTCGGTGCAAATACACCTACGTCTGCGGGGCCTTGCCCAGATCAGAAACCATTCACTAGAAAGCAGTCTTTAGTACAAGAAGCTTAACTTAAATACTAATCCATTGCTAACCTACCGAGTGAATGTTGTGAGCTCCCCTCACTGTCGATCCTACGTCGTTGAACCCTCACGATCAACACGTCTCCCTGGATCTCCTCCTCCCGAGGAATTAAGACTTCCTTGTTTCTGATCTTTACGAACTTGGTCGGTTGATTTACGAACCTCCAAACAAACACGGCAGATCGCTCCAAAGTTCTCAACGTAGAGAATAGCACTGGACGCTCGAAGATGATTGCGTTGTCTTTTTCTTCTATTTATTCCATCGCAATCCTGCCTTGAATCACTTTCCTTCCTTGTCTAACTCTACCACAAATAGACTTCTAGACTAAGGAAAACTCTGATTCTAATCTGGTACTTAAATGGACAATCCTGTTAACAATAGGACTTGTACCATAATTAAACTACTAAATCAATTCCCAACTATTACAGGAATATTCGTTTACCAGAATTAATCTTCCACGAACTAAGATAATATCTCTCACAATATTCTGATTTGATCACATCAATATACTCCATAATTCCGTGGATAAGAATCTGTGTTTCCGGAAATCTTTAAAACCTGCAAAACGGTGTTTAAACACCAGATTTCCACAATTCACAATTTGCCATATAACAAGTCCAACTCCCGAGGACTTTACAATCTCCCCCTTGGCATATTGGTGAATTCACTAATACACACAAAACAGAACACCAGAATCCCAGAACATAGAAAACCAGCTAGCACACATATCCAGAATCCAGACCGAATTTAGAATCAAATCAGAACTGAGAATCAATCAACAATATCAAACTTCCAAAACGTCTCCCCCTGAATTCATTAATATGACAAGAAGGCAAAAAAAAACAAGAAAACCGCTAAAATCAATTAAGCCAAACTGTCGTCCGAATCTTCTGAAGTACCAACATTGGACCTTTCTTGAGTTTCTGCCAATAAAGCTTCTCTTTCAGCCTCCAAAGCTGCAAGCTCCCCCTGAATCTTGTCTATTGCTGCCTGATGACGCCCAAGGATTTCCTGACAAACTGCAGCTCTCGCCTCAATGGCCTTCAGCCTAGCTTCACTATCATTCGAGCAGCCCATTGTCGGAGGTGTCCAGGGAAGATCCTTCACTATGCGGCCACTCAAAGTCCTGAGGGTTGGCCTTAAAGCATGTGTGGATATTATCTCATCTGTCTCCCTTGCAACTGCTCCCCCTTTCAGCAGTACCATGGAAATAACGCACGGATGGACTAGAGATTCCTTCCTAGTTTTACGGGCACAATCCAGAATGTCATTGAATATCAGTCTACCTAGATTCACTCGATGCCTCGCACCCAGACAGTAAAGCAAGGTTGCCATTTCTTTTGTAACCATAGTGCTGTTCACTGACGGAATCCAGTTATGCACCGCTACCACATATAAACAGTAATACCTGGAAGTCAGGTTTGATGCTGGAATTTGTTGTCTCCCAGCAAGTGGCCAACTACTTTCTACTCCTCCTGTCAACTCAACCGCTACCGCATCAAAGTTTTCTGGAACTTGGTGTTGAAACACCGACTGAGAGTTCTTGAAATTTCCCTGCTGCAAACATCTACTAACAGCCTCAGGGGAGAAACCAATGACTTTCCCTCTCACATAGACTCTGTGGAACCACCGAGAGTCTTCATCCTCACATTCGTCCTTCAAATTGGAATAAAATTCCAACACCATCTGTTTATTGAATTCTACGAAGCAAGTGGCAGCTCGAAGCACCTTAAGGTATTTAAGAAATGCAGTAAATCCACAATCTTCATATTTTTCCGCATCAGCCGGTCTCTCTGCTAGGATTTTCCTCCCACTGATGAATTCAAACTTGTCTTGACTATCATGATCATACCATTCACTGCAAATGGCTTGACTGACTTCAGGTGCAGGGATGGCTTTGGCCTTCATTTTCTTAGCTGACTGCTTCAGCTGTTCTGTCCTTAATCTCTTCAGCTTCTCCCCAATGGGTTCATCACTGTCTTCACTTTCAACTCCATTCCTGTCTCTGCAGCGTTTTGATCTCCGAGTTTTCTTGGAGGCTGAGACCGAACTTCCTTCAGCTGGTGTTGCAACACCAACTTCCTTTCTTTTCCTTCTAAGTTCCTGGACTGGATTAGCCTCTGGTGGTGTTTCAACATCACTTCCAAACATCGCAGAGATTTGCTGCTCCTCAGTCAAAACCTCTCCTGGTGTTGGAACACCAGAACCCAGCATTGCAGTATCTTCATCAGTACTCAGCATGTTCACTCCTTCTGATTTCTCTTCCTCTGGCATCTCAGTATTTTCACTCTTTTCCTCAGCCACAGTTCCAGCAACAGTCTTCTCTGAATCTGATCCCACAAATGCTGCCAGAGCCTCTTCAGATCTCATAAAAGCTGCCAGGGCTTCATCCAGCACAGTGGCCTCTTCAGTTACATTCATCGGGGTTTCCTCTGTATTAACTCTTCCAACACTTCCAGCTTCTTCTTCACTGTCAGAGATCTCCACAACTGGAATTGATAACCTTCTCAGAGATATTCGAGTCTGATTCAGAGACTCATCAACACACACCATCTCCCTAGCAACATTAGTGGATTTGACCACTTTTATCCAAGGCTGTACAAAAGCATTATCTCCCAAATTTTTTATACTGGGCCTATGCAATGATGCTATCCGAGTATAGATTGTAAAGAACTTGCTCTCGAACTGACCCTCTTCATATTCTACTTTATAAGTTTCTCCAAAACCAACCCCAACTAACTTAGCATCATAGTCGCTGATCTCCTTGATGTCTCCTATTCTCCCAGTCAACACCTCATCAAGCTTAAACCTATTTATCTTGCCATGCAAATTTTTATATCTCCTGAGGTCTACATAGTCCCTATTTTGCACCATCCATTCTATGAATTCGAGAACAGAGCTAAAAAACATACCATCACGGACAAATGAGCAATCAAAGCTGGCTTTCCGTCTCCTCTGATTTTGTCCATACCAAGCCCCTACAGTCCGTACTCGATCTCCACCAATCTCGTTCAAGTCTGTGTCATCACCGAACTCTTCAATCCTCGGATTCTCAGGCACCCGAACCCTGACTGAATCTCCGACCATCTTCTTGAACACGGAGCTCGGCATTGTTATCTGATTGGTGAGCAAAAATAACCGGGGGTTGTGAAGAAAATTTTAAGGAATAGAGAGCTCCGAACTGAGGAAGAAGATGAACAGTTACTGGTTTGAGTTTGTGTGGGAGTCTACTTTCTCTTTCCCCCCTTTTTCGACACCAAAAAGACCATCTCCTTTCTCCTTTCTTCAGACTGTCACACGCACATCTTAGGCCCAACATAATTTTCTGGCCCACATATTCAGCCCATCTGAATTACTTGCCTCTGAAGTCCTTGGTGTTTGAACACCACTTCACATATTTTTGGTATTTTCGATTTTTCATTCATTTTTTTTTCTTTTTCACGATATAAAGAAAACAAAGCAGTAAATAATACAATAGAAAGTACAAGCCTCAGTACCTTACATTCGACAGACACCCAAGTGCTGTCTAAGTACTTCAAACGTCTCACCATCCAGAGGTTTTGTAAAGATATCGGCCAGTTGTTCAGCTGTTGGCACATACTGGACTGTAACTTCTTCTTTTTCAACCAAGTCCCTAATAAAATGATGACGAATATCAATGTGCTTCGTCCTCGAATGTTGCACAGGATTCCTGGAAATATCAATAGCGCTTTTATTATCACACAGCACTGTCAGACTCACATTATCAAACCCATAATCTCTCATCATCTGCTTCATCCACAATAGTTGTGCACAACAACTCCCAGCAGCCAAATACTCTGCTTCAGCCGTAGACAAGGATATGGAGTTCTGCTTTTTGCTATACCAGCTGACTAGATTCGATCCAGCAAAGAAACATCCACCTGTAGTACTCTTGCGATCATCAGCATTCCCAGCCCAGTCTGAATCACTGAACCCTACTAACTGTGAATCCTTGTTTCGAGAAAACCATACTCCATACTCCACTGTTCCACTTATATACCGAATAATCCTCTTCACTGCTGACATATGTGATTCCTTTGGATCTGCTTGATAGCGAGCACAAATACCAACACTCAAACAAATGTCTGGTCTACTTGCGGTTAAGTACAACAGGCTCCCAATCATACTCCTGTACATTTTCTGATCAACACTTTGTCCCTGCTCATCTTTTGTCAGTTTATCAGTAGTAGCCATTGGAGTGCGTATTGCTTTGGCGCTTGTAAGTCCAAATCTCTTGATCAAGTTTTCAGCATACTTCTGCTGATTGATGAAGAGACCATTCTTCTCCTGAATAACTTGCAATCCCAGAAAATATGACAGTTTCCCTACCATGCTCATTTCGAACTCATTAGTCATTAAGTCAACAAACTCCTTTAACAAGACTGAAGAGGTGGATCCAAACACAATATCATCTACATAAATCTGTGCAATCAGAATATTTGAACCTTTGTGTAGTACGAACAGAGTCCGATCTACTCCCCCTCGACGATAGCCCTTTTTAATCAGAAAGGTTGTCAGTCGCTTATACCATGCTCGGGGTGCCTGCTTGAGGCCATATAGTGCCTTATTCAACCGATAGACAAAATCAGGAAACTGTGGATCTTCAAACCCTTTAGGTTGCTCCACATACACCTCCTCCTTCACGACCCCATTCAAGAATGCACTCTTGACATCCATCTGGAAAAGAGTAAAGTCCAGAATGCACGACACAGCCAACAAAAGTCTGATTGACTCCAATCTGGCTACAGGTGCAAAAGTCTCATCAAAATCTATTCCTTCTACTTGCGTGTACCCTTGAGCAACGAGGCGTGCTTTATTCCTTGTGATATTACCATCTGCATCAGATTTATTCTTGAAAATCCACTTGGTACCGATCACATTGACATTTGCAGGTCGTTGGGTAAGAACCCAAACATTGTTTCTTTCGAATTGCTGTAATTCTTCTTGCATAGCAGAAATCCAATATTCATCGAGCAAAGCCTCTTTATAATTCTTCGGCTCCGTGAGTGATATGAAACAAGATAATCCTGCCAATTCCCTGTAATTTACACGAGGTTGATCCCGAAGTTGCATATGTCTGGACGGACGCTGTTCAGATTCAGGTGTCTCGGTTTCTGGTGTTTCAACACCGGTTGACGATGTTGGTGTTTCAACACCGGTAGGGAACACTGGTTCCAGCACTTCACCTTCTCCAACCTTGTCGTCCTCAGAATCATCTACCACCACATTAATAGATTCCATGACCGTTCCAGTACGTTGATTAAGCACTCGGTATGCTCGACTGGTGGGAGAATATCCCAAGAATATCCTGACATCACTTCTAGATTCAAACTTAGCTAACGGCTCACGATCTTTTAGAATATAACACTTACTGCCAAAAACATGAAAATACGACACATCAGGTTTCTTCCCTTTCCAAATCTCATACGGTGTCTTCTCAGTAAATGGACGCAAATATACTCTGTTGATGGTGTAGCATGATGTATGAAGCGCCTCAGCCCAGTATTTAGAATGAATTTTCTTTTCGGCTAACATTGCTCTGGCCATTTCCTGCAGTGTTCGATTCTTTCTTTCAACTATACCATTTTGTTGCGGTGTGATGGGAGCAGAGAACTCATGGTGTATACCAAGTGTCTTACAGATGTCATTAAATCTAGAGTTTTCAAACTCCTTTCCATGATCACTTCTGATACGTGCAATTCTTGCCTGAGTAGATCCTTTTTCTACGTGTAATTTGTACACCAAGGTCTCGAAAACTTCAGCTGCCTCTGACTTCTCTTTGAGAAAAGATACCCAAGTATATCTCGAGAAGTCATCCACACACACAAAAATGTACTTCTTCCCTGCAACACTGGGTGTATTGACCGGCCCCATTAAGTCCATATGTAGAAGCTCCAAAAGTCTTGACGTTGAAACATCATGAACAGCGTGATGTGGGATCCGAATTTGCTTTCCTTCTTTACATGAGCCACACACAACCTCCTTGCTTTCACCGATTTCAGGGATACCTCTGACTGCATTCAGTCTGGAAATACGGGCCAGGGATTTGTAATTTATATGTCCCAATTTTCTGTGCCATAGAGTGCTAACTTCCTTCTTCGAGCTCAAGCATGTGACATCTTGATCGAGCAAATAACAATTATCTATTGACCTTGTTCCAGTGAATACTCCAGTCCCATGTTTAACAATACATTTTCCTTTGTCAAAGTTAACTGTCATATCATCGTCACATAGATGGCTAATGCTCAATAGATTAGCCTTCAGACCTTCCACAAACAATACATCTTGAAACACGGGAAGTCCTTTAATTGCTAACTCACCCTTGCCAATTATTCTGCTCCGTTTTCCATCACCAAATTTAACATGTCCACCAAATCCAGGTTTGAATTTTTGCAAGAATTCAGGAACTCCAGTCATGTGCCTTGAGCACGCACTATCAAAATACCACGAGGTTCCTGTATGTGCCCCAAAACATACAAAACTAGAAAAACAAACATCTCGAGATTTTCGAACCCATACCTGGCGTACTGGTCGAATGACTTGTTGCGGATTTAGATTAACCCGTGTGTTGAGAGATCCAGTTTTGTATCCTCCAGTGTTGAATTTGTGCGTTTTATGTTCAAAGTTGGTGTTGAAACCTCGAACTGGATTGGTGTTGAAACATCGATATGGGTTGGTGTGCATGCCTCGATATTCTGTGTTGACAGACAGGGTTTTCATCAGTCTAAAACATCTGTTTGTCACATGGCCTTGAACTCCACAGTATCCGCATCGTCTGACCCTTTTTGTGGGACCATTCTTCTCAATTATTCTCGGAGCTGATGCATTTTGATCTGTCTGATGATTTCCTTCTTTCACTGTCCTTTCATAGCCGATGCCAAATTTGCTCGTCTGTCCCATCCTTAGACATTCGTCGAGTTTAGCTTTCCCAGTATTGAGGCGTCTAATGGATTGTTCTGCCTCCTCTGCTCGTTGCACCACTACAGCAAATTCCTTCTTGAGTTTTTCCAGATCTCGAGTCGCCTCTTCCTTTTCGCATGCATACACTTTAGCATTCTCACTTAACCTCTTGTTTTCAGCCTTGAGTTCTTTGTTTTCATCTGCCACTTTTAACCACATTTTGTACATCTCCATGCTTTCTTTGCGAATGTCTTCATCACTAACACTTCTACTTTCTTCATCTGAGCTACAGATCTCTTCTTCGTTCAGCACACTGAGACTTCCCTTACAGAAATCGTCTACCTCCACCATTGACACGCTGAAAGCAACATGATTTATATACTCATCTTCACACTTAACATCATCTCCTCCATCATCATCACTCCAGGTTGTGGCATATGACTTTCCTTGTCTTTTGAGTGTATTGGCACACTCAGCTTGTATGTGTCCAAAACCTTCACACTCTCTGCACTGGATTCTCCTATTCAGGTTCGGATTTACCGATTTGAATTTTGGTGTTTCAACACCAGTAGATTGACCAAATCGTGGAGTGGAGTTTGCATTCGGATTTTTGCTCCCACTTGACTTCTCTTGTGGTTTCCTGCTCATCTTCTTCATAAATCTGGAGAAATTCCTGGTTATGTTTGCAATCTCATCCGTCTCTTCATTATCTGTAGAATCATCAACCTTTCCAGTGTTTGTGCTTGAAAACGCCATTTCTTTCTTCCCCGTTTTAGTTTGCAACATCTCCATTTCATACGATTCCAGCGATCCCATAAGTTCATCAAGTGTCATTGTTCCGATCCTTCCATTTTCATTTATTGCCGTGACCTTCATGTTGAACCGTGGAGGTAATGCCCTCAACACTTTCCTTACAAGTTTTTGATCTTTGTACTTTTTGCCAAACTGAAAAGCCTTGTTTGCAATATCTCGGACTCGTCCATTAAACTCGGAGATAGTTTCATCTTCACGCATCTTCAGTTCTTCAAATTTGGTCGTGTAATACTGCAGCTTTGATTCTCTTACAGAGCTTGTTCCCTCATGGTAAATTTGTAACACATCCCATGCTTCCTTTGCAGTCTCACAGTTTGAAATCATTTTAAACTGATCTTCGTCCACAGCCGTAAAGATGGCATTCAATGCTTTTGAGTTGGACACGTGCGCTTTATGCTCCTCGGTGGAATACCTAGAGAATGGTTTAGTGGCAGTGGAGCTTGATCCTTCAGTTGTGTCACTAGCAGGTGGAGTGTATTGATTTATGACATAGTTCCAAGCTTGATCATCTAGAGCTCCAATGAATACTTTCATACGTGCCTTCCAGTAAGCATAATTTCCTTGTTCCAGCAATGGTGGTCGCGTGACTGATGCCCCCTCCTTTGGTGCCATGGTGAAACCTGATCTCACTCTCCCTATATAGGGGTCAGCAAGTGCCTTGCTCTGATACCAATTGAATTTCAGTTTCACCTAAATTCTGAATCTTTATGCCAAGTTGTTTAACAGTTTGGTGTTGTAACACCGAGTTCAGTTTGATGTTAAAACTCAAAACGAAACACACAATGCACACACAACTTGGTTACGCAGTTCGGTGCAAATACACCTACGTCTGCGGGGCCTTGCCCAGATCAGAAACCATTCACTAGAAAGCAGTCTTTAGTACAAGAAGCTTAACTTAAATACTAATCCATTGCTAACCTACCGAGTGAATGTTGTGAGCTCCCCTCACTGTCGATCCTACGTCGTTGAACCCTCACGATCAACACGTCTCCCTGGATCTCCTCCTCCCGAGGAATTAAGACTTCCTTGTTTCTGATCTTTACGAACTTGGTCGGTTGATTTACGAACCTCCAAACAAACACGGCAGATCGCTCCAAAGTTCTCAACGTAGAGAATAGCACTGGATGCTCGAAGATGATTGCGTTGTCTTTTTCTTCTATTTATTCCATCGCAATCCTGCCTTGAATCACTTTCCTTCCTTGTCTAACTCTACCACAAATAGACTTCTAGACTAAGGAAAACTCTGATTCTAATCTGGTACTTAAATGGACAATCCTGTTAACAATAGGACTTGTACCATAATTAAACTACTAAATCAATTCCCAACTATTACAGGAATATTCGTTTACCAGAATTAATCTTCCACGAACTAAGATAATATCTCTCACAATATTCTGATTTGATCACATCAATATACTCCATAATTCCGTGGATAAGAATCTGTGTTTCCGGAAATCTTTAAAACCTGCAAAACGGTGTTTAAACACCAGATTTCCACAATTCACAATTTGCCATATAACAAGTCCAACTCCCGAGGACTTTACAAACTCCAATCTGCCACAAATGAAAAGGTGCTACACAATTGGCTTAGCATTCTGATGGCAACCCTTTGCAGTGTCGGTGCACCATCGCCATACTGTTCCCACCAAATACCTGCAACAAACAATGCATTACCATATGTTGAAGATAATTAGTAGCTAGTTCAGGATACTAAAATAAAATGATGAAGATAATTAAATAAGTGCCTTCTATGATTAGAAGAGGTATCGATCTAAGGGTGTGTAGAACAAATTAATCCAACCTTTGTACATAATATCATACAAATCCAACCTTTGTACTTATTAAACAGACATGGAAATGCCGCTTTTTATTCAGCATACAAGGGCTCATCTAATTAGCATGTTAAGGTCATATATATAATATTAACTTCCGCATTAAAAAACAAACACATATACCTATGCAGCATACGAGGGCTCATTTCATAAGCATTTTAAAAATGTGGTTCACCAATCCAGTACATGAGTTAAGAGTTGCATCCAAAACAACCTGCACCACATTGTCTTGCCCAATTTCTTCAATCACAAAATCAAACTGATCATAGAGGATCTTGGTGTTCTTGTAGTATGAAGATGCTTCAACCGATTTGTAGAAAAATGTTCTTGATGGTGACGAAAAAAGAAAGTTTATAATCACAGCTCCACTCTTGTCATCTGTCCACGTTTCAGCAATGAGGCTATAGCCTGTCATAGGACATTCTCTCTCAATATTCTTCGATTCCAAGCTCACTTCAGTTCTGATTCTTTCCAACCACGCATCTCTAAGCAATTCCGGAGTGGTTCCTACAAATCCAGTGCTGCACTTTTTATGGAATCGATCATATCCTTGTAGGTTGTCGAGTGTTCCGCGCTAAACTCAACCTTGTTCTCAAAGAAGAGCAAGGCAATGCACTTCTCCGACTTCTCTTCATCACTCAAGACAGCTAGAGGGCCTCGGCTAGTAATAGTCAATGCCAAATCCCACAACCCTGCTCGATGATGGCTGATGATCATGAGCCAATGCCAAATCCACTACCCCACTTGATGATGGTTAATCACGAGCCACTGCCCCGATCGATGATGGCTGATCACGAGCTACCCCGATCGATGATGGCTGATCATGTGTCATCAATGATACTGGCTGAGACGGTGGCTGAGGAGTGATGGCCGGTAGCTGAAGTGTGGTGGCCGTTGGCCGAGGAGCTGGGTCCGGGTCGACCATCCAGATGGAAGATGGTGGTGAAGGAGGGGCGGCTGGAACAGGCACAGGCGTGGTGGCCCCAATCGATGAAGTAACAGCTCCATAAAAAAAGGATGAAATCTCCAGATCAGAAATAGAGCGACTGTCCGCAGAAGATGAGACATAAGGGAATAAGGTTTCATCAAAGCGAACGTGGCGAGAAACATTTATACGCCTAGAAGTGGGGTTGAGACACTGGAAGCCCTTGTGATGAGGGCTGTAGCCAATAAAAACACACGAAATGGATCGCGGTGCAAACTTATCAGTAGTAGTGGCACGC
The DNA here is from genome assembly GCA_037428765.1 of Rubia yunnanensis. Taxonomy (NCBI): domain Eukaryota; kingdom Viridiplantae; phylum Streptophyta; class Magnoliopsida; order Gentianales; family Rubiaceae; genus Rubia; species Rubia yunnanensis. The sequence continues at coordinate 7,552,608 of CM075069.1, forward strand.
AGACATGGAAAAGCATGACAGCCAAATGGGTGAAAGAGGGTATAATCAGGCACATGACCAAAAACAACCTCAAAAGGTGATTTTCCACCAAGAACTGAACTTGGCAGATGGTTAATGATGTAAACCGCAGAGGAGAAAGCTTCCACCCAATAACAGTGTGGCACGGAAGAGTGAAAAAGCATGGAAAGATCGGTCTCTGTGATGTGACGATGCTTCCGCTCAGCTCGACCATTCCGAGCAGGTGTATAGGGTGATGACATCTGATGATGAATGCCACACGATATGAAGTGAGCCTGAAGTTGATGATTAGTAAAATATGTGCCACCATCGGTCTGAAATTTTTTAACCCTAGTAGAAAACTGGATCTCAACGAATTTCTAAAACTGGATAAATGTGTCATAGAAGTCTGGCCTATACCGCATCGGGAGAAACCATATGAATCGCGAAAAGTCATCGATGAAAATGGCATAATAAGAAAAACTACATGCCGATAAGACAGGGGCTAGTCCCCACAAATCACAATGCACCTTGTCCAACAACCCAATAGCGCACCTGTCACTAGTGGAAAAAGGTAAACGACTACTCTTGGCCATCTGACAAGGAGAGCAACTAACATATGCCGGCATAGCAGAAGTGACAGTAATATGGCCACATCGACTTAACAACTGAACAGTATCTTGAGACACATGACCGAGGCGAGAGTGCCACTGCTTTTCCAGAGTGTAATTCGCCTAAAAAACTAGAATCACCAGTCTTAAGAAAATAAAGACCTGAATTATAACGACCTTTACCAATTATCTTCCCTGTATGCTTGAGCTCAATGGAAAATGCGTTGGCATCAAGCATAACACGGACAGGTAAATCACGAGTAAGCTTACTAATGAACAATAAACTTCTAGTAATCTTAGGGACCACAAGGACATCATTAATAGAGAAACCAGAGAAATGACATTGGCCGATGTGAGAAATAGATAATGATTCACCATTTCCAACAAGAATAGAATCAGAACCACAATAACAATAACAATATACCTTATCAAGGTGACTGGTACGAGCAGTGATATGAGATGTAGCACCCGATCCACTGATTCGACGAAGAATGACGGTTGGGACCATTCAAACTGGCCTGAAACAACACCTTGTCCGCAATCCAATTAGTGGAGCAATCTTCCCGAGATATAAGGCCCAAAAAAACCATAGCAAAGGACCAAAAATTGCACAAAAATTGACTGGGTGCTAACGAGAATTTGAGCAACTCGTGAGAAAGTGCTTCAACTCGCGAGAATTTGAGCAACTCGCGAGAAAGGACTTCAACTCGCGAGAAACTGTGCCACTCGCGAGAACCGTTTCTACCCGCGATAAAATGGAGGACGCGAGATATACCCTTGTTGCACGAGTCAACTCGCGTGTAACGTTCACGAGCCGGAGTCTTCTTCTTCGTGGGCGCGTGGATCTCGCGGAAATCTGATGAAGACGTCGGCGGAAATCTTCTTATTCTTCGGACGATGCTAATGAAGACGTCGGCTCGGCGACGCTGCTAGAAAGAAACTCGCCGCTGGAAGAAGGCGGTGCTGGAGTTTGAGATACAAGCCGGAGATGGAAACTTGATTCGCCAGTGACGAAGTGAAGGAAAGTCGAGAGGACGCCGGAGATGAATACCACCGCTGGTTGAAGAAAGGGAACCGGAAGATGACGACACCAAAAGAATTACTACCAGTGGATGGAAAAGAGCCGCCAGAGGTTGCCGGAATTTGCCGGAATTTGACCGGAATTTGATCGGAATTTGGAGAGAAGGAGGGAGGCACTGAACAAGAAATTAAAATTTAGAGTTTATGATCAGAACTTGCTCTGATACCATGATATAATGATTTGTATTATTGATATCTGAATATATAGAGAGTACAATAGAGGTGTAATAAGGAAAGAACTGTAATCAGAATAAATCACAATCTAATCAAGAGTCTGATTTAGTCTAACACTCCTTCATTGCTAGTATACCCCGAACCCTATGGCTCACCTTATCGCTCACCTTGCTGCATAAACTTAAGCCCTTGCCTGGAATTCGAGACAGATGGTGCTTGAATCTACTGATCCCGCCATTCACCAGTTCCGAGCAGAATTTGCATATAACTCTACTCCTATCCACCTTCTCACCATACTCCCAGCAAACATCTCTCTGTCTAGGCGCCACTGCCACAACATATCCAGGTTTAGTTAGAAACTATCCATTTGGACAACAGTTTCCATAAATAGAGCAGAAACTTCACAAAGCTATACACGGAATTGTTGGCCCATAGAACACCAAGCCAACCTTAAATTTAACAATCAGGAACTTCCAAAGCCCTAAATTAAGTTAGGTTCCAATATTTCTTTGAGGGCTTTGTTCAGATCGACAACTTACTAGTTATCCAAATTCTTTGGTCCTTACAAGATGTAATCCTTACACTTAACTAGTTACTAGAATCAGATTACCAGCGGAAGAAGAAATAGCTGAAACCTAACCTAGGTGTATTCAGTCATATCTACCGTCTATTTCGATGATTTTGAGGATTTAGTTTCAAACGAAATGGAAATGGCTAAAGAAATTAAGCGAAAGGATTTGTTTGAGGGTTTTGTTCAGACCGACAATTACTAGTTATCCAAATTCTTTGGTCCTTACAAGATGTATTCCTTACACTTAATTAGTTACTAGAATCAGATTACCAGCGGAGAAGAAATAGCTGAAACTCTACCCAGGTGTATTCAGTCAGATCTACAGTCGATTTCGATGATTTTGAGGACTCGTTTTCAAGCTAAACGAAATGGAAATGGAAATGGCTAAAGAAATTAAGCGGAGAAGAGAAATTAGAGACTTAGTTGGGAAAGAGAAATCAGATCGCGAACGGAATCGGCGAAGCGTCTCGCAGAAGAATTGCAGAAGTAGAGAGAAGGAAGAATTCAAGGAAAAATAACTAAAAATCAGTTGAACGAGATAGTAAAAACCTGGTCGAGATTCAATTTTTTTCCCATGAAAGAGGATGTATTATTTTTCATCAACACTTACACTATTACATTGTGAGGGAGGAAAGGGAGCTTAAATAAATTTAAGTTATCTAGTTAGTTTTAATAAATTAATGGTTTTTACTAAGTTTAATTTTAATTAAATTTTATTCAGCTCAATATATATCAATTTAAAATAACACGACTTAATTACTCTATCTTCCAAGTCAACATATGCAATTTTATTTTACATTCACCCTTCATCCCATAAAAATGACGAAATTGTTTTTGGCGATCATTTATACAAGTCGATATGGCGAATCCTGCCAAATCCTAAATCTGCATCTGTTTTCAAACCCAAATCCTGAAATACAATATACATTGTATCTTTAGTAAATAAATAAGTGATAACTATTAATTAATTAAAAATATTTAGTCTCTACTGTTTAGATTAATATAATTATCCACTATTCTAAATTTACTAAGCACCTCGGATACCACCTTTACATTATCCCAGGTGCATTATTTCTTCCATTACATGAGTAATGACATATTTACTTTTTATACGATTTTTAATGATCATGTTTAACCGTCAATATCTTTATTTATATATAACATTTTCACATATATAGAAAATTGATACTTAAAAAATAGATGCTATCTCATGATATTTTTATTTTGTACTGGTCCATTTTTTCACGGAGGGAAATGACAAGAATACCCTCTTTCACCCACCATCCCCCACCACCAACAACAACCACATCCCCCATCACCACCAATAACCACCACCATCCACCACCACTAACAATCACCATCCCCTCTCTCTCTCTCTCCCTCTCTCTCTTTTCTCATCAGATTTGGCCATATATTTTTCTTCCAAAATTTTTGTCTTTTCCTTTTCTACTTCTTTTCGCCAAAGTTGTTGCCAGCGCCATCATCCTTAACGGAAAAAATGAACTCTTACATCGTCGTAGCATCAGTGAATTGTGTGAATCTTTCTCCTATCTTGGGTGGGCCAACTCAAAGCATTGGTGACCATTGGGTCTTTCCGTCGCGCGGCTTGACCACCGATTCTGTCTGTCCGTCGTCGTAGGTTGTGGGCTCATCCGGGCGTGGAGGTGGTGGTCGGAGGCGGTGAATTGCTCATGCGGACACTAGTGTAGGAGGCCTCATCAAAGGCAGTGTTAGAAGGCAGTTCCGCGTATTTTTGGTAGAACCGCATTTGATTGAGATTCTGAAAAGGTTCCAAAGTCGGATCTACTTTTAGATCCAATAGAAAGCTGTTCAAAAAGGATCATAGGCGGTTCTACAAAAAATACAAACCAAAGGCGGTTCTATTGTAGAAAACCGCCTTTAATGGGGTGATTTTATGGTCACTATATAAATACAAACCAAAAATTTCATCCCTTAGTCATTTTTTTGAGAAATCTCCTCATCTTCCAATTTTTTCCGCCTCTCTCATTATTTTCATCCCTTGGTCACTTTTTTCCCCTCATCTTCCAAACTCCTCATGCTCGCCTCACACCTGATTCCACATGCCGCCTCACACCCGATTCCACACGTCGCCGCCGTACCCCCGCTTCCATCCGCCAGTGAATTTCTTTCCCATCGAGCGTTTCGCTCCTCTGCCATCTGGCCGCCTCCGCCGCTCGAGCAATTTTCAAAACCGTCTTTGATCGATTAGATAAAAGGCAGAACTAGAGAAGAGAGTTGGTTCAATAAAACCGCCTCTAATAGGTTTTCTTCCACTAGTGAGAATGACAGATATGATGGGGAAACAGTGAAGATGAGCAATGACATGATGATGATGAGCAAATGCAAAGAGGCTGAGAGGGAAAGATTGGGAGGCGGGGAAGATGAGCAGCGACAGAGAGGGTGAGAGTATGTTAGGCTTTATGAGTAATTTTTAGTTATTTCAAGAATATGTTTGTGTTATAACACATAAAAAGTTTCTGAATAAAATTGTGTATATTAAGTTGGGGCATGCAAAAGAAAAAATATGCATAAATGATTTGGACGAATTAAGTAGATTAAATAATATTTAGAATTAAAGTTTATCAAATTTAACTTTAAAAAAATAAATATATCATTATTCATGGACGGAATAAGTATAAATTGCATGATTGGGAGGTTGTGGCAGTTACTGGAAGATCCACTAAAGATCCTGACTGGATGCGGTCACATGTTCCTTAACTTTAATAATGGATTCCTAATTATTAATTAATCATACTAATCTGTGATTCGCCTCGATCAATGTGCCATGTTACAGACATATGCCTCAAATATTAAGGATTCTTCACCCTATCCAACCCAAATAAATTCATAATTAATGGCTAAAAGGCGATCACCGCTCGCCCTCAGCGGCCCATACCAGCCGACACCCCGGCCATCGTATGAGAGGTAAATCACGGTAGTCCAACACCAGGACCCATGGACTTGGTATTGTCTCGATGTGCACAAGGGAGCCTTGCAAAGCAAGAACTCCCCACACCGCCGCTGCCGAAGATCGAACTTGGGATCAGTGGCTTACCCACCCATGTCCCAACCACCACATTGCCGCTGCCGAGGATCGAACCTGGGATCGGTGGCTTACCCACCCATGTCCCAACCACTGGGGTACACTCGTGGGGGTAAATAAATTCATAATTAATGACAATATCAAATGTTGGTCTTTTTTCACTTGTCAACCGTAGTAGTAACAGCACAATTTTTACTTGAGCACCCAAATTTTGTTTGAATCTTCCTAATTAATGTTAGAGTTCGTCTCTTGAAAGACGGTCTTTCCATAAGTTATGGAAAGACCAAGGTTTAAAGTGTAAATTAGAAGAAATTAAAATAAAATTTTTGGGTTGCATTAACCGGGTTATAAATTTTATAACTACTACATGTTTCATACTAAAACGTTAATATTGCAACTAAGACCTTTTATCTTTTATTATTCTAATCAAACCCTGTCTTTCCATAAGTCTATGAAAAGACCGTCTTTCCCAAGACTTTGCCTTAATGTTATTAATATTGATCTTTCTTCAAAAAATCTGCGAGTTTTATGTAAAAGAAAAATCACTTCCTCTGTTTTAATGGATGTGACACACTTTCCTTTTTCTGGTTGTTTTTTTTTAATTTGACACATTTTATTTCCTTTTTTTTTGTAAGATTCCTTCTTTTTCAATTTTTCATCCACTCTAAATTTAACTTCATCTACTAATTTTATTCACCTAAATTCAAACACATAATATTAATGTATCACATCCAATGAAACGGACGTAGTATAATTTTGGTTTTCTTACATACGCTCGACCTAAAATTATAGTATACTCCTACATACTTTTCACACCGTAATTTTGAAAGTATACAAAATTAGAATATCTTTCCCATCATGTCCTAAGAATATAAAAAATATAACAGTAGCTTATTATGTGAAACATGAATAGTAAATAAGGATTGATCATTCACTACGTTTTGTTTTGATTAGATTGACTATCAGTTACATGAAATAATTTGTATGCTATTTGATACTATTTTTATTTATTATAGTGATGTATTTATAATTATGAATTTTTTAAAAAATAAATATTAATATAAAATAATTTTTTTCTTAAACTCTATATTTCTTTTAGAAAATGACATTTGATTAAAATATAATTTTGTTAATTTGATGAGTTTGTCTCTTGAATGACGGTTTTTCAATAACTTATGAAAATACCAAGGTTTAAATTTCAAATTAGAATAAATCAAGATAAACTTTTCAAGTTGCATTAATCAGATCATGAACGTATAACTACTGCATGTTGCATAATAAATTTTTAATATTTCTACTAAAATTATTTACCTTTATATAATTATAAATTAACTCTATCTTTCCATATGTCTATGGAGAAATGATTTTTTCCAAGACTTTGCCTAATTTTATAGTGCATTAAATATTCTCCAAAATTAACTTTGTTTCGCTACAAATATAGAAAACATGCCATTATCTAATCTAAATTTTCATTTTGGAGAAAATGTCATTCAATTGTATATGTTAATTTGGCAGTTCATTAAAACTTAAGATTAAATAAAATTTCCTAATTTAATTAAAATTGCAATTGTACTTAATTAACCCGCTAGATTTGCTTTGAAAATGATATCTTTTTAGATTCTTTATTATAGTTGGCCTAAGCTCAGTGTGAGCTATGCTTTCGCACAAGGCCCAAATTTTTTTAGAGCCCAAAATAATATTTTAGAATTTTTATATTTTTCCCGTTTCACTAATAGTGACACACTATATTTAGCCTTTTGGATTAATGTGAAGAAAATAAGATGTTGAAATTGAGTATAGAAAGTAAAAAGTAGAATGAGTGGATGAGATTGTAGGAATCTTACCAAAAATAGAAAGTGTTCCATTTTAAAAAAATATCCCAATAATGTAAGTGTGCCACTCTTAGTGAAACGGAGGGAGTATTTGTTTTTAAATTTTCTTACTTTAATTTTGTTAAATTTGGATAATTTAATTTGAATTTGTGCCATTTTAAAATTTGAAGGATTTTTTGGCCAATTTGATCAAAATAATAAATTACTTTTCGACCCATTCCATTGTTAATAAGTTATAAATATGTTTTTTGAAACTTCCTTTTCTTTTATAGTTAAATTTTAAGAAGAATGGTGATCTTATTATTTTTACAAAATCAAACCAAACGATGGCGTTATTTTTGGTGACAGAAAGAAGAGTCATGTTGTTGGGAAAGGAGAACTGTAAATTAAGGAATTTTCCAGTTTTACAAGTATACTGCTGGTAGAAGATATGAAAACTAATCTATTGAGCATCAGTCAGTTGTGTGATGATAATATGACTGTTGAGTTTCAAAAGGACAAATGCTTTGTGAAGCATGAAGAAAATAAAGTATTGTCCGGGGTTCATTCTTCAGACAACTGTTACTTGCTGGGGCAAGAAGGGAGAGAAACCATGTGGCAAAGGAAGCTTGGTCACATCAATTACAAGAAGTTGGTGAAGACTGCAAATGCTAAAGCTGTTCAAGGTGCCTACCCTCACTAACAAAAGGGAATTGTGTGCGGACCATACCAACAAGGTAAACATATTCGATCTCTTCATTCATCTGTTCAGTATATTACCACTTCAAGAAATCTCGAATTACTTCACATGGATTTAATGGGTCCAGTTAATACTCCTAGTATGACTGGAAAAAAGTATATTTTTGTATGTGTTGATTGCTATTCCAGATACACTTGGGTGACTTTTCTCAAAGAAAAATCAGATATAGTGGATGTCATCAGAAAGCCGGTGGTCAAGTTACAAACAGAAAAAGGGATTCCAGTAGGAAAGATTGTGAGAATCCGGAGTGTTCGTGGTTGAGAATTTGAAAACTCTCAATTTAGTGATTAATGTAATGAACTTGACATCCAGCATGAATTTTCTGCACTCATTACTCCTCAGCAAAAAAGGATTTTCAAAAGGAAGAATAGGACCCCACAGAAGATGTCTTGAGTTATGTTGGCAGAAAAGTGAATTCATAAAAAATGGTAGGCAGAAGCAATCAACATAGCGTGTTATACTGTAAACATGGTGTATCTACGTCCATTCACAAGCAAGACTTTTTAAGAAATCTGGAAGGGCAGAAAGCCAAATGTTGCTTATTTTCATATGTTAAACAGGTCATCAAAATTTCTGATTGCCCAAATTTGTGCTAAACAGGTCATCAAAATTTCTTATTAAGAAAGGTTATCGTCGAGGGGGAGTAGATCGCACCTTATTTGTGCTAAACAGGTCATCAAAATTTTTGATTGCCCAAATTTATGTAGATGACATTTTTTGGCTCTACTTTACCATCTATGGTATAAGATTTTGTGAATCATGCAAGATGAATTCGAGATGAGTATGGCGGGTGAACTCACTTATTTTCTAGGACTTCAGGTGAAGCAACGGAAGAATAATTTATTAATAACTCAGAGCAAGTATGCCATAAATCTTGTGAAACAATTTGGTTTGAGCGATTCTCTATCAGTTCGAACACCAATGGGGGCTACATATAAGTTGGCGAAGGATGAGAAAGGTACTTTAGTAGATTAGAAATTGTACAAGAACATGATTGGCAGTCTACTATACCTAGCAGTCAGTCGACCAGATAGGTGTGTGTCATATTTGAGGTATTTTTGTCAAGGTATTTTTTAGTTGTAGATTTTTTTCCTTATTTGTGTAATGAAAAATAGAAAAACATAAAAAAATGACAAAAATGACAAAAAAATGGAAGTGGTATTGCATATTGGAATATGGAAGGCTAATCAATTAAGGGAGAGAGAGCTAGATTTGACGGCTGGTGGGTGAAAAAAAGGTAATTATGACCTTGGAAAGAGAAAAGAGTGGTACGAATTTTGAGAAAAGGAAAGTAAATCTTTTCAAATTTTTATCCATTCAACTTCCCCCCTTCTTCTCGCAACCTCTTCTCCTACTTTCTTGCCATATTATCTTTGTTGGGATTGTGCTTGGATTCCTCGTAAAACCCTAGGAAAAAGAGTGTGATTCCTCGTAAAACCCTACTGAGAGCAACTTGCTTGAGCCCTGGGATGGTGTTCAAGAACCAGGAGCTGAAGTTTTCCGGTCACCACCAGTCGAGCCGATAACAGATCCTTCTTTGTCGGTGAAAATCAAGGTATTTCGGGAAAAATCCTTTACTGGCCAAACTGTCAAATATCTGGATGATTGCATGAAGTATTATTTGAAGTATAATAATAAGGTTGATTTAAGAGGATATAAGCCCATGTCTGGTAGGATTAATGGTTATGATCTCAGTCACCTACTTAAGGTTATTCAGGTTTATGATGCTAGTGTGGGTGAAAATTTGGAGAAGCTTTGGGAGTAATCCCCTGTTATTATTGAGATTGAGGACTATAATGAGGATGAACTGAAAGTCAGGGATGCTGGTCCAGTAGAGAATGAGAATCCAGGGAGAGAGGATATTGATTTAGACATGGAAATCGTTGAAGATTATGATTAGGGAGGAGAGTTTGTGATTCTAACCCCGGAGATGGAAACAGGGGGAGAAGAAACTGAAGCTGATGATATTCCAACATCAGATCAACCTGATAATGAGGAAATAGAATTTGAGATTGACGATTTTGGTCTTCATGATGTTCCAACATCAGGCCAACCAGAGATGGAAGATGCTGAGGATGGATGTGGTGTTCCAACACCGAAACACACTGAAACTAATGAAGATGCTGGAACTAATGTTTCAACACAAGAAGCTGTTAAAGACTTGACCTACACCAGTGATGAAGTGCTTAAGAAGTTTGTTCAGACAAGGAGATCTAAGTGAAAGCAGACCGAGACAAAATCAAGGTCAATTCAACCTGAGAAGAAGCAGCAGAAAATGAAGAGAGAATTTGGGCAGTGTTCAAGGAGGTCTCCAGCTGCTAAAGATGCACTAAATGATAATTTTTATCAATGAAGATTGCCAAGACAGTCGGGATGTCATAAATGAGATAATATTTTCTTTGAAAGGCCACTGGATTTAGAGACTTACAGGAATTGTGGCTTTGCAGCCTTCTTGGAGTATTTGGCTATGCCAAGGCTAATATTGTTTATGAGGAGTACAATAAAGGTATGGTGTTAGATTTTTATGCCAATGTCATGGCAGAAAACTTGGATACTGAGTATGGATGGTATGGATGGGCTTACATACGGGGAAAGATTATCGATTTTTTAGCAGACAAAATAAATGAGATCCTTAGGTTGCCCACTCCTGAGTTTGATGGGCCGTATGCAGGAGATCTGGAGCTGACAAATGACCAGATTATAAATGAGATCTCAGGATACTTTGTGTCATAGTGGCCAGCTCAAGGGAATGCTGGCATGTCTAATTTGACCAACAAGTACTTCTAGCTTTCTCAGATAGCAATTAACTGTTGGATTCCATCCACCAATATCTCAGCCTTAACCAGAGAGATGGCCAAGTTACTTTACTGTGTTGGGAAGAAAATACCACGCAAGAGAATATTGTTTTTCAGGCTGTGTTATCAAAGAAAAAGAATTCCCTGCCACATCCATATGAATTACCGAGTTGGCTAGAGCAGGGAAGGTGAAGGCCAACAGTGATGATGCAATCATAATACCCAAAGTGGTCAAGGCAAATTCCAAGAATTTCTCTACAAGGAAAATTGATGATCTCTCATGGACTGCATATGAGGCAGGTCCTTCATCTACAACAACAGTTGTAAAGAAGGCCAAAGAAGCCAAGAAGCTGGATTTTTTATCCTGAATTTTTAGTTTGGCATGGTTTATAGCCCCAAGGGGAAATACTTTTGGATTGAATTCTCTTCTTCTTTTTTTTGGAATTCTGGAATTCTAGATTTGCTATTTTGGGCCCATCTAGAAGCTATGGCCATGATGGAGATTTTTGGTGATTGATATTATGTTTTATTCTCAAATTTCTAGTACTTATATGTGTTGTTGTTGGTCCTGTGTTCCAGCATGGTTTTTCTGAAAAGTTAAGTACTGATTGGTTGTTTGATGTTCCAACATGGATGTAGTGGTCTTAATGATTTGAAGGCGTGGAATTCATGGGGAGCTAAAACTTTTTGAGCTCATGTTCCAACATCCATACTTATTTTACGTTGGTGTCTATTTGCACATTGTTGCGTAGAAAGTTCAAAAGGGTGTTGGGTCCACAAAATTCCAAAGGGGGAGATTGTATGTCCAGTTTTGTTTATTGGCAATTTGTGGTAATTATGCAATATAATATTGTTATGTTGCAACATCAAAGAAGGAGTTTTGGTGATAGAAAGAAATGTTGAAGACTGAATCCGGAAGTAAACATCTCGTCCAATTTGATTTGATTTGAAGAATATATCAATTCCCATATTTGTGTGATTGGATTAGATTTGTAGAGTTGGAATTGATATTGGTTTTGGCTATGGTATAGTGAGGACGAGATATTCTAATGACTAATTCCTATTTTCAAGGGATTGGTAATTCTATGTTCAAGGGATTTGATTGTTATCAGAATATTTTGTGGAGATAGAATTCTAGTTAATTAAAGACGAGCGATTAAGCTATATAATGTGGACATTCTGGCTTAGTTACTCACGGATTTATTTTGAGAAAATCTCCATCCAGGTTTTCTTCATTCAGAAGTAGCAGAGAGCTATACACTGGTGTTCCAACATGATCAAGACCTTTTGATCCTAAAGTTCAAAATGTAAGCCTTAATTGCTCGGGAAGAAGAGATCCGGCGTCGTCAAGTTTCGGGATCAGAGTGAGTCTGATCAAGGCGGATCGACAACTAGGGGATTTAGTATAATTCACGTGTTTAATTAGAAAAGATAAACATGTTGTATGGTGTACTCTGCATAATCTTTCCGATTAGTGAATTCATTCTGAATAGGCCCTGGCCCCGCAGATGTAGGTGACATTCACCGAAGTGCATAACCAAGTCGCGTGTCTTTGTCTGTTTATCTTTTTACGTACTTGATTAATTATTTTGTATTGGAACACGGTAATCACAATTGAAATAATTAGGTAAAACAAAATTTCAATAGCGTTAGCCTTTTGAAATCACATCAATAAGCCAAATATCAATTGTAACGTTATTTTGGCCTGCTTAATTTAGATCCAAAATCTAATCAGCTTATATTTTAAGCCTAAATTCATTTAGTGTGGCTCAAAATTTTCATGATATATAGAAAAAAAAAATGTATACAATGTATGATACATTAAGAGAACAGATAAGAAGCTACTAATAAGTTTATTACACTTAATTTTGTGAGGCCCCTTTCGTTTAAACGAAATCGAATCAAACTAGACTAAATATATAAATTTAAAATATTAAACGAAAAATAACTTATTATAATAAGGGAAAAAAATAAAACAACTTGAATTTAATATGAATAAAATGAATCAAAATAAGCTATATGTGAATAAATTAAATACTATACTAAATTAGATGGCAAAGTTTTGGGAAAGACCGTATTTCTATAAGTCCATGACACAGGGTTTAATTCATAATAAAATGTAAACAGTTTTAGTTGTAGTATTAAAAATTTACTATGCAACATGTAGTAGGTATAAAGTTTATGTCCCGATTAACGCAACCCAAAAATTTTATCTTCATTTTATCTAATTTGCACTTTAAACACTGATCCTTTTATGGGTTATGGAAAAATCGAGACAGACTCCATTTATTGAAATACCACATGGCCTATTATTATTCTATTTATTCATTATCCCGAAGAAAATAAAAATGAGAGAGTAATGGACTTTTCAGGTGGACATTTGGGCTGTTAGATTAGTGGAAAAGAAAAGGAAACAATCAAGAAGCAACCCATTTCAGAAAGAAAAAAAAAAGGAAATTTTTCATAGTCGTGAATTGAAATACTATTGAAGCATAATCGAAACACATGAGTATTAACCAAACAATGTTTACAATTTTCAAGAATCTCAAGATCACATCGTACTCAACTATGAACAATCGATCATCTACCATCTCATTTGAGTAAAATAGGCCGTAACTGCCTTAAACTTTCCGTTGAGGTAGTTCTTCTCCACCTCCAACGACCACGCTGGACCACCGGAAATCGCAATCTCAGCAAGCTGATTCACATCCACATTTCTGGGCAAGAACATGACGACTTTCGGAGCAATCTTCTTAGCAATGTTGAAAAGCGACTGACCATCGATTGGCTTCAGCATTGTGTTCATGTCGAAAATCTTGCTCTTCGAGTAATCTGGGCCGCCCCAAGGCGGCGAGAGAAACACGACATCTCCCTTCAGCTCCGGCGCCAGAACCGTGGAGTCCCCGAGCACAAACTCGATGCGCCGCCCCTGGATGCCGTAGACGGCCGCATTGTGCTTGATGCACTGGAGCTTCACGGGATCAATGTCGACCGCGATCACTCGCTTACTCTTCTTGGCGAACTGGATCACGTTTCCTCCGACGCCGGCGAAGCAGTCCACGATGGTTCCGGTGCCGCAGCGAGCGGCGTGGTGCTTGGCGATGGCCTCCGGGGTGACGGAGAACCATCCCTCCGTGTCCATTCGAATTCCGTCGTCGTATCTTGAGAAAAGCTCGTACCTTTGCTTCCAGTATTTCTTGATCTTCTGGTTCTGGCAAGTTGTCGGCGGTGTCGGAAGCAGACCGGAAGCGCTGGTGATGTTTGTCAGGCTGTTGACTTCGCCGCTCCCCAGGTTGACTCGGGTGATCTTCAACATCGGACCGAGGTGTTCCGCCGCCGATGATGAGGATTCGTTAACCCTGGGTTTGATCGCATAGATTCGCCCCATTTCTTTTCTTGAGAATCGAAAAAAGGAAACTTTTTAAACAATGCAAATGATCACCCGATATTTGCAGAGTGAAAAGAAAGTGTGGGAGGGGTGCTAATTTATAGATGGCGGGTTTCCATTTTGGAATCGGATTTGTAGTTTTCCGAGTTTGTACGGGATTGCAAAATTTCCTAGTAACCTAAAATCCGAAGCATTTCGAAAAGTTGGCTCTTTCTATAAGTATATAAATACTACGGATCTCCTCCTTATCATGCACATACATCACGATTTCCTATTCCATTTGTTTAGGATTTCAAGAAAACCAAAGATCATCCACCATTAGAGCTCTGAATTTCAAGAAAACCAAAGATCATCCACCATTAGAGCTCTGAATTTCAAGAAAATCAAAGATCATCCACCATTAGAGCTCTGAATTTCAAGAAAACCAAAGATCATCCATGAAGAAGCTAGCCAGGCGATTCGAGCCGGAGGACGAGGTTCTGATCGACAGCTACCTGAGGAACAAGATCAACAACCCAAGTTTTCAGCACAGACTCATCGCGGAGGCCACCATCTTCGGCGAGGAGGTGAACCCGTGGGAGAAGTTGTGCTCAGAGGGAAATGCATATCCATGGCAGCACCGCGTCACCGGCGACATGGGGACTGAGGAAGACTACGACAGGTTGTTCGTTTTCACCAAAGTCACCAGCGTCGGGACGACGGAGAAGAGTAGCAACATACAGAAGAAGAGGAACGCCGGATGCGGAACCTGGAAAATGAACAACAAGCACAAGGTTGAACACAGCGCCCGGCCGGGCGTCGTGATCGGCCATTCCAAGTTGCTGACCTTCATACCCTCCAAAGGGCATGAAACCCTAGGCCACTGGACCATGAACGAGTACACGATCAACCCCGCTGCGTACCCGGGGATCCAGGGTTCGGGTTTGGACTGGGAGAATCAGGTGCTATGTAAGATCAAGAGGCATTACCAAGTCGATGAGAGTTCCCTGGTCGGAAAAGTCGTCAAGTCGTCCAAGAAGAAGGACAAGGAGTGCAAGTCCAAGTCGAGGAAACGGAGGCAGATTAGTACCCCAATCCCAGCGAGTAGTAAAGAAGATGAAGTACAGGTGCCATTGGTGAACTTGGATCATCAAGTTGGAGGGAGGATTAGCCTCGATGCCATAGGTTTCCCACAGCCGGTGATAAGCGATGATGGTGTAGCGGCCGCTCTATCGCTGAACGAGGAGGAGTTGGGATTGAACGAGGAGCTGATGGGATATTATTTCACCGTGCCGGACGATTGGGAGAAAAGTAAAGTGAACGAGGAGGAGTTGGCGGACGATTGTGAAGAATGGACCGCCGATAAATTGAATGAATTGTTCGATAGTTGTAACTTTTGAATGGGTACTTGTAAACGCTTGATATTGGTATAGTGGAGATGATCGAGATGGGCCTCTACTTTGATTAGAGGTTGTTTATTTTGTTCTACTGATATATTACGTTGTTATTGCTGCTATTCATAGATTCAAACAATCTCCTAATCTTATGATGAGACGGAAGATCTAAATATAATTATTTAAAGATGGGAATTGACTTGGAGTGCTTTCTGTAATTTCCACTACAACAAAGTTACAAAGGCACCGGTGTTTTGTCGGTCATATGTTTATACCGGTGCTGTAAGTTACAAAGGCACCGGTACTTCGTTGTTAATATGTTTATCCGGTGCTAATGGTACAATTAGCACCGGTATTCAGACACCGGTACCTTTGTGCTGGTGCCTTTGTACCTGTTTCCCATTAGTGCTAGGTCAGTGGAACATGATAAACAAGGTAACACTCGCACCATTTTGACTTTAAAATATACCTTGAGATTTCAGGACCTCAACTGTGAGCCTGTGATACCGATCTACTCTGCTAGACCCGATCAAGTCAAGAAGGCTTTGGGGTATGTCCACTGTCTTGCAGGTTTGATAAAGATATGTATTATGTCCGAGAAGCGAAATGTTACCTACTCTGATTCTGAATTAACTCAATGTACCTTAGATGTATCACTCTATTTTACTTGTCTAGCTTGACCTTCTAAGTGTGCTTCACGAGCATTTCAACAAGATGAACCTGGGGAACATCGCTATGGTCTTCCTAATATGACTCAGGTTTTGTTTCCTTTCTACGATGTTGATCCAATTTGAACCTAATTAGATTAGGTTGTGTTGTAATGTTTCTCTTCTACTGGCAATTTGGATTCTTTTAATTTATCTGAGATAATCACAGTCCTAATGTGTAGAACTAGGCTGTATTTGACACTTTTCTTCAGTCTATTGGTATATGTTTGAGCTATTTGTTGACATTCTGCGATAAATGTGATGCAGATGGTGAATCCATTACCTGCTCTAATCCATGCAGTCCAAGTTATGAACTTGCTGAAGACGCTTATAAACATAAAGGTTAGAGGAAGCGAAAAATCAGATTCTGCATATCGCGAGAAAATTCTATTATTACGGCTACAGTAACCGGCGGTGACACGAAGGTGGAGAACGCATTCGACGAATGCGTCCTCTGAAATTTTTGCAATAATAAATTTAATCACGATGATCACGCATTAGGTTATGCAAAAAAAAAAGGATTGTATTGGACAGGCGAAGAAATGGACGCATTAGGTCCTGTAGACTTGACGGGACAGGCGAAGAAATGGATTGTATTGTACTGAATTGAGATTGACACAAAGTAACAAGGAAGGTGGTGCAATGGCCACTTTGGTGAATCAAACAGGTGAAGGAAAAATTGGCGATAAAGAACAGACGTTGCATAAGGTTCAGGTATAACTATATATTTTTCTGGTTCATTTCCTTTTAAAGGTGGTTGTTCATAGATGTTAAGCGTCTTCAGTTTGATTTTTCTGGTTCTTTTCCCTGCTTTGATGTTTTTCCATGAGAAAATGCATACGTAGTGTTCTTCCTTAACTACAACATCAATTTATTGCTGGATATAGTTTTTGTTCATTGCAGTTACATACTCATTGAATCAGTTACTTTTTCGGTTCTAGTTAATTGGTTCTTCATTTGTAAATCATGTCAGTTCACCATTTCATGGCCTCCACACATGGTAATTAATATTTCAAGAGAGCTGCAATCATGTACTGATTCTATAAACCTACGAAAATACGGCATTTCCCAACCCTTTGCTTTTGTTAAATTACATATAAAAATTAAAAAAAATTGAAAATATTTTTTATATCATATATTTGTATATTTTCACCTTCAAATGCACATTATTACTTGTTTTAACTTATAAAATACAATATTTAAATTTTGTAAAAAATACAACATTTAAGGTAAAAGCCTCTGTGGACGGTGTATAAGCTTATGAAAATGTCGGCTTTCCTGAGTTCTCTATTTTTATTTGTATGTGAAATCTATAAAAACAATTATTTAAAAGATTATAACAATTTGATTATTATATTATTATTAACAAAATTTAGTGGTTGAATTCGGATTAAATTTACGTTAGTAAATCAAATTAAAGTTCGTCTCCTGAAAGACGGTATTTTCATAAGTTATGGAAACACCAATGTTTGAATTACAAATTAGAAGAAATCAAGATAAATTTTTTGGGTTACATTAATAGGGTCATTAACTTATAACTGCTATACGTTAAAATCTTTAACATTTATATAATTCTAATCCAACCCCGTCTTTCCATATACCTATAGAAAGATGATCTTTCCCACGACTTTATCATCAAATTATTATTATTTATTATTATTATTTATTATTATTATTCGGATCAAATTTACTTTAAAAATCAAATTACAATATACTCCGTATGTGTGGGGTGGCGGAGAGTGTGGACTGTGTGGTGGCACATGCATGGTTGGAGGGGGCAACATGTGATAGGAAGCCTGCCGTGCAAGAAATTAACGTGGAGTCGCTACACCCACTATTTCCTTCATTTTTCGTTTTTTAATAAGATGCTCTCAATTTTCACGGCGCCCTGTATTTTTAGCCTAATCTGAACCTCTCTCCGGACCAAGTACAAGGATAGAAATCGCTAACAGTTTTTTATCAATTTTTTTTTCTTTCACCTCATCTTAAGAAATTATTTAAGAAATCACCATTTTTTTCCAATGATAAGAAATTACTTTCTACTATTCATGGACCTCACTTGATTTTCTCTATCCTACTCATTAATTTTACCATTAATATTTAATATAATTAAATTTGTTCACTCGAAATAAGTTGAAGGTGAAATTTAATAATACATTATAATTTTTATAATAGAATTTCATTTTTTTCAATATTTATTCCAGATTTTACAATAAATTTTTTTCAATAATTTTCTCAAAATTAAATTCAGATTTTTAAATTAAAATTTTCCAGATTACAAATCTTTAAATTAAATTAAATTACAGACTACAGATTTTTAAATTAAAATTACAAATTTTTAAAAAATTCAGAATTTTTTAGAATAATAATAAAACAAAGGTAGGGACACGTGGCCCAATCAGGACATACCATGTGTCCCTCACTCTCCCTCCAATATTAAAAATAAAAATGGGCAGCTTGTAGTGTGACACATGGGCCAATACATGGCTGACACGTGTCCCAGATTTGGACAAAAATGGGGACGCCCATGTGCTTAACAAAAGATCCCCATGCCAATTTTTTGACCGGTTCCTTGAGAGGCAGTTTCTATAAGAAACTGTCCTAGAAACCAACACTGTGGTATGTTCGATTTCTAGAATGGTTTCTTAAACCTAAAAAATCACCATTGCACATGCTCTAACTCCAAATTTCATTTTAAAATATAAAAAAATCTTGGGAAACACTGTGTTACATAGGTTTATGGAAAGACAGAGTATAATTAGAATAATGAAAAGGTAAAAAAGTTTTAGTTGCAATATGAAAATTTTGTTTTTGCAACAGGTAGTGGTTATATGTTTTATGACCCGATTAATTCAATCTGGAAATTTTATTTCAATTTCTTATAATTTGTAGTTTAAACCTTGGTTTTTCCATGACTTAAGGAAATACTGTATTTCAAGAGACGGACGTTTTTGAAAATTTAAGATGATAAAATGACCTAAAATTTCACGGGACTATTACAACGTTGCCTTTTAGCCTAATCTAAATTTTGTGAAAAAAGCCCTAGAGTTTTAGGATTAATGGCAGAATTCGAATTTTGCGAATCGAGATGTTAAATACTGGTGCTAGTAAATAAAATTACCAAGTGACAAAGGGGAAATGGTGAAAAGCAAAAGTTGACTCTTATATGAGGGTATTATATAATAGAAATCCTCCCAACCCCATTGTTGACACAAATGGTCGTCAGAGGTAGAAGGGTAATTTTGCAGATATCACCTTCCCAACCATGTGCGTCTACAGGAATGTTGACACAAATGGTCGTCACGGACATTTTTGTACTTTTACGCATGCTCCAAGGTCCAAACTTCTATGTGTTTCTACAGGTGCACACGGGTGACTGCCCAAAACGACATCATTTTGAGCGTTTCAGGGTTCGAGAGGTACTAGTTCGAGATGTGAAGGTTCCATTGGAGGGTTCGAGAGGTGAAGATTTCAGTGGAGGGTTCGAGAGGTGAAGATTCCAGTGGAGGGTTCGAGAGGTGAGAGTTCGAGTGAAGGGATCGAGTGGTATTGGTTCGAGAGGTACATGTTCAATTGGTGAGTTCGAGAGGTACTGGTTCGAGAGGTATTGGTTCGAGAGGTGAACGTTCCAGTAGAGGGTTCCAGAGGTGAGAGTTCAGGTGGAGGGTTTGAGAGGTACTTGTTCGAGAGGTGAAGGTTCCAGTGGAGGTTTGGGAGGTGAAGGTTCTAGTGGAGGGTTCGGGAGGTGAAGGTTCCAGTGGAGGGTTCCAGAGGTGAGAGTTCGAGTGTTGAGAGGTACTTGTTCGAGAGGTGAAGGTTCCAGTGAAAGGTTTGGGAGGTGAAGGTTCCAGTGGAGGATTCGAGAGGGTAGAGTTTGAGTGGATGGTTCGAGAGGTACGGATTCGAGAGATGAAGGTTCTATCAGACGGTTCGAGAGGTGAAGGTTCCAGTGGAGGGTTCGAGAGGTGAGATTTCGAGTGGAGGGTTCGAGGAGTACTGGTTTAAGAGGTACGGATTCGAGAGGTGAAGGTTCCATTGGAGTGTGTGAGAGGTGAAGGTTCCAGTGGAGGGTTCGAGAGGTGAGAGTTTGAGTGGAGGGTTTAAGTGGTACTAGTTCGAGAGGTACGGATTTGAGAGATGAAGGTTCTATTGGATAGTTCGAGAGGTGAAGGTTCCATTGGACGGTTCGAGAGGTGAAGGTTCCATTGGACGGTTCGAAAGGTGAGAGTTCGAGTGGGGGGTTTGAGTGGTACTGGTTCGAGAGGTACTGATTTGAGAGGTGAAGGTTCCATTGGAGGATTCAAGAGGTGAAGATTCCAGTGAAGGGTTCGAGAGGTAGGAGTTCGAGTAGAGGGTTTGAGAGGTACGGACTCAAGAGGTGTAGGTTCCAATGGAGGATTCGAGAGGTGAAGGTTCCAGTGGAGGGTTCAAGAGGTGAAGGTTCCAGTGAAGGATTCGAGAGGCTATCGTTCAAATGGAGGGGTCGAGAAAAGGGTTCGAGAGTTACGGATTCGAGAGGTGAAGGTTCCATTATACGGTTCGAGAGTTACGGATTCGAGAGGTGAAGGTTCCATTATACGGTTCGAGAGGTGAAGGTTCCAGTGGAGGGTTCGAGAGGTGAGAGTTCGAGTGGGGGGTTCGAGGGGTACTGGTTTGAGAGGTAATGGTTTGAGAGGTGAAGGTTCCAGTGAAGGGTTCGAGAGGTGAGAGTTCGAGTGGAGGGTTCGAGTGGTACTGGTTCCAGTAGAGGGTTTAAGAGGTGAAGGTTCCAGTGGAGGATTCGAGAGGTTAGAGTTCGAGTGGAAGGTTCGAGAGGTACGGATTCGAGAGGTGAAGGTTCCATTGGACGGTTCGAGAGGTGAAGGTTCCATTGGACAGTTCGAGAGGTGAAGGTTCCAGTGGAAGGTTCGAGAGGTGAGAGTTCAAGTGGAGGGTTTGAGGGTACTGGTTAGAGAAGTACGAATTCGAGAGGTGAAGGTTTCCTTAGAGGGTTCGAGAGGTTAAGGTTCCCTTGGAGGGTTCGAGAGGTGAGGGTTCCAGTGGAGGGTTCGAGAGGTGAGAGTTCGAGAGGTACAGGTTCGAGTGGTACTAGTTTGAGAGGTACTGGTTGGAGAGGTGAAGGTTACATTGGAAGGTTCGAGAGGTGAGGGTTCGAGAGGTGAGGGTTCGAGAGGAGGGTTCGAGTGGTACTGGTTCGAGAGGAGGGTTCGAGAGGAGAGGTTCAAGAGGAGGGTTCGAGCAGTGAGGTTCTGGAGGAGGATTCGAGAGGTGAAGGTTCCAATGGAGGGTTCGAGTGGAGGTTCGAGTGCTATCGAGAGGTGAGAGTTCGAGTGGAGGGTTTGAGTGGTAATGGTTCGAGAGGAGGGTTGGAGAGGTACTGGTTCGAGAGGTGAAGGTTCCATTCGACGGTTCGAGAGGTGAAGATTCTAGTGGAGGGTTCGAGAGGTGAGAGTTCGAGTGGAAGGTTCGAGTGGTACTGGTTCGAGAGGAAGGGATTCGAGAGGTGAAGGTTCCATTGGACGGTTCAAGAGGTGAAAGTTCCAGTGGACGGTTCGAGAGGTGAGAGTTCGAGTGAAGGGTTCGAGAGGTACAGGTTTAAGAGGTGAAGGTTCCAGTGAAGGTTCGAGAGGTGAAGGTTCCAGTGGGAGGTTCGAGAGGTGAAGGTTCCAGTGGAGGGTTCTAGTAGCTCTCGAACCCTCATCTCGAACCAGTACCACTCGAACCCTCCACTCGAACCCACTGCCTCTCGAACCCTCCACTCGAACCTTCACCTCTCAAAACCTCCACTGGAACCTTCACATCTCGAACCTTCACTGGACCTTCACCTCTCGAACCTGTACCTCTCGGACCTTCAACTCTCGAACCCCCCACTGGAACTTTCACCTCTTAAACCAGTACCTCTCGAATGTTATTTGATACCTCTCAAAGAACAACGTCAGAGGGCAGTGACATGTTCACTTCCCTCTGACATTGTTCTCTTCTTCTTTTTTCCATCCAAACCCTTTCCAAAAAAAAATGGAAATGGTATTGTTCACTCTAAAGTTAGCCCCACTCTATTGGGTTCCTTTTTTCCTTTCATCTCTATTTGCACAGTTTCTTCTACTCTTTCTTCTTATCTTATTGTATATTATTATATATTTTATCTCCCGGTAAACTATAATATAATATAATATATATAAAAAGAAATCCTCCAAACCCCTTGGTTGACACAATGGTCGTTCAGGGTGTATTGGACAATTCACTGGATATTTTTTTCTTTTGTGTTTCCTTGCTTCTCATTTTCTTCTTCTTCTTCTTCTTTTTCTCAGATTGAATGTTGCACTGTGTCACCATCTCCACGCTTCCCACTGACAGGTGTTTTTATCTTCACAGGTTTGGTGGCAGCGCAAAACAATGATGTTCTCATGCTTTTTGCTTTATTCAGTTATCTTCCACCACCCCTCTTACTCATTTGCGAGTTCTGAAATTGTGGTCGTTGTTCTTCTCCCGGTAAATGCTTATGGTTTTCTGAATTTCAGGTATTTGCCCAGTGATGTTGTTGTCCAGTGATGTTGTTGTGTGTGTTTTTTTTAATGTATAAATATAACAGTTGCATTTCATTTCAGGTTCACATAACTCAAGGAGATCGCAAAAGAAAAGCAGCTTCTTTCTGTAAAGCTCTCTATGTGATTGAAATCTGGTGATGGATTTTCCATCATTGTTTCACGTTTAGAAGTTCTAAAATTATACAGATTGAAGAAAGTAAAGTAGATTATAAGATCTGCTAATACAGTGATCTTAAGTGAGTTGATGGGTTGCAACATTTGGTTTCTATTTTTCCTGTTATATCGACTAAGGTGGTTTTAAAAAATTATTTCTGTAATCACAGTTTGGTGTTATGTTCACCCGGTCTTCTTATTTTGATTATGAGCTGATTATGAACTGATTTCTTTTACATATTCCTAAATGAGAATGGTATGTTGCTTTAGTTGATAGATCGAGTAAATTATGAGCTTCAATTACATGTAAACTAGGTACATTTGTAGCTTCTATACAGCTCTTTTAACATTTCTATATTGTAGCAACATTCCTATAGTATTTCAATAATTTATTATCAAGCTCACCGCGCATCGCGCGGTGTTACCTAACTAGTGTATCTATAAAACACCTGTTTTTCTAAACATTTTGTTGTATATATTTATTTTTTTTAAAAAAAACAGGCTGTTATATATACGTGCCACTGTTTATTTTTACAAGAACATAATTAAATAAATTATGTAACTAGACTATACTAAACTGTGCTAACTTTATATCAGCAGACTCATTTTTGTACATAATTTTATATGGAATAAAATGAATAAAGAAAATTAATTTTATAAAAGAAACTAAAAGTAAACTAAGTGAATAAAATTAGTCAAATTTTAAAATAAAATAAAACTATATCAACGTTAAGAAACTAACCAAATGAGAAATGTCGCTACTAGAAAACAGGTACATAGGCACCGGTATGTAAGTGCTACCGGTTCTACAAAATTAAAATACAGGTGCCTATAATAAATCCAGCATCGGTACACAAAAAACTGGTGCCTATGAATAAATTCAGCATCGGTACATTGAATACCGGTGCCAAAAACCGATGCTTTTGAAGAAAAAATGTCTGAATTTAATAATTTCTAGCACCGGTTTTGAATGAATGACATATCTCGGTGCTAATAACGATGCCTATGACCGGAATAGTAATTTTGGCAGGTTAAATTTTGGTGGGAAAATAGCTAGCACCGGTATGTTAAGGAATTGCACCGGTAATAATACTGGGCCTCATAGAAATTTTTTGAATAATGGGTTTATGGTATGAGTTACTCTTGAAAATGTGTTTATGGTATGAGTTACTCAAAAAAATGTACTAGCGTTTTTCAATATTTCACCAAAAAAATCATTAGTTTATATTTTTATATTTAGGCAAGAACAACAAAAATCATGTATTTTGGAGCAATTGGTAATGGGGTAACACAATTTTGAGCCACAGTGTAATTTTCCAAGAATTTATAGGAGTAATTAATGTTTACTTTTGATACCATTCCGTTCACCCATACATACCCAAATTGCAGAGTTTCGATCATATATTATTGAATTGCATTTTGGTTCCACCAATTTCGTGATTCAACGACTCCAACTTTCTTAGAGGGACCTAGTGCAAAAAGTAAAAAACTTTACTCGTAACTCCAAATTGAAATCCGCTCGAGTGTGATGTTACCCTATACACCCTCATTGTATTTTCTAAGTCCATACCAAAATATTTTTCAACAATCAGGCACAAAAACACACTCCCCCCGTCCCGGATTAAATTGCACAAGATCAAAGATTCAGTCAAACTAAGAAAACTTTGACTACATATTTGAATAGATATATGAACAATAATATTATTGTATGTAATATCGTTGGATTCGTCATAACAAGTAGTTTTTCGAAAGTAACTTTTTGCTTAATGATATTATACAAAGTTAAATATATTAATGGTCAAACATGTGTGTTGGAGACTGTAAAAAAGATTCTATGTAATTTAATTTGGAACGGAGGGAGTATCCATAATCCTTTCCGATTTTCCTTTCTTTCTTCCAAATAATCAACTCTAAGTTACTATAAAACATGTAGTAGCACTTTTCAAAATTTCATCAAAAAAATAATTTATTTTCTATTTCTATATCCACGTAAGAATAACAAAATTTATATATTTTGAACAGAAGAATAATGTGGTAATAAATTTTTGTATAGCCATTCACCCATATATATGTACATCGGAAATATGCTCCACCTGACATTCTGACATGCACCAATATCCCAACTCCAGAAGACAATTTATAAGTGGCAACTTAACTTGCGTGTTTTTATTCTATCATCTTCCGCAACGCTAAAAGAATACACAAATCTTCCTTTCACATGCAAATGCCCACCTTCGACCTGAAAATCAATTTTCTATTTCATTTTGCATAATGTATCTGTTTCCCTAGATCGTGAAGTTCGGCCGTATACCAGAATTTCTCTCTCTGACATTTCATTTATAAAATAAATTTGAAATTTGTGGCATTGTGTGTTTGCCAGTTGAGATTTGGGAAGCAAAATAAAGCTGGCCACGAATGGGATAATGGTTAGAGATCCGGCCCCTACCACTACCGATATCGAAGATGATTTTATTTTCCAGGCCAAAACCATTAGTTTGGCCATAATACCCTGCCTATTTGGTATCCAAATTAAGAATTAATGGCCTAAAAAACTTTGATTATCTTCCACGTATCGATCTTAATTTTTTGGTTAAGAATTATCATTTCTGTTTACAATTGTCGCGAATTATCCATTCTGTATACTCCCTCCATCCCACTTCATTTTGTTTAATTGCTTTTCGGGAGTCAAACTTTGGAAACTTTGACGTGAGGTATGGTTGGATTCGTCTTAACATCTATATATTTTCTAAATATTAATGTTTTATGCGCATTATTATGGGTAACCAGAGATATTAATGGTCAAACATGTTCATTGAATCCTATGAAAATGTAAATAAGCAAAATAAAGTGGGACGAAGGGAATATCTATTTTGGTGGAGCTCATGTGTTATGAGTAAAGTTGACTTATTTTATAAATAGACGAGATCTGCTTTTCTCTCCAATATATCTTTTGTTTAATCTTTTCACTTAACTTCTAAAACATAAATAAATATCAGTAACGGTTAAGGAAATGGAAACTATTTCCTTTTAGGAAAGGTTATAGATGGTACTTACCTTATAGAATTAGTTTCCTTATAAAATTGGTTATAGATGGTAATTCCTTATAAACTAAAAATCTTATTCCTGATTTTGTAGGCCTATATATTGTAACACCATAATTAAATCCTTTATTTTTGTCAGTAACACATCTTATACCTTGAGAGATCCACATAATTTTTTTATCTAAATCGTGTGACATTATTACCAAGCCACGGCCAATGATGAAGAATCGTCTATCAGTTAAGTAGCCAACATATTTTAAAAAGTTCACAAATCCTCAATCAAATGACTATGAATATTATATTTAGTACTCCATCTCTAGCCGGATCAAGGTAGTGTGGGCCGTACATTCGTATAGGGCCCAAAATTTTACGTACCCATATTTTTATAAAAAACTTTATATGGAATGATTTTATAATTAATTTTTTTAGGCAAAGTCTTGGAAAAGATAATCTTTCATAGCGTTATGAAAAGATGAAGTTTAATTAGAATAATAAAAAGTAAAATGTCTTAATTATAATATTAAAAAGTTCTTATGCAACGTGTAGTAGTTATAAAGTTTATAACCCAATTCATGCAATCCGAAAGTTTTATCTTCATTTCTTCCTATTAAACATTAGTATTTTCATAACTTATGGAAAGACCGTATTTAAAGAGACAGACTCTTTCATTTATAGCTAAGTCAACTTAATAACAAAATCTATTTGGTTGATCTTTTAATTTTTTTATTAAAATCTTCGGAGACCCAATTTTTTTAAAAGCCTTTATACAGGGACATAATAAAATTTTGAGTATAACCCTATGTTTTGAGGGTTTGTGCTAATATGACCCTGTAAAGTTGGAAAGTGCTATTGTAACCCTGTGTTTTGCTAAAATGGGCTAATATAACCCTGGAGGCCTGAATTTGGGCGAAAATACATGAAATGACTATTATACCCCTGTTTTAAAAAAATAATAAATCAAAAAATGTTAAAAGACAATTAAACCACGCTTCTCTTATCTTCTGCTCTTTCTTCTTCCTCTTTTCTTCTTCCTCTTTTCTTCTTCTCTGTTATTTTCTTCTCCTTTCTTCTTCGTTTCTTCTTCCTCTTCTCTTTTCTTCTCCTTTCTTCTCCTTTCTTCTTCGTTTCTTCTTCCTCTTCTCTTTTCTTCTTCCTCTTCTCTTTTCTTCTCTTTTCTTCTTCTTCTCTGTTCCGACCCAAAATCCACCGCATCGAGGTGTCGAGGCATCGCATCGGGCGGCGTCGCATCGTTGAAGCACCACATCGAGGCGTCACATCGGCGGCGGTGCATCGAGCCCAAAATTGAGGCATCGCATCGGGCGGCATCGCATCGTTGAGGCACCGTATCAAGGCGTCGCATCGGACCCAAAAGAGGCATCGTATCGGGCGGTGTCGCATCAGCGAGGCATCGCATCGGCGGCGGCGCATCGGGCGTCGCATCGGGCCCAAAATCGAGGCGTCGCATCGGGCGGCGTCGAGGTAGGTTCGCGGTAATTTATGTGAAATGAAGGTGCTGGGAAGAAGTGGAGTAGGGATTGAGCTTTTTATTTACTGTGTTACATATGGAATCAGAATTTTGTTTCAGAATTTTGTTGCTGGATTTTGTTAGTGTTACAGATTGAGCTTCTAGATTTGTTGCTGGATTTCAACATTTTTTTTCTTCAGGAATCGGAATTCTAATCAGTAGAGTTATGAGTGGGTTAATTTCAAACTAGCGGAGGAGGATTGGAGTGGGTTCACCCAAGAAATTTTGCTAGATTTCGGTGAATTCCAGTAGCGGAGCGATGGTGGCGACGGAAATCCAGAATCCGGCGGTGGTAGGCGGCGGCGGGGGTGGTAGGCGGGGGTGGTGCGGCGGGGGTGGTGGCGGAACAGCTATGGTTGTGGTCATGGAGATGATGCAGAAGAATAATGTAGGGGTATTTTAGTCATTATATTATTGGATTTAAGACTGGGGATATTTTAGTCATTTTAAGTTTGGTCAATGCCAAAAATTATTAAGTCAATGCCAGAATAGTGCCACGGGGTTATATCGGCACTTCTGATGCAAAACATAGGGCTACAATAGCACTTTTCAACTTCACAGGATCATATTAACACAAACCTCTAAAATATAGGGTCATATCAGTATTTTGCCATAAAATTTTCGCTGAGGATCTTAAAATACATTGAACGGGCAATGTATTCCATCTTTCTAAAATTTGCTATCAAGGGGCACAATTGATTTAAAAGCACTAAAATTCATGGGCAATGTTTTGGGAAAAACCACCTTCCATAAGTATATGGAAAGATTGGGTTAAATTAGAATTGCACAAAGGTAAAAGGTGTTAGTTGAGGTATTACAAATTTACTATGCAATGTGTTATAGTTATAAGTTTATGACCCGATTAATGCAACCTGGAAATTTTGTCTTAATTTATTTTAATTTACAGTTTAAACCTTGATCTTTCCATAACTTATGGAAAGATCGTCTTTCCAGAAATGTACTCAAATTCATATGTATTTAGTTTAGGGAAAGTCTCAGGAAAGACTGCATTTCCATAAGATTATGGACAGTTCTTAGTGGCATTTGACTTAAATGTTGTAATTTTTTATAAAAATTAAATATTGCATTTTATAAGTTAAAATAAGTAATAATATGTATTTGAAGGTGAAAATATAAAAATATATGACATAAAAAATATTTTCAAAAATTTTAAATTTTGTATGTAATTTAAGAAATGCAGTGAATAATGTAATAAATAAGTGGTCTGTCCATAAGCTTATGGACAGGTCGCCTGTCAGGAAACTCACTCTTTAGTTTAAATATACGAAAACAATATTTCAGAATAAATTTTAAATTGAGATGAGGTTTTCAATCTCCTATAAATGATTGTATGCAAAAAAAAATGATCTTAATTTCGATCCCGGGCTACTTTAATGCCACTCATATCCCATTACCTGTGGTTGAACTTGAACCACATGCCTGTTAGAGCAAGAAAAAATGTGAGCGTAACTTTTTTTTAAAAAAATCTTGGAATAAGTGTCAATATAATCCTATCTATTTCAGTAAACGTTAATATAATTATATAATAATTTTTAGTGCAAATATAACTCTAACTAATTAATGAAAGTGTCAATATAACCCTCAGACCCAATTTCCGATATTGACCTCAATTTTTCAGCATTGACTCTATGTAAATTGACCAAAATACCCTTTTGGGCTAACTCTGAAATTAGGTGGACAATTCTACCCTCATAGTTCGCCGGACCGCCATAGTTCGCTGAAATTAGGTAGGGTTATATCAGCACATTATGCAATCTTATTGGGTTATATCTGTACATTTCTAATGTTTGTAGGGTTATATCAGCACATCCCTAATGTTTGTAGGGTTATATCAGCACAATCCTAATGTTTGTAGGGTTATATCAGCACAATCCTAATGTTTTTAGGGTTATATCAGCACATTTCTAATGTTTGTAGGGTTATATCAGCACATCCTTAAAACTTATAGGGTTATATTGGCACGTTCACTAACGGGTTATATTGGCTCTTTTAAATATTGAAAGGTTATATTGGCACTTATGTCAACTAGGTAGCGTTATAAAAATATTTTTTTCTAAAATCTTTTATTTAAACTCTAATATATTTCTCATTTTGCAGAAAATAACTTTTCCATGTTAATGTGATAGTGTATTAAATATTCGTTCTTTCAATTCAACTTTTCTTTTCTACAAATATAGAATGTGTTTTTTTCCCGAATTTTCATTTTAATTTGAAAAAAACCATATTTAATTCTGTATGTTCACTTGGTAGTGCATTTCATTTTTAATTCTCTAAATTTAGAGGACGAAATCTTCTCTGTTTACAAATTCTGTAGAATCTGAAAATTTAGTAAAATTTCAAATAAAACAAAAATTCCTATTGTATAAATTTTGGTTGACTTGCTTTTATTTTATTTTAAAAATAATTATTAATAGGTGCTGGGAAAACACTCAAAGATTATTACAATAAGTGAAATTGACATCCAATTCAATTAGCCTTAAGCAATAACTAAATAATTGCAAGGATATCTAAATTATATGTCACTAGACTGATTGTCTGTACTATTACAAATCAGAGATCCAATAAAAAATTGTAATATCGTCATCGTGATATTAACTTGAATCCTGCGAAAATCATGATAACTTGGCAAAGATGAGCATATCAGCATCAATCACTTCGCCAAATAGGGATCTACAAGAACTGTAACACCACTTGATTCAAAGCACGATCTATGTTGTTCGAGTTGTAAACACCTTGAAAAACACAGATCTGAACTCATCCAAATTAATGGAAACCTAAATTCAAAAACACAAACAAAATTGCAGAAACACGATCTGTACAACAAGATCAAGAGCAAAACATCGACACAATCAACTAAATCGATTGATTATCACGAACACAACAATCTAATCTATTAAGTCGAAAAATAATACTAATGAATGGAGACCGATCCATATTTATTCAATAACATAAATACTCAAACAAAATCAGTTGAAAAATTACTGTTTCCCTATCTCCCCGTGATGGGAAGGTAGGGAAAAGAAGATTGAAGAAAAAAGTTTTTTTTAAGAAGATGGAGAGACGGCGGATGGGAGGGTTTCCGGAGGAGCAATATATCTTGGTTTTATAGTACTCCCTTTGTTTCTCTATTAGTGGTACACTTACCTTAATTGGATGTTTATTTTATATTGGCACACTTTCCATTTTTGGCAAGATTCCTTCAATTTCATCCACTCATTTTACTTTTTACTTTCTACATCCAATTTCATCCACTCATTTCATCTACCTAAATCCAAACACCTAAACTTATAGTGCCAATATTAGTGAAACAGAGTGTTAGGATAAATCAGACTCCTGATTAGATTATGATTTATTATGATTAGAGTTCTTTCCTTATTACACCTCTGTTATACTCTCTATATATTTAGATATCAATAATACAATTGTTTACAGCAAATCATTCTATCATGGTATCAAAGCAAGTTCTGATCCTAAACCCTAAATTTTAATTTATTATTCAGTGCCTACCTCTCCGGCCCTGATTCCGGCCAAATTCCGGCAACATCTGGCGTCCTCCGGCGTCTTCTCAATCCTCGATTTTCCGGCGAGTTCTCCCAGATTCGAAGCTTCCATCAGCGGCAAAGTTCTTCCAGCGGCGAGTTCTTCCTCCGACGTCTTACTAATCCGGTCAAATTTCCATCTTTCGCAGCGAATCAAGTTTCCATCTCCGGCGTCCTCTCCGGCTTGTATCTCGGACTCCAGCACCGCCTTCTTCCAGCGGCGATCTTCCTTCTAGCAGCGCAGCCGAGCGTCCGACGGCTAAGAAGATTTCCGCCTGCGTCTCGTCTGATTTTCGCGAGATCCACGCGCCCACGAGTTGAGACTCCGGTGCGTGAACGTCACGCGCGATCTGACTCGCGCACAAGGGGTATATCTCGCGCCTCCATTTTATCGCGAGTGGAACAGTTTATCGCGATTTGCAGCAGTTTATCGTGGTTCTCGCGAGCCAAAGCCATTTCTCGCGAGTTGAAGCACTTTCTCACGAGTTGCTCAAATTCTCGTCTTCACCCAGTCAAATTTTGTGCAATTTTTGGTCCTTTGCTATGGTTTATTTGGGCCCTATATCTCGGGAAGATTGCTCCACTAATTGGATTGCGGACAAGGAGTTGTTTCAGGCCAGTTTGAATGGTCCCAACCGTCATTCTTCGTCAATCTTCGTCAAATCAGTGGATTGTTGATTCGGGTGCTACATCTCACATCACTGCTCGCACCAGTCATCTTGATAAGGTACAATCTTGTCGTGGTTCTGATTCTATTCTCGTTGGCAATGGTGAATCATTATCTATTTCTCACATCGGTCAGTGTCATTTCTCTGGTTTTTCTGTTAATGATGTTCTAGTAGTTCCTAAGATTACTAGAAGCTTATTGTCCATCAATAAGCATACTCGTGATTTACCTGTCTGTATTATATTTGATGCCGATGCATTTTCCATTGAGCATAAGCATACATGGACGATAATTGGTAAGGGCCGTCATAGTTCAGGTCTTTATTTTCTTGAGACAGGTGATTCCAGCTTTTTAGGCGAACTACGCTCTACAAAGCTTCATGCTTCTTTTGAGCAGTGGCACTCTCGCCTCAGTCATGTGTCTCATGATACTGTTCAGTTATTGACTCGACGGGGCCTTATTTCTGTCACTTCTGCTATGCCTGCACCTGTCAGTTGCTCTCCTTGTCAGGAGTCTGATTTATCCTAACACGGAGGGAGTATCAAAAGTCAGCAACTCTAATTGGTGTGTTGTAAATGTTTTTGAAGATTTTTTTTTAATAAAAGAAAACAAATAAAATAAATTTTTGTTTTAGATCGACCAGCTAAATTTGCACAAAATATTTTTTCAGTCAAAGTTGTTTTGACCACATATTTGAAACCTACGTGAACGATAATTTTATTGTATGAGATATTGTTAGATTTTCCATAACATATCATTTCTAAATATCAATTTTCCGCGCGCCGTTATAACTTTGCAAATTTGTTTGGGACGGAGGGAGTCAACTTTGAAAAACTTTTAAATTATATCGCATTGTATAAATAATTGTAATTTGACACACAAGAAATTATTAAAACGAAGTTTTTTTACGATTGGTTTAACCGATAGTCGATCGACTTTCTCAATAGATAAATATATATATGTATCACAAAATCTTCTGCATTTATATACTCCTAGTTTGGTAAAAAACCTAAATAGGCTGATCAACATATACATCTTATGCATTAAACTCTCGTTGGAAAAAAAAGAAGACAAAAACACCTAAACTATAAATAATCCTCTTCAGCATATATATACCAGCAGAACATTCTGCCATTTGCAATTAACAAATAGCAGTGTCACATTGCAGCAGGTAATGTGTGGAATCTTTTCTTCTCATTAATTCTCTCTAAATAGTAACTATCTGCTGTCCACCCCATGTTCTTCTTCACTGCCATTTTAATCATAAACCTCTAGTATATATAAACCCGGAAACAATCCCTGTAATTATTTTCTTCCCCACAAATCAAGAATCATGGTTCCCGGAGACACCTTCTACCCATCCCTCTTCCAAAACTCGGACGAAAACGGCCGCCGCCCGCCTTATGCCACCCCATTTCCCCCCCAAGATTTCCACGGTTCTTTTATGCTCTTCATCTTCTGTCATATGTGGAATGAACGTGTTTTGATTGACGGGTTTTTGTTGCAGGGCTGATGCTACGGCGGTCGATGTCATTTTCGGAGGAAATGCAGTTGGAGGACGAGATGTCGGACCACGACGGCGGCGGTGGGGCCCTCGGGGAGAAGAAGAAGCGGCTGAGCTCGGAGCAGGTGCAGGGGCTGGAGAAGAGCTATGAACTGGGGAGCAAGCTGGATCAGGAGAGGAAGGAGAAAATCGCTAGGGCTCTGGGGCTCAGCCAGAGGCAGGTGGCGATATGGTTTCAGAACAGGAGGGCTAGGGGGAAGACAAAGCAGATGGAGAAAGATTATCAGATGCTGCTGAAAGAGTTCGAGCTCGTCAAGAATGATAACGACCTTCTCCGGGCCCAGAATC
Source organism: Rubia yunnanensis (assembly GCA_037428765.1). Taxonomy (NCBI): domain Eukaryota; kingdom Viridiplantae; phylum Streptophyta; class Magnoliopsida; order Gentianales; family Rubiaceae; genus Rubia; species Rubia yunnanensis. The sequence goes on from CM075069.1 coordinate 7,586,282, forward strand.
AGGAGTTCCAGTCCCAGGTATCATCTCTCTTTTTTTGTTTCAGACACGTGTTTTTTTATATGCTAGATCGGGTCGAAAAAAGGGTTATGCTGTTTGAATGAACTGGATGAATGAATTGGATGAATGAATTGGATGAGTGAATTGCAGATAGTGACTCTGAAAAGACAGAGAGATCTGATGAACAGGGAAAATGCAGCTTCGTCGTGGAGCCCGGTGGACGTGAACCTAGGGATGACAGCCGGAGTAACGGCCATGGAAGGTTCTGGAATGCTGGGGTTTCCTTCTGGAATGGAGCAGGCGGCGGCGGTGGTGGCGGCTCCGCCGCATCAACACCATCATCTCCTCCAGGGTTCCATGGCTGACCAGGCGAACATGTTCAACGTTGTTAATGATCAAGTTCCGCCAGAGCAGACGGCTTTCTGGGGATGGCCGGAGAACCACAACTTCCGTTAGATTGAATTGAACCATCTTTATGGTTGCTGCAGTCGGTTTGATTTCGGGTTATTTGGTAATGTTATTTTCCCGCAAGTTTAGACATGAGAATAGTGCTTTCATATACCTGTTTTAACCCGAACTTGATTAGGGTCGATCACGTACTTGTACGAGGATTATTTCTTTTTCCGATGTTCGAAATTTGCATGGATGTTAACGTTTAAAGGATATTAAGTTTCAGATAGTGTCTCCGAGTGATGAACCGTTCAACGGTTAGATTAATCATTGAAATGATATTTTTTATTGAAATCGTTGTCGGTTAGATTAATCATTGAAATCGTCTAACGAGTAGATTTTAAAGTTAGATTGGAGTAATTTATATTTCACGATGTGAGTAAATTAAAAGATTTTTAAAAGAGCAAATGACTTCTGTGGCTTTTGAACTATCAAGGTCGTTCACCTTTAACTCACCTTTTTTTACCTACTTTTGGCCCTTCAACTTACAAAGCTGGTGAATTGTGGTCATTTCGTCAGGGCAAACCGTGAAATTAGGTCAAAACATTAATTTTGAGGACAAAATTGACATTTTTCTTTTTTTTTTTAAATCCATTTTCTTTTAATTTTTCTTTTTTCCTTTCCTTTTCCTTTCTATTTCTTTTTTCTTTTCCTTCCTTTTTTTAAAACTTCTCCATTTCCCTTTCCGCCACTAGAACCTCCAGATCCTTGAAACCTTTATTCCCACGCCAACCGCCGCCGCCGACACTGTTCAGCCACCCCAAACCAATCATCTGCCTCCTTATCTTCTTCTCCTTCAACCTGAACTGAAACCTCAAGCTCACCCATTCCCTCCAATCTGAGACACTCCGACCTAGAATCTCAAGCGACCTTCACCTCCACTTCCACGGGGATCCCGTCTTCCACTCCGACCAAGCTGCACAATTCCATCATCTTTTCTAGCGTCTCCGGGAAGATTTCTCCGGCGACGCCCATGACCATCCCCAAATCGAATCTTGATGGGCCCAGTTCAAGATCCGAGGGGTGCATCGGGTCACACACATGGACCCATTTGAGAATCCGGTCCTAGAGCTTGTTAGGGAATTAGAATATTCTTACCATAATTGTAGATGTAATTGTATTCTATTACCTTTTCCTAGCTTGTATAGGTATCCTGTACTACTATATAATTTATCCTGAATTCATAAATACAAACACACATTATTCTCCCTATTTTATAAATGGTATCAGAGCCTAAAATCTTGAAACCTTAAATAGAAAATTTTCTGCTACATTAAATTCCGACCCGCCGACATCGCACACCACGCGCCATCGCTGCTGCTGCCACACTCCGTCGGTCGCTGTCGCTGCTTCACGCCGTTGCCGCCACCACGCGCCGTCTGCCGCCACTGCCGCCACCACGCGCCGTCTGCCACCGCTACTGCTGCCACGCGCCGTCCACCGTCCACCGTCCACCGTCCACCGCGCAGTCTCCGTTCCACCGCACGGCCGAACTCACCAACCTTCACGCATCGCCGCTAGTTCAACGCGCCGGTGTGTCCTATCGATCCGATCTGTCGCTGGTTATTGTACCTGCTGCTGATCTGTACCTAATTTTCCACAATGTCTGGCTCTGAAGAACAACCTAGTATTGATGCACCTGAGGCTTCGAAGCTTCAGGATATGAGTGGTTATGATGTGATTGCAGCTTTGCTTCAACAGTTGCAGTTGCAATTTGGCCTTCGGACTACTTTACCTATTGGTCGTATGTCGACTGATCCTTACTTTATTGGTTATGGCGATGATCCAGGTTTACAACTCATATCGAACATGCTGAAAGGTCAGGAAAATTACATTGAATGGTCTGATGTGATTTGTCGCGCATTCCTTGCTAAGCACAAGATTGGGTTCATTGATGGACTCATTACCAAACCCCAGGATGGTCATCCTGATGTTGCTGATTGGCCTAGGGTTAATGCTACTCTCGTTTGCTGGATCTTGCAAACCCTGGATCCAGTATTGAGATCTTCTACAAGCTCGTTTTCCACAGTTAAGGATATGTGGGATGACCTGAAGGCACGATTTATTCTTGCCGATGGTATGAAGGTTTTGCAGACGCAAGAAGCTATTCAGAGTTACAGGCAAAATGGCCAGCCCATCGACATTTACTTTGCCAAACTGAAGAAGTTGTTTGCAGATTATCACTGCATGCGACCTCCCCTGGTTTGTGCCTGTGAAGAAAGCAAGGCATTATGCTATTACAATATTGCTACAAAAGTCTTCCAAGAAAGAGAGAAGGTTTTGATCTACCAATTCATCTCTGGCCTTGATGAAGGTTTTCACACCCTGCGATCACACATCATGAGCATTGATCCAATGCCACCTGTCATGAAAGTGTATGCCCTTGTTGCTCATGAGGAGAATCATAGAGCTGTCATTCGATCTCGTGAGCCTTCTTCTAACTTCATGGCGTATGCTGCCCGACATCCACCACCTACAAGTTCTTCGCCAGTTGTTCTTTCTGCATCCGACCGCAAGAATCTTGTTTGTACACATTGTCATTGCAAGGGTCATGATAAGGATACATGTTTCCAGTTACATGGTGTACCAGACTGGTTCAAGGAGTTGAAGGAGAAAACTGGTACCAGCAAGAAATCGATGCCAGCTTCCCGGACGTCAGCCACCGCCGCCGGCCCCGGAGGTGCTGCCGCGGCGCTTCCTCTCCCACCGCCGTTCACCGACGCAGCAACATTGCTGCCTAGTCTAGTGGCGGTAGCTTCTTCCGGCCGTGTCCCTGCATGTTCCGATTTTGGCCCTGCTCTGTCCGATAACCAATGGAGCACGACCATGAACTTGTTTAATCACTTTAGTTCTCTTACTGACAATGAGTCTGGTAAGCCTACTTTACCATGGATACTTGATTCGGGAGCCTCATATCACATGACTGGCGACAAAGGTTCTCTTACTGATCTTACTACTACTATTGATTCTCTGAATGTAGTTCTACCTGATGGCTCGGTGTCATCAACTGCTCAATATGGATCTATTTGCTTTGGTGGTGTTACTCTGCCTCGTGTTTTATATATATCTACATTGAGATGCAATTTGCTGTCATGTTCTAGATTGTTATCTACCCTGAACTTTCTAGCTTTATTTACTGAAAATTATTGCATTTTACAGACAATCAGTACGAGGAAAGTGATTGGCGTGGGTGAACAGAAAGGGGGGGGGTGTTTTGGCTTCGTATGCTGGATGCTCGTGCTCACCGTCCTATCCTGCAGTCTCTTCCTACAATTGCTTCAGTATCTTCTTCTGACTTATGACATTAGCATTTTGGACATCCTTCCTCCACGGTGTTGTCTTCTGTTTCTTCTATTGATTTTAGCACTAATAAACGTTATGTTCCTTGCTCTATATGTTATAGAGCAAAACAGACTAGACATAGTTTTTAATTAAGTTCTACTAATGCTACTGCATTGTTTCAATTAATTCATTGTGATGTTTGGGGACCTTATCGAACACCATCTTCTAGTGGTGCATTTTATTTTTTTAGCTATAGTATATGATTATTCCTGTGCTGTTTGGGTTTATTTGTTAGTAGCTAAATCTGAAGTAGCTTTTAGATTTTTAGAATTTAGTGTCTTAGTGAAGAACCAGTGGGGCCGAACAATTCAACGAGTTCGGGCTGATAATGGCACTGAATTTTTGCCTCTGCGATCTCACTTTACTGCATTTGGGATCATTTTTTAGACATCTATGGTTGATACACCGCAACAGAATGGTCGAGTTGAAAGAAAGCATTGCCATTTACTCAATGTGGTGCGTGCTTTACGGCTCCAAACCAGTCTTCCTATTGAATTTTGGGGAGAATATGTTCTTACTGCTGCTTACCTGATTAAGCGAACACCGACTCGGCATCTCAACGGTCGCACTCCCTTTGAGTTGCTCTATGGGCAAGCTCTGAATTACTCATCATTAAGAGTTTTTGGATGCTTTTTTTTCTGCTCATGTTCCCAGATATCGTGATAAGTTTGCACCAAGAAGTCGGCGGTGTCTGTTTCTTGGTTATCCTGTCGTTCCGATGGTACTATTGAACGTCATAAGGCGCGCCTACTGGTTCTTGGGAATTTCCAGGTGGAAGGAATTGATTATACCGAGATCTTTACCCCGGTTGCGAAGATGAGTTCTGTTCATTTATTCCTGTCTGTTGCAGTTATTCCTGGTTGGGAACTACATCAGATGGATGGCCACAATGCTTTCCTGCATGGTGATTTGCATGAGGAAGTGTTTATGTGACCCCCGCCTGGCTATGTGGTTGCCACATAGCCAGGAATTGGTTTGCTAAATTGGCACAGGCTTTACGAGCATTTGGATTTGTTCAGAGTAAGGCCGATTACTCTCTATTTGTCTTCTCTCGTGGATCAATTTCTTTACATGTTCTGATTTATGTGGATGATTTGGTTATAGCTGGTAGTTCTTCTTCTCTTATCTCTGAGTTCAAAAAAATACTTGAGTTCCTGTTTCCATATGAAAGATCTTGGTCTACTTATGTATTTTTTGGGCATAGAGATTGCTAGAAGACCATAGGGGATGTTTCTTTTGCAAAGGAAATATGCTTTGGACATTTTATCAGATACTGGTTTATCTGCTTCTAAATCGACTGACTTTCCAATGGAGCAACAGCATGATTTGGCACGTGTTCAAGGTCCAGCCTACCATGACCTGGAGCAGTATCGACGCTTGGTTGGGCGTCTGATATACCTGACTATTACTCACCCTGAACTTAGTTATTCAGTTCATACTCTTGTGCAATTCATGAAGTCCCCCTGTGTTCCTCACTAGCAAGCTGATATTCGTGTGTTGCACTACCTGAAGAGTCATCCTGGTCAAGGTTTATTTCTCTCTTCTCGTAGTATGTTAAAATTGACTGCTTATTGTGATTCAGATTGGGCTGCATGCCCGATTACTATGTGTTCTCTTTATGGTTATTTTGTAATGATTAGTGATTCTCCGGTTTCTTGGAAAACTAAGAAGCAACCTACTGTTTCTCGGTCTTCTGCTGAAGCGGAGTATCATGCTATTGCGGTTATCTGCTGTGAGTTGTTATGACTTAAGTCTTTACTGAAAGACTTAGGGGTTTTGCACTCCTCTCCTATGCAATTGTTTTGTGACAGTCAATCCGTTCTTCATATAGCGGCAAATCTAGTTTTTCATGAACGTACAAAGCACATTGAAGTTGATTGTCATTTTGTCTGGGATCTTGTTTAATCTGGCACAATTGTTACTCAACATATCCGTACGACAGACCAACCTGCAGATTTGTTCACTAAAGCTCTCGGACGTAACCAGTTCCATTCTTTACTTGGCAAGTTGGGCATTTTCGGTCATCATGCTCCAACTTGAGGAGGAGTGTTAAGGAATTAGAAGAATATTCTTACCATAATTGTAGATGTAATTGTATTCTATTACCTTTTCCTAGCTTGTATAGGTATCATGTACTACTATATAATGTATCCTGAATTTATGAATACAAACATACATTATTACCCTTATTTTCTACAGAGCTTGATCTCTAACAAGAAGTACGCGTGGAAAAGAATGGTCTCTGAGGAAATGATGGTTACCGGTAGGTGGGCGATCCAGTAGGCAAAGTCGGCACCTACTTTCGACACGTATCGGGGAGGGGACGGAGACGCCATTGAGGATGACAAAGGTGAAGGAGTCGACGCCCACTTTTGACACATATCGAGAGGGGACGGAGACACTTTCAAGGATGGCAGAGATGAAGAAGACGGTGTCACTGAGGGATTTAACGACCGGGAAAGTGGGGATTCAACCTATCCTTGATGAGCACTTCGTGGCAGTAATTTGCCAATGATCGGGCAAGTGGGGTTTTGTTGTTTCTGGGAAATCGTGTCACTTTTGAAAGGGGTGGTGGGCGACGGTTTCAGGTGGTGGCGGTGGAATAGGGGGTAAGGGAGGGTGGTGGCATCAATTTGGTGAAGGGAAGGGTGGTGGCATCAATTTGGTGAAGTAAAATTATTTATAAAATAACCATGTTTAATGGTTAGATGATATAAAAAAATGATTTGGTGTAAGCTTTATATCGTATATTCCCTCGGTCTAACCATTAATTGCTTAATTTGACTTTTGAAAGTCAACTGCATCAATTTTTAACTATTAATATCTTTACTTACGTGTGTAAAATCAATTCAAAAAAATTTATAATATAAAAATACATGTTATAATGAATCCAATGACATATAATATGATAATAGTCTTATATATAATAATAGAATTTGATGGTCAAAGTTGGGTTAGTTTGACTTTCAAAAGTCAAATTAATCAATTAATATTGGGACGGAGGGAAAGGAGTGTACCATATAAAACTTACACAAACTCTCATTACTTATTATTATTTTAAACTCTCACGGTAAAACAAAAAAAATGTTAGAGGTCGTTGTATATTATATTGAGTTCGTCTCTTGGAAGACGGTCTTTCCATAAGTTATAGAAATATCAAGGTTGAGATGCAAATTAGAAAGAAATCAAGATAAAAATTTTGGATCGCATTACAGTAGTGGAAAAAGCTTGATTAAAGACACTCAATCAAAAGCAGGAACCTTTAATGAGGATCCGAGGGAAGTTCCGAGATCATAACTCCCTCCCAGGTCACCTTTTTCTTTTTAAAGACGATTCAAATTAGTTATAGGCATAACCACTTTTAGTTGCAATCAATTAAAGACTGTTCTACTTGTACAACGGCCCATAATTAATGAAGAGCTGAAAGCATTTCCGAGTTCGGAAGTGCAATCCCAAATCACTCTTTTGTTTTAAAGGCGATTTTAGTTGTAGAACTGTCTTTAATGGGCTGCCTTCTTGGCCCAGTATATAAGCATCCCTTAGTTTATTTTTCATTCTAAAACCTCCTCACAAATTTCCACCGCTGAGAACCCTTTGTCCACTTCCCATTTCACGCGAGCCGTCGAGATTCATTTGCTTTTCCATTTCACGCCATCACAGAGACCCATTTTCTCCTCCATTTCACGCCGTTGTTGTGACCTTTCTTATCCATTTTCATTTACTCTGATAAGAGCCTCTCTCTTCGCTACCTCCTCTCCCTCTCGCTCTCGTCGTCGTTGCTATGTGTTGCTCAGCCGTTGCCTCAAATTGGCGCAGCTGCCTAGCGCCGGTGAACGTTGTTGTGTGTTGCTCCACCACCATTGTTGTGTGTTGCATAGAGAAGGAGCCCCGTCGCTTGACAAATCCCAATATCGTTGTATGGTTCCGATGCCGGAGAAAGAGCCCGTCCCCCGTTGGAGGAGCCCCGCCGTTGGAGAGTTCATATGCCATGTTTTTGCTTTGCCAAGAAATTTGCTTATGCCATGTTTCTGCTTATGCCCTGTTCCAGATTTTGATTTGGATTGAAGAAATTTGTTTCTGATGGAATTGTGTTTCACCCGAGGCTTCCGAAAATCTAATTTGGTTTCAGGCAGTCTTTTTTCGGACATCAGATTCAAGAACTTGAATCAGATTCCAATTAAAGACGGTTTTTGAAACACCTTTGATCGTTAAGGATCAAAGGTGGAACCAGAGAAGTCACCCAAAAAGTGACTTCTATGGTCCGTTATAACCACCTTTAAGAAGCTGGTTCTCTACTAGTGTTAATCGGATTGTAAACTTATAGCTACTACAGGTTGCATAACAAATATTTAATATTGCAACTAAAATTTCTTGCAAAGTCTTGGGAAATACCGTCTTTCCATAGTTTTATGGAAATGCAGATTTAATTAGAATAATAAAAGGTAAAAAGGTTTTAGTTGCAATGTTACAAATTTATTATACAACGTGTAGTAGTTATAAAGTTTATAACCTGATTCACGTAACCCAGAAATTTTATTTTCATCTATTCTAATTTGCACTTTAAACCTTGATATTTTCTTGGTTTATGGAAATACCGTCTTTCAAGAGACGCACTCAAAATCTTTTATGTTTCTATAATTATAATTCAATACTCCCTTCGTTTCACTAAGAGTGACACACTTGCCTTATTGGGATTTTTTTTAAATGACACACTTTCCAATTTTGGCAAGATTCCTTCAATCTCATCCACTTATTATATTTTTTACTATCTATGCTCAATTTCAACCTCTCATTTTCTTCACACTAATCCAAGAGGCTAAATCTAATGTCACTTTTTAGTGAAACAGAGAAAGTACTATTTTTCCGTATGCCTATGTAAATTTTCCCAAAATTTTAAGGCAAAGTCTTGGGAAAGACGGTCTTTCCATAGGTTTATGGAAAGACGGGAATTGATTAGAATAATAAAAGGTAAAAGGTCTTATTTGCAATATTAAAGTTTTAGTATGAAACATGTAGTAGTTATAAAATTTATAACCCGGTTCATGCAACCCGAAAATATTATCTTAATTTCTTCTAATTTACACTTTAAACCTTGGTATTTTCATAACTTATGGAAAGACCTCTTGACTCAAATTTTAATATAATTAATTAATGATAATTACGAAGGTCGTTGGTCCACTTAAAAAAACGAAATTAATTAGTGTGTACTATAAGAAGAGGTCGGTTTTTTTCCAAGATTTTAACTAATTGATGATAATTACGAAGGTCGTTGGTCCACTTTATAAAAAAATTAGTTAGTGTGTACTAAGTCTATAATAAGAGGATCCATGTTACACGCATCATCTGAAGGGGAAGTGAGTGGGCCAGTGGGGTCTTCTCTTATGCTCTGGCATTGGACCCCTTGTTTAGGGAGCTCTATAATATTTTCTTCATCCGAATTATATTTGAGTCCGTCTCTTGAAAGACGATCTTTCCATAAGTTATGGAAAGACCAAGGTTTAAAGTGTAAATTAGAAGAAATTAAGATAAAACTTTTGGGTTGCATGAACCGGGTTATAAATTTTATAACTACTACATGTTTTATACTAAAACTTTAATATTGCAACTAACACCTTTTACCTTTTATTATTCTAATCAAACCCCGTCTTTCCATAACCCTATGGAAAGACCGTCTTTCCCAAGACTTTGCCATTATATTTTAGAAATTCTTACTTTATTCAACCTAAATTTAGGCAGGCGTTAATTTTACAATTATTACAAAATTTAAAACTGAAGTGGAGTTTTTTTAAATAAGTTTTAAAAATGGAGGACTTTTATTGTAAATATAGAAAAGTTTGATCCATATATATATATATATATCACAATTTCATATATTTATTTTACTTTTCATTTTCATTTTCCCCAAAAACTGCCGCCGGAAACCTCCACCGGCACCGGTAAACACCTTCGAATGTCGAATTTTTGCCAGATTTTCACCGACCTCCACTTCTCCTCTGTTTTCCATAGGCGATATACATTTTTTGTCGGCGATCTACATCCGCAGTTACCTTCAAGTTGCTGGATCTCCGACGGCGGCGTCGCTTCCATAAAGAAGACGTTGCTGCTAGATCTCCAGCGCTGCGATGGATGAGTTAACGACGGAGATCGGCGAGCTATGGCGGAGACGACGAGAGCATGGCGGAGATCGATTGGCTCAAGGCAGAGGCCGAGTCACGGCGAGTCCACGACAAAGCTAGGGATTGTAGAGGTCGCGACGGAGCAAGGAGGAACGACGTCTGAATTGCAGATCGATTGCGTGGCCAACCTAGGGTTGTAGATCGAACATGTGTGCGATTCACGCGCGGCACTTGGGGAAGACGCATGTAATTCACGCGCGACGGCAACGACAAACGAGGGGTGGCAGTGGTGGACCTGAGCTGAGCTTCCGCTCTGAGAGATGAGGTTTAATTTTGTGTTTTACATTTTTCAAATACTTGTTGAGGTATAATATGTTGTTGACTCAGTTTATTTCATGAATGTTTATTTGGTCTAGTGGTTAGTATTCTTGTTGTTGAGCTGATGGTTAGAGGTTCGAGTCTCACTATGATCTTTTATTTTGAAGAATTTATATCTTTGATGTATATGATGAGATTTACTATTATTTGACTGAGTGCATGTTCAATAATAGTCTTTGGTCTAGTGATCATTGTTCTAGGCTTTGAGGTTATAGGCTTGTGTTCAAATCCCACTAGGTTCTTTCTTTTAAGAATTTTTTTTCTTGAGGTACTGTAACTTTGTGTTGATGTTTTTAGCTTTTCTCTCTCTCTTGTGTTGATGTTTTTCATTAAACGGTTGAGATTTAATTGATATGAGTTAAGGTTCTGTATTTTTTTGGGGTGACATGGATTGATATTTGTAGTTTTTATTTTATTTTTTCATGTTGATGTTTTTCATTTTCCGGTTGAGGTTTTGGCAATCGGAGTTGATGTTTGTTGTGTCGTTTGTCTTATGTTGATGTTTTTCATTTTCCGGATGAGGTTCAGGTATTAGGAGTTGATGTTTGTAGTTTTTTTTATAAAAAAATCGTTGTTGTTTTATGATTTTCACAGTGAATAATTTATATTCTTGAGGTACCGTAGCTTTTTTTGTTGGTGTTTTTGTTTTTTTCTCTCTCATGTTGATGTTTTCCATTTTCTAAATGAGTTTTAGGTGATAGTGTTTGATGTTTGTAGCTTTTTTATGATATAGTTGATTTTTTGTAGTGTTTTTTTCCTTATGTTGACATTTTTCATTTTTTGTTAGTGCTTCAAATGTAGATTGTAGGTGCTTATTTTATAACTTGTGTGTTATGAAAACAATTTAGTGCTTAGAGTACAACTTGTAAGTGCTTCAATCGTTGCTTGTTAGGAGTTGATGCTTGTAGTTTTTTTGATGATATAGTTCATTTTTTGTAGTGTTTTTCTTTCCTTACTTTGATGTTTTTCATTTTTTGTTAGTGCTTCAAATGTAGGTTGTAGGTGTTTACATTATAACTTGTGTGTGTTATGAAAACAAATTGGTCCTTAGAATACACTAGATGCACAATTTTGCTCTCCCAATTCCGCTCTCAAAATATTGTTCACCTTCTTCAACATTCCTTCATTGATAACGGCTAAAACTGAGCCTTCTCTTACTGGAAAATCAGGCAAACACCAAATCCCATCGATCTGAGCTCACTCCTATAGCCACTATAGCGACATCTGTCGTCAAAAGCTTCGCCCAAGCTTTACAAACCAAAAACCCACCCATTACTACATCGCTTTCGTCCGCCCCAAACGGGCTAAACCTAACGCCCACTCTGCAATTTAAGGGAGAAACCTCCATCATATTCTCACCAGAGCAAGTCATCAAGTCATTATGCTAATGCCCTAATCGTCAATTTTCTGAAAGATCGGTCGACTATGGAAAAGTTAGAAGTAGATTTCAAGATTGTTTACTTCAATGGCAGATATCAGCTAGGCGCTCTAGATTTCATGAACATCCTCATCAGATTCTATGATAAGGAAGATTTTCAAAGGTACTGGATAAAGGGGAATTTCAACCCCGAATCTTCGATCGTCCTAGCTTGGATAACAACCCAGGGTGTTCCCCTCTACTACTATAATACCCCAGCAATCAAAGTAATTGGAAACCAGATTGGAAAATTCATCAAAATGGACCAAGCTACTGAAAGGCTCACAAGACCATCAACGCTCAAAATCTGTGTAAAGGTGGACTTTCAATCTCAGCTCCTAAGCCACATCAGGTTAGACACTACTCTAGACAATGACAAATATAGCATAGAGTATGAAAATCTGCCACCATACTGCTCTTTCTGCAAAAAAAAAGAGAGTTGGTCATAGTAAGTCTAGATGTAGAATAGAAAATCCTTGTATGAAACCTGTCCCAAAAACAATCACGAAATCTGTGGAAAATGTGAAACATGTGGAATATGCTGTTAAAAAAGGCACAATCCCATTGGAAGTGGAAAAAACTGGTAGCTAGCAAGTGGTAAACAGTACCAAACCACAAAAAACCTCGTGCATCACCATATCACAGAAACAAATAGATGTGAATGTCCAACTATTTAGCTCTGAAAATATACCAGAGAAGAGAAAGACCCCCAAAGACAGTAGACAGACACTGGGCAAGGACATTGTCCTGGAATGTAAGACGTCTGAACCAGATAGTAAGGTAAATGATGTAGGAAACTATGATACTGCACATTGTGATAATGTATAATGTGATACAAGCCAGCCTATTAACCCATATGGTGATAAAAACCAAAGCTCACCAATCACCCTAGACAGTTCCCAACACCAGGACAACAGTCAAAAGCCACCAGATAACTTAGATGGAGTGGAGGAGAATCAGGGACTATGTACTCAGGAGCTGATCATCCTGTCATCACAAGACATTAACAGATCACAACAATTTTCCAAAGATGATCTTGCAGGTATCATTTCTAACTCTCCCAATTTAGATCATATTATAAATCCATATCACTCTCATCTTGCGAGTTAAGTCCCCAAATTTCTAATAGATATATGATCTTAAGAACTGAAGATGACTTGGATACTGGAAACAATTATGTACCAAGTACTGAAGAGCTTCAGTTGGAACATGTAAGTAACTCTGACCTTGCACACATAAAAAAAACCTGTTAAATATACCAGAAAGAGAACCTTGTTCAACAAGCTTAATAAAATGAACTTAAGGTCCTCCTCAAAAAGAAAATCAAATATGTTACCATGATAGACACAATAAACACAATTTTTTTAGTCTAGAACCTTAGGTGACTAAAGACATCTATGGATAGGCTAAAAAGATTGGTCAAGACTCATAAGATTCAGGTACTTTGTATTTTGGAACCTAAACACTGCCATGATCAGTGTGGAAGCTCAAATATTAACAATATTTGGCTAATGTGGAACTCAAACTGTACCATTAGTATCATCTCTGAAACTAAAGAGTACACCAAATCAGTAATTAACTCATCCAGTTTCAATTCTTCAATGTGCTCGTACTTCATACATGCATCCACTGATAGAGAAATTAGGAAAAGGTTATGAGATGAAATTACCACACATCAAAATGCAAATAAATTTCTAATAGGGTATTTTAATGCTACGAACTCTATTACAGAGTATAAAAGGACCTAGAAAACCAAGTCTAAAAAGCATAAGGGAATTCGCAGGTTTTATATCCCAGAATCAGCTTTTACATCTTTTTACAGCGGGTAACACTTTTACTTGGTCAAACAAGAGGAAGAACACCACTCTAGAAAGATTAGATAGGGATTTAGTTGACTTTGACGGGAATGATAACTTCCCAAATAGTTCAGTGCATACTTTAAATAAGCACACCTCAGGCCACTGCCCTTCACTTCTAACTGTTAGAAGTAAAATACCATCAACACCAAAACCTTTCAGGTTTTTGGATGTTTGGATGACTAGATCAAATCTCAAAGATGTGATTCTACAGAACTGGTCCCAACCATCAGTAGAGACAGGGATGCTAGGCTTCTTTTTAAAAATGAAAAGACTTAGAGATGACTTAAAGAAATGGGATAAGGACACATGGAGATATTAATGCTAATGTCAAGATGGTTGAGGAGGATCTTAGGCTATAGGAAATAGCTTATGAGACCAGTAACTCTTACCAGGACTACATTGAACTTAATAGAAGAAATGCTTTGCTACTTAGAGCCTTAAAACAAGAAAACCTTTTTTGGAAGCAAAAGGAAAATCTTAAATGGTTGAAAGAATGAGATAAAAAACCAAGTATATTCATGCTTCTGTGAAACAAAAAAGAAAAAAATAAAGCATTTCTAAAATCAAAACATCACAGGGTAGCTGGACTGAAAAACCTGATGAAATAAAAAAGGAGGATGTTTATTTCTTTCAGCACCTATTAACTGATGACTCCCCACCCGAGGACAGTTTTTTCCAATCCCACTTTTTAAGTCAAATCCCTGAACAAGTGAACATGGAGGCCAACCATAACTTGCTCAAAAAGCCATCTCTCATTGATTTAAAAGAAATAGTGATTTCTTTAAATCAATCTGGATCTCCAGGACCAGATGGTTTTACATTGGTTTTTTCACTACTTTCTGGGATATTATTAGACCTGACTTGCTAATGCCACTATATGTCTGGAACAAAAATTCCAGCTGGAATTTCTAGTACATGGATATGCCTAATTCCAAAGGAAATCCTGGAATTTCTAGTACATGGATATGCCTAATTCCAAAGGAAATCCCTATTTCCTTCTCAGATTATAGACCCATATCCCTTTCTAATTTTACGAATAAGATATTCTCTAAACTCTTGGTTAAGATAATAACATGCCTGATGCCAAAATGGATTTAACAAAATGAGACTGCCTTTCTCAAAGGCAAAGAGATTACAGATAATGTAATCCTTGTAAATGAAATGGCCAGATTTCTAAATAACAAACAAGGTGCTCCAAACTATATGCTTAAATTGGATATAGCTAAAGCCTTTAGCATAGTCAAATGGTCTTTTTTGAGTGCTATGCTAAAAAATTCTGGGTTTGATTCTGAGTTTATTAAACTCACAATAACAAACCTATCAAGCGCTTGGTTTTCAGTGCTTGGTTGACAGTTAAAAGAATCAAAGCTTTCCTACAGTTTTTTGAAAAAACAAGTGGTCAGAATATTAACTATGATAAGAGTAACTTTTTCTTTAGTAAACATGCCTCAATTACACAGCAGAAAATGGTTAGAAACTATTTAAGCATAACTAAAGGGACCTTTCCTTTTAAATACCTAGGCTACCCTATCTACATTGGTCAGACTAAAGCAATACACTTTCATCCTATACTGGAACTGTATGATAAAAATTTTAAGTCTTGGGAAAATAGGTGGTTGAGTCAAGCTGCTAAACTAACACTTATGAAATTTGTGATGTACTCTATACCACAACATATTTGGGCAGTAATGGTGCCACAAAAGACAGTAATCAACCAGTTCAGAAGAAAATTGACAATTTTCTTCTGGGGGAAAACTAAAACTGGGTATAAGAAAGTTTGGAAAAGCCTAAACAATATGAGTTTTCCACTTAACCAAAATGGGACAGGGCTTAGGAATTTTAAGGACACAATAAGGACATTTTCTACCAAACTTTGATGAAAATTCCAAAAAGGGGGAAAATCTGGGCTCAGTTTTTATAGTCCATCAATCCATGCCAAAGAAACACAGACTTGGAAGAGGATTATTGCCATGAAAACGATAGTTGAAACCCACACAAGAGTCATACATGGAAATGGACTAGTGAATTTGTTTACCTCTAACTAGACAGGGTTTGGACCTTTACAAGACCTTATTTCACTGGATGTCTATACTGTTGTACCTCCTCAGATCAACATTGTTGAATTTGTGCACAATAAATCTGTCTTCATTGAGGCCTTCCAGAATATCCCTGATCACCTATTATTTATTTTGCAGGAGCTGGTACTATACCCATACAAGGAGGACAAAATGATCTGAATGCCATCTATCACAGGTGACTTTACCTTCAAGTCTACACATGAGATAATTACTGAAAGTAGACCTGTCATCAGAAGTTTAAAAAAGGTTTGGAATCCTTTCTTACCTAAAACGTCTCTATTTTCATGTGGAAACTTGCAAATGCCATCTTACCTTTTGATGATATTCTCATATTCTCCAACATATCACTTGCATCTAAATGTCCAATGTGCCCTAACTAGGATACCTTGAATCACTGTTTTAATGAGTGTATTTTGACTGCTATCAATCCCATTATCATATCACAATAAAACTGGATGTTTCCATTGTTCTAAACCTAGCTTACAGATTAAAATCAACGTAGATGCTGCCAGGCACAAATCCATTAGTAAATGTAGTATTGACATTGTAATTAGGGACAGAGAAGGTTGTTTCCTTAAAGCTTTAATCAAAACAGTTAGGGCTTACAATTCTCTCCATGTTGAGTTGATGGATATAAAGGAGGGATGTTTATTGGCTTCCAAACTGAACATTACCTCCTTTTCCATAGAAACGGACTGTTTGTTTGAAATATAGTCTATCTCTGAACCAAAAAAAGAACCTTGGAAGTCTTTCCCCTTAGTTTCCGAACTAAAGCATGAAATGGAACATATTCAGATCACACACACAAATAGGCAAGAAAATATGGTGGCAGACCTTCTTAGGAAAGTTGCTCTTACATCAGTGCAAAGAATTCTAAACTTCCAAGACTTGGATGATAAAATAAAGGGGATAATTATACTTGGCAGAAATCAAATCCCTGCCCTTAGACTTGATGCCTAGAATGGATGCTACTGATTGTGGAATTTGCTTGCAGATGAACCTGAATGCTACTGAGTGGATACCACATATCTGCTGTGGTGAGGCCACACCACTGCAGATGAAATTTTTTACGACACAAATCAGTTAATGGACTCCTCAGATTAAGGCCAAAACTTGCAAAGGAATTAAGAAGACAAACAACGGAGACATGGTTGTCAAATGCTGTTAAGACATTGCTTCAAGGAAACAAACAAGTGAAGAAAATGCTTTCAAATGGATAAAGTCAAGGGGAGTTCAGAAGAAAACACGCTACTGCAAAGATTTTTGCCAATACATAGCTTTTAACTTATCTACTTAGGGATGGGTTAGAAGTCTGGCCGATTCGTTCACATTAACACATGGTGGGGGTGTGGGGTGGGGGGGGGGGGAGATGTGTCAATCAGAAACACTTCCAAAATATCTCTTTAAATATTGTTGTTGTAAAATAGATACTATTAGCCAATGTTATCAGCTTTTGAAAGTTCAAGCTCTAACTTGACCATCTTTCTTGTCAACACTATCATATTTTTTTACTAGGTTGGAGAACATTATATATATCCCCCCATTAATATGGGTTTCTAATAATAATAAAAAAAAGGTGTTTAGAGTACAACTTGTAAGTGCTTCAATCGTTGCTTGTTAGGAGTTGATGTTTGTAGTTTTTTTGATGATATGGTTGATTTTTTTGTAGTGTTTTTTTTTGCTTACATTGACGTTTTTTCATTTTTGTTAGTGCTTCAAATGTATGTTGTAGGTGATTATTTTATAACTTGTGTGTGTTTCATTTTTTATTTGAATTTTCATAGTATATTTTTTGCTGTTTTATTTAATTTTTAATATATTTTTTGCTACAATTTTTAGTTGATGTTTTATGATTTTTCCTTGATGTTCTGCTATTTTCTATTGAGGTTGCTGCAGTTTTTTAATGATTTTTTTTAAAAAAAAATTGGAATTTTTTTATCCTTTTTTGCAGATTGCATGTGGTGTGAAAATGATAGGAAGAAATTGGACAAAAAAACCCCTGAAAAGTTATTAGCGATAGGGTCCCTGTAAAATTATTAGAGACAAGTCTCTGGATCTAGAATAGGAGACCATCCCATTAGGCTTCCTAATTTTAAAATATTTCCTTTTTCCTTTCTTTTTATTTAAATTTCCTTTCCTTCCTTTTAATTTAATTTAATTTTTTCTTTTAGGGTTTCCCTTTGAAAGCCTTATCCGCTGGCCGGTCCCTTATTCTGCCACCGCCGACCATTACCGCCGCCACCGCTGCTCACTGGTTCACCACGAGGCTCGTCGGATGATTCGATTTAGGGTTTAGGTCGGGGTGGGTGAAGAAGAGGAATTTGATGGCGTTGATGGGATTGGGGATGAAGGTGGCGTTGATGGAGGAATCTGATAGCATGATGGGGTCGGGGAGAAGAGGAATTTGATGGTATTGCCATCGATTTTGGGTTTGGGACGAAGGTGGCGTAATGGGGTTGTCGTCGATTTTGGGTCGAGGACGAAGGTGGCGTTGATGGGGTTGGGAAGAAGAGGAATTTGATGGTGTCGCCGGAGGATTTGATGGCATCGTAGGTGGAGGATTTGATAGCATCGCAGGTGACGGGGACGAAGAGGGCGGGGCGAGGAGGCGCGGCGTGGAGGCGTTGGCAATGGGGATGATGCTCAGCGCAGCGATCTCGCGGTGGCTGAGGGAGTAGAGATCGATAATCCGGTGTCGAGTTGACTAGGTTCCTCTCTTTCTTGGCCGGCCTCACCACCTCCGGCAGTGCTTTGATCGTCAGGGTCTGAGGTTGGGGATCCATCCCGCTTCTGAAATCCTTTCCCCAGTCGTAGCGGGGCAGTTCTGCTGGGCTGCATTCGTCGTTGGCGGTAGTTGCTGGTCGGAGTATGGCTACCCATTTTTGCTGCTATCCTAAACCGGAGTGTGCGACCTCGTCATGTGGAAGCTAAGCGGGGAAGAGGTCTGGGCAAGAGACAATCTTCTTTTTTTAAAATGGAGGGGTATAATAGTCATTTTATAGATTTTTGACCAATTTTATCGTTTACTTACCTTAAAACCATCTTTGGGGACCAAACAAATTATTTTGTATTTGTTTGTTGCTGAAAAAATGCGGTATTGGTCTTGGAGACCAAAAGATGGTATTGCATTATATTTAGGGGACCAAAAAAATAATTTAGTCATATTTTTATAATCTTTACTTTTCAAATTAACTACTCCCTCCATCTCAGATGAAGTTGCAGTAAGAGAAAGAGGAAGTATTTTTATATTTAGATTTGTTTATTACTTAGTGGGACATGTGGTATGTGGAGATTTGTCTATTACTAAGTGGAACATATAGCATGTGGCCGGAACTGTTTTTTTTAAAAAAAAATTAAAATCTGACAATTAGAAAATAAATTGGAGAGCGCATATTGGTTTGAAATGTCCTAGAAAGGAATAGTGCAATTTTAACTGGCGGGCGGGGGGGGGGGGGACCAAGTGCAATCTGCTACAAGGCATCTTCGCAAAATATGGTATATAACTGCAATCTACAGTCTCCTTCTTCTCTCTCCCTTTTCCACGAGATGGTGTGTTCTATCATTCAGAATATGCATGGGTCGACGTTCAGGGCTTAGAGAATGTGAAGTTCAATGTGGAGTGGCTACGTAAGAAGCTTGAAGAAATAAAGGACATGAAGAATCTGGTTAGATATCATCAATCTTTAAAAGAACAAAAGACCAAGATCGAACAACTAAAGAAAGAGCTGAGAGGAGTTGGTAGAAATGCAAATTATGTTCAGCATTTTTCCAAGATGAACCTATTCCCAATCCAATACCATCCAAATCAAGAAAACAGAAGGGCATTTTTGTGGCTTCTTCATCCATGTATTCAGGTAATTTCCTTTTGCTCATATCTTGAACAGTGGAGAGAGTGATAGAGTTTTTTTCACTTGTTTTATTCTTATTATTTTCTCCCATATTATTTGTTCATATTCGTATCGTTGCAACATCCCTTCAATTTTGCATTCCCGATGAAGGGTGGAGGGTATTTTGGTCAAGAAGTACATCTCGAGAAGTATTCTCCCGAGTACCTAGAATGGAAGAGTTCCAAAACAAAAGCTCAAGCTTATGTGTCAGGTGACATCATAATCCTCGAGCGTTTGTTATTATTTTTTATTTTAACTTTTTCTTTTTTGGAAAGTTTAATGGATGAAATCATGAAGAGATGAGGTTTCAGGGACTAAATTGTGCAAAAGTGGTGCAAAAATGGTGTTAGGTTTAATGTGTTTTTGCTTCATTTGAAATTGATGGAATTCTTTTGGGGGATTCTTGAAAATGAATTGAATTTCCTATGCATCTAACCCCAACCCCCCTCCACCGCCTTCCTAACTTATCCAAACTCCCAATCTCTTTTCTTGCTAGTTTTCACGTGCTACGCACGTTTCTCGCACGCACACTCTTTTATTTTGTTCATTAGAAGCTTTGCTTGTATCAAAACTTGTTGAACAATTAATTTTCCGTGCAGTTCAAAATATTAATAACTTGTATCTTTACAGATACAAATACGTTCCATTTCGTGAACAAAACTGATAAATGACCAAGGGAATGCAATTGTTGCACATTACTGTAGTACATACTTCCGAACAAGTGATTCTCCAAACTTCACCCGGGCACAAACTCATAAACAAGCAACCTTATTAACTTAACCCGGAGAAATTTACCTTATTAATTTATTTCACCCTGAGAAATAAGGATCAAAGGTGTCAATACGTGAAGAATAAGTAGACCGTAGACTTTATAATCCTTGAGTCATTTCACTGATCCAACCCCTGTGAACGCAACCAAAGCCATCCTCAGAAAGTAAATTCTCGTGTTTAAAACTTCGCGTAGCTGGCTTAGGCTCACTGAAGCCAAATTTGCAAAGCTGAGAAGCGATTTTCAACTCCAACGCAACTCCACAGAGTGGATGGATTACTTTCTGAGTCGCCGGTGATAGGAGGCAATACAACTGGAGCAACGAGATGGATGTCCGTACTACCGGTTGGTCCCTACTTGCTCGACAATTTAATGGATGAAATCATGAATGTAGGTATTCTGTTTGAAATTGAGATGGGAATTTGGAGACCTAATTGTGCAAAAATGGTGTTTGGTTTATATTCTCGCACACGCCACGCACGGTGCACGCACTCTTTTATTTTTGTTCTTTAGCAAATTAGCTTGGCACCGAAAGTACTTGCACTCTGGTAGAATGTGTCTTTCAATACTATTATTTGTGTATTGTAATCATAATCAAATTATGATAATGGACAATTTTACATAAAAATGCACATTTCTATAATATGAAATGCACAAAATATCCATGGGGATACGATGCTCATGGGAAAAATCTAAGGAAATGTGACAAGTACATATGAAGAGGCACTTTACTTAAACTATAAAAATTATACTTTTAAAATTTATATATTATATTTTATAAGTTAAAATACGTAATAAGGTGTGTTTGAATATGAAAATATAAGAAATGATTTTTAAAAAGTATAATATTAACTTAAAAAGTAATTTTAAAAAATTTAATGTTCAATTTCACAAAAGCAACGTATAATTGAAAAAATACAGTATCCATAACTTAAGGGCATGCCACCTGTTATGAGAACTCCTCTTTAATTGAAATAAAGTTAAGTTATTGAATTAATTTTAAAATTATATATAAAAAAGTGCTGAATTGAATTTAAAAATTATTATATTGAATTTTAACGTGCTGAACTAAAATTAAATATTAAATTGATGGGTTCTAAATGGGTTGACTCACTTGTGGATTGAATTGAAACCAACTCCATCCGACTGTTGAAAACTACTTAAAGTAACTTAACCCATAAGTTCAACCCATATGGATCCATACGTTCAAGGTTGGTCCTATGAATTTCAGAGTTTTGAAACAGATTAAAAATGACCCTTAAATAATTAAGCTATTTTCATTTTTTGAATATATTTTAAATATAGGCCAAAAATGGGACTCTTTTATATTTTTTTATAAAGAATTGAAAATATAAATTAAAAAATGAAATTTTCAAGTATTTATCTATTACTATGCTAAAAGCGTGAGTTATTATTTTGGCAACAGGTTTAGGTATGGTGGTCGGTATTCCACAACCAGGTTCACCTTTTCTTCCTCATCGATACAAAATCCTCTATTCTCGGTGACGAACAATTTCAAGGTATTCTTACCGTCTAATTCTTTTCCTTATTCCCTTCAACTCCTTTTGAAGCCTTCTCACCTTCTACGCCGGTGGCCAACAATAGCGGTGCTTGACCCTTGAGACCCTATTTTTTTCTCTTATGCTACGTGTCTCCTTCCCGCTCAGACCAAGTGCAGTGGTAGAAACCGCTACTGGTTTCTTACCAATTAAATATATTATTTCTCTCATTTTCTCTCTTCCACCCAACCTTAAGAAACCACCTTTTTTCTCCACAATGGTAAGAAACCACTTTTGACAATTCATTGACCCCACTTGGTTTTCTCTATTCTACTCATTAATTTTACCATTAACATTTAATTTAATTTAATTTGTTCACCCAAAATAAGTTGAATGTGAAATTTAATAATACAATAGAATTTTTATTAATAGAATTTGTTTTTTTTAATAAAATAATTCCCCTTTTTAATTTTTGTGTTTTATTTTGAAAAAAAATAAATTAATTTATTTTTTCTTGTCAAGAAATTGTTAAATATTTTGTTATCGAAAGTGAATATTGGAGACAAATTTAGGAGATGAAAGAATGAGGTAGAAGTGTTGGAATGGAAAGTGGTGTGGTTGTTGGGTGAATTGGGCTCTATTTATAGGTAAACAAAAAAGTAAGGGATGGGAAGAAAAAAAATTCTGAAATTTTAAATTAAAAGAAAATTGATTTTTTTAAATAGCCGTTGAGACACGTGTTACCATACGGTTGGGACACGTGTCCCATTTTAAAATCATAAATGAAAAGATCCGTTGGGTTTGGGACACGTGTCCCAAAAATTTGAACGGTAGAAAATGGGGAATTTTGGAGCTGTTGGATACGTGGCCCAACCAAAGGGTGCCACGTGTCAGTGGCTTTGAAATAAAAAAAAAGGCAGAGATGCATGCAGGACACATGGGCCAATACATGGTTGGCACGTGTCCCGTAATGGGAAAGAAAAATGGGCCGCTTCCACCGGCCCCCTTGCCCATGTGCTTGTGTCAGTGACCAGTTTCCAGGCCGGTTGCTAGCCAATCAACTATTGGGCAATTTTTTGTTAAGAAACTGCCCTAGAAATCACTACTGTGAGTATTTTTGGTTTCTAGAGCAGTTTTTTAAACTCAAGAAAGCACCATTGCACTTGCTCTCATGCTCTCCCTCCACGTTTCTCCATTTAAGATGATTACCCTTTTTATTGATACTCCCCTTTATAGTTGCATTCTAGAACCCTATGTTTTGGTGGTTTGTGCTAATATGACCCTGTAAAGTTGGAAAGTGCTATTGTAATCCCGTGTTTTTCTTGAATGTGCTAATATAAC
The DNA here is from genome assembly GCA_037428765.1 of Rubia yunnanensis. Taxonomy (NCBI): domain Eukaryota; kingdom Viridiplantae; phylum Streptophyta; class Magnoliopsida; order Gentianales; family Rubiaceae; genus Rubia; species Rubia yunnanensis. Next base: position 7,609,415 of record CM075069.1, read on the forward strand.
CATGGATGCCTGAATTTGGCCGAAAATACATGAAATGACTATTATACCCTTATTTTAAAAAATAATATAGAACAAGTGAAAGGACAATTATGCCCTCATTCATTTAACATTAATTATTGTAACTTCAGTTTTGTAAAAGCTTCAACTTATACAAATTTCAGAGCGGGGATCACTATTTATTAACTTTAGTTTTGTTCCTCATTCTTTCTGCCACCTCCGCTCCGCCGCTGCCACCTCCACTATGCCCTGGTTCTGATTCCTTCTCAAACTCACCGTACTCCCCATTGCAACCACTACCGCCGTCCGCAATCAGATCCCACCACTTCCGTCGTTTCCTTCTTTTCAGGTATGCAATTCGATCCATTTTCTCAATTTTCTTGCCTTTTAGGGTCGGTTCTTAAGTTTGGGTTTATTTGTTTCAGGGTGGTGGAGCATATTTGAGATGGATTTGGCTTGGTGTTTTTGGGTCGGGGCTAGGGTTGAGCGTTGGTGGTGGTGGTGGTGGTTGGAATGAGTGGTGGCGGAGCTAGGGTTGAGCGGTGGTGGTGGTGATGGAGGGGCTAGGGACGAGCGGTGGTGGTGTGGTTGGGAGGATTGGTGGTGGGGCTAGGGACGAGTGGTGGCGGGGCTAGGGACAAGTGGTGGCGGGGCTAGGGATGAGCGGTGGTGGTGGTGGTGGTTGGGACCAATTGTGGTGGAGCTAGGGTTGAGTGGTGGTGATGGAGCGGCGGTGGTAGTGGTGATGAAGCGACAGTGGTGGTGGTGGAACGGTGTTGGTGGTGGTGAAGCAGCGGTGGTGGTGGGGTAGCGGCGGCAGCAGTGGTGGAGCGGCAGCGTGGTGGTGGTGCTTCTGGAAATGAATGCTAGAGTATTTTAATCTATAGATTTGTAATTTGAATACTAAGGGTAGTTTAGTCTTTTTAAATGTTGTCAATGCCGAAAATTAGTCGGTCAACACCGGAATAGCATCACAAGGTTATATCGGCACATTTGATGCAAAGCACGTGGCTACAATAGTACTTTTCAATTTTACAGGTCATAAAGTACAGAACTTCAAAACATAGGGTCGTACTCGTATCTTGCCCTACATTTTCCCGGTTCGACTTTTCGTTTCTCCTTTGCCGGTTTATTTTCGGGTGAATTAAGGGGTTTTCCCTTCGTCACGGTGATAGCCCTGTAAACTTTTATTTCCTGTTTTTTTTTTACTTCTTGTTAAGGAAATAGAAACCCTTTCCTTGTAGGAAAGGTTATAGATGGTAGTTACCTTATAGAATTAGTTATAGATGGTAATTTCCTTATAGATTTAGAATTATATTCATGTTAGGATTTAGTTTATTGTAAGCCTATTGATAAAATATAAATGGCTTTATTATGGTGCACTGATATTAATCAATGACCCATCTCATCAATGATGAGGATTACAATATATAGGCTTACAATAAACTAAATCCTAACATGAATATAATTCTAAATCTATAAGGAAATTACCATCTATAACTAATTCTATAAGGTAACTACCATCTATAACCTTTCCTACAAGGAAAGGGTTTCTATTTCCTTAACACCCTCCCTCAAGTTGGAGCATGATTGACAAGAATGTCCAACTTGCGAAGAAAATTATGAAATTGCTAATTAATAAAACAAAAAAATTAAAAATTCTCAGTAGGGGTAGAAGTAGCAGCAACAACCGTAATAGTAGCAGCTGGTAGAGCAGTATTTGTAGGAGACCATTCAAGGTAATTCTCTTAACACTTCAGGATGGTGGGTGCAATAACCAAACCAGACCCGTCAGAAGTGCCAATGAAGTAGGGGTCAGTCGACAAACGACCAACAAGTATAAGTATCTTAGGGTTAGGTTGCAACTGCAAATGTTTCAGTAAAGTCGCAATTACCTCATAGTCATTCATGTTCTGAAGCACAGTAGCCTCAAAACCAACATCAGTATGGGCGGTACAAGTTGTAAACCTGGACCATTGCCAGGACCAATCGGTAAAGTAGTACGAGGGCCAGATTGCAATTGCAGCTGCTGAAGTAAAGCTGTAATCAAATCATAACCACTCATATCCTGAATCTTCAGAGCAGCAGAACGAGGCTGATCTTCAGAGCCAGACATATTGTAGAAATCAGGTACAAATCAGGAGCACATGACACACCGACGGAGAGTAAGCGGCGGCGCGTGAGGGCGAGCAGCGGTCGTCGGACGTTGGACGGCGGCGAACGGCGATCGGCGCGTGGCGTCAAGATCGGCGGCGCGTGGACGTCGGACGGCAGGTTTTAATGCAGCGAAAAATAGAAAATTTTCTATTCGGGTTTCAGAATTTTAATTATGGTGCACTGATATTAATCAATGACCCATCTCATCAATGATGAGGATTACAATATATAGGCTTACAATAAACTAAATCCTAACATGAATATAATTCTAAATCTATAAGGAAATTACCATCTATAACTAATTCTATAAGGTAACTACCATCTATAACCTTTCCTACAAGGAAAGGGTTTCTATTTCCTTAACAACTTCTGAAAGGCCTTTTGCCTTTGTTACTTGTACGAGAAAATTCAGGGGTTTTGATTTGATAAGGTGAAGTTAGGGGTTTTGGTCTCTGTATTGTTGTGTGTATTGATTTAGGATTCTGTTAATCTACTAATTTGTATACTTTTATGTTATCCTCTCCCGATGGTTTCCCGTTTTCACTCCCCCTTATTCTCATCTTCTGCAGCCGACGACATCTTGTTTGTTTTTTATTTTTCGTGTTCAACATATGCTAATTCGTGTTCTTAACTTTAGGAGTCGTATCTTCGGCGTTTGATATTGGTTGTGAGTGAACTACTTTTGTGTCTGTATTTAACTGTTTTTTCCGACATCTTATACTTAACTTCACGAGTTGCATCTCCGGTGTTTGATATTTGTAGCGAGTGAGCTACTTTTGTGTAATGAACTGCTTATCCCGATATGTAATTATTAATTCAAAAGGATGGGAAGATTTAAGCCGATATGCTTTCTGTATTTGGGTTATTTTAGTCATACCTCTTAAGTTCACGATGTAGATGATCGGAATAATGAATAGTTTTGAAATAGCTTCAATGCCTTTTGTAGTTGGGTTGTTACTGCTTAGTGAAGTAAGTTCGTTTGGTTTTGCCTTCCATGTTTGTTCCCGATTGTAGATTGGCCTAGCTTTTGGTTATGTGCAAAACGTTGAATTTGGATGAGTTGGAGTTGCTTAAGCTTGACAGTCATAAAATTGCCTTACAGTTGCAATTTCAGCAGAAAATAGTCAAATTGGGAGGCCTCCTCTATAGACTGGAACATTATGAAATATTGACGCCATCCTTTTGTCCTGGGGGTGTTTATGTTGCTCTTTTTGTTCTGGGGATGTTTTTGTTCAGCTTGTGTGTGCTTGCCTATTTTACTCTCTACTTTGTTGTATTTTTGCCTACAGAAACAAAATGGCCTTTTAATGTTCTCAGGAAAAGCGCAACTACGGGGAGCCTCTGAAATGGCTGAGCAAGCAAAAAAGAGAGCTGGGATGGACGCAAGGGTCTGGTGAAGGTGAAGGGGCTGGATATATATGAAACGATCAACTGCATTACACTGTTTGATGAAGAGAAGAAGTAATTCAACCGCTATATGTGTCGTAGAGATGAATAAACTTAAGTTCTTTTTTCCTTCAAACTCAACAAGAGGCTGATCGGAAGACTTCAGGGCGGCCTTAAGGTTTTGATGAACAGGGGGAGTAGTATTGTGAGGCAGTTGAGGGATGATGTGGCAGAGCTTCTTAAGTATGGCCATATCCAGATGGCCTTTGACAGGGTATGATTCGTATGAACCCAATATGTGAATTTTTCTTCTTGTCCATAGCCTTTCATTAGGCAATTTTATTTTTTTCGTGTTGTTGATGAAATTAAAGTTCCCTCTTCTGCTCGTGTAGATTTCCAGGATTCCCGCTTCGACTTTTATGTTTGGATCGCGATTGGGGATTGTGTATGGCGTCGCATTCTGGAAGTCCGTGAGGTGTGGCTGGAGCACTCGTACTTCCTTTCACTGTAAAATTTCAGCCTTTGTGGAAGCATGAAATAAGGAGAGATCAAAACATCACAGGCAAGAACTTTTGAGAAAAGAGACCGAACAACAGAAAGCTCAGATTAAAGATATATATATTTCTTGGCAAGTTTGTGTTCCATCCACATACTATGTGATTAAATCTGGGTTCCGGTTGCACAATGTGCAACTGCCCAGTCGTCTAGTACTACTAGCTACAAAGAGGAGTTTCTTTTTCATTTATCAAATGAGGGTTTTTTATGTTTGTTTGATTAAACATCGGACTTCTTCTTATTAAGATGACAATTGTGTTTAACACGAAGTGGGGGTGAGCCTCCCACATAGCTCACACATAGTGGGGGTGAGCTTCCCATGTGCTCTAAGAGCATGCTCCACACCAACATGATACATTTAGAGACGTACGACCATAATAATGCAAACCAAGGGGGAAAGGAAGAATCGAACCATGGTTGCACCTACCTGAGCGCAGTGCTCTGACCACTTGGGCAAACCCAAGTGGTTTCAAATGAGGGTTTGAGGTAAGGAGTTCACTTGCTCATATGTTGGCCAAGTCCTGCACATATCAACTCATGTGAGTCCATGCGTTAACCTATATATAAAAGAATTTTGCTTGCATTATTTAAAATTTATATTCTAATTGTATTTTTAAAGAATGTAAATTGGAGATTGTTTGTGTTTTTTTATAACTTTATTTTTTAAAAAACATTTCAACCCGTGGGTTGAGGATGGATATAAGTGGGTAAACTTGCAATTTTGACTCGCAAATCTAACTATTTTAAAGAAATTGCCGTCAACCCATCAGATCCATATTTTTAACCTACTCAATTAACATGTAACTCTTTTTATCCACAATTAATATTATCCTTACTAGAAGGGGATAGAAAATGGACTGTTCTATTTTACCTGCGGTTGCAAAGTAGCTGAATTATATAAAACAAAAAAATCTTGATTTCTTATTTCTCTCTAAATTTTGACTCTATTTTTCTACTAGATTCCATCACTTCCCTGCCAATTGTCACTTCTTAATAAAAGCATACCATAAGTGGGCCGAGCCCAACTAGGAAATGTAAAGTTGGATAGCAGCAATCCATGTCGCCGAGGGCTTAAGGCTCTCAAACAGAACCCCCAAATTGAAGAAACATTCACCGCGACTGAAATCTCCCGCGATTTCAAAATTCCAATCCCGCGGGAACGTCGTCGGGATCGGCAAATTCACCGGCGTTATTTCCGCCTAGCTTCATCAACAGCTGTCTGATCGGGAGCAGATGATTCCGGCGGCTTCCAAGGTGAGAAGCGAGCCTATATCCAATGCCATTTCTGACTTGTAATCTGAATTTTTAAGAAGGATAAAGTTGCTGTTGCTTTTATGATCAAAGGTTTTGCTAATATACTGAAGAATTAGAAGCAGAACGTATTCAATTGTCGAATGTTCTCTTGTCCATATTAACAGCAATTTTGGTTCTAATTTAGGTGTTCCGGTGGATATTATTTCATGCTAATTCACGTGTTTTCCTACTTGTGGTTTCAAAACAATGGTACTGCATGCTGATACTGGAGGATAGGTATGTTCTCTTGAGCTGAACATTATTGTATCATTTCATATGAATAATCTCTTGTTCTATAAGACCACCTGCACTGGTGTAACCCAATTTTGGGCTAGTTATCCTAGTATATTTTTTCAAAATCCTCATTTTTTAGCGGATATTTAAAATATATAAATATCAATTAAAATATTTTGTAAAATAAAATGTTTAATTACGGTTCTAATTCATTGGTAATATTTTTACAAATACAAGATTTTTGTTCATTTCATTTGTCCATGTGATCATGCATGCCAAATGGAAGGAGATAAATGAAGGATTTGGGGCTTCAGAGGTGTAGCCCAAAGTTGTTATCTAACAGCCCAACATTTGAAAAACAAACTAAAGTGCATCCACTGTAGGTAAAAACTTAGATTTTCACTTTCAGAATGAAAACCTGCCCTAAAACCCCCAATGTGGGTGCTCTAAATGCATTCCCACATTATACTGTATATACGTAAGTTGATGTTATCTTTTCCCACTCACTCGATTCTGAGTAGTAACTAAACAACAACATCTTATATTGTTATACATACGTGTTTCTTGTCGCACTATTATGAACGAGTTCTGCTTTCCCGTTGTTAAGCGATGACTTTGATTGAATTATTGAAGTTGAACTTGTCATTTATTTTTTCTTAAATGCTATGAACAATAAGATCTCTTGACTAGGATCAGAGATAACCAAGAAGAAAAATATTATCTCAACTGATTGGGTCATTATATACTGTAAGTATCCATAGCTTTGTATCATGATAGATATCACTTTTATACCAATGCACGATTCTCTTTTTCTGGGATCAAATATACATGATTTAACTTTGCACACCTCGATCTATTTAAATAGTTTCGGTGTAATTGTAGGTAATTTATTTTGAAAGCATATCAAAAGTAATTTATATTTTTCCCTTAGATTTGTCTTTTCCATCTTTATTACTTTTTTTGTCCAAGCGGAATGTGCATACTTTTTGGTCAACTTTCTCAGGTCGTGTTTTGATAACTTTTGTTACGTATATTAATGATGTGCAAAAATTTGATATTTGGAAAATACATCATGCATGGAATCCAACAATATCTCACATGATGATATTGATGTCTATATACTAGTTGAAATTAATGATTAAACATGTTTTGAGTATGTTGACAAAAAATGGCGCAGATTCGAATGGGACGGGGGGAGTATTAGTTTTAGCTGAAAACTAAAACACCTACACTTATAATAAAATAGCTTATAAGTAGTATCAACGCATTCTTAAACCTTCATTGGCATTGGGCGGGAAAATAGAAATTGGAATGATACTACTTTTAGTCGATTTCGGCTTTGATCCCCAGAATTCACCATTTCATTATACACTTGTGGTGACATTTTAGCCTCATTTATAAATTAATTTTAATAATAACAATTAAAATTAAAATTACATGTTCTACTACCTTTGTTTCATTGATGTGATACCATAACTTTATCAGCCCCACTCATGGGTGGAACTAGGGGGGAGGGGGGCTAGCGCCACCCCTAGGATCCAGCGACCCGGAATTTAGGCTTAGAGCCACTGGAAGCCACCAGATTCCGCCCCCCTTTAGCCACCGGCGGGCCGATTCGGCTTCAGCTTTGCTGTAGCGTTCATATGGAGAAGATGAACAGTTTTCCTTTTTTTTGGTTTTCTAACTAAACAAAATGACGTCGTTTTGACTTAAGTGAAATGACGTCGTTTTGTTTAGGTTAAAAAAAAATTAGGCCAATTGGGCTGAAACCCAACTGGCCCAAATAATGTTTAAAACCCAAATAATGCAAATAATGTTTAAAACACAAATTTGCAAGCTCCTCTTGTGGCCAAACACAAATAATGCAGATCCGCCGCCTTTTTGTTGTAAAAATCTAATTATTATGTATTCATATTATTATATGGCAAAGTCTTAAGAAAGACGGTCTTTCCATAGGCTTATGGAAAGACGGAGTTTAATTCGAATAGTAAAAGGTAAAAGGTCTTAGTTGCAATATTAAAAATTTAGTATGCAACATGTAGTAATTATAAAATTTATAACCCGGTTCATGCAACCCGAAAATTTTTGTCTTAATTTTACCTAATTTACACTTTAAACTTTGGTCTTTCCATGACTTATGGAAAGACCGTCTTTCAAGAGACGCACTCTTATTATATAAGTGTTGTTTGTTAAAAAATTGTTGTATTTAATGTTGCAAAAAAATATTCCTCGTTTTAGCCCCCTCTAACATTTCCTCCTGGTTCCGCCACCGGCCCCACTGTCCGACAGACCAGTATATATGACCGAACGGGATTTCTTCCATATAACTTGTGAGAAAATGCTGTTTTGTTTTTCTTCTTCTTATTTAAAAGCAAATGATATGTGAATGCGTACAGGTTTATTTGATGTTTTCTCCCTTATCATGTCATATGAGTGTAGTCAGTAAGGCACCGGTAACAACACCAGACCAATCGGTCAACACGCAGGAACTCTCAGTACTCCCTCTATCCCATTTCAAGTTGAATAATTTGATTTTTGACAGTTAATTTAAAAAGTATTTGATTTTTATATCTTTCACTAATAATAATTAAAACTTGTAAAAAGTTAATATTTTAAAAATATATGTTATAACGAATCTAACAACATATCACACAATAGTTTTTATACTTGTATATGAATTTAATTTTATGATAAAAACTAAGAATTTTTTGCTAAATAAATTGTTAAATTGGATATTGAAATGAGACACAAGAGTAGTACGTGGGCTTGTTTGTTCAAAACACATGGTCATTTATTTATTTGAAGCTATCCCTTTCAGAACAATGTGATCCCAAATGCGCTTTTACACATTGATAATTCACTTTCATGTTTTTCAAGTAAATACGAGATTCATTCAACTATGCTTTTGATAAAAGCATGACTCTAGGAATTTTCAGAATTAACTACAGTTGTAATTAGTTCCAAAATAAACTGTACACTTATTTCATTTAGTTAAAGTTGCTAAACATTGATCATGTATTTTAATAGATACACTGTATAAGATACTCATTGATAATATCTTTTCAGTTAAAGTTGTTAATCATTGATAATATATTTAAATTAATATATGAGCAACAATGCTCTAACAAAGAGGTTATCAATACAAATATATAGATTTTAACAATCAGACATGTGCATTAGAGTTAGAAAACATGAAATTTTATTTTATACCGTTTAATTTGAAATGAAGAGAGTAACTAATTTCATTGACTCATTTTTAACAAACTATCTGTGTTAGTAGTATGTGCATGGATATTTGATAGATAACAAATAAGTAAGTTATTTGATTAAATTTATTAAAGATTCAATTAATTGTTACACTTTTAACATGAAACAATTACAGCAATGAAATTATTTTAGAAAATCAGGTACTCATGCATCCCACGTAAAAAGTGGGCGGTAAAGGATTTTCTAAACTTACTCTTGTTTCTGACACACTTTCTAATTTAAAATGTTTCTTTTATACTGATACTTTCTAATTAAGACAAGTTTAAAGTTATTATATCAATTCATTTTACTTTTCTTTCTTTCAATTCAATTTCACCGAACCGTTTAGAATCTCCTAAATTCTCACGCCCAAAAGTGGTTCGGAGATAGATAGAGGGAGTATTTGTTTAGTCCCAACACTTTCATTATCTACTCAAATGGTCATCATATCACGTCATGTGATGATGAAAATCTTGATACTACTACAAACGAATCAGAAGATTGGTAAACCATTTAATCAACAACACAACTTTTTCCGACAGGCTAATGCAATGATAACAATTTAGTTTTAACATTAACACAGTAATAAGCAAACTTTAAGTACTAGACATGTAGATAGAGCCTTTAATTGATTTATTTTGGAATAATTTATTCACCAGATGCCCGAAAATCAGAAAATGTAATCAGTTTCCACCTAAATTATCCAAATTCCAAAGTCCCAATCCCTGTCCTAGCTTCACTACTTTTCACGCACTTGGCACGTCTCTCACTCCTCAATCCGTGTCAATCTCTCTCACACGCAGTAGCACACACTCTTTTGTTTGTTCTTTAGCAGATTAGCATTGTTGTAATCCTCTTTTCAAATCCCTTTGCTTTAAAGTTGATTAATTTAACACCACTCGCCATTGTCTCATTTCGGTTTCCGTGCACATTGTTGAATGACGCGAGGGAATGTAGTTACGCCCTCTTAATTGTTGCTGCTACTGTATCTCTGCAATGGCGGTGGCCGGGAATATTGGTGTTCGGATGTGGATTCTTGAATTTTAATCCTGTTAACTCGTACGTTACAGAAACTCATAAATACTCGGCATTGTCGGAATCTGATATTTATAACCTTGGGATTTTTGAAATCGAATTCGCGTAATCTATGGTTTCGGTTTACCGCTCGCCTATTTAAGGCGGTTCGGGCGGTGGGTTCGTATGTACTCTACAGAGTTCGAATAAGACTCAGAGGCGGAAATGGGGCTGTCGGCGGAGCGGATGAAGCTGGGAAATTCGAGGAATGCCGGTCCGAGGAGAGGTGACGGCAGTGATGCTGCGGCGGCGGCGGGGTGCTGGAAGTGGAGGTTTTTGGGGAGCTGCGTGTCTCCGAGGTCTCCGAGGTCCAAGGCTGATAGCTCTGTCAGTGGCTCCAGCTCACAGCTAGGTAATCTGCCCGATTGTTTCGTTCGATTTAGGTTTTTGTTTGAGCGTTTGTTTTCGTAATCCGTGTGTTTGTTTGCGCGATTTTTTTTTTATTCTAATCTCTGTTAGTCACTTCGGTACTGCTGTTGTGGACGATTTAGTTGGTAAAATTGTGAATGTAGGTTCTCTGTTTGAATTGAGATGAGATTTGGAGACCTACTGTGCAAAATGATGTTTGCCGTTTGGTAGCATATGCTTTATTTTATTCTATTTTTTAGCTAGTCATTTTATCAGTTTGTCTTCAGTTCTGGTTGAAGGAGGCCTCTGGCTTCCAAGGGTTTTTTACAAAAAAATTAAATTTTCTGCTCCGTGCATTTAAGCTTTGGAAATTATTACTGAAATGGGATGCTTTCATGCTCATTATTGTTCTGTGTATTTCTGATACTCGCAGAAGAAAGCAAGTCATCCAGTGCTACCAGTAGGGAGCAACCAGTTGCTCCAGATGATGCGAGCAAGGACCAGCCCGTTGCTTCGGTTATCCCACCTTCAAGTCAGGACCAACCGGTTGCACCAGATGGTGTGAGTACAGACAGCCCAGTTGCACCAGATGGTGTGAGTACAGACAGCCCAGTTGCACCAGATGATGCAGCTAAACACCACCCCACTGCTCCAGTTGTATTGGCTTCTAGCACGGCTGACTCAGAAAGTACTCCATCCACCCCGAGAGTAAAGGAGGAAACTCCATCCACCCTGAGAGTCGAGTTGGAGCTGAAAATTGCGTCTCAGCTTCGCAAATTTGGCTTCAATGAACTGAAGTCAGCTACGAGAAGTTTCAAACAGGAGAATTTACTTGGTGAGGGTGGCTTTGGTTGTGTTTACAAAGGCTGGATCAGTGAAAATGGTCCAGCGCCAGTAAAACCTGGTTCAGGGATCACTGTTGCAGTGAAGACCTTGAATCACGATGGACTGCAGGGTCACAAAGAGTGGCTGGTATGGTTCTAGTTATTGTAATGTCTGTCTGCTTATTCTTCAAGTGCTGACACCTTCGATCCTTATTTCTCAGGCTGAAATAAATTATCTAGGTGATCTTCTCCATGCTAATCTGGTCAAGTTAATTGGGTATTGCATCGAAGATGATCAAAGGTTGCTTGTTTATGAGTTTATGCCCAGGGGAAGTTTGGAGAATCACCTGTTCAGAAGTATGTTCTATGATCCTTTTATATGTATATATCTTCACTTCGTATGCTTACTGGTCTTTAAGCTGGTTCTTCTCATAGATGGTGAATGATTAAGTAGTGATTGGCTTTTACAATTGTCTTGCAAAAGTACACTTTTGAAATAGCTGTTGTTAGTTTACCTGTAAAGTCTGTTGCAGTTCACCCCCATTGTGTAAGTATAGTTTGTAAGATAGCTGTTCCTGTCACTCTTTCATCAATGATATGGTGCAAGAATAACCTGCCAGCCTCTGTTCTTTCTGCGTCTAATAGCTAGAAAGCGGAAAGTCTTATGTGATGTTCAATTTTCCAAAATAACCGCTGATCATTTATGTCACTGCTTTGGTGTGTTAACTGTAACACTATAGAGGCCAATGTTGATGTAAACACTGATCTGTTTTTTCTTCTTTATCCGACAGAACAATGATCATTTTTTTGGGGCATATGTAGTACTGAATATGTTTGCTATCTGGCATAATTTTTCTTAATATGTCACTGCTTTGGTGTGTTAACTGTGTCCGGCATCATAAATAGTACTGAATATATCACCGCTTTGGTGTGTTAATTGTATCGCTATCGGGGCTAATGCTAAGCTTTTTTTCTTCTTTATCTGACAGAACAATGATCATTGTTCTGAGGCATATATAGTATACTGAATATGTTCTATATCTGGCACCATTTTTCTGAATATGTCACTGCTTTGGTGTATTAACTATATCTGGCATAAAAAATAGTACTGAATATATCACTGCTCTAGTGTGTTAACTGTGTCGCTAAAGAAGCCAATGTCAATACAAATGCCATGATCATTGTTCTGAGGTATATTTAGTACTGAATACTATGTTTTCTATCTGGCATCATTTTCCTTCAGTTTAATGACCTTGTATGTAATTTTTAGGGTCCCTTCCTCTTCCATGGGCTACCAGACTCAAAATTGCTGTAGGTGCTGCTAAGGGTTTAGCTTTTCTTCATGAAGAAGCTGAAAGGCCTGTAATATATCGAGACTTCAAAACATCCAACATACTCTTGGACACGGTAAATGTCTCAAACATGAAATAGCTGTGTCTTAAACGCGTCTATTATGCTAACTGATATTTCAAACTATGATCTACAGGACTACAATGCCAAGCTTTCTGACTTTGGACTTGCCAAAGATGGACCGGAGGGAGACCAGACACATGTATCCACTCGGGTCATGGGAACCTACGGCTATGCAGCCCCAGAATACGTAATGACAGGTAACCAGAATAAGTTGCATTTTCATCGCGATACTTTTTGAATGCTTGTAAACATGTGGTAAACGTGTACACTTTGTTCTAACCTGATCCAGGGCATCTTACGTCAAAGAGTGACGTATATAGCTTTGGCGTCGTTTTACTGGAGATGCTTTCAGGCAGAAGGTCTATGGACAAAACAAGACCACCCGGGGAGCACAACCTGGTAGAATGGGCAAGACCGTACATGAGGGAGAGGCGTCGGCTCTATCGCTTGATAGATCCCCGGCTTGAAGGCCGTTTCTCCATCAGTGGTGCACAGAAGGCACTACAGCTAGCTGCTCAGTGCCTGAACCGGGATGCAAAATCCCGCCCTCTAATGAGCCAGGTTGTTGAAGTGTTGAAGCCTCTTCCAGACCTGAAGGATATGGCGTGTTCATCGCCCCACTACCTGGCAATGCAGAACGAGCGTGCTAAGGTCGGTAGTAGAAATGGCGGTGCTAGAGACCCGGTTCCGCTGCTAGAGAGGATCGGGACTCTGGCTCCGGGTACTCCCGGACCAAATGGTCAGCAGCAGGCCTCTCCACACCAGCTTAACCATGTTCGATCTGCCAAACGTTAGCCTCCGGTGTTGAGAGTGTTTATTCTTGTTTATTCCTCCATTAGTCCTTTTTTGCGTTTAGTAGTTGCAACTTTTTGAACTGGCTCATTTTGTTAGTTTTGTAGTATCATGAAATGAAGACGTATATTGAGGGATGCTATCAGGGAACTGGTGTATAGCATGATTATGGTACATGAATGCGAAGAAATTTTGCCGTTTCTGTTCCTAATGCATTAGCCAATCTTTGTAACCAGCCTATTTTTGAGTTTTTTTTTTTGTTGGTTTTGGGTTCTTATATTTAGGTGTTAGAAGTGCTCCAATCATTTTATGATATTCTCCAGGGTATGTAAACTGAGTTTTTCTTTACCTTTCTTAGGTAAACTGCAAATACCTTTTTCTGTAATTATTAAATGGACTCAAATTTAAAAAAGAATTAATGAACTTCCTTAATATTGTTTTTCAGAAAAAATCAACATTGTCAGGGAGTTTGTTACGGTAGTCGCTATATTAGTTATCTGAACTCTATCTTAAACAATACAGATTGAAGATGAAGTGCATTTGATCATTTTGAAACGGGATTGGTCCATTCCAGCTATTTCAATTAGAGGAAATCGTGTACCGATAATTCTGAACTCTTGGAAAACACTTATGAGTTGAGAGAGTGAAAAGTTACATTCGATCTCATTCAAATACTTCAAGAATGGTGCTTTTTCATACAAGGTGAAAATGATTTCTGTTGGATTTAAAGCAAGATAGTATGCACTGAATTTTCAGTAGATTCGCCAAATGAGATGGAATGCATGAGGAAAGAATTGAAGGAAGATGAAGTTATCAGCCCCTTCTTCCGTCCGGATCATGTGACCAAATTTTGCAAGGGAACTTAGGTTTTCTCCTCTTTTCATTCGGACATTGAATGGAGATATCAAGGATAACACGATCTTGATCAGCCGCAAAGGGATGTGGGCTGTGGCATTAGGCATATGCAGCTGCCACCAGGGCTTTGTTCTTCCGGGGAAAGGTTGACACACTTTTCACCACAATAACATGAGAAAACAAGGAATGCAGAAACAAATGATTGACTGTTAGCAAGGAAATCAAACCTCTTAAACGAACAAATTTAAAATGCTTACAAAAGTTGGAAAGACTCGATCAAGATTGATAGCAAATTGAGGTACTTTCCACTCTCGTGGATGTCAGGGGGAGGTGCCCATGTAAAGCACTTGATTTTTGCATGGTTTGAGCTGAATGAAAAACGCCAATGAAGAAACGGCAAACAATGAGCTGAAAGAGAGCAAAAGCTTTCCGATTGATTTTCTTGTACTACACTATACAATATAACATTCTCTTTGTTGTACTATTTACATTATTTGCGAAAAAGAGCCGTGAAAGTTAGTAATGGAGCGGAAATGTTTTGGGCCAGTTGTTTTAAAAAAAAAGTACTATATGAAGTATAATATTATTAGGGTGTTGCTATATCACACCCTGTATTTTACTAGGTTACGCCCTAATACGAATATACGTGTATAATACAAAATTTATTTTTTCAAAAAAAAATAGAACATGAAAAAAATAAAAAAAACAATGGTTCCGCCGGCGCCACCGCCATCCCCAGTCTTCTCCGCCACCGTCCCCGTCCCCAGCCACCCACTGCCGATGCCCCGCAGATGCTCCACCTTTGTCCCCCGCCGAGCAAAGCCTAGCACAGAAACTCTGGTTCGGCGAGAACGGGGCAGGGAAACGAGAACGAGAATCGGAGAGGAGAAGGAGAACCGGGGGGCGGGGGAACCGAGTGAGGAGAATCGGGTGACGAGAACTGGAAAGGAGAAGGAGAAGTCGGACTGGAGAAAGAGAGCGGGGAAAGGAGAACGGGGAGAGGAGAAGGAGATTGGGATCGGAGAAGGAGAGCGGGGAGAGGAGATCGGGACGACGAGAATTGGGCCGGGGCGAGGAAAAGAGAACAGGCCAGTCGCCGGAGAAGACGAACTCACCGCCGATCGTCCTCCACCTCCGTCGAAATCACCGCTGCTGTCCTGCACCGCTGGAGAAGACGAACTTGCCGCCGTCCTCCACCTCCGGTGAAATCACCGCTGGCCGCCGTGCACCATCGCTGGGAAACACCTCTAGTGACGGTGGTAATGTGTTTAAATTAAAATTTTATTTAATATTATTTTTATCTTATTTTAATTAAATTAAAAATACATATTGTATATTCAATAGCATAAATATAAGGTGGTAATCAAGTAAAATACATGACGTAATATACTGATTCACTATTATTATCAAACTTAAATCAACTATTGATCGCAAATGGGTTGATCAGTGAAAGTTTAATCGTAATACCGAAACGAGGTCGTTTGAAGCTGCAGCGTCTTCACTAAGTGCATATGCTGTCGTCATCGTCGAGGACCAGTTCTCCCGGCTAAAATCGTTGAAACTTGTGTCGCTCCGGGTAATTTAACTAACCTTCCCGTCATAATTATTTCTCTCCAGTAATTTTTTGTGTCTTTTGTACGATCATTTATATGTGTCAGTAACGATTCCTTCTTCTTTCTTATTCCATAGCTCAGAATTAAGCAAGACAATCGGCGGTGTTTCCAAAGAAATTGATAAAAATGGTTCTGGTTTTGGCGATCGGGGATTTTCACATCCCAAACAGAGCGCCTGATCTTCCTGAAAAGTTCAAGTCAATGCTTGTTCCCGGCAAGATTCAGCATATCATTTGCACCGGCAATCTCTGCATCAAAGTAATCATTTCTCTGTTTATTGCCCTAATCTGAGTTGCATCCTCTTAATTATTATTATAAGCTGTAAAATTTAGCTTGATTTAGGGTTAGTGTTAATCTTCTTCGTTTATTGGGTTGATCAGTGAGGTTAGTGTTAATCTTCTTCGTTTATTGGGTTGATCAGTGAGGTTAGTGTTAATCTTCTTCGTTTATGGGGTTGAACAGTGAGGTTATTGTTGATCTTCATGGATTTGCAGGAAGTTCATGACTACTTGAGAAATCTGTGCCCTAGCTTGCACATTACTAGAGGGGAATATGATGAGGACTCTCGATTTCCCGAGACGAAAACTCTCACAATTGGCCAATTCAAGCTTGGTTTATGCCACGGCCATCAGGTTTCCCCAATCCCTCCACTAGAATGTATATCGTTGTTCCGCGAAAAGAGCTACGTTTCTATTGTTTGCGTGTTTGTGGTAACTAAGGATGTTTACTTGGAACAAATATAAGGTTGCGCAATGATGAAGCAAGAGTGCAGAGTGAAATAGGATGTTCTTCTATCGATCTTATTAACATTTTATGATGATTTAATGTTGTTTGCATTTACGAAGGTTGTTCCTTGGGGAGATCTGGATTCTCTGGCCATGCTTCAGAGACAACTGGATGTGGACATTCTTGTCACAGGCCATACCCACCAGTTCAAGGCGTATAAACACGAGGCGGGAGTTGTGATAAACCCTGGATCTGCAACCGGCGCTTACAGCAGCATTACCTATGATGTCAACCCGAGCTTTGTCCTCATTGATGTTGATGGCCTTCGCGTGGTTCTCTACGTCTATGAACTCATTGATGGAGAAGTGAAGGTCGACAAGATAGACTTCAAGAAGACAAGCACGGCGCCATGAATGAATCCTCTTACGTTTGTGCTCTTTGTTGCCTTTAACTCCTGTTTACACCATCACTTTGTTCAAACGTGTATGTGCAACTGTTAAGAACATCTTCACATGCTATTGTCTACTAATGTCTATTGAAATTTAGCTTTTGTTATAACTTCAATGAGGTTTATATTTCATACACACACTAGCAACTAACAAAGAAGCATTACTTTTCCACAATGAATTCTTGTATTTCTATTCCAGTGTGTCGGGCGCCACCCTGCACCTGAAGAAGAACCTCATCTCCAACCTTGAGGGATGTAACGGGAATTGCAGCATGTTGATGCCCTTCTCCTGAATGTATCATTGGCACGAGTATTAAGATTTGAACGATAAAATTGGAACGATACAGAGATTTAACAGATGAAAAACTAGTAAACTGAAGATTCACCTCCAGCAGAGGAAACTATGGCAACAGTTTCCGCATTCTGTAAGAGGATGCTGCAAGTCTGATCAACTGAATCTATCTGCGAAATTATTACAAGCCAAATCAACACAAACACGTTAGGGTTATGGTATATAACCATACACACTAGGTTCAGTAAATTTTACATACCTTAGCCTCAACTAGGACCAACGGCCTAGTCTCTATTTTTACACGCCCGACGATAGCAGTTCTCTGACTACCCTGTGGATTAACCACGGTTACCTCTTTTCCTGTCCTCAGTTCAGACAAGTAACTAGTTTTTCCCCCGGGAATGGCAACATAAGCATGCACAGGGCCCTGAAAATGTATGTACGAGTATATGACTATACACAGCTAAGATGGAGGTCATGATGAAGCAATGATTGAAGCTTACAACTTACAGCATTAACCCGAAATGGCCTGCTGGAGATGTAACTCGACTCTTGGCACTCTGAATGCACTAGAAAGAGCCCTCTGGCAAATGAGCCAACCTTAGTTCAGATAATTCTGCAGTAAGAAGAGTATTCTAGTTTCTATTATAGACCTAGAACATCAAAGGCAGCAGAGAATGAGCGAACCAGAAGGCCTTCACCGGGTCTCATGAGACTACAGATATCCACACAAACACGGTCACCCATTCCCATCATTTGCACATTCGTCACAGTGGCCTTACTCAGATTCAGTTTACTTGCCGCTTCATTTCTTCTATCAAAGTAGTCCTGATAAACCATAATACTCCATTCATCGCAAAGTTAAAGCGTCTCGTCATAATACTATCCTAACAACACCCAAGATAGATGTTACCTTTAACTCCAGTATGGCTTCAGCATCCTCAACCTTTAGGATCACACCATCCAGGCCATGCTCCAAGGCCTGTCGCAGCCATGGTTAAAAAAGGGACCTCAGTTTTCTGATAAAAGACTCATGAAATAGTATTAAATTGCTCACAAGCAGAAAATCATTCATCAGCTAAACTTCACGAGTGCTTATCGAACTACCTCAAGAAATGTCCGCGCTTCAGATGGTGTTCTAGAGATTGCCAACACAGTCCTCTCGGAACCCTGAAATGCTGCAACAATATTCTCTGCAGGTATAACCTAGAAAGCGTAAACCAGCAATTAGTTCACTTTAACAGATACAAGATAAGGCAACTTGCCAATGCAACCTACAATGCAGCAATAAAGAGCATACCTGCCAATCTAGAAGATCAACAACAAGAGTGCCAGCCAGATCACCAACTGGTTGGAGCTTCTCTAATTGCTCGGGCGAAGAAATAACATACGATACAGCAACTCTCTCATGCTCGCTATCGTAAACATCTCCATTTTCAGCAAAAAGAGGCCTTATCAACGCAATCGCTGCACATTCATGCATTGCAACGACAATTCAAGGTGAGAAAAGGCAAATTCTGTCACAACAGAAAATAAACAGCATAACATTGCAGTTGCAAGTAGCAGTTTTCAAGAGAACGGTCTCTCTATCGTTATGAAATGCTGGATATTGCTAGTATGATAGCATATAGTAATACAGATGCAATTACAATTTGTTCATAGAAAGATTGGGATGAGATTCGGACTTACTAGACCATTCATCGGCGAGGCCGCGGCGGTTAGCCGGCAAAAGAAAAGTGTTCCAGCCTCTCTCCACGGCGGTGGTCATAACGTGTTTGTTCTCCGTCCAAATCCACACCACTTTTTCCTTGTCATTGCCGCCGTTATTGCTGTAACTGGCACGCATTACCGTTGCCGGTTTCATCCTAACCGAACTTGACCGGACAAAATTAGCATCCGTTTTCGTCACGTAATCCGTAAATCTACCGCGGTCCCATTTGACTGCAGATGTTGCAGAGAATTTGTTAACGCAATTGATTGCTAGATTTTGCATATGGTGAAGGGCTGAGCACTATCCAATTGAAGATGGATGAACAGTGAGGACCAATCATAATCCATTCTACCTTTGTTTGGTCTTTTAATATTAATACATATCTTTTATGGTAAAATTAACATTAATATCATTCATTCAATTTACTGGTTACTCTCTTTACGCAATATATTTCACTCATTTTATTTTTTTAAAATGTCAACTATAAAAATATCAATTATTCCGGACCAAATGGGTAGCCGATTTCGGAAAAATTTGTCAATTAATACTCCGTAGTTAGAAGAAGCTCAAGTTATGTAATGTAATCATAGAAATGCAGAAACTATGCAATCACCCACCCTATATCATTATTCATTGTTAGACCAATGTTTAAAGTATAAATTAGAAGAAATGAAGATAAAATTTTCAGGTTGCATGAACCGGGTTATAAATTTTATAACTACTACATGTTGCATACTAAAAGTTTAATATTGCAACTAAGACCTTTTACCTTTTATTATTCTAGTTAAACCCCGTCTTTCCATAAGCTTATAAAAAGATCGTATTTCCCAAGACTTTGCCTTAACTTTTACCACATATTTAAATAAATTTATAAATAATAATATTATCATATGTTATATAGTTGAATTCATCGTAATAAATAAAAAATTTTATTTATTATTATTATACATCAGTAAATATATTAACAGTAAAATATGTTTCTTAATAACTGAAAAAAAAATTCTTTACCATTTGAGATAGGACGGGGGAGTAGGGAGGTTGATTAATTATCCCATGGTAACAAATTACCTGTGCAAACGAGATTCAGTATTGGTGTGCTCGAGATTGAAGTATTCAATTTCTTGACTCTGGTTTGTTACCTTAATTGACTTTGAACTCAAAATACGAGCAAAAATGGCTTTAGGTCCTTACCTTCAAATTCAACCCAACTCGACTAGTTGATCTTGCAAAATTTAAAAGTAGATGAGTTTTTTATAATTTTTGTTTTGCATTATCATCCTTAAACTATACAAAATTACAAATCATGTATCATAAGATGCCTGCTAGTTGATCTCGATGAAACTGCCGAACAATAATCCAAATTTTCAAGGCTAAATTTGTTTAATAATTGAGTCAGTTGGAACTCAGTTTGTGTTCGTCCAACTCACCCTCAAATTAAATCTTTTATTGGACTATTTGCTGTTTGTTAATGGATTGATTTGTTCAAACTTGTCTATTTCTGTTTGCAAATAATTTCGTGGTTGTATTTGTTCATCTGTTTTATTTGTGGTATATGAGTAATTTAAGTATATCCGACGCTCCTTTCCGTTCATCTATTTTCATCTGGTACATCTGGTCATGTCCATCATGTGTCTAGTACATTTGACACAATCACCCCACATCTATCTGCATATGGTTATATGGAGATTGAATTCAAGGGAAGTATTGTTATAATTGTATTAAATCTTATTCGGTATGTGTTCTATTTGGGTTTTTTGAGTGGGGAAATTGTTAAGTTTTTCCTCTAAATCCAAAAAAAACAAATAAATTATGAATGATTGATCAAAAGTCTTTGGTTGAGGAATTCAAATGATGATTTGAATTGAGAATACAAGAGTTAAATTCATGAATTAGAAAACCTATAATTGTGATTGTACTATTATGAATGAATGAAGAATTAGAGTGTTATGATGTGACATTTGAAAACATAGGCTATGGTCTAAGAAATTTTCCCTTTGAATTATAACTTGGCACTTGACCTCTCCCCTCTATTGCTACAACCTCCCTTGCCACAACTCTTATTTTTCAAAAAAGTTATCATCCAATGGGAAGATGGGAAACAGCCGTTTATTTTAATTTCTAATTTTGTTATTAAATAAGTGTGAGATTTATCTCCACGGATTAGTTTTTTCTTCAATCTGATCGATCAGATGTTGTGTTCATGATGATAACTCGATTTCGTTGTTCACGTTGATGTATTGTTCTCGATAGACCTGTTTAGATCGTGTGTTCGTAATTTTGTTTGTGATTTTATTTTTGGATTTCCCTTGATTTGAATTCGTCATATCTATGTTTTTCAAGGTGTTTACAGTTTGAACAACGTAGACCGTGGTTGGATCAAGTGATTTACATTTGTAGAAAATCCTTATTTGTTGCAGTGATATTGATGTGTGATACGATCCTCTCTGCCAAGTGGTAATGATTTTCGTGGGAAGCAAGTTAATATCCTCGAGGGCGATGTCACAGTTTATTTTTGGATCCATGATCTGTAATAGTACAGACGATCAGTCTGGTTGACATGTAATTTAGATATCCTTGCAATATGTTAATTATTGCTAGAAGCTAGTCATGTTGAATGTCAATTCTGCTCGTTGTAATCGCCGCTGGACACTTTCCCAGCATCTTGGAATGAATAATTATTTTTTCAAAGAAAAAAAAATCCTCCCTTTGAATTTGCTAATAAAAAGCAGCTCTCCTCGATTTGAGGACGTAGAGAGGGAGAACGGGACAATTAATCATCCACTCATCTGAAGATTATCATAAAAACGTTTCTCAAAAACTTATTCCAACAGTAAAGCACAGCACATACATGCCTTCTAACTAATCAATCAGTCCTTGTGAATTCAAACAGCATGCTGTGGGTGTACACGTGTCCCGGCTCAACAATGGTGGTCGGAAAATTAGGATGATTCACCGCGTCCGGAAACCCCTGGCTCTCAAAACAATACGCCGAATGCGGCTGATACACAAACCCGCCTTTCCCCCTCACATTCCGCACATAATTCGCCGTGTAAAACTGCAGCCCCGGAGCAGTAGTGAAAATCCTCATCCCGATCCCCGTCTTCTCACTCTTCACTTCCACCGCCACATCTTTACCCTTACCCTTATCCAGCGCGTAGTTGATGTCGTACCCCATGGTCGCGGCAAGATCGTCGATATACTCACTCACCCTGTGCGACTTCAAGAAGTTGTACGGGGTGCCCTGCACGGGGACGATGAGCCCCGTGGGGATGAGGTGGGGGTCGGTGGGCGTGATGTGGGACCCGTAAATCTGGACCTCGTCGGAGAGGATGTCGCCGGAGCTGTGGCCGCCGAGGTTCCAGTAGGTGTGCTGGGCGAGGTTCACGGGAGTGGGCTTGTTGAGGGGCTCCGCCACCATTGTGACGGAGAGCTTGTGGGGCCCGCTGAGGGCGTAGGTGACGGTGGAGAAGAGGTTTCCGGGGAAGCCTTCTTCGCCGTCGGGGCTGAAGTAGGTGAAGACGATGAAGGGGTTTGGGCCGTCCTTTACGTGCTCTGCTACCTCCCATGCAACCTTGCCGAATCCTCGCTTTCCTCCTATGCTTGATCAACAAGCATTAGTGTTTTTTTTATATAATAATCTTAAAATTTAAAGTTACTAAACAAACGTGAGGCTGATTAATAATAGAATTTTAAAGAACAGTGTCCAGTTGAAATTTTACTGAGAACCGCACATCGCTCAACTATGGATGTGTTTGGCATGACGTATAAGTAGTTAAGCACAACTTTTTCTCGTTTTTTGCTATCCCCTTTTCCATAAAAGGAGTTGCATATGTAAATTTACTTGATTTAAGTTAGAAATTCAATGAAGTGAATAGAAGAATAGTTTGATTTAAAAGAAAGTACTGTACCATGAAGCGTGTTGTTGTTCTCATTGGCGTCAAGCTTGTAAGTGATCCCGTTTAGAGTGAACCGAGCACCCCCGATCCGGTTTGCCACACGACCAACTATGGCTCCAAAGTAGCTCGAATCATTCTGTGGAGTAATTATGCATTCAAATAGTAGTATAAGTATGTTTGTTTTTTCACTTTTAAAAGGTTCAAAGCGACAAGTTATTTACGTATTTTCGTTTAAATAATCCCGTTTATTATCAAGTGGGAGGAACACGTTGGATCTGGACTCTCTCGTCAAGAAATTGAATAGGCTTTGACTATTCTTACAGGTAAATCATCCCAAGAATAGATGGATGGACCAACAAGCATGTGGATGAAGAAAATGCAGATGAATAATCAACGATCATTATTCTCTTGTATTTATGCATGGATTTCAACGAGAAGAAGAAGAAAAATAGAGCCTAGCACACAAATTCAAAGGATTCAAAATAATATATCAATTAATATACTATAAAAAAGTATATAGAATCGAGCATGTTTTCTTTCTAGAAGTTGTGAGAAAAAGTAGGGTATGGGAGGAAAATGTGTACAACTGTTAGTCTCAGAAACCTCAAAGCTATTGATCACTGTTAGGATGAACCAGCGATTTAACTCTTAACTATAACTCTAATCTAGTCATCAACCTTATCCTTTATATATCATGATCTACTCAGGAGTTAAAACTTATCATAACAATTCCAATCCTCACTGACAAAATCTGATAATTGTCATACCTAACCATTTCAAAATAACCGTTGATCGAAGTTAAGAAATTACTGTTAAACTAATTATCAATAATATCTCCGTCCAACCCGATTCTGCATACTTACTATTTGACCGTCAAAGTTGTCTTACTTTGACCACATATTTGAATAGATATATGAATAATAATATTATCTTATGAGATATTATTATATTCAT
The DNA here is from genome assembly GCA_037428765.1 of Rubia yunnanensis. NCBI lineage: Eukaryota > Viridiplantae > Streptophyta > Magnoliopsida > Gentianales > Rubiaceae > Rubia > Rubia yunnanensis. The sequence continues at coordinate 7,633,229 of CM075069.1, forward strand.
CGTAACATCTAGTTTATCAATATCAATTTTATTGTGCGTAGTTACACATATTTACAACCGTCTGTGCTAATTCCCCGGGGACCGGGGAAGTATGAGTATTTGAATTAAAGTAAAGAAAAATTTAAAAAATCAACGTGCAAGCTAACTCCTCGGCTGCATTAACACATTAAGAAAGCGAAGAGAGACAAAAGCGAGTTGCACAATGGACCATAGTAGCGACCACCCTCCCCAATTGAAAAAGAAGGAACAAAAAACGAAGACTTTTCAAAGGATAAACCCGACAAACAAGATGCCGATGATAAGGTCGAAATCGATCAGTACAACATTGCAGTTCATCAATCATCACTACAAATCTAGTTATCATGCATATGGAAATTAATGTACTCAACAGAAACTGAGAAAAAAACTCTTACCAGATACTCTTTAACCGAATCATAACCAAGAACCACATCAACCGGCTTTCCTGTAAAGCAAAACACGAACCATATGTTACCGACCCAAAAACTGCGAATGGCTCGTTGAATCAGTTATAGTTTGTTCGATGATATCTCCAAACCTAAGACCGCGCAACAAACTGACTATCTGAAAGGGATGCATTTATCAGATAAAAGGGGTCAGTTACCATATTTGTCCGGTACGAGGAGGGATACCACCCGGGCGCCGTAGTTGGTGACTTTCAGGCTAAAATCTCCGGTGGCGAGCTCGTAAATGCCGTACTCCTGGCCGTTTACGAGTGCTCCAGTGGTAACCAGACAGAGAAACAAAAACGATATTTTGAACATTTTGATTTGTTCGTCAAATGGGATATATGTGTATGGACCTGAAAAGGTGTTTTTATATAAGGGTGGAGTCTCTGTCCCGAAGTGAAGAAAACTTGAAAAAAACGTGAATGAACGTGGGCTTATATGGACATAACATGAAGTCTGCCGATAAAATGGAATTGTTTTTAGATTAGTAACATTATTGGCCGATTTTTTTGAGAAAGAATTAACCTATCATGATCTATGGATTGTTTAATTCAGTTTGAATCCTGGACGGGCATGTTACGGAATTAGTATTATAGTTGTTATAGAATTAGTGTTAATTAGTATTGGTATTGGAATTGAATTTGTATTCCGACCATAATTGTAGATATAATTGTATTATGTTACCTTCTCCTAGCTGGGATAGGTATCTTGTACTACTATATAATGTATCATGTACTCATGAATAAACACACATTATTACCCTTATTTTCTACATGGCAATTTGGTCTTTTCACACGAAATTGGTATAGATTGTTATTGTCCAAAACTTCAAGGCGAAATACCATTTTTTTCAAAGACAAGGTTTAATTAAAATAATATGAAGTTAGAGGCTTATACTTGCAGAATTTGCAAGTGAAGCATTTGAGTTTTGGTTAGAAACATCATATATTTAGAGTAAAACATAGGGCAAAATACTGATATGACCCTATATTTTGGTGGTATGTACTAATATGGCTCTGTGAAGTTGGAAAGTGCTATTATAACCCTGTGTTTTGCATAAGAAGTGCCGATATAACCTTTGGCACTATTCCGGCATTGACTTTGTAATTTCCAGCGTTGACCATCCTAAAATAACTAAAATATCCATAGTCTTAAAACTAAAAATTTAAAGACAATAATACCCCTTCTTCATCTTCAAAACCACCTTAGCACCACTTCCAATCGTTCTGCCGCCACCACCACTGCCAGGTCATTGCCGCTCCACCACCACCGTCGTTGGATTGTCGCTGCTCTGCCACCGCCACCATCGTCGAATCGCCACCGCCGCTGCCGGAATCCGATACAAAAAAAGGAAATTGCAAATCCCACGACATTTCAGCTCCGACGACATCCCCTTCGAGATTTTCACTACAAATCTGCTCCACTTTCACTCCACCGCCTAGCGCCGCCACCCACCGCCACACCGCTCCACCTAGCTTAGCCACCTGACGTCACATACTACCACAATCACCCATCGCCCACCACTGCACCCCGCCCCGCCACGCCACCACCTGAACCCTGCCCCACCTACTCAATAGCCTCGCTGCCACCTGAGCTTCGCTCTGCCACCAGTTGAGCCCCACACCGACTTTGGCCACCCATCGAAGCCCTATCATGGTGGCGCGAACCAGTGCGATTACACCAGTACGCCGCCACACCAAACACCTCCTTACCCAAATCCATCACGGTCATGTTCGACACCAGTATGCCACCAGTCTCAGCTCCATACCCAAACCACCACAACCCCCAGCCTTAGCTCCACCACCAGTACGCCGCCACGCTGCCTCCACTAAAAAATGTCGATCTACCACCCCTCTGAAACCACCGCGACCCAGATGAACCCTACCACGGCGGTGCAAACCCTAATCGCCGCTAACCCTAATCGCCCCGCCACCACTGTCACCATTCCCTTTCCCCGCTTCATCTGTACAGCCAGCCCCACCTTTTTAAATCGCTAATCCTAAATCCAAAGACACACACCACCGTCCGCCCCCATTTTTCGGCGTCGTTTAGCCAAGCACCGGAAAATGAAGACCTTGAGAAAAAGGAGAAGAGAAATGGAAGCGCCGGAAAGTGAAGACTGCGTAGAAGTGAGCTCGAGAAGATGGAAAAAAAAGAAAATATTTGGGGTTAATAGGCAATAGGGGCATAACAGTCCTTTCACATTTTCTAAATTTTTTATTTTTTATATCAAGGGTATAATAGTCAATTCATAGAATTCTGGCCAAATTCAGGCCTCCGTGGTTATATCAGCACAATTTGAGCAAATCATAGGGTTACAATAGCACTTTCTGATCTCGAAGGATTGATACATATGACCAAAACATATGGTCATATGAGCACTTTACTCTAAAAACATATAACCCACATCTTTTTATGCTTTAACCCAAATTTGTTCCGAATTCTAATTGCTTTAACCCGCATCTTTTTATGGTAAAATTACACTTGAGTCCATCATCTTTCCAAACTTAAGACCAAAACCAAGGTTATATAAGAAATTTTGTAAAATTGAAAATTATATCAAAGAATTGGGGTTCTAAAAACACTTGAATTTTTTTTTTCAGTTTCAGTTTTGGCTAGAGTGGTGTAAAAGCTCAATTTCTGATTATTTTATATATGAGGACATGTATTTCTACTTCCTCCCTCTATGCCATTTTTTTTATTTGTGGCACATTTACCTTATTGGGATTTTTGTTTAAATGGCACACTTTTCAATTTTGATAAGATTTTTTCAATTTTATTCGCTCATTCCATTTTTCACTTTCTACAATTAATTTCATTTATACATTTATTTTATCTAAATCCAAAGGCAAAGTCTTGGGAAAGACGGTCTTTCCATAGTCTTATGGAAAGACGGAGTTTAACTAAAATAATAAAAGGTAAAAGGTCTTAGTTGCAATATTAAACTTTTAGTGTGTAACATGTAGTAGTTATAAAATTTATAACTCGGTTCATGCAACCCGAAAATTTTATCTCCATTTCTTCTAATTTACACTTTAAACCTTGGTCTTTCCATAACTTATGGAAAGACCGTCTTTCAAGAGACGGACTCAAATCCAAATACTTATACATATGCTGCCACAAATTATAAAAACGGAGGAAGTATTTTTCATAAGACGGCCTAAGATGAGTGTTTTTCCATTGTTCTTGTAAACGTCATTATCATCTTTTCAGTTTCATTTTTTAAAAGTAATTTATATCTCTCATTATCAACCCATACTCATTCCAGTTTAGGTTCTTTCCAACTTAATAAAGTTTAGTTTAATTTAATTTAATAATTATTCTTATTTTATTTTCATAAATAAAATTTAGCCCAATTCAACTTCATATCAGATCAAATGAAAATGAATAGCAGAATTCATTATTATATTAGCTTTATTTATTTTTTCTAGATTTTTATGCCACTTCAACAAGTGAAAAACACTGATGGTATGGAAAGGATATAATTAAGATGAGATTGCCTGCCTAACTACTTACTGAGAGTAATCTGGGACGGTGGTGTCAAAATGATGACTTTTTGTCCGATTAGTTGTCAACTAATCGGCCCTGGCGTCAATGTATTATGGATTAACGTTTAAAATTTTTGAACAAGTTGGCCGCTTAATTGCAAGGCGATGCCCTCGCAGCCCCATCATTCCGGCAGCACAGTCAATGGAGGGGTAAATCACATCATCTGAGGGTCATGCACTGGTCCACGATTTATACTGGTGCCCACAAGGGACCCCGAAATTTTCACACTGCGACTGCCAGGAATTGAACCCCAGTTGTGGAGAATGAAACCAAACACTTAACCACTCGACTGATCGTGTGGCTGCATTGGCCACCTAATTGCGTTGAGACAGGTGGAAGTAATGTGCCTGCGCATTCTTAATTGCGTTATTAACTTTAAATTAATTTGTTAACCAAGTGGCTTGTGGCTGTTTTAGTTTGAATAACGTTAGGGGTGCAAATTAGCAGTCTTATATTGTCACACTTTTCATAAGTATTCAAGAGCAAAACTAATGGGTGATGAGTTGGGTACGCAAACCACCTTTATAATTCACTAGTCAGGAAAGAATGTGCTAGAACTTTTATTAGTGTGGTTGGATTTATTTTTCTTCTGATTATTAAACTTCAATGAGAAGATTACAAAGAACGACCAGACCAGATTTAGTGAGAGAGAGAGACACACACACAAACGGTCCAAATATTGTTACGTCCAACTTTAGTGGGAACAAAACTTTAGATGGTAAATCGTTTGCTATAAAACGAAATAGAAGACAGACTTTTGAAGATTAGTACTGCTTGCTCAAAACAAAACACGAGACAAGGAATGTTTGAAAATTTTATACCACTGATCAAATAAGCGGGCCATAAATCATTAATATCCAAACTCAGAAACACTACAAAAGATGTGTTTTGGATTGTTGAAACGATCCCTTCAAATGGTTTGACCCAGCCAAACCAAAGGCAATTTCTATAATTTATCAGATATTCCAACCACTAATGTAAAGACTATTAGAAATATGTTTGATTTTTAATTAAATTTTAGATTGATTATGAGACAAAATTAACACTCACTAGCCTGAATAGAATAAACATTATTATGCTTCTAGTTAAAATAACGAGGAGGGACATTTCCAGTAAAGGAACAATACATAACTGTTAGAAACAGAGAAAAGAACACACAAAATCATGTTACGAAAACACAGACCAGAGATTTGGGTTTACTATACATTCCTTCGTAACACCAACACTCTAGAGGAAAAACATTTTGAAAACATGCATTATAATCAAACAACTTTTATCTGCTGAATCTGTTTCAAACACGGTGAAGAGCCACGCTGCAATCTCATCTCCGCCAACCAGGAAGCGCCTTCTCTGAATTGCGACCAAAACGCGTGTTACAAAATAGTGCACAGAGAAAAGCATGTGATTTTAGCAAGCTAAACATGACCGATAAAGCTGTTTAAAGTTACTTCAGTTGCATAAAATTGACAATCTTACCGTCTTTAGGAGCCAACTGTGTTTTGTGGCTTTTGCTTCCTCCTTTCCCATTAGCTTGTGCTGGCTTCTGCAACCTAGGTGATATAGAACTTAGTTTGCCATTGGCTGGCGGGGGTGGGAGAGAATGGCGGCGCACATTACCATTTTCGAGACCCTCTTCAATTAGCTTAGCGGCCGCTTGTGCTCTAAGTTTAGCTTTGGCAGACTCAGTTGCAGCCATGTAGCTTGGCAAGCTTGAAGTGTTCTGTGATGTGTTCTCGGGATATTCCTGCTTCGTGGGCAGTGATTTCCTCCTCCTGGTTTTCTGGTTTTCCTTACTGGTTTGCTCGTCCTTCGTGCCTAAATCCTCCTCTACAGGTGCTTTGATCTCAACTTCCGGATTATTTTCAACGGGAGGTGGTTCAACAATAGAAGCAACATATCCAGCTTCATCCATAATCAAGGGCTCTGTAGGTGCTTCTGTTTCATCCACTTTGTCAGTAACAACCAGATCACTCGTCTGCTGCTCAGAAGGTTTTGGAGTCTCTGATTCCATAGCATCAGAAATTGTAGCAGTTGTGAATTTTCTAGCATTTTGCAGAGGTTTCTCGATTTCTACCTCGGATTTTTCAGGAAGAGGGGTGGCCGATGAAGTAACTTTTCTTAAGCTTCGCTTCACCCTCTCCAACTCACTTTGTGCCTGTTCTGGTTGCACTTCAGCCTGATGATTAACCAATTTCCGTGAACTGCGTTTAGGCTTTTCAGCTTCCAAAGCACTTGAGGAATTGTGATCACCATTAGCTACAGCAGAAACCTTCCTAGTTCTCCTTGATTTTCCTGGCTCTATCTCACCAGTCGGTTTAGCTTGTTTAACTAGGGATTTAGAATCACGGGCCTTTCTGAGAGGCATAAGTGGCTCCCAAAATCGTAAGAGTGACCACCTCTCAAGCCAATTCCAAGCTGCATTTGGTTCATCCATGTCATACTGAAGGCTAAGAGCCATGGCAGTTGGCAGCGAAACAAGAAGCTAAGCAGGAAAAAAAAAAAATCCCCGGAAAATGAGCTCTCTAAAAATGACGTTAAAATGTGCATGGTGAGAGATAAAAAGTTACGATTTACCTTGCGGGCAAATGCATTCGCTGCCAGCTTTTCCGACCTAGAAACTTTGTTAACTTGAACCAAGTTTACATGGCGAGAGTCCTGCAGTGGCAAATTAGATTCACATAATAGACTGAACACACTCATAGATCTTTTGCTTCAAATAGTAAGTATTCGATGGAAATATAGGGGAATAACTGAAGATCAGTAGCCAATAGAGGTGTGTGTTTTAATATTGAAACTTTTAAGGATCATCCGCATCTCAAAAAGTTTTTTAAAAAAATTCATGATTGCAAAACTGTATGCGTTCATTACATAATAATAACACCTGTGGGTGATGATACCATCAGAAACTCAACTGAAAATGCATGTAATAGAAGTACTTGAAATCACGGGAGTCAGACAACACGAGGTGCATTAGGACAAACGATAGTTCACAGAATTAGAAGAAGAAGAAGAAGAAGAAAATAGGACTCAAAACCCACTGTACCAAATTATATCTCGAAAGTTTGATTGAAAGAACAAGGCACATAAATTTCAGGGTCAACCCCACTATACATTTCAATAACTGCAAAGAAAGATGATGTAGCCAATGGCTAATGAATATTTCTCCTGATATCAGGAGAGCTTTCCGAATATGTGCGTGTGTGTGTGTGAAGAGAGAGATCCTTGGTGGGAGATGATGCATTACCAGAATCTCCTGCAGCCTATAGTTTTGGGGCAGTTGAAGATCAGGATTTGAGAGCCTGACCCTTCGCCCACGAGCAAGGGCCTGAAGCTTCACAACTGATTGCATACAACGCAAAGTAGCTACAGCCTGCCGTCTCACCAAGTGCCCCCTGATAAGAGCTTGCAGCCTTATGATTCCCTTTAGAGCCCGGAAAGCCCGACGAGCCTGTAACCACATATGCTCGTGAGTCAAATAATCCTATTGTAGCCAGTACACAGTAAAATTCACCATCAAGCAGCTCAACACAGAAAATTCATATTGTAGTAGTTTACCATATTAAGACAGAGCCGCAACATAGAAAAAAAAAGGGCAAAGAGTAATTCATTCATGTGCTACAATTAATAAACAGATGTATGGTAAAGAAAGGGAAGTAAAAGGCAAACGGATGGCATACACTCCGGAGTAGTATAAATCAAAATGATAAGGCTGCAAACAAATAGCAGTATCAGAAAAGTCACCATAATGTTAGATCAGGTGAGAAGTAATCAATTAATACCAAATAGCCTCTGAAAGCAGCTTGAGCTTTTGTAGCAGCCTCCTTAAATTTCAGCCTCTCTGCATCATCAGTAGGATATAAACCTACATTGTCAAGCAAATCGCCGCCTAATTTTGCAGGTTCTACTTCACCTGGTGAACACTTCTCAGCTTCCCCCGTGCCACCCTCTCTAATTGTGCTCTGAAATGTCACATCTGAGATCACTGGTGGGCTGACATCAAAATCCCCAGGCGCTGCCTCAGTGGTGGTCTTCTTCTCCACATTAGCACCACCCTGCAGAAAGGATAACCTTTTCAAGTGAATTCATATTAAATATGGGAAAGTACGCTTTGATTTGAAAATATGACAAATAAAAAAAATCACTAAATCAAGTGAGTGGAGCCATTTCAAAAAGGAACAATATCACAGATTCCAAAAGATGGGCTACGGCCAACAGCACAGTTCATATGCAATACTTCCTACTAGCAACCATTGCAGACGACCGAATTGAGAGTTTTGAACTGGCTTTCAGAACTTTGATGAACGAGATCAGATACTCCAGCATGATAAAAGAATAAGGAAAAACAATGTAGGTACCGTAGAGAGCTCTCTTACTTTGGATAGGTTGGACTTAGAGGATTTCTTCCCGAAAAGTACTGTCTTGATCCATTTTCCAGGAGATTTTCCCATCACTGACCCCGGAATATAAATAGTAGGCAGAACTCAACTGAACCCCTGAACATAATTAACAATCACCAATATTAACATCAATACATTTTTTTTCCATGCAAGGAAAGATACCGAAAATTCCCAAATCAGCAATTCAATAACTAGCCAGTACTATGCAGTACAATTTACCATCAAGCAGCTCAACTATCAATCCGAAAATTCCTTAATTGCAAAACAAACAGCTCAAATCACTATTTACTCCACAACATTCCCAACTTACCTGGTAAAATAAGATCCCAAACCAAACAAACCCAATAAATTCACAAACATAATCACCCACAATTCAGTAAGATCTGCATTGACCCCAAGCAAGACAACACCTTTACACAAGATAACTCGCTAGAGCAAAAAAATCCCAGCAAAATTCACCAAAGAAACCAGCAAATACCAGAAAGATCTGCACTAACTCTAACCCAAAATGCTCACACCAAGCACATGCACAATCAATAACTTCCACACAGGAAACCGAAAGCGCGAAGCTCAGATCTGAGAAAGACCTGTGGATTAAGAGGGCCAATCAGCAACCAGAAGACCCCAAAACTAGCATTCCTGAACAGACAGCAAACAATGCAGATGAAGAGACAGTCCTGGTACTAGTTCAGCAACAACAAAAGAGGAAAAAATCAGGTGGGAGATTGACTGAGATGGAAGTAAAATGAAAATTAAAGACACCCCAGAAAATCAAAATAAAGAAAAAGGTCCATACCATCAGAAATGAATAGCCTCGTGAGAAATGGACCCCGCCACCGCCTTCAGCTTCACCTCTTGCAGACACACGCACTAAATGGGGCGCTGTGTGTTTCAGGTATTATTACAGTATGCACGTCGGAGTATTATCGTTTGTTGTTCTGTCGCTTTTGGTAGAGTTGGTAAATACCACCCCCGGGGTTTTTGTATTTCCCGTTGCAGTTTGGCCCTTCGAATCTGATATTTTAACGGTTACGAAGGCATTAATTCGTGTAGTTGGGGGTGTTTATTGTAAATACACGATAGATGCGGGGCGGGAGTGAAGTTTATTTCAGTAGAGGAGCAGTTAGCAGATGCGGATAGAGTTGAGCCAGTTTAAAAAGCACACGAACCAAAAAAAATGGAACAGCGAATTATTGGTAACCTTCCTTCTTTTTTTCCTTTTAAAGCGTGTCAAAATGTTGGGAAAGACCGTATTTTATAGGTTTATGTATAGTAGTTAGAAAGTTTATAACTCCATTTATGCAATCCGAGAATTTTATATTTATTTCTTCTAACATGCATTTTAAACATTGGTGTTTCAATGACTTATAAAAATATCGTCTTTCAAAAAATTGACTCTTCAAATTTCAAAAATAAAAAAAATAGCAAGCAATGCCTTTCCTTTGGTGAAATAATCATCTTACCAGTGATGTTTGATTGTGTACTTATTACGCCATTAAGCAAGTTGTTATTACTAAGTAGATTTAAAGTACAACTGCACCATAATGTTGCCATTAGTTGGTATTTTGAGGGGACAAATGCAAATAATAACACTTCATATTTTCCATCCAATTTGCACTAATCTGAATTGATAGAAAACTGCTTGAATTAATGCCTAATGGGATATACTTCTATAATTTCACAAAAAGTGTTTTATAGTCTTTCTGTGTCTCTTTATTTTCCACAATAGAGTTGGAATGCTTAAATTTATGATAAATAAAATAAGTGGATGTAATTATATTTTAAAAATATATATAATAAGTAGATAAAATTAAAGAAATCTATATGTGCTAATATAAAAAGAGCAATGCAATACAATAAAATGAGTTATTTGATTAGTATTTTTAAAATCAATTTTCCCTTCAATGTGTCTAAAAGGGTCTTATGTTTTTTTTAAGTATTTTTATAACCCTACCTAGTTGACATAAGTGTCAATATAACCTTTCAATATTCGAAAATGTCAATATAACACTATCTAGTCAGTGAAAGTGTCAATATAACCCTCTCCGATAACTTTTAGCCAAAATTTTATAAATATACATGTTTGCCCTTCTGGGGAAAAATACTAAAAAATAGGAAATGACGTTATTACCCTTAGACTCATCAATACTCCAATACCGCCAGACCGCCGCCGGAAACTTATAGGGTTATTTTAACACATTCCTAAAACATATAGGGTTAAATCAGCACATTCCTAAAACTTATAGGGTTATATCAACACATTCGTAAAACTTATAGGGTTATATCAGTACAATCGTAAAAAGTGTAGGGTTGTATCAGCACCCACTATAGAATATAGACGTTATAATGATATTTTGTGTATTTTGTTGTGTTTAGTCTGGGTTGATTATTGGATGATCTTTGGCGTTGTGTGTGGTTATTTTACCGTGTTTTTCAACCTAGGGGTTTTAATGTTGATAAGTTTTGAAATGAGACTATGATATGTGATAATGGTGTTTAATATGAATGATGGTATCATAATGTCGGATTTTATTGTGTATAAGATATTGTTATTGTGTGATAATGGTGTATAAGATGATGTGATCGTCCGTTAAGGCCAGTCGATTACCGCACACTTAACGTTTATAATATGTGCTGATATAACCCTATAAGTTTTAGGGATGTGTTGATATAACCCTACAAGTTTTAGGATTGTGCTGATATAACCCTATCAATTTTCATAATGTGCTGATATAACCTTATCTGTTCCGGTGGCAGTCCGGTTGTGGTCCAGCAGCGGTTCGGTGGTGGTCCGGCAAACTATAAGGATAAAATTGTCCACCTAATTTTCATATTTTGTCCAGAGGGTACTTTGATCAGTTTACATAGAGTCAACACTGAAAAATCAAAGTCAATGTCGAAAATGGGGTTTGAGCGTTATATTGGCGCTTTGCCCTTTATTTTAAGACTGAGGTAACCATTAACCCTTCTAAAAACAAAGTAATATTGTTAATGTAACAAGATAGCAACATTAACTCTGGATGGAGTACAGTTAATGCGATCCGACTGCAACTATGCAGATTTTAAAGGGTTTGCTTTTGGAATTGGGTCTTTGTTTTGGGATTAAAACGCGAATAGGTTGAGGACACATTCGCTGAATGCGTCCCCATTTTTTCATAATTTAAAAAAAGTAAAATTATGAGAACGCACTTAGCAAATGCGTTCTCATTTTTTCAAACAATAAAAAAAACCATTAATATAGAGAACGCATTGAGCGAATGCGTTCTCCACATTTGCATCTGCAGTCGTCTACTATAACCACAGTTATATTCTCTGAAAAATGCAGTCAAAGCAAAAGATCAATATTCATCCCATCAATTTTGGTTTGTTCAATTGCGAGTATACAGGATTTGATGCCTAGTCCCCTCGTTCTAGTATTTGCTTTTTCTTTGTATTCTTATTGGGTATAATAATTGTCAAAAGGCATCATATGATTTCTTTTAAAATCATATATACAGATAATAGTAAGGGAAGTGACAGACCAACTACCAAACGGGGAAAATTGGGTAGACTAACAGGGAATCATCAGATGTGTTGCTACCAAACGCAAGCCTAAGGTGCTAATAAGGGAAGATGCCTCAAATGAACAAGCCTAGCATTATAAAAGTTAATTTTTTGCATTCCTCACAATACCGATGTTGCGGAGATCTCATCTGTAACTTGTCACACTGTGGAATAATTTATGAGTATGCGATCGCGGTGGTTCTCCAATATCGATATTGGTGCACTAGCTAGGTGTTCTTGAAATAGTGTTCCTAATTATTGAAACCAACCGGATTTCAAAATTCACTATTTTTTTATAAATCCAAGTGAACCAGAGTAATCTTCCCTCTGAAAAAAGGAAAAAGAAAACAGTGGGTGAGGCTAAGGTGGCAATGAAGTTGGAGCGGTCGAATGAGAGAGGAGAGACAGGCTGGCGATAAAATAGTACCGTTGAAGAGTTGAAGTTGAGTTGGCTTGGTGTCTTTGTTCCAGTTATTTGGATTTACTCTGCATCTAAATCCTTTTTTTAACTTTCAAGGACATGGGCCCGAAATGTCGATTAGGTGCACTACTGGATCGGGCCTTCTGGCCCACGCCATCGAGCTCGAGGAGAAAGTGATGATATTGGGCCAGGGTCCTATTTTATAATTGGACATTGGCCCACCCGGTTGTTGTATGACATCGCCAGCATAAATCTTCTGAACCAAGGGTTCCTTCCTCAGAGTAAAGCAAGTGATAGGCTATCATAGTAACAACTATCTATTCAGACATTATCACATGCAAATTATTATGTAAAAACTCAAAGCTTAACCGTTTCGTAAGAGCATCCACAATGGTAACTTCCTAAATCAACTTTTCTTAATAACGATCACTCCTTATTTAAGAAGGACCATCGTGGAGTTTTAAAAACCACTCCTTACTTCTTATTCAAGGAGTAGTACCTCTTCATATGTGCAATAGCAACCAACCAATTATCGACACTTTGTTTTGTGTTTTTAATTAATTATAATTTAAAATGAAAAAGATGTGCTTAAGAAGTGATTTTCATTGTTGGTAGTAACTTCTTACATTTAAAAAAAAAATTGTAATGTGATACTTAAAAAGTGCTCATTAAGTTTACCGTCATCATGGATGCTATAAGCTCCTAACATTAGCTACCGACACCAAACCACCCCTAACTAAACCTACTTCAGTTTGATTAAGAAAAAAGCACTTCAGCAGTAATGGGCCCAAATGACCCCGGCTGACAATGACTTAAAATATTCAACACAAGAAACAAAATAAAATTAACCAATCTTATATATATTGCTACAGGCCCCCTCACAATGCTGAAAGGGAAAACAATCCCTACACGAACATAAGCATAAACATCCCCAAGCATTAAATTTCTCTAGAGGAACAAGTGATTCTTAAGCATTTGATAATGGTAGTCCTTGCACTAAACATAAGTACTTGAGACCAGCATGTTTCCAGAGAATTATACCAAAATGGCAAACTGCAGGAATTTTTATAGATTCCACTGGAGGAAAGTGTACTAAAATTGCAGCGGTCAAGTTCTGGAGCACAAACTGAGAGCTTAATGGTAGGCTCCAAGAACAGGGGAACACTAGCAACACTATTCACAATATTTTATTGCTATTGGACACAAAAATACGAATCAGGTCTAACGGCTTCCCTGGAGGTCGCCCTACCATGTCAATAAGCAAAACACCCGACCTAACCAATGAGGAAAAATGAACAAGCAGATATTAACTAAGCATAATAAGACTGGACACCAAATCTTACAAACGTTCAATAGCAAATCATAACAAGAACGGGACAGGAAAACAATCATACTATATCAATCCCAGGATACAAGACATGACATTATGTACATAGACTCAAATGAAACTATCAATGTTTCTGTTCGGTGAAGAATTAACATTTTGAGTTCCTTACAGGCCATTAATCACATAAATAGTCCATGGTCCAGCTACATCAGTTTACTGATGCATTGATGACATATCCAACAGAAAACAGAGACCTTCTTAAAAGCAGGATGGAGGGATTTTGCAACATCAAACTTAGCTCAATGTTTGATAGTCTCCCATAATTCCCCTGGCAAGGAAATATTAGTCAGCTGTCCAGCTTTGCTCCACTACTTCACGCACCTTCCTGTTGTATTCACGCTTATTCTCACTAAACAGTCGTGCAGCTTCAGAGTTTGCTGGAGAGTTGGGATTTGGGTCGCAAAGAAGTGACTGCAATTATAAGAAAGCATGCAGTCGTGACTGAATTAATATAAGAACAATTATGACAAGGATTATGATTTATCTCGAACCAGAAAAAAACACTTCAGATATCTTCTATGAGTTATTTCAATGTTTACAGGATTCACAATTTCACCAGAGGAAACAGGAAGCCACATATGACATAGAGTTCATCTCTTGAAAGACGGTCTTTCCATAAGTCATGGAAAGACCAAGGTTTAAAGTGTAAATTAGAAGAAATGAAGATAAAATTTTCAGGTTGTATGAATCGGGTTATAAACTTTATTACTACTACACGTTGTATAATAAAATTTTAATATTGCAACTTAGACTTTTTACCTTTTATTATTTTAATTAAAACCCGTCTTTCCATAAGTATATGGAAAGACCGTCTTTCCCAAACTTTGCCTATGACATGTGATAAAAAAACATAGAAACTTCAATAATTCCATGCTGTGTCTAAGTAAGAGAAAGACCTCATCAGCGAAGCACCATGTAATAACAAAGGCACAAAGGGCACATACACTGATACAAGTCATTTAAATTTTGCGACTTAAAACAGTCAAAGGAGGACAAGTACACTAATTTCAAATGCTTCTACCATTGCATTCCTAAAGTGAAACCTCTCTGGCACAAATCCTACTGCGTGATGAGTAACAATTAATTTTTTTCCCCTTATCTGGCTTCTTATAAAAAAAACTACCTATGGGTATATAGGTTCATCGCATGTGTCACTGTCACTTAACCCACTAATCACAGGCATGGCATTATTAAATATCAACATTAAAAAACTTCCAATCCATTGTCACAAAAGCTGAGGAAAGAGGGAGGGGAATAAACATACCTGAATGGATGTAAGTATAGCTGCTACATCATAAATAGGGCTCCACTGATTTTGCAAAATATCCAAGCAAATACTTCCATCAGCGTAAACTGGTCATCAAACAAAAGAAAAAATGACTTCATACATCTGTCGTAGTATAATTATGGTACATAGAATGAGAAACCAAGCAAAAGCACAAAAAAGAAAACAAAGGACCACCGTTTCATAATTTCAACAGTGCCAACAAAGGTCAAGTTTAATTTACTTACTATTTGGGTGGAACATTCTTGAAATGAACTTCACAACTGGAGGCTTGTTTGGGTAGTCCTCACTAAATTGCAGTGTCAATCTAAACGTGCCTATAACAAAAATATAAACAACCAAACCAAACACGAAATACAAGTGAAGCAAGCTGCAACATGATAAAACCAGTATATAAATTTAACCCAACATAGTACCCTTGACAAATAAAAATAAGTAATAGCCAATTACTGTGTGCGGATAGTGATACTGAACTAAAAGTTAACACATGGATATGAGAAAAAAATTGTTCAATCTTAAGAAGGATAACAACAGAAGCAGATTATAGCCCCAAGCATTCCCATGACAACAATTGTGTGAAAAGAGAGAGGAAAAGGAATCATGGTTAAACCACTTAGCCATGTCGAAAACCATGCTGATAGGTTATAAAGATGACAAATTTATTTGTAATAACTGATAGCTGGAGCATATTACCAACAAAAAGCTGCAGTAGATGGGAACACAGAATCATATAGATCTCAATCCATGTAATAAGTAATTGAAGCATTTTAGCCTCACACAAAAAAAGACTTAAAGATTCTGTAAATAACTTTGAACCTTGTCATACATGCACGCACTAAATTCACTCATCCATTGAAAAGACAGACATTACATAAAACCTGAACATAAGGTACTAGCTGATGAGTTATATTCAGATTTTTACCACTAAACAGTGTACAACTAATATCATATTAAAAGTTAAAACTAGTGAAACAGTGGTTGCATGTATTTAACACCATGCAAAGAATCAATCTTCACGCAAAA
The DNA here is from genome assembly GCA_037428765.1 of Rubia yunnanensis. Lineage (NCBI taxonomy): Eukaryota > Viridiplantae > Streptophyta > Magnoliopsida > Gentianales > Rubiaceae > Rubia > Rubia yunnanensis. The sequence continues at coordinate 7,649,301 of CM075069.1, forward strand.
CATGTCTGACAAAGTATACATCTAGTAGCAGATTAGAATTACTGCAGCAATGGGTTTGCAAATAAACATAATGCTGCTAAGGAAAGGTAACTTACCACCATCCCAAGGGGTGTCATCAGGGCTGCATAAAAAAAACAAAGATGTTAGAAAATAAATAGACAGGTATCAAGAGAAAACTTTCGCTTAAGGCGCTGCCGAAGTTGATAAAATTATACTCACCCAAAGATAACAGCGTTCCATAGCATAATATTATTGTCATAAGGAGCACCGCTGATGCCCGCAGGAGGGTCCTGCTGCAGCCGTTTGAAATCCCTCATTAGCCTCTTCCTCGCCGGCGTGGACATCTTTTCTATTCACCTTCTGAGAAACCAAGGATAAGTCAACATAAACCGCAAAAAACAATACCCAAGGCATCAAACAAGTTCCATAATGAAACCCTAGATCTAATTAATTGAGCAAATTCACAACAAGCAGCCTAAATTTATCATCGATCCAACCCAGCCCAATAACACAGAGATGTAATCATCATTCTATCATTCCAGGTGAAGAAACTAAACTTCATAAGAACAAGTACAATTGGAATAGGAATTCCCACGCAAATTCATGAAACATCTGCTCTAGCACGTACCTAGGTAAACACAATATCATGAGAGAAAACAAAGAGGTAAGATAAGACGATCACCGATTGATGAAGAAGCGCGCGGGAGAAGAACAATTGATCGCAGGCGGCCGGCTCGAGGCTTAGTTCTGAGAGTGCGTGTCTGTGTGTGAGAGAGTGAAAAGCTCGATCGATCCTAGTTGTACAGAGGGGGATATTTTAGGTTGGCGTCACTTTTAAGCTGGACAATGGTCACGCTCAACCCCGATTACCCACTTACTTTATATTTTTATTTTCTACAAAAATTTGGGTAATATCCAAATATAATCCTATATATTGAAAAAAGTGCAAATATAACCCTGAGTTATTTTTAATGCAAATATAACCTTAACTATTATACATATGCGCAAATATAACCCTAAAGTCACTATTTCGGCATTAACTGGCCATTTTCGGCCATTGACCGACTGGAAATGACCAAAATACCCTTTTAACCTAATACAAAATTTAAAAAGATAAAAACGCCCCATAAACTACCCTCCAGCCACCTCCAATCCGCCGCCATGTTCACCTCCGGCCATCTCCCGCCGCCAGCCATCAGTCCATCACCTCCTGGCCACCGGTCCACCCCTCCAGCACCACCACAATCCCCAGAATCGGAGAGATGAATTGGAATTGGACCGAGCCTACATCAATCGCCGCCGAAGCTCCTAAACTACCAACACTATAGATGCTTGACCCCAACCTAACTTCAACGATATCTGCAACTATGCCATTGCTAATCATTATGAACGCAAAACCCATTCATCCAAAAGAAACTAAAATTGACCAAGCCATACCAAAATTGAGTCAATGAAAAAATAGCCGTGTATAACCTTAACAGGGGCGCATAGCTCTGGCACGGATTTATCATTTGCTAGTTAGTTAATCTATTGTGAAATGTATGTCTTTCACCAAATGTATCAGCAATTGAAGAACACACCAAATGAAGAACACGCCAAATGAAGAACACACGTGCACCACAACTCACCAAATGAAGAACAAACCTGCACTACCACACGAACCCCTAATCTGTCAGCAATAAGTTCAAGGATGGCTATCCTGGGCATCCAATTTCGCCTTTGGTCCCAGATTGTCAGAAGCACAGTTTCAATTGATTCGGTGGCCATTGAAACTCAGAAGACCGATTACTCCACCGCCGCCCTCCTCCTTTCGCTCGCCACCTCCGCCGCCCTCCACCACCAGACCACCGATTCTCGGCGCCACCTCCCTCTTTCCCTCCTCCTTCGCCGTCCTCCACCACTACACCACCTTCGAGCTGAGACCAATTTCTCGACAACAAACGACTGGAATTGATGGTCGCCGTCCTCCACCACTACACCACCTCCGAGCTGAGACCAATTTCTCGACAACAAACGACTGGAATTAATGGTCGAGCTCTTAGATGGAGGTCTCAAAAGCAGGCTTAGGAATTCCGATGGAGCAGGGCCTCGACGATAGGTCCCGCCACCATCATCTCCGCTCGCCACCCATCATCCCCCTAAAACCTAGCCTGCTCAGCCACGCCGCTCAGATTCCCACCTCCGGGTGAGCCATAGCCGTCGAAATTGGTGAAGAGGATTGGAGATTGTATAGAAAATTGGTGAAGAAGAATTGTATAGAAGTGAGATGAAAAACATCGGGAATTTCAGTTTTATTTTTTTATAGAGGGGTAAATTTGTCTTTTCATCTTATTCCGGCCTCTAACTATCAGAAAAGGTTATATTTGCACATAACCTAAACATCTAGGGTTATATTTGCACTTTCAATTATCGCAGGGTTATATCTGCACTTTCGTCAATTATGTAGGGTTATATATGCACTTTGCTCTAAAAATTTAGATAAAGTCTTGGAAAAGATATACATTTATAGAAAGATGAAATTTAATCAAAATAATAAAAAGTAAAGGTTCTAAGTTGTAATATTAAAAATTTATCATGTAACATGTAGTAGTAATAAAGTTTATAACTTGATTCATGCAACCCGAAAATTTTATCCTCATTTCTCCTAATTTACACTTTAAACCCTGTTTTTCCATGACTTTTGGAAAGACCGTCTTTCAAAAGACGGACTCAAAAATTCAACCGCATATTTGAATAATTATATAAGAAATAATATTATCGTATCTGATATTGTTGAATTTGAAGTACTATACACTAGATAATACACGTACTTTGCGCGGACGTAAATTTAAATATTATTAAATAAATATATACATATTTTTAATATAATTTAATCGATAAAAATATTAATAAGTAATACTTTAGCAAAATAACATTATCGTCGTCAACATTGCATGCATACGAATTTCATAAAATATGCAAAATGATCAATTTTTAAATATTTGACTGTAATATCGTGTCATTGCAAGGTTCATGATAAAAAATATATATTTATGATTATCTCACAATTTATTACAAAAAATTTAAAATATTTAAATTAGATGATAGTTTTTACTAATTAAAGTTTGTGCAATTGAGTTATAGATGTTCATTTTCTTTTTTTTTCAAACTATTTTTTTATATATTATGATTAATTGATAACATTGTGCTATTTTTCGAACAAAAAAACGTTTTAGAGAAGGTCGTTTTTTTAATTAAAAGGTTGGGCATTTGTAGGAGATATTTTATGATATTTTCTGCAATATTATGTCAACAACTTTTAAGGAAATATGCAATAGTGTATTGAATAGGTATATGTAGTAGAAGTTAATATGAAATAGTTATAGGTGTTGGTTTCTTTATAGAATTAGTTTTCTTGCATGTTGGATTATAGATGTAATTTAATATGTTATTTCTATCATAGTTTAGATTCTAACATTATATATTGTAATCATCATTATTAATGAGGGGTGCCAAAGTCATTTATATTTTATCAACATTTACGGCAGCACCAGTGGTTGAACCATGCATGGTTAGATATAATGAGGAGCTCATTTATAATGATACAAAAATATGTATGTTATAACTAAAAAATTGTAATTAGGGATATTGTCAGCAACTAATGATTAATTGATTGAATTAGAAATTGGGATTATAAAATATAATTTTTAAATTTTGATCAAAAAAGACATATATAAATTCATCGTATTAGATAATAAAATATAGTCTTAAATTGTCAATATTTTTATAATTATTAATTATACGGATTAAAGAAGTCAAAATTTGTAATAATTTAAATTTAATATTAAAATAAAAATATAATATACCTCAATGTATTAAATTTTTATGACAAAATCTTGAGAAATACCGTCTTTCCATATACATGTGGAAATATATCCATAGACATATGGAAATATAGAGTTGAAATAGAATTATAGAAAGGTAAAATATTTTAGTTGCAATATTAAAAATTTATCATGCAATGTGCAGTAGTTATAAGTTTATGATTCGATTAATGCAAACCGAAAATTTTATCTTGATTTCTTCTAATTTTCAATTTAAACCTTGATATTTCCATAATTTATGGAAAGACGGTCTCTCGTTAGACAAACTCATTTTTTTAATGCTATGTACTAAAATATGTCATTTCTAAATATTAGTAATTAAAAAGGTCATATAAATAGACAAAGTCTTGGGAATGACCATTTTTCCATAGGCATGTGGAATTACGGGGTTGAATTAAAATTATAGAAATGTAAAAGGTTTTAGTTGCAATACTAAAAAATTATTATGCAACGTGCAGTAGTTATAAGTTTATGACTCGATTAATGCAATCCAAAAATTTTATTTTAATTTCTTATAATTTTCAATTTAAACTCTGGTCTTTCCATAACTTATGAAAACATTGCCTTTCAAGAGACGAATTTATTTTTTAACAATATTACCAATCACATATTGATATGTATTAAAATATGTCACTTCTAAAAATTAGTTAATAAAAATAAAATAAAGTCGTATAAATAGACAAAGTCTTGGGAAATACCGTCTTTCCATAGACATATGGAAAGACATAGTTGGATTATAATTATAGAAAGGTAAAAGATTTTAGTTGCAATATTAAAATTTTATTATGCAACGTGTAATAGTTATAAGTTTATGACTCGATTAATGGAATCAAAAAAAATTATATTGATTTCTACTAATTATTTGCAACATAAACCTTTATCCTTCTATAACTTACGGAAAGACCGCTTTCAAGAGACGGACTCTACAAAATATTGCAAATAAAATTTACAAATTGTTAAATATATCACTGAAAGTATTTACAATAAAATCTTGGCAAAATCTTGGGAAAGACGAGATTTAATTTAATTAGAAAAGGTAAAAAGTCTTAGTTGCAATATTAAAAATTTATTATGCAACGTGTAGAAGTTATAAAGTTTATAACCCGATTCATACAACCCAAAAATGTTATCTTCATTTGTTCGAATTTGCACTTTAAACCTTGATCTTTCCATGGCTTATGAAAATACCATATTTCAAGAGGCGGACTCTAAAATTTTTTAGTACAATATTTAATATTTATATAAAGCATTTTTCTGATTTTTGTGTCAAAATTAAAATTTATTAGGAACACTTATATATGTATAAATAAAAGTTACTCCATCTATTATTCTATATGTTTAACATAGTAATTTTAAATATTATTGTAGGCAAATTAAATTACGGATTGATTGCAGTGAGTGAAAAAAAGAATAAGTATATTAAAAATGATTCACTTATTATCATGAAATGAAATTTGATAATATTAAAATGATAAACCAAAATGGAAAGTGTATCGAATTTAAAAAAATAATATATATATATATATATATATATATATATATATATTGTAAAAAATAAGTATTAGGAAAGAATTCCCCTAACAGGTGGATTGATAATACAAAAAAATGTGCATCCTCATAAATAGGTTATGATTAATTACTCATTAATTGAAAGTATTGAAGTGTGAGAAAAACATTAAAAATGGGGAAGATATTTGCATTGTAAATTGGGGATGACAAAGTCTTGGGAAAGACCGTCTTTCCATTGGTTTATGGAAAGACGTGATTTAATTAAAATAATAAAAGGTAAAAGGTATTATTTGTAATATTAAAAATTCAGTATACAATGTGTAGTAGTTATAAAGTTTATAACCCGATTCATGCAACCCGATAATTTTATCTTCATTTCTTCTAATTTGCACTATAAACCTTGGTTTTTCCATGACTTATGGAAATACCATCTTTTAAGAGATTGACTCATTGGAGATTGACTTTATAAAATTTCAATTACTTTTAGAAAGTGATGAGGAATTATGTGTGAATGTGATGTGGGAAGAGTATGTGCGAGAGACATGTGACAAAATTGATCTCCTTTAATATATAATGCCATGTGCCAATGCACGGGTTTATGAACGAAAATGAAAAACATAGCATAATTTATAACTCTAATAAGTAACAATTGTATATGTGCGAATTATACACGAAGCATTATTTAAAATAAAATTATTTATTAATTTTTATATTTTTTGATATATTTATTTTAAAAAATTAAATGCGGGGTACCATTTAACCAATAATTTACTCTTTTAGTAGAGTTACTGTATTAATTTTCATCAATTTCCAAGAAAGGTATTGAAATTGAAAAGTAAATAATGTCATATTAAAATATTTTTTTAAGCCGACGTGGCAAGCTTTGGTAGTGTCACTTGTTAAAATTTAGGAAAGGTGATGTGGTTAAATGTAGAGATCTCATTTGATTAAAAAGTTGCTCTTTTAGTACTCCCTCCGTTTTTTTTTCATTGGCACCTGTCTTTTGGTGTTAGAATTGAGGAGATGCTAAATGAATGGATGAAATTGAATTGAAAGAAGAGAAAGTAAAATGAGTGGATGTAAAAACCTTAAACTAGCCCAAAATAGCAAGTGCCAATTAAAAAAAAACACCACTTTTAGTAAGTGTGCCAATGAAAAAAAAACGGAGGGAGTATAAGTTATAAACTATAGATAGTTAATAATATTAACAGTCCAACATGTATTTCGAAATGTGTACAATAATGTTACATTTAGCTCAATACAGTAAGGGTAAATCAGTAAAACTGAGCTAAGGAGGAGCTGGGAGCACTGTTGGATTTCTGTAACAGAATCAGGTGGGGAGAATATGGTTGCAATGGCCAAGTAAAGCTGCAGCTAAAACCAAGTGGAAGAGGAGAATAAATAGTGACGGAGAATGCATGATGCCCTTCATTCCAATTTGTTAGCAAATATTGGGATGAACACCAGCTTCTCTCTGGAATTTCCCCCGTATCTCCTCTCTTCTTTCGTTTCTGTCTTCTTCTTCAATAAAATTCCCTTGTTATCCTCTAGAAATTACTGTATGCAACAAATGATTGGGTTGTAATTTGAGTTGGGACGGAGGGAGTATTACAAGGGTGCTAGAATATTTAGTGAGGGGTGGCCCATCTATTCAAAACCAAAACTATTAATTGGAAAAAATATCTAATTGAAAAGATAAAATTAAGAAAGAAGGTCTAAAAATTAGAAGTTTTATTGCAATTGTTTATTTGGTTCAATGGTAAGTGTTAGACCAAAAAATTCATTAGTTTTGATCAATTTGTTAGTTGAAGAATTTGGAGAGCGGAAATATAGTTGATAATTCAAAGAATAATAAGAGTATATTTTTTCATTGTACCTTCGTCTTTCGGATCAAAAATTCTTTTTCATCTCCATTATCTCTCGCTGTCAAGCAGATCATAAACAATCGAATACAAGATCAAAATAAATTTTCTGGCCTTGAACGAGCTCGAACATAAATACAATATTTTTAAGAGCTCGAACTTGAGCACATCGCTGCTTGATCTCGACTCGATTATTTTACACCCCTAATTTGAACTAATGAATCTTGGCAATATATATGGTCTCCTGCGTCTATCTAAGCATCATTTCAAATGTTGATTATTCCAGAGGCAAATGAGAGCCACTGTCAAAGGAGATTGACTCAGTTTCTTAAACAGAACAGTACTTTCTAATGGCTCTACTACCAACGCTCTGGAGTGAAACCGGTAGAAAATGGTTTCCCGCCAAGGTGGGAATTTCCATTGATTTCCATCCCGGCTGACTACAACTGAGTGCGGCGTTATCACTAATGGTCTTCAAAGCCACCACCAAACCTCGAAGGATGTGCAGTATAGCTCTACCGATTTCATCTTCGCGCATACCATCAAGAAAGTACCATCACCAAACCTTGAAGGATGTGCAGTAGAGCTCGGCCGATTTCATCTTCCCGCATATCTTCAGGAAAGTATTCCGCTACAAACTGGTTGGGAATTTTCCAGCATTTCATTTTCAGTTGGAATCAAAAGGGGAGAGTAGATATCCCGAACCTCCTGCGCTGCTTGGACCTCTTGACCTGTTTGAATCTCCAGATCAGTCATTCTTAGTGTGGTGATAGATTATGAAAAATGGATCTATGGCCATCTAATATGATTTTATCAGGTCAAACTTGAAATATAGTACAGTTTTTTTTTATGATTCTAGAGTTGTAAATGAGTCGAGCCAAGTTCGAACCACTAGCAAAAATATTTCGAACTCGAGCAAACCACAGCTCGAGGTTGAATTTGAGTTATCCTTAAATGTACTAAGTTGGCTCCATAAGCTCGACGAGCATGGTCAAACTCTAGCTGAGTCAAGTTTTGACTGAGCCGCTCGCGAGTTGCTCAGTTCGTTTACACTCCTAGATGATTCCATGTCTAAGAAATGCATTGGAAGTTGAAGGCAATCCATTTTTCCAATGTCTCCCTAGATGCTTTTTGGGAGTACTTATCTATACTATATACTAAAAGAGCAACTCTTTTAACGAGTGTCACATTTAAATAGGCCCGTCAAATGGGCCGGGTCACCCAATGAATAACCGTTATCAACTTACTATTTTCACTTATTAGCTAAGACTTTATTGGATATGACTCTTTGGTTAATGGATATAATTGGGTTGTAATTATTGGGTTGAGCTGGGTTAGATAACAGATTACCCGTTGGATAATTTTTGGTCGGGTTGAGTTGGGTTGGATGACGGGTGACCCGTGAATAATTTATAATTTTAAGATAACATTTTTTTCACAAGTTTGATCACGAGTGATTTAATTTTCCCCGACATATATAATCATTTCAGAAACGATCAAATTCTCGATTCATCATATTTATTGATTTCGGTCGATTTCAACTTGATCCAATTAAAAATTGATAAATAGTCCCAATGGAAGAAGTAGTATTTAAGAACCTTTTACTAAATTAGAAAAATCTCCTCCAAAAAATATGAATATTTTAAAAAATATTTCTTTTTGTTGAACATAGGAAAATAATAGATGAAATCTCAACATTTCGTCACTTGGGCAGGGAGTTATGATAATTGGAAAATACAGCTCATTATGGCAATTAAATGTGAGACTAATTGAATATGGCTATAATTGGATATGGCAAACCTTTTATGCCAACATTTATCTGCTGGAAACACCTGATATCCATGGGTCAAAATGAAAATTTTCATTGGGTTGAAACTAAATGACCCATTGGGTGTGAGTCATAACTGGGTCAAAACTAAATGAATCATTAATTTTGTTTCACATTTTGTTCTTCGACCCGCAATCTCGCGTTTGGTCATAGATTCCAAAAACCATTTTGTTCTTTTTAGGTTGGTTGTTTTTTTACGTCTAGGAACGAGCATTTTAAAGTAAACTTGAAGCAGATTCGAAGACGCAATTCAAGATGCTCTTTCTTGTCGATTGGAAGTTGTTTATAAGTCAAATGACGATAATTGTTGAGATTTCTTGAATGGATTAGTGGTGTCCCGATCACCTTGTATCTTGCTCTGAATGTAGTGACGTGATCATGTTTTTGTTCCTTGGAGATGTACTTGCATGCCCAACATAGCCAGGCATGCATTTGTTAATTATTCAAGCATACAATCGAAACGCTTAAATTACAAATAATCAAAGCATAAATCATGTTTCAAGTAATGATGGAGTCACGAGTAACACTCGCTGACCTTTAAACGAATGAGTCCCTGACATCGTTCCCTAGGATAAAACCATCGAAGGTAACAATTAACACATAAGAGTTACCTCGGATTCACGCAAGGCCCGAAAGACTATCACCTTGACAGAACACCAAATGGAAACTTCGAGAAAGACAGACAGAAGACTCAAGTTTAGAATATGTAGGGACTTGAGAAATGGTGTGCATTTTCTTTCTGACTTAGAGGCTCTATTTATACTGCTCTAAGAGACCCTAATCATGGAAACATGATATTCTGATTTTCTGTAATTAGAGAAGAATAATCTCCAATTACCAACTCACCAAATCCGAGACATTCCATGAATACTCGAATCAAATCTGCTGGAAAAGGAAGAAATATTTGCACACATATTCTTCATCGTATTAAACATGGTAAACCGCATATTTATTTAAGACAAGATATCTCACAAAATATGGAAGTATTTTGTTCTTATCTCTTAAGAATTACACACAAGCAATTCCATATATACTATGCGGTTGGGCCTTCCAGAGACTTCCATGCGGTCCATACGCATTTTGGACAGTCCAGAGAAAAACTAATTTGGGCCAATTTCCGCCTAATTTTTTCTCTTTTAAGAGTGCCATTTCAAACATCCATATCTCATTCACCCTTGATCCGTTTTGAGAGTTTAAATAGTCGATTTTATAGTACTCGCGGAGGAGAACCCAAAAATGACATCCATTGACCCAAAATCCGTTCGGGTCCCACTCTAAACGAAGCCCACAAAGTTGACGAATTTCAACCTTTTTAACCATCATTTTCCAACAATCCCCCACATGAATAGATATTGATGTAGGAATCAGAACAATCACGTCAGACACAGAGTTTGACTTGATGATATATTCATTTCGACGGCATAGATGCTGCATAGGATAAGTAGGTGTCACCATTTGAACTTTCCCTTGAGAGAGTACACTTAGCCCATTGGTTAGGAAGTAGACGCGATGTCCTTGAACTTCCCCTACCGCTTGTGTGAACGACAATGCACTTCGCACAGACATCTTTCCTAGCCCTTGCGCTTTCCTCGGTTGTGTCCATTAATCAGGCCATGGCACACGCCTAGTTCTGTAATGTTTCTAAAGAATTGCGTCCCAACAATTCCCTTTCGAAGCGGCCACACTTCTCGCTTACATAGGTGATTCTTAGCGTAAGAGCAGTTCCGTAAACTATTGCGCTCTTTCGAGTACTACATACTTGATGCCTTGAATCATTAAAAGCAATTTAATGCTTAACCTCCATTCACATCACCGTTTCTTCATCATAGGAATAAGACAGGGGGTATGAAACCCCCACAGTGATCGCGATGGGTCTTTGCAGTTTAGTTGTCCCTTTGAACCTAGATCTTGGGATCTCCAGTCACATAGGTTGGGTGTCCACGTACGTAACCCACCATTTATTGGACTTAGTCATATTCCTTTCGATGAGTTCTCAACTAACTCTCGATTCAATTTCTTCGTCAAGAAATTAATTCAATCATTTCGTCAAAGAATCACAACTCTTATCATATCGATAATTCTCGTAGAAAGTAGTCATCCAATGGTAAAGTGTTTTTGTCGAGACACACCATCATCGATATCTTTCCCAATTTTTGTCCAACACGATGGACTTAGATTTCTCTATGAATCTAGCAAGAGAGAACCATTTCTATACACAAATCAAGCCATATCCACGAGTCTCTCACACAAATTGTTCCAGTGGTCATTTCTGGATTACTCGTGTATCATCTTACTATCCATTGTAAGAATTGTCTAATGTGCACTTTAATAAGTACTTCAGACTATCAACGACTCTTGAGTTATCTTCTTAAGAGACACCCCACCTTTACAAAAAGGTAACTTATAATGTTTAGAGTCATTCCATTGAATACGACATATCTCCAAGAGACTCAATCATCGTATCAATTTTTCTATCAATGAGAAAATCATCAATTCAAAGACATAAATGACATGATCATTTTCCGTGTCCCTTAGCATATCTACCTTCATCAAACTCATTGATTCAATGTCACTGGCTAAACAACAATTAGTTTGGTCACATGATGGGTCATTTAGGAGCATTGAGCTTTTCATTTTTTCTCTATTCAGATTTTAATATCTAAGTCTCCAAATAACCATTTAGGTCCATTAGATGTACTTCTAGCTTTCACAAAACCTTGATAGCAAGTACCATCACCTTGGACTCATTCTCACGTCTAGAGAACACCCATCAAATACACAAATATACTTACTAATTGTTCAAATCTACTAGTACTCTAGTGATTTGCACTCATGGTAGATCAATCTCTCTATTGATCACCACTTTCCACAAAAATTATTTCATGGAATCTCGTTTCCTTCGTTGGTTTATCACTGATCCTTAATGATTTCATCTATTGACTCTTAAGTCCATTTAAGATAAATCAGGATCTTTAATAGAAACTTCCACAAAATACACTTTCCATAAAGATATATTTCTAGTTTCTGTATAATATTTCTTGTGAATTTCAAGAAATTGATAGCACTTCAACATTGTGCATATCTAGTAAAGATACTGTTTAAGTATTCCTTTTATTACATTCGCAATACGCCAACCCACACATTCGAAAGAACTTTTAGGATGGCTCTATGAGGAGCTTTATTTTCCTCCTTCTTAGGGTATCTTATTTAAAAGATCGCCAGCTAACTTAAAGGCTCCCCCACAACGCTTAATCATTTCTAGCAATGACCTTGCAAATGTCTACATTGTGAATCACATTCCCCAAAGGATTCTATGTATTCACATCATGGTCACAGATAACCTTATATGTTTTCTGTGCATCACTCTATGCATCGCGTGTGTTCAATAATGAATCAAACACTAGGTTATTACCCATAAAATTTCTTTTAGGGCTTGATCCTATCAACAATCAAAACACCTTCATGTATTGATCTTTTATCGTGAAAGTCTCGTTTATTCCTTCAACTCCCTTGGAATTAGAGATAACTAAACATTACGATCTCAATTAATCGTTCTTCCTCGCATGACCAATACCACAACCGATGTAGTATCAATCAATCGAGGATTCGATTAACTCTCACTGGGGCGCAGTGTGAGTTTACCAACTCCACACAATTTCATGCCCATTTTAAAGCTAAGTTTCAGTACAACTGAACTTTAGTTTCAGACTACTCAAATCAAACTTGAGTGTCTTTATGCTCGAAACACATTCAAGTCTATTGCTCGATTCAAGTTTGAGTGCATTGCTAGACTCAATTTCGAGTTTACCCTTTTGGTTCGAGTTAAAGTCCTCCCGACTTGATCAACTTGATTCAAATCTCTCGTGGCGACTTTTTCACTTCAAGTACCTATCAAAATTCATATCGTCGTTGAATTTTTAGGTTTTCGTCTACCCCCCACATTGGGCTGGTTTTATTAAACATCCTCACACGTGTTAAGTTTCTCAAAACCTCGTGTCTTGGGGTTCCTAGACCAAATGTCTTAGGATTCCTCATCTCAGAATTCTAAGGCTTTCCAACCAAAAATCTAGAGAATTGACCAAATGTCTTGGGATTCCATATCTCTTGATTCTTAGATTTTTCAAACATAAATCAAGAGATTTGACCAAAAGTCTCGGGATTCCCATTCTCAGGATTCTTAGTTGTCTCAACCAAGTTCTTGAGATTTTCCCCTCAATTCGTTGATTACAAATAATCAAAAGTTTTTAGCATAGTCATGATAACTCATGCTTTAGGGTTTATACCATGGTTCACAAGAACCAATACCCTAGACATAGTCGTAAACTAATGTTCATATTCACATTTTTCAGGTCATATAAAATGACCAGAATATGTTGAACTTCGAGCCCATATGCTCTATCTGTGCAATCTAACAATTGTCACTCGTGAGCCATATGCTCGTAAACGATCAATCAAGATAGCCAATTATTGGGACAAGCCTTGTGAAACCTTTCATTTGCATAAAAATGGCACTTTCCCAAACAATTAATACAATCATAGCATATAAAAGCATAACCCAATTCTAGACACAACATAGATCTAAAATTTTTGTATATGCAGCTAAATCAAGTCCCTAAATGAACAAGAACCCAATGCCACATACTTCATTCATGCACGAATATATTTCACTCTTGCCGAGAGATGTCACGTTTAAGTGCAAATGAAGTTTACCAATTTTTCGCATGCGATTCTCAGACCAAGTATGTAAAAGTCAAGAATCACTAGCAGCACATTCTCACACAAATATGGTTTAAAATCTTTAACCAACATGAGCAGCCCACACAACCAAATTATTATACCGTGCAATAGGTATTTGTAAATTTGACCAAGTATTTAAGCAAATACTCTAACATTTTCAAGGGCTAAGGAAATTTAACATGTCTCATAATTTCCAAACATATGTACTGCTTTAATGTAATTGAATAATAATGTCTGATCTCATATTCTAAACTCATGGCATATTTTTTTTCCCAAATTTAATCCAATCTTTCATGCAAAGAATCAAATATGATTTCTTACCATACCACCATTTAATCTCATAAGCATGAATATCATGGAATTAACATATTTCCATAATTACGCCATACATGCTCAACTCATTTTCCCACATAATTAAGGGATTAATATAACCAAATCCATTTACTATCAAATTCGATAGCCTTAGTGTACTGGACATATATGTGCACATATTATTCACACAACTCTCTTTGTAACAAAATCATGTTCACGTCCAGATTCACGCAAATGGTTATCAAATATAATTCAAGCAATATATGTATATATAGCATATGCCATGATTCACTTTAATTAACGTGTATACGTACCATAGTTTGCAAAATCGTGGTTAGACTCTTGATTCTTTCATGTTGCCAAGCAAATCCTGTCGTATCTCCATGCCTAGTTTCCCTTCCATAAGAGATATACAACCGTGTATACTCGGATTCACCAATGCGTACATACAAAAGATTTCCATCGTTAAATATATGTACAAATATCAAATATCGTAGTATAATATTTTCAATAATTATACATAACAAATTGCTCAATATGATTTTATTGTAAATAATAAAAACCATTAGCATGCATATTTATGCAATTAGCATGCGTATTAATCATTCCTACGAGCATATCAATATTTAGGCAGACATGCACCTCAATTTCCAGCAAGCAATCATATTCTCACAATTATATTCACAAATATTGCATGTCATCCTTTTTATTTACGGAAAACATGTTTCCGCATGCATATGCACAAATATTGCATGCCATGCCTTTTATTTACGGAAAACAAAACCTGTCATATATTGAGCAATTAACATATGCAAAAATAATAAACTTTTATTAATTATTCAAGCATACAATCGAAACGCTTAAATTACAAATAATCAAAGCATAAATCACGTTTCAAGTAATGATGGAGTCACGAGTAACACTCGCTGCCCTTGAAACGAATGAGTCCCGTCGTGGACATCGTTCCCTAGGATAAAACCATCGAAGGTAACAATTAACACGTAAGAGTTACCTCGGATTCACGCAAGGCCCGAAGGACTATCACCTCGACAGAGCATCAACTGGAAACTTCGAGAAAGACAGACAGAAGACTCAAGTTTAGAATATGGAGGGACTTGAGAAATGGTGTGTATTTCTGAATGACTTAGAGGCTCTATTTATACTGCTCTAAGAGACCCTAATCATGGAAACATGATATTCTGATTTTCTGTAATTAGATAAGAATATTCTCCAATCACCAACTCACCAAATCCGAGACATTCCATGAATACTCGAATAAAATCTGCTGGAAATGGAAGAAATATTGGCACAAATATTCTTCATCGTATTAAATATGGTAAACCACATATTTATTTAAGACAAGATATCTCACAAAATATGGAAGTATTTTGTTCTTATCTCTTAAGAATTACACACAAGTAATTCCATATATACTATGCGGTTGGGCCTTCATAAGACTTCCATGCGATCCATACGCATTTTGGACAGTCCGGAGAAAATTACCCAGGCCAATTTTCGCCCAGTTTTTCCTCTTTCAAGAGTGATATTTAAAACATTCATATCTCATTCACCCTTGATCCGTTTTGAGAGTTTAAATAGTCGATTTTATAGTACTCGCGGAGGAGAACCCAAAAATGACATCCATTGACCCAAAATCCATTTGGGTCCCACTCTAACGAAGCCCAAAAAGTTGACGAATTTCAACATTTTAACCATCATTTTCCAACAATCCCCCACATGAATAGATATTGATGTAGGAATCAGAACAATCACGTCAGACACAGAGTTTGACTTGGTGATAGATTCATTTCGACGGCATAGATGCTGCATAGGATAAGTAGGTGTCACTCTTTGAACTTTCCCTTGAGAGAGTACACTTAGCCCACTGGTTAGGAAGTAGACGCGATGTCCTTGAACTTTCCCTACCGCTTGTGTGAACGACAATGCACTTCCCACAGACATCTTTCCTAGCCCTTACGTTTTCCTCGGTTGTGTCCATTAATCAGGCCATGGCACACGCCTAGTTCTGTAAGGTTTCTAAAGAATTGCGTCCCAACAATTCCCTTTCGAAGCGGCCACACTTCTCGCTTACATAGGTGATTCTTGGCGTAAGAGCAGTTCCGCAAACTATTGCGCTCTTTTGAGTACTACATACTCGATGCCTTGAATCATTAAAAGCAATTTAATGCTTAACCTCCATTCACATCACCGTTTCTTCATCATAGGAATAAGACAGGGGGTATGAAACCCCCACAGTGATCGCGATGGGTCTTTGCAGTTTAGTTGTCCCTTTGAACCTAGATCTTGGGATCTCCAGTCACATAGGTTGGGTGTCCACGTACGTAACCCACCATTTATTGGACTTAGTCATATTCCTTTCGATGAGTTCTCAACTAACTCTCGATTCAATTTCTTCGTCAAGAAATCGATTGAATCCTTTTGTCAAAGAATAACAACTCTTATCATATTGACCTTACGTAGTCAATATCGATAATTCTCGTAGAGAGTAGTCGTCCAATGGTAAAGTGTCTATGTCGACACACCATCATCAATATGGCTTTAAGCTACAAGCTTTACGCTACACCAATACGCATAAAAATGCTTTGGTCATCCTAGGGTATATCTTTCCCAATTTTTTTCCAACACAATGGACTTAGATTCCTCTATGAATCTAGCAAGAGAGAACCATTTCTCTACACAACTCAAGCCATATCCACGAGTCTCACACACAGCTAGTTTCCAGTGATCTTTTCTAGATTACTCGTGTATCATCTTACTATCCATTGTAAGAATTGTCTAATGTGCACTTTAATAAGTACAACAGACTATCAATGACTCTTGAGTTCTCTTCTTAAGAGACACCTCACTTTTACAAAAAAAATAACTCATAATGTTTAGAGTCATTACATTGAATACGACATATCTCCAAGAGACTCAATCATCGTATCAATTTTTCTATCAATGAGAAAACCATTAATTCAAAGACATAAATGACATGGTCATTTTCCGTGTCCCTTAGCATATCCGCCTTCATCAAACTCATTGATTTAATATCACTGGCTAAACAACAATTAGTTTGGTCACATGATGGGTCATTTAGGAGCATTGAGCTTATCATTTTGCTCTATTCAGATTTTAATATCTAACTCTCCAAATAACCATTTAGGTCCATTAGATGTACTTCTAGCTTTCATAAAACCTTGATAGCAAGTACCATCACCATTGGACTCATTCTCACGTCTAGAGAACACCCATCAAGTACACAAATATACTTACTAATTGTTCAAATCTACTAGTACTCTAGTGATTTGCACTCATGGTAGATCAATCTCTCTATTGATCACCACTTTCCACAAAAATTATTTCATGGAATCTCGTTTCCTTCGTTGATTTATCCCCGATCCTTAATGATATCATCTATTGACTCTTAAGTCTATTTAAGATAAATCAGGATCTTTAACAGAAACTTCCACAAAATACACTTTCCATCAAGATATATTTCTAGTTTCTGCATAATATTTCTTGTGAATTTCAAGAAATTGATAGCACTTCAACATTGTGCATATCTAGTAAAGATACTATTTAAGTATTCCTTTTACTACATTCACAATACGCCAACCCACACATTCGAAAGAACTTTTAGGATGGCTCTATGAGGAGCTTTATTTTCCTCCTTCTTGGGGGATCTTATTTAAAATATCGCCAGCCAACTTAAAGGCTCCCCCACAACGCTTGATCATTTCTAGCAATTTCCTTCAATCACCAAATGACCTTGCAAATGTCTACATTGTAAATCACATTCCCATAGGATTCTATGTATTCACATCATGGTCACAGATAACCTCATATGTTTTCTATGCATCACGTAAGTGGTTTCGTTAATATACAAACCCAACTTACTAAAAGTCCGTGTGTTCAATAATGAATCAAACACTAGGTTCTTACCCATAAAATTTCTTTAGGGCAAGATCCTTTCAAAAATCAAAACACTTCATGTATTGATCTTTTATCGCGGAAGTCTCTCTTATTCCTTCAACTCCCTTGGGATTAGAGATAACTAAACTTCCCGATCTCAATTAATTGTTCTTCCCCGCATGACCAATACCACAACTGATGTAGTATCAATCAATCGAGGATTCGATTAACTCTCACTAGGGCGCATTGTGAGTTTACCAACTCCACACAATTTCATGCCCATTTTAAAGCCAAGTTTCAGTACAACTGAACTTTACTTTCAGACTACTCAAATCAAACTTGAGTGTCTTTATGCTCGAAACACATTCAAGTCTATTGCTAGACTCAAGTTTGAGTGCATTGCTAGACTCAATTTCGAGTTTACCCTTTTGGTTCGAGTTAAAGTCCTCCCGACTTGATCAACTTGATTCAAATCTCTCCGTGGTGACTTTTTCACTTCAAGTACCTATCAAAATTCATATCGTCGTTGAATTTTTAGGTTTTCGTCTACCCCCCACATTGGGCTGGTTTTATTAAACATCCTCACACGTGTTAAGTTTCTCAAAACCTCGTGCCTTGGGGTTTCTAGACTGAATGTCTCCTCATCTCAAAATTCTAAGGCTTTCCAACAAAAAATCTAGAGAATTGACCAACTGTCTTAGGATTCCCTATCTCATGATTCTTAGATTTTTCAACCATAAATCAAGAGATTTGACCAAAAGTCTCGGGATTCCCATTCTCAGGATTCTTAGTTTTCTCAACCAAATTCTTGAGATTTCCCCCTCAATTCTTTGATTACAAATAATCAAAGGTTTTTAGCATAGTCATGATAACTCATGCTTTAGGGTTTATACCATGGTTCACAAGAACCAATACCCTAGACATAGTCGTAAACTAATGTCTTCACGTTCACATTTTTCAGGTCATATAAAATAACCAGAATATGTTGAACTTCGAGCCCATATGCTCTATCTGTGCAATCTAACAATTGTCACTCGTGAGCCATATGCTCGTATACGATCAATCAAGATAGCCAATTGTTGGGACAAGCCTTGTCAAACCTTTCATTGCATCAAAAGGGCACTTTCCCAAACAATTAATCTAATCATAGCATATAAAAGCATAACCCAATTTTAGACACAACATAGATCTAAAATTTTTTTTATATGCAGCTAAATCAAGTCCCTAAATGAACGAGAATACATCATGGATCAAATAACCCAATGTCACATGCTTCATTCATGCACGAATATATTACACTCTTGGCGAGAGATGTCATGTTTAAGTGCAAATGAAGTTTACCAATTTTTCGCATGCGATTCTCAGGCCAAGCATATAAAAGTCATGAATCACTAGCAGCACATTCTCACACAGAATGGTTTAAATCTTTAACCAACATGAGCAGCCCACATCACCAAATTATTATACCATGCAAAATAGGTATTTCAACATTTGATCAAGTATTTAAACAAATACTATAGCATTTCAAGGGCTTCGGAAATTAAACATGTTTCATAATTTCCAAACATATGTACTGCTTTCATGTAATTGAATAATAATGTCTGATCCCATATTCTAAACTCATGGCATTTTTTCCCCGTAAATTTAATTCAATCTTTCATGCAAAGAATCAAATATGATTTCTTACCATATCAACATTTAATCTCATAAGCATGAATATCACGGAATTAGCATATTTCCATAATTATGCCATGTAATTTAACATACATGCTCAACTCAGTTTTCCACATAATCAAGTGATTAATATAACCAAATCCATTCACTATCAAATTCGATAGCCTTAGTGTACTGGACATATATGTGCACATATTATTCACATAACACTCTTTGAAACAAAGTCTTGTTCACACCCAGATTCACGCAAATGGTTATCAAATATAATCCAAGCAATATATGTATATAAAGCATATGTCATGATTCACTTTAATCAACGTGTATACGTACCATAGTTAGCACAACCGTGGTTACACTCTTGATTCATTCATGTTGCCAAGCAAATCCTGCTGTATCTCCATGCCAAGTTTTCCTTCCAATAGATACAATCGTGTATACTCGGATTCACCAATGTGTACATACAAAAAATCACCATCGTTAAATATATGTACAAATCTCAAATATCGTAGTATAATATTTTAAATAATTATACATAACAAATTGCTCAATATGATTTTATTGTAAATAACCAAAACCATTGACATGCATAATTTCCATTGGCATGCATAATTTCCATTGGCATGCATAATTTCCATTAGCATGCGTATCAATAACATGCATTCACCTCAATATATTCAGGCTTTTCAGTAAACTGTTTTGACGAAAACCATATGCAATTTTGCATGCCATGTCCGCGTGCAGCATATTTCGTTTGCAAATTTTTGGAATCAATATAATTCAACAAATATCGTTCGTTTCAAGACTGTTGGACATATATTGATTATATCATGCGAAAAATTAAACAACAAAATTGAACGAGCAATTAACATATGCAAGAATAATAAACTTTTATTAATTATTCAAGCATACAATCGAAACGCTTAAATTACAAATAATCAAAGCATAAATCACGTTTCAAGTAATGATGGAGTCACGAGTAACACTCGCTGCCCTTGAAACGAATGAGTCCCGTCGTGGACATCGTTCCCTAGGATAAAACCATCGAAGGTAACAATTAACACGTAAGAGTTACCTCGGATTCACGCAAGGCCCGAAGGACTATCACCTCGACAGAGCATCAACTGGAAACTTCGAGAAAGACAGACAGAAGACTCAAGTTTAGAATATGGAGGGACTTGAGAAATGGTGTGTATTTCTGAATGACTTAGAGGCTCTATTTATACTGCTCTAAGAGACCCTAATCATGGAAACATGATATTCTGATTTTCTGTAATTAGATAAGAATATTCTCCAATCACCAACTCACCAAATCCGAGACATTCCATGAATACTCGAATAAAATCTGCTGGAAATGGAAGAAATATTGGCACAAATATTCTTCATCGTATTAAATATGGTAAACCACATATTTATTTAAGACAAGATATCTCACAAAATATGGAAGTATTTTGTTCTTATCTCTTAAGAATTACACACAAGTAATTCCATATATACTATGCGGTTGGGCCTTCATAAGACTTCCATGCGATCCATACGCATTTTGGACAATCCGGAGAAAATTACCCAGGCCAATTTTCGCCTATTTTTTCCTCTTTCAAGAGTGATATTTAAAACATCCATATCTCATTCACCCTTGATCCGTTTTGAGAGTTTAAATAGTCGATTTTATAGTACTCGCGGAGGAGAACTCAAAAATGACATCCATTGACCCAAAATCCATTCGGATCCCACTCTAACGAAGCCCAAAAAGTTGACGAATTTCAACATTTTAACCATCATTTTCCAACAGAAACTTCCGACCTGCTTAGTCGGCAGGCTAGACTTAGGTGGTGTGATAGTTGTGGAAAGGCTTAGAAGAAGTCAAATAATGAACCAGGAAATCCATGAGCTAAGCAACGTCAAATCCACGGAGTACAATCGTGAATCAGGTGCCTGACTCTTGGACGCTGTAATTTACCTCCTTGTTGATGCCTGTGATGTCGAGCGGACGAGGCCCTGGGGGCGAGAGTTTCGCCTTTAAGCAATGTTAAATCCATACTCATGTTACTGTTGCAAGTATTAGTGTGTAGTCCTTATTTTGTAATAGTTGAAAAACTTAATATTTTATGTCTAGTTTCATGCGTTAAAAAGTGCTCCCTCCGTCAAAAGATTATTGACATATTTATTTTTTTAAAGTCACACTTTTTATAAAATAAATTCAATTTTATAGTTAAATTTATAAATTGTTAAATAAATCACTGAAAATATTTATCAATAAAATCTTGGAAAGGACGAGATTTAATTGAATAAAAAAAGGTAAAAAAATTAGTTGGAATATTACAAATTTATTATGCAACGTGTAGTTGTTATAAAGTTTATAACCTGATTCATGAAACTCGAAAATTTTATTTTCATTTATTTTAATTTGCACTTTGAACCCTGATCTTTCCATGACTTATGGATAGACAGTCTTTCAAGAGACAGACTATTGTATTCCCTTATTATAAACTATTGCATTCCCTTATTATATAAAAAAAACACTAGTATTGAATTGCATATTTAATTCCTTTTTTTCGCTTTACAATTCTTTTATAAATAACGTTATTAATTAGGTACCTTAGTTTTCAGTAAAGATATCCCTTCCGTTGCCGGCGGAGATTCGCGGCAGAACCCTCACCGTGATTTCCAGACAAATGCTTGCCATTACTCTGTAGTCTGTACAACAGTACGCGTCCATGAAACAACGCATAAGCCCTGCCTTAAACCCTCTCGTCTCTTTACAGTGACTGGCTGAGCACTGAAAATGGGGTTTATGAACAGAGTGCCCCAGTTGATGCTCAGAGGCAGATATAGAGCCGGAGCAATTTCATCCCATGGAGCCCACGCCAGCACTTTTAGGAGATTGATTTCACCGTATCAGCATCTGGGGTGGGATCAAAATGCTTCCTTTTGCTCAAACTCTCCCCGCCACAATGCAAGAGAAAGTGCGGCCATTGATTTGAACCAGTTCCCTTCTGACAACATTCGGAATTTCTCGATTATTGCCCACGTGGACCATGGGAAGTCAACGTTAGCTGACCGGCTGTTGGAGCTCACTGGCACCATCAAGAAAGGCCACGGCCAGCCCCAGTATCTTGATAAGTTGCAGGTACTCTTTACTTGGCGGTGAGTTTTTTTTCACCGGTTTTCAAATTAGTGTTATTTGCCAAATTCGGACGTGTTAGTAAGGATTGCTGCCAATGTATCAGAAAATGCACACGTGTAAAATGGTTTTGGTTTGGAGATATGGTTAGGACTTAGGTGACCATTGTAAACCCGGTAAGCCACCAAAACTAATCATTTGGGGAAGTGCTAAAAAGATCCGGAAAGAGACTATAAAGAAGGACATGCTATATTTTAAAATATAACGGAATATATGCGTGTTAACGAAATATGGTGGCGGGATATGATCCTTATAGCCGACCAGATGTAGTGGGATAAGGCTAGTTGTTATGTTATTAGCCAAAATGTAAACTGACATTGTTGTGTCGGGAAAGTGGCATTACCTGCTGATTTTGGGTTTAGTTACTCTACGGAAAATGGTTGCTTTTCACTACTTAAGTGCGAACTGAATGTACCTGTGAGTATCCAGTGGTTATGAATAAAGGGAAGTTTGGCACATCTATTGATGAACTTCTCAAACTTGATTACCATGAGGGGATCCAAGTCAATGCCATATAAGTTGTGCTTTGAATGGTTTTTTGTATTAATTAACATAAGACTTGAGGGCATTGCTAGTTTTAAGGATCAGTAAAGCTGTCAGCTCCAGAGAATAGAAGCCAAGTTTCATGCTTTAATTTGATTTTTGTAATTTGCTTCCACGCAGCTGACCTTTGCTGTTATCGTATGTGATTTATGACTCAACCTTTGTGTGATAATCTGTGTGACCTAGGTAGAGAGAGAACGGGGAATAACTGTTAAAGCGCAGACAGCAACTATGTTCCACAAGCACAACTTCCTTGGTGCGGACACGAATTTCTTACTGAATCTTATTGACACGCCCGGTCATGTGGATTTCAGCTACGAGGTTTCCAGATCATTGGCAGCTTGCCAGGGTGCTCTTTTAGTGGTTGATGCAGTGCAAGGGGTGCAAGCGCAAACAGTTGCCAACTTCTATTTAGCTTTCGAATCTAACTTGACTATAATCCCTGTTATAAACAAGATTGATCAGCCAACTGCTGATCCTGATAGAATCAAAGCACAGTTGAAATCAATGTTTGATCTTGATGCAAGCGATGCACTTTTAACATCTGCGAAGACAGGGCAGGGTTTAGAGAATGTTCTTCCTGCTGTCATTGATCGAATACCACCTCCTCCTGGGAAAACTAGTTCTCCTCTACGTACACTTCTGTTAGATTCTTATTATGACGAATACAAAGGAGTGATATGCCATGTAGCAGTTGTTGATGGTTCCATAACCAAGGGTGATAAGATTACTTCTGCTGCAACTGGTCGATCCTATGATATATTGGACGTCGGTATCATGCATCCTGAACTCAGACCAACAGGAATCCTTTTAACTGGACAAGTTGGATATGTAGTCACTGGCATGCGATCAACAAAAGAGGCCCGTGTTGGAGATACTCTTTTTCACAATAAAAGCACCGTGGAACCCCTTCCAGGTACGATAGTTACCATTAATATGTTACCGTGGTCATTTTAGGACCTGTAAGTATTGATTTAATGTGCTAGATAATTAGTTCATGCACATATTCTGATTTCAGTTATTATTTCTATGCAAGTACCTTTCTAGTCAGATTTCAATTGTCCATCAAGGACTGGAGTCAAGTGAAAGTAACTGTAGCTTTAGCCTCTGTGTGGATATTATATATCATCTACTCAACCTTATTCATTGTTATGGACAGAATATATGTGATATGCTTGGCCTTTGATTCCTGTTGTGTTTGCTCTTGCTCTACTCATTATGTTATGACAACCTTAGGGTGTATTGTGTTTGCTATTTTTTTTTCCTTGAACTGCGCCTGTACCCAGTAATGCTGTCTCCTGACCGAGAGGCGTGGTGGTGTTCTCTGATATTACTAGGTTTCAAGCCAGCAAAGCATATGGTTTTCTCTGGCTTATATCCTGCTGATGGATCTGATTTTGAAGCTCTTAACCATGCCATTGAGAGATTGACATGTAATGATGCCAGTGTATCTGTTACAAAAGAGAGTAGCTCAGCACTTGGCATGGGATTTAGGTGGTGTACCTCCCTTCACCTATGCACCTATGAAACGTTTGAGTTTCTATTAGTTTTGTATATGTCCCCTTATAAATTTTAGTTGTTTGCCTATAGGTGTGGTTTCTTGGGCTTACTTCATATGGATGTCTTCCATCAAAGGCTTGAGCAGGTATTGCTTAACTATTTACATAACCTTCAGAAAATATAAGTAATCATTTATTCATGATAATTTATCTATAGCTAACCAATAGCTCATTAGCTTACACTGAGTTTCAACATTTTATCAATTTTATATTATTCCAAAAGTTACTGCTCAAATATTCAAAATGTGTATGCAGTACGAGTTTTTAAACATGATCTGCTGAGGTTGCAGTGAAATTGTGTTACACAGTAGCTTAAACAATTTATAATGACTTATTTCCACGTCTTGTTTTCTGTATAATAGGAACATGAAGCACATGTTATTTCAACAACTCCAACAGTACCTTATATTTTCGAGTACTCGGATGGAAGGCAAGTTGAAAGTTGTTTAAATACTATCTATGCATGCTTAATCCTCTCTAATCGCTATTGTACCATATTTCAGCAAGATAATAGTCCAGAATCCTGCTTCATTGCCTTCGGATCCTAAGCAGCGTTTGGTAGGCTGCATGGAACCTACTGTGACTGCCACCATTATTATCCCTAGTGAGTAAGCTCTCATACTTGACGCATCCATTTCTTTGCTCCCTGTAAAGTGCAAACAATGTTCCTGTCCTCTTTTTTTTTGTATCAGCTGAATATTTTGTCTGGTTTCGTTATTTACTTTAATCTCCTTTCGAATTGAAGGTATGTTGGGGCTGTCATAACTCTTTGCTCTGAGAGAAGGGGGGAGCAGTTGGAGTACTCCTTTATTGATAGGTAAAGCCATATATTGGTTTAGCTGTCAAGCTCAAATTTTTTGGTTTTGGTTTTGGTTTTAACTATGAAACAAGTTTTCAACTTGCCATCTTTAGTTACGTTATTAAAGGAAGTACTAATCCTTCAATTGTATGTGATGTACAGTCAACGTGCTTTTATGAAGTACTGTCTACCTTTAAGAGAAATTGTTGTAGACTTTTACAACGAATTGAAGAGTATAACATCTGGGTATGCATCATTTGATTATGAGGAAGCAGAGTAAGTTTTTTTCCATCTCTCTCTCTCTCTCATACATATGACACACGGTTAGGACTTGTGAGCACATGTAGGTGCTCATATACACTCCCATGGAGATCTGAAGGGCAGGGGAATTTTTTTTTGAAATTAAGGCATGAGAATTTATATTACTTATCTCAGTTCATGTTACATCAATACCTGTATTTTATAATTGTTGTTTGTATACTGATCAAAGTTAGCTTTATGAACAGTTACCAGGCCTCAGATTTGGTGAAACTTGATATTCTGTTAAATGGACAACCGGTTGATGCTATGGCAACTATTGTCCACAGATCAAAGGCACCACGTGTTGGACGCGAACTTGTTGAGAAGTTGAAGAAATTCATTGACAGGTCAGCTCATTAAAAAGCATTACCAGTACTAGTTTTCTCATATATAACTGCTGTATGTCATAACCCCCTCAGTTTCTGATCTTTTCATCTGAACAGGCAAATGTTTGAGATAACAATACAGGCAGCGATTGGCTCAAAGATTATTGCCAGGGAGACGTAAGTTCCTTGACTAATTTCTGTAATTCAAAAAATCCTTCGGATTTGATTTGATGGATGAGCAATGCTTGATGCTGACTAGCAAAATTGTTTTCTAGGCTTACGGCTATGAGAAAGAATGTTCTTGCCAAATGCTATGGTGGTGATGTTACTAGAAAGAGGAAGTTGTTGGAAAAACAGAAAGAAGGGAAGAAGCGAATGAAGCGTGTGGGTTCTGTTGATATCCCACAAGAGGCTTTTCATGAGCTGATGAAGGTTTCTTGAATAATAGGTTCCTTAACATGGCATGGCAATTCAATGTTTTACTGTGCCTCTCTACTTCTACCTAGCTTCACGGTGGGTACGTGGAACCAGTTTGTAATTTTCAATCTCTCGCCACCTAGTTTTTCCACCCTGTTATACTTATCTAGGTCAAGAGGAATAGTTGAAAGCTGAAGCATTCTTCTTTCACTTAACTAGAGCCTATAGATTGCATTTTTTGTTCTAGCACGTAGGATTTTTGCTCTCCCCATTCACCCAAAACACGCTACACGTGTTATATTAGTTGAGCAAAATAATATCTTTTGTTATCACGTTGAGTTCTCTCCTCAGTTTTGATATGAAGATATAAAATTTTAGATTTGAACATTTATAGAGTGAGTGAGCATTCTGCTAACATCTATTCATTGGGTACATTTCTGAATATGATACAAAGTTTACATGCTGTCTGTAGACTTATAATAGCGTCTGTGTACAAATTGTTCCATGTCAAAACCTGAAAATGTTGATCAATCCAATAACATCTGCTTGGTTTGATCAACATTTTCAGATGTAGTGACAGAGCCAGCTCCCATTGAGATAGAAAATGGTTGTTGAGGTTGTTGCTTAGTGAAACTCGCACTTCCCGTTGCTGAAAATGGTGGTTGATTTAGAAAGCTAGAGGCGCAGCCAGCTTTGCTCGCCGTAGTTTGGTCCTCCAATTTCAACTTTTTGTTCAAGCCTTCTAATTTCTCATTGCCTGCTTGTGTTGTACTTGCACCACCACCACCAACCATTGTTGTAATGGCGGCAGCTATGGCTGACCTGAAACTAGGATCCGAGGTGATTGCTTTAGTTAAAGTCTCTGTCAAAGCCTGTTGAGATGGTACCGGTACAGCAACTTGGCAATTCATCTGCGCAAAAGGCGATATCCCTCTTCCAACATGTTGTAAAGGGCTATAGTTGAAGTTCCCACTGCCCCAAGCCGGGGGCATAGCAGCAAAGTTCAAACAAGCTGAAGCATTCGATCTTGAACTGAACAGATTGCTGAACTGGCTAGATGTCACGGCAGATGTATTATCACTAGTGAGATCCAATGTGATAGTTGGAAACGAGGTCGGAGAAGAGCTGGGCAGGTAATACGGCCGGCTTCTCAAGTTATCTGATGCATTCCACGCGTGGTTGAGGAGGGGATGAGAAGTTAATGATGAAGAAGAGCCCGATAAGAGCATGGAGGCCGCGGCCGACGTGGTGGATGCCATGGCCGTGGCGGCATACGGAAGCGGGTGGTTGTGTGTCCCTTCATAGGTGGTGATCAGTATGGATGTGTCCTGAGAACATCTCTGCACCTGTTTCCTCACCGGGCATGATGTTGCAACAGTACAGCGATAGTATGCCCGCGGGCAGGGGTTGCCTTTCGAGATCTTCTGCCCGTACTTCCTCCACTGGCATCCGTCGTTCATCTATCATAATCTTAACTGATCAGAACATGTTTTTTTTTATAAACCCGTTCAAATTCTCATTTATTAAAAAGAAGTTAAATTCGAGTTATGTGCTTACTGTAGCTGTATCGCATCTGGTTCGGACAGAAACTCTGGCTCTCTTCGCACCAGTTTGAGAAAGGTCATCATCGTCTTTTACATCCTTCAATGGGCTTTTTTCTGGGCTTGGGATGCTGTCCGCGGAATTAAAGTCCAGATCAAGCCCAAGCCCGCCTTCCATTTTCAATGGGCTTGGTCTCTCTTTTGCAGGCTTCTTGGGCTCAGCTACTGGGCTGCTGCTTCTACCCAGGCAAAGAGATACTTGTAGCTCATCTGGTTCTTCTTTGTCTTCTTTTTCTTCAACATGTTCATTGTTTAGGCAAGTTAGGATTTGTGGAGCAACTGGTTGACAAATGCTTACAAAACGCTTGTGGAGGGCATTGTAGTCATTTTCTACTTTCTCTAGAAGCATCTTCAACCTCGAATTTTCTTCCCTCACTTTTCTCATTTCTGCTCTTGCTATTTCAACTTCATCTTCCTACACAAATTAATAGGTCAACTATGTATGCGTACCCATCCATTACATTTTCAATCGAAATTAACTGTTTAGTATCATATTTTAAAATTTATTTCATAAATAAATATATATATATATATATATATATATATATTTAAATTTGTGTTATGAAAAACGTTCATCAAATAAAAGTTGATTTTTATTAAAATATGGATAATTTATTGGAGTCTATCAAAAAAATTCCAAAAAAGAAAAGTCGGTTGGTGTGAATTACATGCGTAGAGTTCATGTAGTAATGATGGTAAAAGATCCAAGCCTTGTAAATCCAATTATGTAAAAATAAACTGTAAAAGTGTAAAGGGTTTCATGATGGAGAAAATTCTTGATCTAGCTAGCACTACAGTAGTGCGCCATGGATGCAATTAGAGAGGATGCATTCACAACACCAGCGCAAACTTACAGTTATTTGTTTTCGTTGATGCAGCAATAAAAAAACAAACAACAATAATAATAATAATTTTTGGTGCTCAAAAACCCACCCGATGATTTTACTGTTTAGTTACCTTGAAAGCTTCTTTGCAGTCGTCGGCGTGTGCTCCGGCAATTGATTCCGGCAGGCCGAGCTTATCTTCCATGGCTTCTTAGAGAGGGAGAGAGATATCACAGTATAACTACTTCTCTTTCTTTAGTCTTCTTCCTCCTCCAATTTGTAACAAAGACAGCTTTCTATCAAACTATTATTTTTTCTTCTGAATTAGCTCATTGGTTTGAAACCGTAGCCAGATATATTAATATTTATGTACCGTCATAAACCCATGTTCTTCGTTCTTACATGGGCAGACTAAAAATGTCAACTTCCAGGCAATTTTGGTCAGTATTAAATGGCCACTCGTAATTATTAATGGCATAGATTACGAATTACAGTACAAATTAATCAAGGAAAGAGTTGAATTTTTATTTTTAAACAGTGATAAATAGGGATTGAAATGAAGAATTCAACTTCAACGTTCGTGACTGACAAATGACCTAGTATGCACACTATAACTAACATGCAATTAACTAAAAAGTTGGAACGTGAAGTACGGTAGTCACCAGATTATTGTGCTAATAAACTGTAGTTTATCTTATCACACTGTGCACAGATCCTTCCTGATCATTGCTTGTTTTCTGTTATGTTCGTCTCGAGAGATGTGTACCAACCCTCGAGGGTATACCACCCCTCGAGAGTATACCACAGAGCGTTGAACCATCCATATCAACTCTCGAACCATTACCCATTCGAGGCATATACCCCTCAAACCATCCACGCCTCGAACATCAATTATCCACTCCTAGAACTATTACCCCTCGAACCATCCACGCCTCGAACATCAATTATCCACTCCTAGAACTATTACCCCTCGAACCATCAGTTCTCGAACATCCAGCACGCCCAACTCGAACCATCCACCTTTCGAATCATTAACCATCAGCTTCGAGGGCTCCCCACCACTTGAAACATCCACCCTTTCAACATTAACCATCTGCCTCGAGGGGTGCTTATTCGAGGCATCATTCCTCGATTCATTAATCCTCGATGCCCTGGAATCATCAACCATCTCCCTCGAGGTATCACACATTGACCCATCAAAAATCCACCTCGCCACCACTCGAACCTCTTCTCTCGAACCTTGTACCACTCGAATCCTCTATTCGAACCCTCTCCACTCGAACGTCACCACTTGAACTTCACCACTCGAACGCTCACTACTCGACCCCTCACCACTTGAACCTCTCCACTCGAACATAGTACCACTCGAACCTCTTCACTCGAACCTATTATAACTCAAAATTCTCCACTCGAACCTCTTCACTTGAACCTATTATAACTCAAACTTCTCCACTCGAACCCAGTACCATTCGAAACTCTCCATCAATTCATTAACCCTCGAGGTCCTAGAAACATCAACCATCCCCCTCGAGGTCCTGGAAACATCAACCACCCCCCTCGAGGCATCACCCATTGAGTAGAGGAGGTTCGAGGGTTCAAGTGGAAATGCTCCGACTATAAAGTTAGAGTGGAGAGGGTTCGAGTGGAGAAATTCGAGTGGTGAGAGTCGGGTGGTGAGGGTACCATCCACCACTGGAGAGAGTACTATCCACCCATCGAGAGGGGTATACCATCCACCACCGGAGAAAATATCATCCATCTCTCAAGAAGTTTGTCAACCAGCTTATTTAAATCTTTGATATTGGGATACCCAATTTTGCTCTGATACGATGTTATAGTAAAATTCAATGGGGAAGACCTATTGTTTGAAATTGAAACATATGATTTCATATCCCAAAGGTATTATGTCTGTACCTGCATGGAAGTTAGGTTGAAGTTTAACTTCTTAATGGATCCTTTGACAAAGTACATTTGTAGGTGTATGATAAAAAAGATCCACCTATATGAAGAGTGAAGTGTAGCCGCTTCAATAAGCCTAGGCTTGGCTTTTAAAATGGGACACGTGTCTCATTCAGGTGGCGACACATGTCCCCCCTAATTTTTTGAAATTTTTTCATTTTTTATTTTTTAGAATTTCATTATTTTGTAATAATTGGTCAGATTAGATCAATATTCACCCTTCGAGGGTACACCATCTACCTCTCGGGAGGGTAACCATCCACCACTGTAGAGAGTACACCTTCCACCCCTCGAGGGTACGCCATCTACGACTCGAGAGAGGTGGACCAGCCCTCGAGGGTACACTACCCCTCGAGAGGTCACACATCCACCTCTCTAGAGTACACAAGGTTTCGAGGGTACACCATCCCTTGAGAGGGGTATACCACTGAGAGCGTCAAAGCATCCACATTAACTGTCGAACCATGAGCCACTTGAGGCATATACCCCTCTAACCATCCACGGCACCACTACTCGAACAATATACCCTTCAACATCAACCATCCACCCCTGGAACATCAACTATCCATCTGTCGGACCATCTTATATCCACTCCTAGAACCATCACCCTCGAAGCATCAGTTCTCGAACATCCACCACACCACCACTCGAACCATCTAACTCTCGAATCATCAACCAACCCTCGAGGGTGTTGATTCGAGGCATTCTCCCTCAAATTATCACCCGTCGAGCCCCTGGAACCATCAACCATCCTCCTCGAGGCATGACCCCTCAACCCATTAACCATCCGCCTCGCCACCACTCGAACTATCTACCCCTCGAATATCAACCACCCGCCTCGAGGGCTGTTGATTCGAGGCATCATCCCTCGATTCATAAACCCTCGAGGCACTGTAACCATCAACCATCTCCCTCGAGGCATCACCCCTCGACCCATCAACCATCTCCCTCAGCACCACTCGAACCATCAACCCCTCGAACATCAACCATCCGCCTCGACTCAAACCTCTCCACTCTAACCTTTATTCAAACCTCACCACTCGAACCAGCACCACTCGAACCCAGTACCACTCGAATCTTCTATTCAAATACTTTCCACTCGGCATTCACCACTCGAACTTTTACCACTCGAACGCTCAGTCGAACCCAGTACCACTCGAACCACTCCACTCGAACTCAGTACCACTCGAACCTCTCTACTCGAAGCCTCCACTCGAACCCAGAACCACTCGAATCTAGTACAACTCAAACCTCCACTTGAACCCTCACCACTCGAACCCATCCACACCTATAGAATACACTAGCCCTCGAGGGTACACCACCCCTCCAGTGGGGTATACCACAGAGAGCGTTGAATCATCTACATTAGCTCTCGAACCATGACCCACTCGAGGCATATACCCCTCAAACCATCAATGACACCACCATTCGAACCATCTGCCCCTCGAACATCAACCATCCATCCCTAAAACATGAACCATCCATCTGTCACACCATCTTACATCCACTCCTAGAACCATCACCCCTCGAACCATCAATTCTCCAACATCCACCACGCACTACTCAGACCATCTACCCCTCGAATATCAACCATCTACCTCGAGACCTTCCTGCCAGTCAACCATCCACCCCTTGAACATCAACCAACCGCCTCGACGGGTGTTAATTTGAGGCATCCTCCCTTGAATCGTCAACCCTCGAGCCCCTAGAACCATCAACCATCTATCTCGAGGCATCACCCCTCGACGCATCACCCCTCGACGCATCTACCATCTGCCTCGCCACCACTCGAACCATCCACCCCTCGAACAACCATCCGCCTCGATTCAAACCTCTCCACTCTAACCTCTACTCGAACCTATACCACTCGAACCCAGCACCACTCGAATCCTTTATTTGAACCCTTTCCACTCGAACCCTCACCACTCGAACCTTTCCATTCGAACTAACTACCACTCGAACCTCTCCAATTGAACCTAATACCACTCGAACCCTCTCCACTCGAACCCAATACTACTCGAACCTCTCTACTCAAAGCCTCTACTCGAATCTAGTACCACTCAAACCTCCACTTGAACTATCACCACTCGACGGGTGTTGATTTGAGGCATCCTTCCTCGAATCATAAACCCTCGAGCCATTGGAACCATCAACCATCCCTCTCGAGGCATCACCCCTCGACTCATCTACCATCCGCCTCGCCACTACTCGAACCATCCACCCCTCGAACATCAACCATCCGCCTGGGTTGGAGTGGTACTGGTTCGAGTGGAGAGGGTTCGAGCGGAGAGGTTTGAGTGAAGAGTGTTCGAGTGGTACAGGTTCGAATGGAGAAGGTTCGAGTGGAGATGATCGAGTGGAAAGGGTTCGAGTAGTCCTGGTTCGAGTGATGAGAATTCGAGTACATCTCTCTACATACACTACCTTTCAACACCGTCGACCTCCTCTCTACCAGCCACCTGGCGGCAAGCCGTGGCTCGCCAAGCCTTAGTGGCGACACCACCGGAGACCACTAGCGCTATTCCCACTCTTCCACTCATCCCCACCTGCCACCACCATCTCCCAACCTTCCCGCCACCTCTACAGCCTAAGCTGACCGCCTTCTCTGCCCCACCTTCGCTGGAGACAACCAAGGCCCAGCCTAAATGACCTGTTTGAGAGGTGGCGCCGCTAAGAAAACCATCTATCCCCTTCTGCCACCACTAAGAACGATAAAGGCCTGGCGAACTCTGCTCCAGCCCCGCCGGAGAGCCCTGTTCACAAAGACCGCTGCTACAACGCCGATGGAGATGACCAGAGCAACTCGCCAGCGGTCCCGAGCTCATCCTGATTCGGCGGAGGCATTCCCTCAAGCAGAGATGTTGCCAGAACAGATTACACCAGCTGCGGAACAGATCAGTAGCAAAAAATTGAAAGCATATCAGAAACATTACAGAAATCGAAGCAACGATGATGGAAAAGACGGCCAATTTTGGTTAGGAAAACTATGAAATTACCTTGTGGAATTGTTCAAGGATAGGAACTCAACCATCTGAGAGTAATAGAAGCCAAAAAAGAGAAGATGCGTGTAATTGGAAAGAGGGCTTGGAGAATTCCAGGAGAAGAGAAAATGTTAGGCAAGTGGTTCAGGCAAATACGAATATGATAATGGAATTTTCTGGAAAGGGTGAATGGTGATGACACATGCCGGTATAAGTGGGAAGGGAAAAAAAGAAAAGAATTAACGACGACGAAAAATACTGTTCATTTTTGGATTCGTACTTTTAAGATATAGAGATCATGTCCCACTTGCCTGCTACCGTATTTGCCAACATGAATAATCAAAACTGTAATCCTAATTAATTATCAGTAATTGGTTATCTACTTCTATAGATTTTTACTGAATGCAAGCCCGAAGAAGGTGGTCCTGTACTGACGTAAGTTAGGATAATTTTTTGTAATGAATGACCATATGGGAGAGACAATTAATTGAGGCCAAATTGAGTCATAAGTTGTTGATTAAGGTTAACGACTGAGACTATTCCACTTGTAAATAGATATTTGTAAGATTAGACATGGGATAAGTCTTTTTTCTAAGTAACAATTTGAAAAACAAATATACATAAGAACACATTAGTTGACGGCAGCTAAGGTCACATTCAAATTTCAAATCTCACTAACTGATATTCATTTTATATTTACTTTACATTAAAATCTTGTTTGGTAGCGATAGACGGCTCCGTCTGTCCCCCGTTTCTGTAGTTAGGTTGACAATATATGGCTCCAAAAATCTGATAGAAGTTAGTTGGTGAATGATTGTCGTCTATGTATGTAATATGGTTTACGACGGTTAGGTTTGAACCGCCATTAAAAGTGTCGTACGATGGCTATGTTGTTTATTTTTTGCATTTCCAAAGGCACTTTCGTAGTCGCAGCATGTGTTTGGAATATAATAAAGTAGACAAGGGCGGTTGAACCACCATCAAACTCTACATAAACCACTAAAAGTTATTTAAAGAAGCTTACGAGGGCAATTGAGACGGAGGAACAGGTTTTGGAAACGCATTAAAGAATGCAGCGGCGGTTGAACTGCGTTCTAAAAAACCTACAAAAATTTACACTAAAAACTACTTTTTTAAGACACTTCTGAGGCATTACCAAAGGAGTCACTGACATCAGAAGTGCATTTTTGAAGGCATTTCGAATGTAGGAACTGGTGCCAGGAGTGTGCTAAAGTAAGAAACTCTGAAAAATATTCCACCTTTGTCCTTCCTTCCCAGCGGCCGCCATTTTTCTTTTACTTTGTTTTCTGTTCTTCTATCTTTTCTTTCTTCCTTCTTCTTCCCCTCCTTCTCCAAATCTAACACTTTCTCCTTTTCTTTTATAATTCGACTCCGCAACGGTGACTTCAGATTTGAAGAATGTGGGATAACAAACTTCAATTTGTCATAGTGACTTCATCAATCGCCGTCTAAAGAATAGTACGGTCAACGACAGTTAGGTTTGAACCGCAATTGAAAATGTAGTACGGTGGTTTTGTTGTAATGTTTTGTGTATTTTCAAAGGCACTTTGAAAGTCGAAACATGTGTTTGGAGTACACTAAAATATGTGCATTAAAGTGAACCGCCATCTAAAAAATCCTACAAAAACATGCATTAAAAACTACTATTTTAGGGCACTTCTGAGGCATTAATGAAAGAGTCACCGACTTCACAAGTACATTTCCGAAGACACTTTCGAAGTCGAAACTAGTTTCTGGAGTGCATTAAAGTAAGGAGCCCTAAAAATTATTCAACTTTTATCATGCCCCCTCCTTCCCAACATCAACCGTTTTTCTTTCTGTTTTTTTCTTCTATCTCTCCTTTCTTTCTTTTTCTTCGTCCCATTCCTTCTGTAATCTAACACTTCTTCCATTTCATTTTAAATTTGACTTCGCAACGACGACTTTAAATTTAAAGAATGTGTGGTGATAAACTTTCTATTATCATGGTATGGTTTCATCTCCGTTTGAATTTACAGGTAAACCCACACACAATTTTTAATGTATGTCATTGTTCGAAGTGGATCGATGATTGTTGTTTGAATGTTTATTGTTATGAGTTTGATATGAGTGTAGGAGATGAGGATGACGGTGCTTGTATTGTGCTAAAGATGAAGGTTGATTTGTGTTCATATAAATAATGGAACGATGTGGCTGATCTTGATTTTCTTGTTTCGACATAACCATTAAACTTTAATTTTTTAAATTTATCCTCGAGGGAAGTTCTAAAGTTGGAAGCAACTAGGAAAATATTAAATCGCTGACCGCCTCATTGCACGGCTATGTTAGGGAAGGTGGTTTGAGGTCGACGTTCATCGTCCAGTTTCACCGCCTTTAATGGTTTTATCATGCACTCGTGTTTCCTCTAAGATCATGTTTATTCCAACTAGATTATATTAAACTGAATTAAACATAGTTAAACTGAATAAAATAAAACACAGTAAAAAATATATCAAAACTAATATATAAATCAAATCAATTTAAAATTTACAAATAGAAAAGTTAGAAATAAATGGAGTAAATGTTAGTGAGATAATATTCATAATACGCAGCTCAAAGAACGTCTCCATTGAACGGGTCTTTTGTTGGGCTAATTTTTCTTTATGGACCCACTGAAAGAAAACTTGCCTAAACCACGCTAACTGCCCACGGCAACGGGCCGCGACTTTGGAAATTTTCAACCGTTGCTTCACATGTAAATGTACTAATTCTGCAGCAGGTTGATTACACCGTTCTGAACAAATCAGCAACCAAGGGACTCAACATTATTAGAATACCACCTTAACAGCAACAAATCTTACCCAAAGCAGCACCTGCTAAGGAATGATAAGCGCACGTGCGTGAATCTTGTTTCTATGTTAAGGGAAGGTCGTACTAGGTTAGCTGCCAGTCAGTAGAAAATAATTTGTCGCCAGGTCTCGATTCCAGATACAGTAGGAAGGTTGTCTTAGGTTGACACCGTTGATCCTTTCCGAGTAAACCAGAATACCCCTTGTCTGCTGTCCTTTTGCTGAAGGCAGGTTGAGCATATCGCAAAAAGCGACGCGATATGCCCACCACCTCTCCCCGGAAGGCAGTTTTTTCAGGAAACTGACTTCCGTGAAGGCGGGTCGAGCATACCATAGAAAGCTAAGTGATATGCACTACCAGTTACCAAGATAGAGAAGAGTCGTGATACAAATTCTTCAGCCCTAATACTAAGAATCACGTTGAGAAAGGCCAGGCAAAATGTAAAATGATCGGTCGCTTGGGTAGCCATCAACCTCATCATCTTTGTTCATCTATTAATAACTGTATCCAGGGTCAACAATTAACACAGTTGAAGGACTTGGTTAAGGTTCAGGACACAAACAAAAGGTACTATTAACTATAGATGATGATATGCTTCCAGTCTGTATCCTTCAGGCAGCTCTAACAGATGTATCCTGTTTTCGTTCCCTTTGCTTATATGTACAGCAAATGTTGTTTCAGAAAATTAAAACAGCCGCCTGAAGAAAATGACTGGGGATACATATCATGAACATTAACATTAAACAAATCAAAAGAAGGTACTAGGTATTAGCTGCTGTTCACCCCTCCATGGGTAAAGGTAGTCCTGTCCTGATTGAGAATAAATTAACACTTCTCCACTATCCGGGGACCATTGTACAAGGCTCCAACCATGGTCACTTCCTTAGGCCTCTCTATCTCTTCAAGCCATGCATATCCATCTCTCTCCTCTTCACTCACTGTTAGTCCCTTCACTGTTTCATAGTATAGAATGAGCATATATCAAAGGGTCTGCATTTCAATTATAATTATAGAAACACTGACTCTTTTATGTAGAGAAGCATTGGTTCTTACTGGTGAATTTGGGGAGTGGAGAGTCCAAATAGTGCTGGCAATGGCGACCTGCATGATCGGAGTATGGCGGGCCAAGCACATCCAGTACAGCACAGGGAGTTTTCGCTGTGAAGCAGTGCATGTTTCCACCATCAGCTGGGTACAGAATGTTGGTGTTGCATGGAGCTGTAAACTCCGAGTTAACCTTCACTCTTGCAAGCCTTGCTCCTCCAGAATGGCCTGCAAAAGGGCAGTTCAGGTTGGTGTTCACGTCACATTCCGTTATACGCTACAATGCTAGGAAAATCATAATCGTGTCGAGCCAGTTAGGGCATCGCGTAGTAATCTACCAACGAGGCACAATCACATTATTAATGACAAAATCAAAGACACGCGTTGCGCTGTCCTGTTTCCATTTTCGATGCACAATGAGAAATCCTCAACAGCTCCAAACATCTTCCACGAGAAATCAGACAATGCAAGAAAGTGACAAAGAGAACATACCATCCGAGGGATCGGCGAGCAAAGCTGAGCCAGTAGAGGCATCCTTAGCCCAGTCATATGACTTGATGTGCAAGGTTCCAAACAGAAGCTTGCTGAAAACAGTCATCTCAGGATGATTGTGCAATGGAATGACCCCAGTTGGAGGCAAACAGAAGATCCCAATCTGCAAAGTACCATGAATACACAAGTTCAGACACTCACACAATCAAAACCCTCCGAAACAGAACATGAACAAACATACCGAGAATCGATCGCAGTTGTAAATGTGCAGATAGGTGATCCTTGGATAGTCCTCAGCACTTTTTGACTTAAAAAATGGCATGTCTGGACTCACCCCTACATCCTTCCCAGTCATAGTATCTGCACGTGTAGAACAGTAGAAGATACAAACAAGACTGTCATTCTCTCAAGCTACAACACCACAGTTAAAAGAGGAAATTCCAGACAAATGACAGCCATTAGCTATTTTTGCAAAACATTAACATCCTAGGATGAAGTGCAATAACACATTCTCCAACTCATGCACCTAATCGGACAAAAAACGTGGTCCACGGACAAACGCACAAAAAAGGCACTCCCTCCCTCTGTTCCGGCCAAACAAGGAAAATCGATAAAAACAACAAATATCAAATCCAACACAGCATATCATTCCTCAAAACAACTCAATTAAAGATGCATCAACCGGAAAAACGCAGCAACTCATCATTAATCAAGTAACTACCTAGTACGGATTTCAGCAGCGCGATCTTGTCGGCGGGCGGCACGACGCCGGGGCCGCAGTCGGCGAAAACCTCGCGGCAGGTCTCGTAGAGCCGCTGAACCGCCACGACGGCGGGTTTCTTCTGGCGGCGTCGATTCTTCCGGCCGTCGCCGTAGACCTTTCCTCG
Source organism: Rubia yunnanensis (assembly GCA_037428765.1). Lineage (NCBI taxonomy): Eukaryota > Viridiplantae > Streptophyta > Magnoliopsida > Gentianales > Rubiaceae > Rubia > Rubia yunnanensis. The sequence goes on from CM075069.1 coordinate 7,688,743, forward strand.
AGGCTTGCTGCCATTGCGCTCGACCCCCATGTGCATAAATGAAGAGGCGGTGAGAAATGAGGCGGAGATATTGTGTGTTTTTGTGTGGATTGTTCGGAGCGGTGAAGATTGTAGATGATGGCAGTAAATAAATAGTGAAGGGGGATTAGGAAAATGGCAAAAGTAGTTGCTGGTTTGCGGATGAAAAGTGAAGAGGGCGGTGAGGGGGATTAAATGAGGGTGGTAAACATGTTTTGTCATGGGAGGGGAGGTGGAGGCCAAAACCGTGGGCAAGTTGCCAATTCCAGTGGGCTGTTCAAACAGCGGAATTCCAATTCTTTTATACTTTTCCCCTTCCCACCGGCTTGATATTTTTAAGGATCTTCTGACCCTTAAATTATCCCCAACTACTACTTCTTTTTCTGTTCAGGGTAATCTGCACACTTTAACTAATTTTAATAATTACTAAATATTAATATTTAAACAAGCTTTTATTTTTTATTTCAATCCAATAGATTTTGAATATTTTTTTAATCAGTTAGGAAGTCAGAACTTTTATCAAAATAAAAATATAATAAAAGTTTTTTTTCCATTTTGACTTTATCATAGGGTGTTCTTGGTAACCAACATTTAATGGGGTTTTGGTTTTCGGCATTTGACCTAAAAAACATAGTTTGACAACTAGATTTTTAACTTTATGGGAGGGCTAAAACAATCATGAGTGGTTTTTCATTTTGACTTTAGCGAGTTAATTGAGAAGGCGCTTGGCTACCAACTTTTTAATTAAATTTATATTTTCAGTTTCCCATCTAAATCTGACAAAATAAAAGTAAAGACGTAACAACTTAATTTTTAATGGGCACAAACGTTTTATTAAAATTGTTGAGAGCAACTTTTTTACTTGACTTTGGTGAGTTGGTTAAGGTAGTGTTTGGAAACCATATTTTTCGATGATTTTTTTATTTTTGCCTTTTCATTACATTATAACAAGCTAAAATATTCGGACAACTCACTTTTTAGCTAGTCACAACCGCACCATCTTGATTCAAAAAATTACAACAGGTACCATCAATACAGTCACATTGCAACTGAGTTCTTTTCTTAAAAAGTTGCTCAAAAATTTACAATCCCCAATACATGTTTGTTTTGAATGTTTAATCTCTTGATAAGGGTTGGGATAACCACTTTATCGAGGCTAAAATCACAAGTATATTTCTTTATTTGTTCTTTTTTTAATATAATTGGTTGGTGAAAGTTCCAAATTTGGAAAACGATTAACTTATCAAAGTGAAAGATACACAATAACTCGGGAGAAAATCTAATGATATTTCTGAGCTATAATGCAGTGGATATATATGGTCGAAAGTGTCAATCTAACCCTGTAAAATATGAAAGTGCAAATTTAACCCTGAGTTCTGGTCGAAAGTGTCAATCTAACCCTGTAAAATATGAAAGAGCAAATTTAACCCTAAGTGTTGGATGAAAGTGTCAATCTAACCCCGACAACCTGAATTTGGCCGAAAATTAATAAAATGATCGTCATACCCTGTTTTAAAAAATTCAGAAAACTTAAAAAGGAAGGTTATATCCTCAATGTCTATTAACCAAACGGTTTTCTTTCTTGTTATTCTTCTTCTCGGATCCATTCCTTTATTCTTCTTGGATCTCTTCCCCCTACCACTAGTGGAGGTGGCGCCAGTGGAGGCTCCCGGTGCCACCAATCGAGACTCTCCGATCGAACAGAGCCAGTAGTTCTTCCCGTACGGGGCCACCAGTGGAGACTCTTCGTTCGAACCGCGCTACCAGTTCTTCCCATACCTAACAGGGCCATTGATTATCACCCAGATTATGCGGTCCAGGTTGTGGGCCTGCTCATGGGCCATTTCATGGTGGCAGCGTTGCCCGTGCGACAGTCCGAATCCCCGGGTTCAGGTTACAGATGTTCTCGTTGAACCCCGGCCCGTTCAAAAGGGGTATTAATTGGTGTAGGGTTTAGGAGGGTTGAAGATGGTGACGGTGCTACCAGTGGAGACTCACACCAGTGGTGCTAGGGTTTGGGGTGCGGCGGGTGGTGGCAGGCGGAGCGGAGCGGATGAGCGACGATTGTGTGAGAATCTGGGTTTGTTCAAGAGGGGGATTAATTGGATAGGGTTTTGGAGGGTTGAAGATGGTGATGACGCCACCAGTGGTGCTAGGGTTTGGGGTGCGACCGGCGGTGGTAGGTGGAGCAGAGGAGCAGCGGTGGTGCTAGGGTTTGAGGTTCTAAAGGTGTGAGATAGATACATTTTATATTTACATTTTTTATGATTGAAATATAATTATTTATTCATTTGAGATACACTTTAAAAAGTTTTTAGAATCATAGGTATTTCATCACAGTAATTAAAAGTAAATATTAAACACCCTCTTATTCATACCAATTAAATGAATTGCCCAGGTTTTGTTTCAAAATTTATGCAATGTATGGAAAACGGTATTCCTTTACTCATCCGGTTTTGTTTAGGGGCCCACGTGAATTTGCCTCCTTAATCCGCATCGCTGTAATTTGAACATCTACTAAGCACGGAAAAGAAAGCTGAATTAAATAATCGGTTTTTCTAACGAGTGTCCATGGGCACTCGTTAACAACTTCAGATTCCATCGAAAATTGTGTTATTAAATGCAAATAGAGTTAATAATTAATGACATCCCTAAAAAACGTACACTCCCTATATACTATTACACAGTTTTCGATGGATTTGCATTTAATAACACAATTTTCGATGAAATTTGAAGTTGTTAACGAGTGTCTATGGGCACTCGTTAGAAAAACCGTTAAATAATAAGCAAATGATAATTTAATAAGTATAGAGAAGAAACTAAATCCACATCGGAATTGATGTTTATAATCCTACCGACAAATTACGTTGTATCTTGCTTCTAAACTGCGCATAAACTATTTTAATCTATATTACTCTAAACATTTGTTACCCATCAATCCCACATTTTGTGCCTGATAGCTAAGAATTTCTCAGTTTATTAAGTACATTTATAATTCCAAAGAAATCAAGAAAGAAAACATTTTTTAGTGAAAATCCTACCTTGTTTTCAGAGTGAAGCATTAGAAAAAGAAATGTTATGGATTTTATTTTTAGAGTGAAAATCAAGAAAAAGAACGTATGCTTAAAACCTCATCGTTTTTCAATACTGCGTATGTGGATATTATTTTTTATAACACTTTATTCTATGCGCCTTTTCATATTTCATTGTTTATTTATGATTAAAAATTATTAAATTAATATAATAGAAATATTATGTTATAATACAGAGTACTTTTGTTTTAGAATGCTTAATCGTTAGGTGAGATAATTTTATAATTAATATAGTTGACGGTGACATAATGTTTATTTTTATTTATTTCAAATAAAGTTTTCATAATTTCAAAATATTTTAATATACATAAATTTAAATATTTTCAATCTGACTTTTAATATAATAAGAATAAGAATTGTATTATTGGTTTAACCGTTCGGTGGCCTACTGGAGACATTCCCGTGTTGTATTCCTTTTGTTTCATTGTATTTGACACACTTTTCTTTTTCGTACGTTGGCACACTTTTCTTTTTCGTAAGTTGACACACTTTTTTTTTACTTCTGACAAAGTTCTTTCAATTTCATCCACCCATTCTACTTTTTACTTTCTTAATACAATTTCAAAGATAAATTCCATCCATCTAAATTCATGGACCTAAAGTTATGATACCAAATACATAAAAATGAAGAGTAATAAAACTTCAAAAATAATATTCTTATTTATAAACAACAAAAGTCTGTAAATACAGATATGCTTATGTCATGGATAGCTAAGCAAGGATCTCACTTTTTTTTTCTCTTAGGCAACTCCAATGGTTTATTTACTCTCTTAGATCTCACTCATTCTACTTTATTTACTCTATCTTTCATATGCTACAGTAAATTTCTACAATTGCTATAGTGTGTTTACTTCAATAATTTACTCTATACATTCCTTTAAAAAAAATAACTAATGACAAAATATCTTTCATTAATAAAATACTCAAAATTACTCTGAAAATTAATAATTTAACACTTCAAGAAATACAACATATAATAGAAGCACAAAGTAAGATGTAGATTTTATTTAATATATGATCAAAATAGATGAATTATAATTATTACTCAAAAAAATATATAGTTTTAATCTTAATCATATGTAATTATCCGCAAGTAATAGATAAAATAACTAAATAATTACAGAACAAAAGAAGACGTAAGAATCTAAATAATGAAAATAAACAAAAGGAACGAGTGAAAAGGGAAGTCCGGGAAAAAGGAGTAACATGAAAGAAAACAAATTCAAATAAAACAAACAAAACAGAAAAAGCCCAATACAGTTGCTACAGTACACGGTACATTTCACGGGTTGCTGTAGCAACGCTAAGTATAGCATGCCATTGGAATGAATTTTTTTTTTCGTAACTGATTCCAACGCAAAGTTACCGCGCTATTGGAGTTGCTCTTAACAGCCATTAGAGTTAATTCAGTTTCTTGATTATGAAACTGAGTCAAGAATACGAGTATAGTCTACCCATTCCGAATCAAATTACATTCTTTTTAGAGAAACATCCATAATCGTATGGTTAAATTTTTTTAACCTTAAATGTTGTATTTTTTTCAAAATAAAATTTAGGATAAAATACAAATGTAATCCCATTATTTTTCAAAAGTGCCCGTATAACTCTGTATAATCTGAAAGTGCGATTATAACCCTGTAAAATCTGAAATGTCAATCTAACCCATAGGGTTATAATCGCACTTTCAGATTTTACAGGTCATATTGGTACTTTCAGCCAAAACATATGGTTATATGAACACTTAACTCTAAAATTTTATATTTGAGAAAAGTATTTTTATAATCCTACCCAGTTCACATAAGTGCCAATATAAGCTTTTGATAATTTAAAGAACAAATATAATCCTAGATAGTAAGTATAAGTGCAAATCTACCCATTCCGATAACTTTTATCCCGAGTTCCATAAAATTACATTTCTGCCCTTAATGAAAAAATAAAAAAACTGAAAACAAAACAAAATAACCATTTTACCCCCAACCCCAACCCCAACCCCAACCCCACTTCATCTTCCCCGTCGCCTTCTCTTCTTTACGCCTTCTGCCTTCCTCCATCATCTCCTCTTCTTTCTTCCTTTGCTGCTCTGCCATCTTCATATATCTTTCTTGGCTTTAAAAACTCCTTTGTTTAATCTCCATAGCCAAAATCAATGACCAAATCATCCTTCAAGAAGTTGCAACCGCCATCCTCAAATATATGGACAAGTAAATCTGATTGGAGGGGCGGGCAAGGGTGGCGTTGGACTTGGTGGTGGTGCCGCAGTGGGACGTGGTAGTGGGCGAGGTTGGTGGTGGGCTGTGGAGGGGGTGGGGTGGGGCTAGGAGAGGACGACGTGGGAGAGGTGGCAGGACATAGTAGTGGCCGGGGCTAGTAGTGGTCAGTGGTCTGTGGACGGGTAGGGGTGGAGTAAGAGAATGGTTTGAAGAAGAAAATGGGTAAAAAAGGGGCAATTTCAGCTTTGCTTAAGAGGGTATTTTTGGTCAATTTACATAAAGTTAACGTAGGAAATTCAAAGTCAATGTTGGAAATAGGGGGTGAGGGTTAGATTGACACTTTCACTAACTAGTTAGGGTTGTTTTTGCACTAAAAATTATCTGAGGGTTATATTGACACTTACTCAAGTATGTATGCTTATATTGATACATATCCCTTTATATTTTATTTTAAAACTTAAAGCAAGTAATAATGTGTATTTGACTGTGAAAACAGAGTATGTCTCTTGAAAGATGGTCTTTCCATGAGCCATGAAAAGATCAAGGTTTAAACTGCAAATTAAAAGAAATGAAGATACAAATTTTTGGTTGCATTAATCGGATCGTACAATTTAAAACTATTGAACGTTGCATAATAAGTTTCTAATAATGCAACTAAAACCTTTTACACTTTTATTATTCTAACTAACCCGTATTACCATAAGCATATGGAAATACGGTCTTTCTAAAAAATTTGCCTTGATGGTTGCCTTGAAAATATGAGAATACATAATATAAAAAATACATTTTTTAAATTTCTAAATTTAGACGGTAATTTAATAAAGTGTATGAGTGAAAAAATACAATGACATATCCACAAACTTATAAATAGACCACATGTCATAAAACCCCCTCTTCTTTTTATTTTGGGCTGCCTCAACTTAACGTTCACCCTTTGAAATGTCTATGTTTCCAACCTATTTTGGAGCAACACATAAGAGATGATTTCTTCTGAGTTAGCCTAAACATTAATCAGAGATTTATCCGTTAAAATCAACACAAAATGTCAACTTCCTAATTCTTCCTCATTCTTCTCCACATTTTCCCATTCTTCTTCATATCTTCATAATTGCATAATGATCCCTACCTAAAATTTAGGTGGTATAAAACAAAACTTCGTGAGCACATAATCTAACATCATTTTCAAAATAATTTTACTTTTATTTTCATTTGTTTCCCCCTGTATTCAACGGGAGCAGATCGGGAATTAAAAATTAGACTGGGTCCCGCATCATCCACCTAATCAATGACTATGTTGTACAGTCATCATCCACTTCAATTATTGTTTAGGTTCTGGTATTGACACTGGAGCCCATATAGTTAAAGTAATAAATGTGTCTCCATTTGAAAATTTACTTTTCCATCTTAGTTAAATTGGTCGGTTGACATTTCGAGTAAATAAAGTTAATTATTAATCATTTATTATTTTTTACAAATATATAATTTAAAATATATATTATAATAAATATAAAAATATTTTTTATGATAAATTTATATGTGTAAAGAATTTAATGATTATTTGACTGAGAATAGTCAACAAAACAATTTTAATTAGAGTTGAAGTAAAATTTATTTTGTAACTTTCTACAAAAGTGGAAACTCTTTGAACAATTTAATTCTTATTAAGAAGAAATTATTATACACCTAATTCAACTTTTATAGTTTGATATTCCTCAAAGATCATCTTTATGATACTGTACTTCATTTTATATTTGAAATGAATATCGAATTGTTTATATGCTTTATAATTAATTTTGAATACATAAATAAAATACATGTAGATGATACAATCTCTGGTTCGTTGTGGATACTGAATGAAATAAGTTGATAAAATTAATTTTTTAAAAAAATAGAATAAATACTTAAAATTGAAGGGTATCATAAAAGGAAAGTATTGAAAATCCACAAAAATAACTAAAAATAGAAAGTATGCCACACAAAATGAGTATAATAAATATTTACATATCGGCAAATGCATGGTTCCATACCCATGTGTATGCGCGTGTTGTCGTGCGGGCACGCAATTAAACCGCAAGGCTTAACAACTTGTGGCGGTCCACGTCACATTTGTTCTCCCGAGAGATCAACACACTAGGTCCGGGTTAATTGGATGAATCCATTATTCAAATTCAATGGGTCATTATTCAATTAATCAATTTATTAATGGGTCATAATGGTTGGATCATAAATAAGATGGGTCATAAAATGGATAACCCATAGGATATTCATATGACCCAATGGGTTAAAATATATTATCCAATAAGTCATTATCTAATAAGTCATTATATAATTAACCCAATAAATTAGCATTCAATATTTTCTTCTGATTTGGGTTATAAGTTATCATTATCCAATGGGGTCGGGTATTAAATACTCATTAGTTTTTGATATTGGACGGGATGAGAAGAATGGTGTTAATGGGAAATTTTGATCTCCATGGGTCTCATATTATGTTAACTCAATGGGAACCTAACAAATACTCAATAAATATCCAAAATTACCCAATTAAATGCATGTGTAATATTTAACATAAATATTCACTATAATTCATAAATATTCACTATAATTCACAAATTATACAAATTATAATTCACAAATTATTCGAGCTCAATCTCGTATAATATTCTAATTCGTACAGTATTCGATCTCATACAACATTCAAACTCAATCTCGTACAGTATTCGATTTCGTACAAAATTTGCACTCAATCTCGTACAGTATTTGAGTTCGTACAATATTCGAGTTCAATCTCATACAGTATTCGAGTTCAATCTCGTACAGTATTCGAGTTCGTACAGTATTCGAGCTCAATCTCAACAGTATTTGAGTTCGTACAATATTCGAGTTCATACAGTATTTGAGCTCGAGCTCGATCTCAACTAATATTGTTCGTTAATTTCGTCGAGTTTACAAAGCCAACATATTATATATTTTTTTATTATTAAATATAATATAATGTACATAATATAATATAATATAATATTACATAATATAATAAATGATTATATATTAGGGGAAAATTAAATCATTCGTAATCAAACTTGTGAAAATTTAGTTCTCTTGTGATATGAAATTATCCACAGGTCACCCATTGCCCAACCCAACTCAACCCACCCAAAATTATCTAACGGGTAATCTATTATCCAACCCAACTAAATCCAATAACTACAACTCAATTATATCCATTAACTCATTGGGTCATTATCCAACAAGTCTTATCCAATAAGTGAAAATAGTATATGGATAACGGTTATCCAACGGGTGACCCGATCCGTTTGACGGGCTTACTACACACCCTCCCAATTTCCCACACGGACAAACCATACTCTCACCCGATGTTAATGACATATTTAAGACTAAATTATTTTTTGGTTCCATAAATATAAAAGAAATATCATTTTTTGGTCCCCCAAGATCAATACTGTATTTGTTTTGCAACCAACAAATATCAAATAATTTGTTTGGTCTCCAAAGCGGTTTTCGGGCGGTTTTTAGATAAACCAGACTTATTTTTAAATATGATCAGAGGTATTTTCATAAATTTACTAATTAAAAACCAGAAAAAATAAAAGTTTGATATTTTAAAGAAATACGTGCACGTGAGAGAATTGGCCTACTGAACGCACGTGAAGCCACACACGTCTTCTTCTTAGCGCCGCGTGGGCTTCACGCTCATCTTCTTCCTCATTCAATCAACACCTTAGTTGTTGCTAACTCCTAGTGGTGGGCTCCGCCTGGTGATGGGACGACAATCAAACACAGCTCCCCCTGGTTGTGGCCTCCGACACAATTATCAACGCCGACCTCGATCGCCTTCGGCACCGTTATCAATGCCGCCTCGATTCATCTGCTGGTGGTCTCCGGCCGGTGTTATTAACGCCGACCTCCACCCGTTAACTTCTCAGGCGCGCCCCTGTGATTCAGGCGATTCTTCCAGAGATTCGACCAGCCAGAGCAACGTTCTGGCTAATTTCCAGAGGCTTCAGATTAGAAGGCGATGTCGGTTCCTGCTTCTGCAACCTGGTTTTCAAAGAACTGGGATCCATGAAGAGGAGTTAGCAGATCTGAAGCCTCTGCACCGGGCGGGTTCGGTGGTGATAAGTGGAGGTCGCCGGCGGCGGGCGGTTTCTGGGTGGGGAACAAGATGGTGTTTTCTTCTTTTTTATTTTTATTTTTTAAACTTAGAGGTATTATGGTCATTTTACATGATTTAACCAATTTTACCGTTGGCTTACATGAAAACCACTTTTGGGGACCAAACAAATCATTTTGTATTTGTTGGTTGCTGAACAAACATGGTATTGCTTTAGGGACCAAACAAATTTTAGGATGCTAAGGGACCAAAAAATAATTTAGTCTTTATTTTTTATGGTTTTTAGTGAACATATTTGACCATTAATATTTTTAGTTATATATTTACATAAAATATTGATATTTAAAAATATATGTTAATATAAATTTAACAATATTTCACTTGATAATTTTATTATAAATATATTATTTTATATTCATGGTCAAAATGTACTACTACCTCCGGTTCGTTGGATGTGGCCCCATAGCTCTAGGTGATTGGATTTAAATGGATGAAATGAGTGAATGCAATTGAATTTAGAAAGGGAAAAGTAAAATGAGTGGATGAAATTGAATGAATCTTGCCATGAAAGGAAAGTGTGTCAAATTCACAAAAACAACCAAAATAAGAAAGTGTGGCACATCCAATAAAACATAGGGAGTAAGTTTAATGTGAAAAAAAAAGTAAATATGTCAATAATGGTGGGATGAAAGTAGTAGTACTACTACTCTGCTACCTGGATTTAATTCACACCGCCACTCACCGCAATAATTTTGATTTTTCTTCCTCTTCTCGTTCCAACCAATTTTGGTGAGATGCTGAAACGTAAAACATATCCTTAAGGGAAAGTCCCAAGAAAGAAGGTTTGTCCATACACTTATGGACAGACTAGGGATTAATATGCAAAATGGGGTCCATATTGTAATTATTTAAAAAATTGGGGCGGTCTGTCTGTTTTTAATTTTCTTCCTTTTTAGTTTCATTTTTTCACCGATTTTGAGCATTTAAAGTTTTTTTTGGAAACTGTCTATCCAATTTATTCACGCTTGTCCTGACATTTACTTTGTCTTCTCTGCTTTGTGAACTGTGAAGTTTGTTCTTCTTCTCCGTTGTTATTGTGTCTTATCCACTCTGTTCGTTTCTTTAATTCTTCTCTTCGTTCTTCACGATCTCGCCGGAATTGCACTGTTCAAAATTTTGCAATCTCACCATCAAATTCACGATCTTGCCGGAATAGGATTTGGTAAGTTTGACATTCTAGGTTTTAAAATTTCATTGTCGTGCTTTTCCGTTTTGCTTTACAGTTGTTCAAGATTCAAGTGTAAGGTTTTTTTTGTGTATTTAACCTAGTCTATGGGTAGGGCGAAGGGGAAAGGGCTTCCTCCTAAAGCTGAGAAGTTGTCTCAACCTTCTCCCTCTCTAGGTTCATATTTTTGTTTTCCGTTTTGAATGTTTTTAGTTTCACGATTTTTTTGTTGACTTTTTTTAGTATGTTTATTTGTTAGTGAGATCTGCATAGAAGTTGTTCGTGTTGACTTTTTTGTAAGTCAGATCTGCATATTTTGAGTCCTTTTTATAACATGCATTTGATTGTTTAGATGTTGCATATTATCTTAAGATTTGTATTAGTTAGTTGATCTATTTTTTTGTGTATGTTAGGAGTCCAGTTATAATGTGCATTTATTGTCTTAGGAATTGCATATGTTAGGCTAACAGATGTATTAAATAGTTATTATGTTTTTTTATTTGTATGTCTGATTCACATGTTTTAACTATATTTTTATGATGTGCATTTGTTTTCTTAGGACTTGCATATGTTACGCTAACAGATGTATTAGTTAGTCATCTTATTTTTCTGATTTGTATGTCAGATCTGCATCTTTTGAATCTATTTTATAATGTGCATTTGTTGTTTTGTAAGTTGCATATGTTAGTGTAACATATGTATAAGTTACTTACTCTGGTTTTTGTTTTTTAGTGGATGATAGTCAGTCCAATGATTGTTATATTGTGCAATTGTTGTCTTAGAAGTTGTATATGTTAATATAACATATGTATTAGCTACTTAACGCGTGTTTTGATTTTCACTGATTTTTAGAATGTTTATTTGCAAGTCAAATCTACACATGTTTTAAGTCTTTTTTTATAGCATGCATTTGATTTTTTAGACATTGCATATGTTATTGTAAGATATGTATTAGTTAGTTGCTCTATTTTTTAACTGTTTGTCAGCAGTCCAGTTATGATGTACATTTGTTTTCTTAGGAGTTGCATATGTTAGGCTAACAGATGTATTAGTTAGTCATCCTGTTTTTAAGATTTGTATGTTAGATCCACATGTTTTGACTCTGTTTTTTATAATGTGCATTTGTTTTCTTAGGAGTTGCATATGCTAGGCTAACATATGTATAAGTTGGTTACTCTGTTTTTCACGTTACTTACTTTGCTGTCGACTGATTGTTATATTGTGCACTTGTTGTCTTAGAAATTGCATATGTTAATATAACATATGTATTAATTACTTAGTCTATGTTTTTATTTTCACTGATTGTTATATACTTATTGTTATTCTTTCTGATTTGCTAGGATGTATTTTACTTCCTTACAAGTTGCTTATGTTAGTTTACTATATGCATAAGTTAGTTATAATGTGTATGTCAGATTATGTTGCTTACTGACGATCAGATAATGCATACATCTGTTTCATTACAAGTTGCATATATTAGTATAGTTTATGCATTAGTTAGTTAAACCGTGTGTTTTCCAGATTAGGTTGCTTATTGGCTGTCGGAGTATACATGCATCTTTTAAATTACAACTTGCAAATGTTAGTATGTTTTATGCATGAGTTTCTGACTGTGTGGTACATGATTATTTTTAGCTGCGCTTGAAGGAGGTGAAGATACAGTTCAACATAAAAAACTTGAGATAGACGAAGGTGATTGTAATTTTTTTGTACATTTATTTACCTATTGTTTATACATTTACTTATTCAAATATGTTATGGTTTTTAGCTTCTAAGATAGTGGTTAGAAAATCCAAAAACAAGGATGGGTTTTCTCTTCAAGATGAGCTGACGAAGGTTCAACAGTCTTATGCTTCTGGAGGTTATTTTATTTCCTTACATGTTATATTCTATATGTGTGATTATGTCTATTTTTTTAAAATATGTGCTTATATCATTTTTTTTGTTTTATTGTGTAGTAGCTGCATTGGCACGCAGGTTTGCCAGAATTGGTGGTGGTGCTACTCCACATATTTTAGCTCCCGCTGTTCCTAAGCAAGGAAACAAGAAAAGGATGAATGTGAGTGTGAAGAAGCTGAAAGATGGTGAAGGTGGATCAGCTGTGGGTGAAGGTGGATCAAGTCAAGAATTTGACTATACACACTGTTGACTGATGTTATTCGAATGAGTGGAGAGTCAGCTGGTGTTGATGAGGCTGGGGGTTTTGAGGTCGGTGAGGGGGGTTCTAAGGTTTGTAAAAAGGAATATGGTGTAGAGGCCGGTGAGGTTTCTAGAGCTGTCAATGAGGGTGCACTGGTTGGTGATGTAGAGAAGGTAGTTGCAGGTGGTTTAGAGGGTGCTAGGGCTGTTGATGGGGATTCTGTGGTTGATGTGGATGGGGTAGTGAAGAAAGATATCAGGGAGGTTTTGGATGTGATGATTGATAATGCTAATGCTTATGTTGAATGTGGTGGTGTTGAGGGTGTTGAGGGTGTTAAGGGTGTTGAAGGTGTTGAGGGTGTTGATGGTGTTGAGGGGAAGGATGTTTCAGCAAAAAATATGCTAAAGTTAATGGATATTTTGAGGATGATGGTGAAGGTGGGTCTAGGGATGGTGGTGAAGGTGGGTCCAGAGATGATGGTGAGTGTCAATCATTGGATAATTCAGTTACTGACAGTATGATTAAAGACTATATTAATGAACAACGTTATATTATAGATGCAGTTCATAGGGCGGAGGCAGCGCAAGCTGCTGTGGCTGCGCGTGAGATGGAGATTGATGTTGATCAAATTTATGTGGCCGTGGGTGAGAGTCAGGGTTTTAGTCAAGCTGGTGTGGATATGGGTGAGAGTGTTGATGCTCGACCTACTGTGGTGGTCTCTTTTGAAGGAGAGAAGGAGAAGTCACCGGATGGTTTGAAGAAAAAGAAGTCTGCAGTTGGTTTGAAAGAGAGGTTCTCACCTCGTTTGTTGAGCAAGGACAAGGGTAAACACTGTGAGACCTCTACTGGACAGATTAAAAGGAAGGCAGAAGAACTTGTTGCAAAGTCGCCTGCTAAGAAGGCGAAGAAGACAAAGACTAAAAAAGTTGTTGTGAAGAAAGGTCCTGAAGAGGCGAAGAAATATGCTGGAGTTGAGAAGGAGTCTGTTGAGAAGGCAAAAAAATCCTAGTTTGAAGAGGAAAGTGGACAATGTTGTTGGTGAAGCTCCGGGGTCGGGAAAAATGGTTGCTAGTGAGGAAAGAGCTGCGAAATAACAGTGCAACCATCCGAAGAAGCAGGTGGCTGAGCGTATTGATGACGAGGGTAGCACGTAATTGTTTTTTCCGCTGTTTACAATGTTATTTGAATATGCTATAACCTGTATTTGCTTCATAAAATGTTGCATTTGATAATATCAGTGTCCACTTGTTATTCACATTTTGTGTGTCTTCAGTTTTTGTTTTCCTAAATGATGTTAGAAAAATATTTTTTGTTTTTTAAAAAGTTTCATATGTTAACATTCATAGTGTATTTGTTATTTTATTTCCATGTAAATGTTATCCAAAAATTGTTTGTGTTCAATGTTAATTTAGAAACTGTTTTTGTTTGTTTTAATATTGCATATATTAGTCTTCACGTTGTCTTAGTTAAGTATATCATGTGTGACTGGTCTTTCTGTCTTAGATTTAAACTTACCCTTTTTAAGACATGTATGCTTACAGTTTTCATATTTAATTTTTTATAGGTTTGCTAAGAAATTCTCAACTAGCTGTTGTCCTTTGAAGCTGAAATCGTTAATTACCTCGCTCACTCCCACGCAAAAGATAGATGTTGAAGAGATAGGTTTTGGTAGACTTATTGCCTTTGACATCTCATCCTTCCCTTTTGGAATTGTCCCTTGGCTTGTTGACAGGTTTGATTATGTTGGCTGATTTCATATTATTTTATGCTGACTTCAAGTTGTTCTAGGATGACTTCTTTTTTTTCTTGTTTTTAGGTTTGATCATATTGGCTGTGTTCAAGAAATAGCCAGCTCAAGGTACATCATTACCCCCGATGATGTTTTTGACATATTATGTATTCCTAGAATTCCAGGTTGTCTGGTTGGTTTGGTTAGGAATAATGGGAGGGGTTTGTTAAGTGATATGGATATTAGGAATAGATTGAGAGATCAGTTAGGTGCTGATAAGTATGGAACACGCTAATTTGTTTGATGAGTTGGGTAAACTAGGTGATGGTGGTGATCGTTTTAAGAGATTTTTTGTTATGTACATCATGTATACTTTCTTGGACCCAACTACAAGAAATTTGGTTGATTTTAAGTTGGTTAGTGTCTTAGAGGATATGAGGACTATTAAGAGTGGATTGATAAGATTGTTAATGAATACATGAAGAAAGCTCGTACTATGATTCCTTCATTTTCCCTTGGGATTGAAGGATTTGAGGATCTCTAGTTGTAGCATTTTTGAATTGTTGTTGGATATTTGTAATCAGCTTATGTTGTGACTAATTGGTGTTTGGGTGATATGTTGAGCGCATTTGAGACGCTGTTTTAGGATTTGTTTTTAAGGTTGAAGGTGTTTTTGGATGATTTGTGACTGATTGTTTTGTGGGTGATATGTTTAGCGCATTTGAGATGCTATTTTAGGATTTGTTTGTAAGGTTGCAGGTTATATGAAACAAATGCATGTTTAATTTGAGAAGTACTATTTGTATGTTTTTTAATACCAAGTTTATTTTTGAATTATTTGATGTGGTTGATTATGTTGATTTTCTAAACTTATAGGAAAACAAATGCAGTTGATAGGTTAATAAACTACATGTGTAAGCTAAGTAGTTCTACACGTATTCAGTGATTTTCGTATCACTAAAATTATGTGAAATATAATACGAGTCACTTTTAGGGAAACAAGTGCATGTTGAATGTTAAGAAGTAATATTTGTATGCTTATTAATACCAAGTTACATTTTAGTTATGTTACGTGGTTTAGAGTGCTGGGTTTCTGAACTTATAGGAAAACAAATGCAATCCATAGGTTAATAAATTACAATTGTAAGCTAAGCAATCACATATCAGTTAGTTGGTATTCAGTGATTCCATATCAATAAAATTACGTGAAACAAAGGTTGGTACTTGGGCAAGCAAAACAAACGCAAGTTATTTGATAATTTATAGTTGTAAGCTAAAAAATACAGTATGTTATTGAATGTATAAAAATCTTAGGTAAACAAAAATCTTAGGCATATAGTATGATCCTAAAAAACAAATACAATATATAGCTAAATAAATGCAACATGTATCCAAAATAATGCTACTATTTACAGTGTCTTCACATCGGGTGTTTTTGTGCCGAATTCAGTAGTTTTCTTCCTTGGTTTTTTCTTTTCCATGCCTGATTTTAGCCTTTTCCCCTTCCTTCTGTCTTCACTTTGGCTAGTTCCAGTACCTTAGGTGCACTTGTTATGATTGAATTGCATTGGATACTTGTGGCTGATTGTTCAATGGCATTGGTTTTCGATGCCAACAAGTCTTCTATTCTTGCTGAGCAGGTATCAACCATCTCGTGAAGAGCACTTTTAGCTTATGAGTTTCCTTCGCTCTTTAGAACCAGATTGTAGAAATTACTGGACATATGATTCCTCCAAGAAACCTCACCATTGATGCTTTCAGATAATTGTTTTCCTTGGCCAAGAACCTTGTCCCATACTTCTATTTTGGCCTTTTTGTCCATGTTTTGAGGATGTACTTCTCAGGTATATCTGTGATGGAGTGGAGGTACAATATTCCTCAGGCATGTTCTAGGCTAACCTCATATTTTCTTGTCGGTGGTTCTGAGAACAGTTCATTGACCTTAGTTGCCATTGCCAAGGAAAATTTCTTTTTGAATTCTTTGTACAATGCAAGTGTGTAAACTTGAGCAGCATGTTTAACCATACTTGTATAGGCCCAGTAGTGGGAAACAAATGCACACTGTAAGTTAACAAATTTTGGTTCTAGGCTAAGTAATACATATTCTTAATGTAAACATACCTGCTTTGTTTTCATGTTTTGGCTTTGCTTTTGTACATGTATTTTCCTTTTCTACTTCATCTCTCATCCACTTTCTGATTGTCTGGTTAAAGAGCTCATAGAAGTGTGTCGGTGTTGTTGTTTTGTTTGCACTGAATCATAGTGCATAGTTGGTGTTTTCGCTTCGCTGTGATGATAAGATGTCTGCTGAGAAAATATCTTTGCCGAATGCCGTGCTCTATTTTTCACGGATGTCGTACAGGCGTTGAAACCGGGTGCTACTTTCCATCTTGTATGTGGGATCATGGAGGTTCATTTTTCTTCAAATTTTGTTGGATTACGACATCTTTTCTTACAGTAGTCTAAATTGCTTTTGAAGGATTCATCTTTCTTTAATCTCCCATAATGTTGTATTGCATCTATTTTATATGACATAAGCACAACCTGTGTTTTGTGTTTTGGAAGACCTGAAAGTTGTACCAAGAAATGGAAGTTGATTAGTATATGAATTTACAAGAAACTAATTTGTCATATAGCGTAACTTATACATACTGTAAGCTGACAGGTGCAAAAGCTAAAATTTCCTACCCAGTTTCAGGTCTAAGAAATAAAATTTCTGAAGTTGCATCATTTTCAGGATACCTGATTTCTAAAGTAACAAGTGCAACTTATAAGCTATGCAATGCATATTGTAAGGTAATAGGTGCAATGTCTAACGGTGCATATTCAATGTTCAAAATTGTAAGTAACAAATTTTCACAACATACCTTATATAATGTTTTTCCCATTGCAGGATCTTGATCTGTGAATATTGCAACAAGTTCCCTCCTTTTCATTGATTTCTTGAAAGTGTTGAAGAGCTACACAAAAGAATCATTCAACTCATTTGCTATAAAAGCACAAGCAAACATTGTTATGTTCCAGTGATTGTTGATTCCAACTATTTGCACACAAATCAAGTTATACTTATTTGTTATGTATGTAGTGTCAAATATGGTGACATCTCCGTAGAGTTTGTAGTCCTCCAGCATTATTGAATCTCTCCAAAATACTGCTGATAGTTTTGTTTCCTCGTCGAACTTGACTTTGAAGAAAAAATCTATGTCCTTGTCATTGATTTCCATGAGTGTATCAACAAGTTTATGAACATCTCCATTTTCTATTTCTTTCATTATGAGCTGACTCATAAAGTTTAGGTGGTCTTTCATCGTATACCCTAGATTTTCTTCTCCACCAGCTTCAAAAGACATGGATTTATATCCTGCAGTAGGTCTTAAACCTGCTTGTTCTATTGTTGTGATGGTATTTCCTTTGTATTCTGTAATCCTCCGTTCACTCCTACTGAAATACTGCCAGGTTGGTCTTGTTAACTCATAATTGTGTATGGTGATGTGGTGTGCCACGATGTAAAAATTCTGCTCTAGCTTCACTTTAATTTCAGCTAGAAATCCTATTTTTGTAATCAGGTCCTTTCTCTTCCTCGTTTTCTTCTTTTCAAAATCATTTCATTATCCACACAAGGAACATGACTGGTAGTGTTGGTTTTTAACCTTTTCGCTTGGCCTCCAGCAGAGTACTTGTAGCACTTTTTGCGAATCTGCCTTTTGTTGTTTAGACGCTGGCAATCTTTCCTGTAGCTGAAACCAATAGCATTTGCATGCTTCTTGTATAGAGCATGTTGTGCTTCCAATTTTTTTTTGCTTTTACGCTGGTAAGATTTTCAGTGGCATCAATTTCATTTAAATTTGGAAAATCTGTACCTGTAATAATAAAGAATACAATTTCTAATGTAAGTTGTGCATGTTGTAATGTAAGTTGTGCATAGTCTTCAGGAGGCTATTTAAAATTAGAAAATTATGGAAGCTCTGTTCTGATAAGCATAACAAATACTACTTGTAGTGTAACATATGCAAAGTGTAGTGTATTTTGTACATGTTGTAATCTAAACAATGCACAAGTTTGTCAAAAGTTGAAATTGACAACTGCATTTTCTGTGTTTTGTTCATTTTAATCTAATGCATGTTTATTTACAACCTATACATGATTTAATTTCGCAAATGCATAACGTATACGAAATTTCTGTGCAGCATGTAGTTTATATTGCTAATATTTCCACATGTTGATACATGTTAATAGTAGTCGAATTTCTGTGTGCAGAAGTTTAAAAAATAGCTATATTCATTTCGATTCCAATTCAACACTAGAATTTCAGTCTGATGACAGAAAATCATATCTTCATTGGAATCGGTAGTATTTCAGCTTCTTGCAACTGAATTTCATTTGCTTGAAGTTGAATTTTGTCGTTTACAATCATGTTTTCTCCTGCAAATTCCGATTCGACATAAGATCAGAAAGGTGAGGAAGATTGGATTTTTGTTGAGTCGGAGAAGAAACAGATAGTAGTGTGTGTTTTTGTGTGAAACTGTGTGTTGTGATTGAATTTCACCGCGTGAAATTTTGATTTTGTGTTTCGTGTGTTTTTTTTTGTTTAACTTTCCATTATTTTCAAACCCCCCCCCTTCCATAAGTTTTGCCCATGTCAGGAGACCTACTCCATCCTTAAAATCTTCTACGTAGTATTATTATAGTAGTCAACTATTTAAATTAAACTCACTCTCTTAGCCAAATTTTCACAGAATCTTTTATTGTATTAAAGGATTTTGACCACATATTTAAACAAATATATAAACAATATACGATATTGTTAGAGTCTTTGTAACACGTAAAATCTAAATATTAACATTTTTATGTGCTATTATTATAGGTAGTTACATATATATTCATAATTGAACATTTTTATCGGAGAGTGTACAAAAAATTCATCCAAATTTGAATGGGACAGAGGGTGTCACAAATTTATACTTATTCTATATTTTCAAATAGAGTGGGTCTCCTGACAGGCGGCCTGTCCATAAGCTTATTGATAGGTCACTTATTTCTCACTTTATACACTGCATTTCTTAAATTACATACAAATTTTAAAAAATTTAAAAATATTTTTTTATATCATATTCTTTTATATTTTCACCTTCAAATACATATTATTACTTGTTTTAACTTATAAAATGTAATATTTAAATTTGAGTGGGTCTTCTGACAGGCGGCATGTCCGTAAGCTTATGGACATGCCACTTATTTCTTACCTTATATACTTCATTTCTTAAATTACATACAAAATTTAATTTTTTTGAAAATATTATTTTATATGATATATTTTTATATTTTCACTTTCAAATACGTATTATTGCTTGTTTTAACTTATAAAATGCAATATTTAAATTTTATAAAAAATTATAACATTTAAGGCAAATGCCCCTGAGGATTGTCCATAAGCTTATGGAAAGACCGCCTTTCCTGAGACTTTCCCTTTAAATTTTATAAAGAATTACAACATTTAGGGCAATTGCCCCTGAGAACTGTCCATAAGATTATGGAAAGACCGTCTTCCTAACACTTTCCCTTCCAAATATATAAAAATTATTCTTAATTATGGAGATAGTACGCTGAGCATAGTAGTTCCAGAGAGTCAGGATAGAGATACCAGAATGACGTCACTTCTCTTCTCTATAACAATAAATAAGCGATCCACATAAATAAGGTCCATAACTACAACGACTTTCCATACCTGTTGATGAACTAACAGTAGAGCTGGTTTTGTTTTATCCCTTCCCCGCACGCATGACTTGTGTTACGTTTGCTAAGTCCAGGGCCCAACCTCGTATCGAAACTAACACCGACTACGTCTTTGACGTACTCTTCTGGTTTTCTAAGAGCATATGCAATAGGAGAAGCTGCTATTGATTTATTATATTATTTCTCTCTTTCATCTCATTTAAGAAATCACACATTTTTTTTCCACCATGATAAGGAACTACTTTTTACTATTCATGTACCCTACTTGATTTTCTCTATCCTACTCATTAATTTTATTATTAACATTTAATTTAAATAAATTTATCTACCCAAGATAAGTTGAACGTGAAATTTAATGATACAGTATAAATTTTAAAATTGGATTTCATTTTTTTTCAATAATTATTCCAGATTTTTTCAATAATTTTCTCAAAAATTATTCCAAATCATTCCAAATTTTAATCAAAAATCATTCAATTTTTTAAATTTTAAAACGTTTTAAAATTAAATTTTACAAATAAAAAAATTCAGCTTTTTTTAAACAAAATTTTAAAAAACAAAGATAGAGACACATGACCCAACCAGAGTGTGCCACGTGTCCCTCTACTTACAAAAATATATGCAGCATTTGAGTGTGACATGTGGCCCAATGCATGGGTGACACGTGGCCTAATGCATGGGTGACACGTGTCCCACTGAGCCAAAAAAAATTGGGCCGCATCAGGCGGCCCTGTGACATGTGCACATGCTCTGACAGAACTGGTTTCTTAACCGGTTCCCTAGTTGGCAACTGTGGGCCAATTTCTTAATCTAGAAACCACCACGGTGGGTGTTTTCAGTTTTTAGAGCGGTTTTTCAAATTTAAGAAATCCCACTGCACTTGCCCTTAGCACATGCAATGGTTGAAACCGCTACCGGTTTCTTACCAATTAAATATATTATTTTTCTCATTTTCTCTCTTCCACCTCAATTTAAAAAACCACCTAAGAAACCACACATTTTCTTCTCCACAATGGTAAGAAACCCCTTCTTACTATTTATGTACCCCACTTGATTTTTTCTATCCTACTCATTAATTGTATTATTAACATTTAATTTAAATAAATATCAAAATGAGTTGAATGTAAAATTTAATAATATATTATAATTTTTAAAATTGAATTTCATTTTTTTCAACAATTATTCCAGATTTTTTCAATAATTTTTCTTCAATAATTTTCTCAAAAATTATTCCAAATTTTTATTCCAAATCATTCCAAATTTTAATAAAAAATCATTCAATATTTTTAATTTAAAAACGTTTTGAAATTATTTTTTAAAAAAAAATTAGCTTTTTTTTAAAAAAAATTAAAAACAAAGATATGGACACGTGGCCCAACCAGAGGGTGCCACGTGTCCCTTTATTTACAAAAAAAATAGTCAACATTTGAGTGGGACATGTGGCCCAATGTATGGGTGACACGTGTCCCACTCACCCAAAAAAAATTGGCCGCATCAGGCGGCCATGTGCATCTCTGACGCGTCTGAAGGAACCGGTTTCTTAACCGGTTCCCTAGTTGGTAACTATGGGCCGATTTTTTAATAAGAAATCGGCCTAAAAATCACTACTGTGGATGTTTTCGATTTTTAGAGCGGTTTTTTAAATTTTAAAAAACCCATTGCCCATGCTCTAACATGCTTCCAATGAAATAACACATTTTTTAATGAGAAATAAAATGACTGAATAAAAATGTATCGATCTGAGTTCTACCAACGAGGAAGGGGCATTGGTAAAAGACCAAACAAGAAGGAAGGGAAGCAGTATTAATAGATCGGAGAGAATATAATAATTGTATGATTGTATCTATAAGTAACTGTAACTTGATATATTTTGGAACTAGATATTGATTTAAATACTTACGTGGACGGAGACTAGCGTGTACTGCTTTTCAACAGAAATTTATATTTTAAAATAAAATCCTATATTTATCTTTGAAAAGTATAAAAAAGTATCCTATTGGTACAAGGTACAATTCCTGTTGAATAAAATAATGCGTACTCGAAGGCACAACAAGCAAGTCCCTCGGGAGATACCAGATGAAATAATGCCAGATGGAGCACACGAAGATGGGCATGGCCCATGCGCTTGACACACAAATCAAAGTAGATAAGACACCCAGTGGTAAATATAGTCCAGTAAAAATGATGAAATTAAAACTGCTGAAGTAATTTGCGCTATAAGAGCAACGGGGCAGGATTGATTGTAGTGAAGAAAACTGGTGAGGGCTGGAGGTAGATTGATAGTAACAGGAATACATACCAATATAATCATATTTGTTTGACTAAATAGATACTATAGCTTTCTGATAATTTTTAATATAAAAATAACTATGTTAATAGTTAATAAAAGTGTCAATATAATTTTAAAATACTATTTTTGACGTTGATTGGTATTGACTTTATATAAAATGACTAAAATACCCTTTAACCTAAAACCTATACTCCCTCCATTCCACCAGTTTTGGCTTATTTGTTTTTTTACGATTTTCAGTGAACATGTTTGACCATCAATATCTCTAACTGCATAAAATAATTTCACAAAAAAATAATTTAGAAAATAGATATTAAGATGAATCTAACAATTTCTCACATGATATTATATTAATTTATATTTAGAGTCAAAGTTTACCAAATTTGATTTTACAAAAATAAATAGACTAAAACTGGTGGGACGGACGGAGTATGTGTTAGGACAATTTTGCCCTCATAACATCACCTCCACCGCCAGTCCGCCACTCCGCCACCACCACCTCCTTCACTGTCGGGCCACCGCCACCACCACCTCCACCGATGAGCCGCCACCACCACCTCCTTCACTGCAGGGCCACCGCCACCACCACCACCACCTCCATCCCCGAGCCGCCGCCACCACCACCACCACCACCTCTACCATCGGGCCATCACCACCTCTGGGCCGCCACTACCACAACCACCACCTCCAACGCCAAGCCACCACCATCTCCTCCACGGTCCGGCCACCACCCCTCTAGCCCCCGCCACCACCCCAGCCCCACCACCCCAGCCCCACCACCTTCTAGCCACCCCCTCCGCGATTGAACGAAACCACCCACCTCATCCGCCCTAGCACCACCAACACCATCTCCCTTCGCCGACCACCCTTCCCTGCCGCCTTAGCACCGACGCCACCATCTCCCTCTACCCTAGTAACACCACCACTATCTTCCTCCACCGCACCTACGTCCAATCGCCCAGTCGTCCGTCTAATCCAGAGCCAGAGTGGTAGAACTATAGATGTGGCGGAGGAGCGGAGCTTTGATTTGTTGTCTCCGTCGAAGCAGATGCGCGCTGGAGTGGAGCTTTGATTGGAGCTCTAATTCTATTTCTCCACAAAAAATTGGAGACACGGTGAAAGCAGATGCGTGGTGAAGCAGAGGCACAGAGGGAGCAAGGGCACGGTGGAAAGAGGAGAAGTCGCTGGAGAAGAAAGGGTGAAGTCGACAACTTGATGGAGAAGAAAGGCTGAAAACAAGTGTCAGCAGTAGAAAGAGGAGAAAAGAAGAAAATTAGGTTTAAGGGCATTAATGTCATTTCACATTATAAAAAGATTAAAAAATTTTAGAGGGGTAAGATTGTAATTTCACATAATTCCAGCTAAAATTCACTGGAATTGGTAGTTTTGCACTTATGTCAACTGTGTAGGGTTATATTGACACTTTCAAACACTAAAAGGTTATATTGGCACTTAGGTGAAGTAGGTAGGGTTATAAAGACACTTTTTCACAGTAGTATAATATATATAAAAGGATTTCATTTTGGATGCTATCGTGATTTCTTCAAACATGGTATTGATTGTGATTTTCTCAATCATGTTTATGATTGTGAAACCCTCAATCAAGGATGTTAATTGATATGGTATGAATGTTGTCATAAAATCATTTCATTCGAATTCAAATTTTATAATTCAAAGAGAAAATTGCAGATATAACCCTATATACTTGACGAAAGTGCAGATGTAACCCTGCGCTAATTGAAAGTGCAAATATATCCTATCTACTCAGGCTATGTGCAAATATAACCTTTTCCGAAAATTTGATGCCGGAATTAGGTGAAAAGATAATTTTACCCTGGTCGGTTTATGTTTTAAAAAAATTAAAATATTCAAATGGTGTAATGACCATATTACCCTTCGTCTCCTTCAAGCCCACCATTCAAGCCCGCCATCGCATCTATAAACTCCACCAACATTTGTCTTCTTCCACTCACTCCGCCATTCTTCTCTTCTTCCACTCACTCCGCTGCTTGATTCTTCTTCCCCCCGCTACCCCTTTTCTTTCTTCCACTCTGCCACCCTCTCTCCGGCCACCACAATCACTCCTTCCACCGCTATCCTTTTTGTTCTTCAACTCCTTTATAGCTGTTATAAATACACCCTTGATCCCCCCCCCAATTTGTCAAATTAGGTTTCCAAAATAGTAAGATCTGAAGTAGAAGAAGAAGACGATGAAGATGGAGGATTGGGGGCGGGTGGTGATCGCGGTGGTGTTGTTCATTCTACTCAGCCCAAGGCTACTGTTCCAACTAAGGTGCCGCAGTTCAAGAATATGCAGTCGAGCGGCCTTTTTATACTGGTTGATAAGTTCACCTTCTTTGGTCTGATAAACATTTTCCTCTTGGCTATTGGGGTTCATATTGCTGCTTGGTAGAAGTTGTTTAAATTATGTTGGTTGATTGTTGTATTGTTGATTCTTTTTCTTCTTCTCAGTTTTTGTTTTTGGATTTTATTGTTCTCCATTGTTGTATTTGTGTTGTGTAATGAGAAGGGTTGGTTGATTTTGGAAAAAAATAGTGGCAAAGGTGTGGTGGTAAAGGTGGTGTGGTGGCCAGAAATGGTGGTGGTGGCGGGCTGAGTTAGGTGGCTGCGGGCGGGGCTGCGCCAGGTGGTGGTAGGTTCGGGGCTGCGCCAGGTGGTGGTAGGTTCGGGGCTGAGCCAGATGGTGGCTAGTGGGGCTTAGGGTTGGCGGGTGGTGGTGGTGGCCTGATGGGTGTGGTGGGGGTGGTTGGCGAGAGGGCATAATTGTTCGTCTCATGTAAGGTTTTCAGCATAAGGGTATTTTAGTCTTTGCAAGTGGGTCAATGGCCGAAAATTGTTGGTCAACGTCGGAATCATGGTCGAAAGGTTCTATTTGCACATTCATTCAACAATCAGGATTATATTTGCAGTAAAAAATAATCGAGGGATTTATCTGCACATTCCTCAACATATAGGGTTATATATGCATATTACCCAAATTCAAATGAAGGAAGAAACTGCAGAAGCTTGAAGGCTTGAAAATTTTCAAATCTTCAAGGGGGTAGGGATAAACCTAGAGAGAAGGCAGAGAAAAGAGAATTCTGATAGTGTCTTTTGATATGACAGACCCATTTGGGTTGGGTCAATATCTCATTTGGATTAAGTAGGTCTGGTTAAAATGGATTGGGTAAAAAATGGATCAGGTTGAATATTGACCCAAATCGAACCATTTTGACTCATTTACAATTTTGTCCTATCTTCTTAAAAAGAAATTATTTTTAAAAAAGTTTAATCAATTTATCCTATATTACCTTACTTTAAAAACAAGTTTAACATTCTCGAATAATAACATAAATTATCCTTTGGGAAAGAACGGAATCAATTTGATGGTCAATTCAATTTATTTTAGGCAAAGCCTTGGGAAAGACGAAGTTTAATTAAAACAATAAAAAGACAAAAGGTTTTAGTTGTAATAGTATTAAAAATTATTATGCAACGTGTTGTAGTTATAAAGTTTATGAGCCGTTTAATGCAACCAGAAAATTTTATCTTCATTTCTTCTAATTTGCATTTTAAACCTTGGTCTTTCCATAAGTCATGAAAATACCATCTTTAAGAGACTGACTATTTACTTTATAAACAAACAAGTTAAATTATTGGAAAAAATATTTAACAAAATAAAAATAATTTTGTATAACTAATATTAATTATAATTAATATATTGATTGAATATAAAATGTATTTTCATACTTATATAAGTAAATTTTAGTAAAATCATATTTTTTAATTAAAATTTTAAAGAGTGCGTCTCTTGAAAGACGGTCTTTCCATAAGTCATGGAAAGACCAAGGTTTAAAGTAATTAGAAGAAATTAAGATAAAATTTTCGGGTTGCATGAACCGGGTTATAAATTTTATAACTACTACATGTTGCATACTAAATTTTTAATGTTGCAACTAAGACCTTTTACTTTTTATTATTCGAATTAAACTCCGTCTTTCCATGAGCATATGGAAAGACCGTCTTTTCCAAGACTTTGCCAATTTTAAAAGTATTCCAACTAGGTAGAATGAAAATAATTGTATTTTTCTTTATTAAGTGAATAATTATAACTAAATAAAACATAATATTCTTGAGTCCGTCTCTTGAAAGACGATTTTTCCATAAGTTATGGAAAGACCAAGGTTTAAAGTGTAAATTAGAAGAAATTAAGATAAAATTTTTGGGTTGCATGAACTGGGTTATAAATTTTATAACTACTACACGTTTCATACTAAAACTTTAATATTGCAACTAAGACCTTTTACCTTTTATTATTCTAATCAAACCCCGTCTTTCCATAAGCCTATGGAAAGACCGTCTTTCCCAAGACTTTGCCAATATTCTTATTTTAAATTATATAAAAATGAGTTTGTCTCTTGAAAGACAGTCTTTCCATAAGCCATGGAATGACCAATGTTTAATCTGTAAATTAGAAGAAATGAAGATAAAATTTTTAGGTTGCATAATTGAGTTATAAAATTTATAACTACTACACGTTGCATAATAAATTTTTAATATTGCAACTAAGACATTTTATATTTTATTATTGTAATTAAACACCTTCTTTCCATAGGCTTATGGAAAGACGGTATTTTCCAAAATTTTGCCAAAAAATAATATAATATGGGTGAATTTGGGTTGATTTGTGACCCAATCCAATCCATAACTATGAAAATTTTGACACGACCCCATGCAACCCATTTGACCCTAAATTTTTAATCAATTTAAGATCCGATCCAATACATTTAACCCTAAAATTTGGATTAATTTGGGACAGAACAATTGGCTCACACCAACCCGCAGGTCAACATAACCGGCCCTGGTCAAACTCTGCGTAAGTGTATTGGGACAGCTAAAAATGTGTCATTTCCATTTGGGTGGAGGTAGTATTAGAAATATCATTACGACAAATTTAGTAAGATTATCATCAAATTATGATTAAAATTAATGTATCACTGTACACATTAATCTGGAATGGAAGGAATACACATCATTGCCCCGTTTAGACATATTCTCAAATATTGTACTCCGTGTAAAAAATCCTGCATTTTAAGGATCTCAACTCTCAAGTAGTGTTCCGTATTGATACAACACTGTTACAAGATTTCTCTGATAAAGCTCAGAGTTATTTGAAATTATTTAATCAAGAAATTTAATGAAATTTCATATACAGCAGAAAATTGAATAGTATGCAACAATAGAAAATGATACTGAGTATATCAACTAGAAGATGAAAACAACGCTATCATGCACTCTGGTCTTCTGGTTCTGAGCCACACATTCAGATATCCACATTAAGTTCCTGATCTCCTGCTCTCTCAACCTCATGTACGCAAAGAATACACCGTAATGGAACTGCAATTCCAAACAACAAAACAACTCAAATTCACCAATAGGCGTCTACAAGAATCACATTCAAATTTACCGTGTCACACTTTGGCTACTGACCTGTTGCTCGAATGCTAAGCAAAGTCGTTTCACCTCCTCTTCATAAAATGCCTTGTCAAGCATTTGGCTCTCCCCATAAGACAGCTTGGCAAAAATAGATTGATAAGGGGGATACTTCTCCACAACACCACGGACCTACAATAGCAGGATGTAAAGAAGGATGCAAGATTAAAGACAATAAAGAAATGCAGAATCATGTTTGGCGATAGACAAATAAAGCACCGTCATTCTTCGATACATATCACTGTATGATGGCACCAGAGAAATTACAGGAAAATGGATACTCGAGTAACATTCACAAATGAAGAAGCTATTATGATAAGCTATGAAAAGAAAAGAAACTTTTGACTACCAAAAGAGTATGTGATACCATTTTCATTGAACAATCTCTCAAGTACGAAAAATCATAAGCATGCATATAATTGAGCAAAAAGACATTTTCTGAGAAATCGTGACCATTCTAAGTACATGAAGCATTGGCAAATGGCAACTACCTGATCCATGTCTTCACAGATAGCAAGTTCCTCGTGACCATACGGGTACCTATTTAGCAAGAAGATGAATCAAATGGGATAAAAAGCAGAAAGAGATGGAAAACAAGATGAAATCCCTAGGAGATGCTATGTAGTTAGAACAACTTACAGCAAGCCAAAATTAGAATATAGTTTTCGCCGATCTTCTCGAGTAAGCTCGGTGCCAATGCTGAGTACAAGAAACATCATAAGACAAAAACCTAAGTGCTTTAAGGGTTATTTTTCCAGAAAAGCCAGCCAAAAGCATAATAATCTAAGATCACAGTAACGATGATGTTCATAATTATTAAGATAAAGAAACGCAAACACTAAACTCCACCTATTGATGGTTATATTGACTGCTCTGCGATCAGCCTCAAAAGCGAGAAGGTCCGACATAATCTCTGCAGTTGCACCTCCAAGTTTCTGCTTAACGTTTTCAGATTAGACACAAAATAAATCCCTCAAGACAAAAAAGAATAGTAAATTTGAGGCAATTGAATGAGCAAGAACCTGGCAACATTTGTAGAAATCCTCAAGGTAAGCCTTATAAAGGGTATTCCTCATTATCTCAATGTTCATGTCATCTAGGTCCTGAAAATGACAACCTTCATTTAAATTCTGCTTAAACGGGACATAATGATGAAATTTATAGTAGTAAGAACATCTACAATCCATATGCCAACATATGGCACGCAATTTCTTTAAAGAAACGCCTCAAAGACATAAAAACTAGAAGAGACTGCACCATGAAATAACATTATGAAGAGTCTGTCATGAGTATAAATATTTTCAAAAATACCCTGCTATAAAACTGCATCACAAGTAGAATTAACTAGTTTCCTAAAGCTACAACACTAAAAAGTCCAAAAACTATCCTATGAACATAAGGTTATGCAGACAAAAGCCGCAAGGACTTAGTATTCAGTACCTCAGAAGTAATACACTCGGAGAAGTACGGAGCCAGAGGCGTGTCAACAAGCACAAGTCTGTATAGCTCCCTCATATTCTGTGCCACAGCCAAAGTAGCAATACTATACGAAAAAAGAAACTCAATGTCAATCCACTGACAGAACAAATAAAACACATGCCAAACCAAGATTTATACCTATCAAACATTCCCAGAGGATGACACTTCTCCAACAATTCCTGAACATCTCTCTCGTGCAAGGTTCCGGTCACAATCAGGACCACATTGTCGATCATATGACCATATCTGGACGAGCAAAAAAGACATAAATCCACTATGCAGTAGCAAAGTAACAGAAGAAGGAAATCGTAACGAAACACACATACGTGATATACTCCAAAAACGTAGACAGCGGCTCCGTAGCTTGGCTCAACATGTGCTTATATTCATCAACCAATTTGAGAGTGCATTTCTCCACAATCGTAGTTGTATGCAGAGGCGATGGTTCTACAGATTCAACATGCTTTCAACTGATCAACTAAATCCAGCACCTAAAAAGCATCGGATTCGAGCTGAGGAGAAGAATACGCTACCGTTTTGGAGGTAAGGGCCGTACTCGGTGGCGGAGAGGTGCATCTTGATGTCGTCTAGGGTTTCGCACTGGCAGAGGTTGTTGTAATCGGCGGCGGTGAGCAATCCAGATCTGTGGCCCCGGACGATGGCCTCCAGGTAGCCGCTGTGGATGTTGAACGTCATCGCTTCGAATCCGTACATTTTGGTGCGTAGATCTGGCGAGCGATTGATCAGGAATATGGCGGTAAATCTCTTTTGTTTCTCGTGTCACTAACACTTTCAGAGCCAGAGGTAAGAGACGATCACGCTGTTGTCGCGTGGGCCTTTCAGTTTGATCTCTCCGTTTTTGGGCTTCTACCACTTCTATTTCTCCCTTTTCACATTTTAAAGTAAATAATTACACGAAATGTTGTTTAAAACCAACTAACCATTAGACACGGTCATATTCTAATGAGATGTTTTAACTTTGTTATAAATCGACTAACCGTTAAATGCGCTTATGTTTTAATGGAATGAATTGATGTGTTTTCAATTTATTGCAACATGTAACTTTAAAAACCTTTTAAGATGTCACGGTGTATACTATAAACTTGAAGTTCACCATATTTCTAAAATAAATTTGTTAGTGGAATTTTTAAAAATCAAACCCGCACAATGGGAAATGTTTGAAAATCCAACTATTTATATTAATTGGGCCAAGTTCATATTTGAGCGATCTTACAATATATGATACAAGTAATTTCATTTACACAAATAGATAAAATTCTAAACAAAAACATTGGTGGCATAATAAAAAAAGTAGTAAGAGACAGTGGAGTGGCCTTCTCTATGATGTGAATTCGTCCAACAAGTTCGATCGAAATAAGTCAAGCAAAGTCCACCTAATCAATAGATGACAGTAACAAATGTTAGATTAAAATTCTCTTCTACAAGTTGCAGGCGGGCTAGAAAGGTGTCGTATATGTCAACCACACAAAAATTAATCGACCACCACTTGCCATATAAACATTAAGGGAACCTAAATGAAAATTAATAGCTCATGTTCTAAAAAATCTTGTCGGTCTCCATTATATTTCCCTTACGAAAGCAAGAGACTTAACCCGATCATTTTGGATTGCAAAAAGTGCATTCCTTTGGTGTTTTAAAATCATACGAGTAATTCGCTAGTACAAAAGTCTCTAACCCGGATTCTTGGTTCCTGGCTTCTTCTCGAGAAGAAGAGCAGTTGATTTCAGTCCTTGAGGTTATACAAGACAGACCCACGCCATGAACAACAACTGGGATCAATATCCATATCCATCAGTTTCACTGTCCGATTGCGAACCCCAGAACTTCGAATATGGCAAGCTGGACTGAGATGAAACAGGTTGAGCAGCATTTCTGAAGTCCATATACCGTAGACAGCCCTGCCCTCCATCAGTGCATGCAATGGAAATTAAACAGCCCTTCATTGCCACTGCTGAACAACCAAAGCTAGAGCCCGGGAACTCCGGATTACACATCAACCAATTGCTTAAGGCGCCGGTTTCAGCTTCCCAAACTCTCACGTTACAGTCATCTGGTCCGCCGGTAACCACCTTATATGCATCCATGAGTAGGTGCTTAACCGGGCCAGCATGTCCATCCAGCTCTGCAATCGGTTCAGAATTTCTCCTCATATCCCAAAGTGTTGCGCTGCAATGGTTTCTGCATTACGAAAAAGGAAAACAGAAGCAGCAAAACAACAAGCTCAAGGGGTTTTCACCTGCTGGTTCCACCAGTGCATAATAAGTGTTTGGATGGTTGTGTATCAAATGAATGTAACCCCGTCGGGTGTGTGACTCGGGATACTTCACGCATTGTCCTTAAATCAGTTGCGGATACTGAGGATCCAGCAGCAACATAGACCAATGATTCGTGGCATTTCATGCCGACTGGAGCACCAACAAAGGAACTCATTCCCACACAGCAGGAAGAGCGAACAGAGGAGGAAGTTGTTGCGTCCCAAACTCTCATCTATTTTCATTCCCAAGGGTATGAGATTACTAGCAATTTAACACAATGGAAACCGATCTCTAAAGATTTCTGATGTAAAGTTTAGCATCTAATGGTGAAAACCTGATTTAAAGGGTGAGATTACCTTGGAATCCTTTGACATGCTTATCAAAAGAGATGACTTGTGCCTGGAAAAAAAAGAGGGAAAAAGAAACCAAGTTTGATGAATAGTTAAAGATATATTGCTGAACAATGTATGATATCCATTTCTTGAATAACTGAACTACGCAAGGTGAAGATAGCAAAACTCATTCACTCATCTAAATCTGAAGACCACCTACTGCTGACAACACATTTTATATAAAGTTGAATGAAGTGTTCTATTTTCAACCCACGATGCAATACCGTGGAAGTCGTTATTTGGACCTCAAACACGAGCAACTTATTTCAGGTGTTCAAGCAATCAATGGACTGGACTCAGATACTTTCCATATTTGGTATCATACTCACCCTGCCACTGACATATGAACAATGGGTTTTTCATGCCCATATAGGGTACTCCTATATGCATGTTGGCCTTGTTTCCCTTTCAAGTTAACAGACCAAAGGCGAATAGTGCCATCAGTACCTCCACTAGCAAATAGCTTGGCACTGCCATCACCTAGCAATTTATCTGAAAGGGTTGTAACTTCGCAGCTGTGCCCTCTGAAACATTTGTAGCAAGAACCCTGAAAGTAACATAATCTATATAAATCAGTGAAAAAGGCAATTCTTTTCCAGAATAAGTTTTAAACATATGACCCTCAGCACAACATATGTTAACATCTGGAAACTACTAAATGTGGCTAGCCTTTTCACCATATGACATGCAAGGATACTTTCACCCATGATTGCAATACTACAACACTCTACCTACTAAAGAGCCCTGTGGAAGCCTCTTGAGCAAGGAAATTGACATTCCTACACATTACGCATTGGAGTCATCAAAGTTCGATATTATAAGATATGCATTATTCCCTTGCATCATAAACAATGCATTTTGGGTTGAAGGAGTTTTTATTTCTACAAATGGCATCTTCCACTATACCTTTGAGTAGAGACGAATTGTATGATCACAGCTTGATGTTACTAAGATGGTACCACCAATTTTCAAACTATCCTGGGGTTCAGGCATGTCATTCAAAGAAAACAATCTGCAAATATATCAAAAGTCACAATAAATTGTTAATGAGAGACAACCACGGTGAAAAATTCAAGATGAATCATGTCTGGCTGATTCAAATTACAGGGACGGTAAAGCTGAAAAAAATATTAAACGGCACCTTTTTTAAGCCTTCTATAATCCAAATTTGTATTTAGAGCCATACATAATTCATGAGGTGAAAAGACATCAGCTTAAAAGGGGACACATTTATACAAGTTGAAACTAAAAAAGACAAACAGCAACGGTAAAATGAATGTACAAATCAACAATAATAAACATTTAGTTTCAGGGGACCATCAAAAGCAGGCTTCTGCTGAAAAAGCAAGCTTACGCATTCCCATGGCGACCAACTTTAAAGCAGGAAGTTTAATGTTAAAAACATAGCATGAATAAAAAAGATCAACAAACTTGAATTTCCCATTGACTCAGATATCAGAAACATACCAATTTAGCCTTTGACATCCTACTATTCCTAAAGTTTAAAGATTAAATTACAGATGCTAGACTTATGCCAGAGCTAACTGCTTGGTGGAATAAAAGAGATAACATCAAGGTATGATTGTCCTCTATAATCCTCACAGTAACATGTTTTTCAACTAGTTTGACTCAGGCAAATACAGATACTGACAAAATCATCATATAGTAAAATGATCCAACAAATCCTCAGAGATTCAAAAGGAAAAGAATAGAACCTCATGCAAGTTATTCTAGCCCGATGATCCCCACGTGACAAGATGGTATCACATCCACCAAAATAACAGCCCAACAACATGCTTACCATGGACCCCTACACCAGACAATCAGGGAAACAACATTAGAATGGAAAACCATAGATGCAGATCATGCAGGTTTAAGCACAATTTACAACTCACTTAGAACCGAAATGGACATACTAAGATATAAAACTGAAAATCACATTCTTTTAGTTCCCTTGTTTATTCACTATAATGCTAGATGAATCAGAAAGTTTATTGCAGAAATTTGAATTCCTTAACATGTATGAACAATATGGAAATCATATAGCTCAAAACTCAAAAGAAAAGAATGAAACTTCGTAAATTAAACTACCTGAGAAAATACTACATCATCGCCTTGCAAAAGAAGGTGGTCGCGGGGATTAAGATGGAAATCAAATTTTGTAATCAGAGGGTCTTCGAACTTCAACTGCAGCGAGGAAGTTCGCCTGGAGAAGTACGAATCCCTGACACTTGATTCTGGAGGAAATGAATGAGGTATCGGCCAAGACCATCTTGTTCTGCGAATTTCGAAACCAAAAAACACATCAAAATGTTATTTTTGGGGAGAATTAAAGTTATTAAACTGATGCCCGGTTGACGAGAATGTTGAACGAACCTGTAGAGAGATTTCCAGAGGGAATCAGAATAAGTAACGTTGTTGAGGAATTTACAGGACATGGCCATGTTGGAGATATCTTTAATGCTGAGATATCTGGCTGCGTGAGCTAAGGAGTCAGTGTCCATGTCCGTTATGGTCGTCGCCGGATGATTACCGGACGGCGGCGGCTCCGCCATTTTTCTGGCGGGTTTCAGCCACGTGTTTATCTCCGCTATTATTTTGTTCGGTTTTTCAGCTTTATTTTCCCAGCTTTGAGTTTAGGGTAAATTACATCTACTTCCCTGAAGTTTTGTAATGTAAAGAATTTTACCCTATATTTTCATGATGAATACTGTTAGTACCTTGTTTTGGAAATTTGATGTTCATTTTTTAAATTATAAGTCTAAATACATGTTTGAGAATTTTTAAATCATCTTTTAAACTTAATGAATCATTACTATATTTTCCCTATTATCTGCATTTACGAGTTTTCAACCTATATTTAAAAATTATTTTCAACTATTTTATTTTAGTGCTAAATAAATTCTAATTCTGAAAATATTCCCATGTAGTCTTAATAAATTTTATCAACTGCTTCATAATTTCATTCCCCTGTAATCTGAAGCCGATGATGTTTGAAGTATTGCTAGATGGAGCCGTTTGTGTTCATTAAAAGAACCGGCAAATGGTTTTTTTTATGGCCTGGGCGGAGGTATTAACGCACGAGCAGAATTCTGCCTCTGATTTCTTTCATCGCTAGACCGCATAAAAAGGGATAAACATGCCTGAGCCAGACGAATGAGATTCTCTTGTTGTCTCTTGAGTCCATCCAACTTCTTTTCTTTAACCCAGGAGGTAGGTTTTTGCGGAGCGTGCGCTCAGTGGAACGAATTTGATTCTTGATGGAGACGGATTCAGGTTTGTTTTTTCGTCGACGACGACGGGTTTCAGGCGGCGGCGGTTTGGCGGCTGCTGCCGCTAGTCCACCCGGCGCTTCCCGCAGCCGCTGTGGGCCATAGTACTGCTCCGAACAGAGAGTGAAATTTGAAAAGTTGAATTTACGTTGACGGCGCTGTCCCAAGTGGCCATTGTTGTAAACCACAAACTCACACACAAAAATTCCAAACCACCAGACCTGTTCAACGTAGATAAACACAGAGCCGAATCCATGGAATCCCTAATTTGATACATATTTAAGGTGATATGTAATTATAATATTTATTATTAATTGATCGATTGTTGATGGAGTCGGTAATCTTTCCATAAGTTATGGAAAAACCAAGATTTAAAGTATAAATTAGAAAAATGAAGATAAAATTTTCGGGTTGCATGAATCGTGTTATAAACTTTATAACTACTACACATTGTATACTAAATTTTTAATATTACAACTAATACATTTGACCTTTTGTTATTCTAATTAAATACCGTATTTCCATAAGTCTATGAAAAGATGGTCTTTTTCAAGACTTTGCCAAAAAATACACTCCCTCTGTTTCTCTAATAGTGGCACATCATTTTTTGTGTTAGAATTTAGGAGATGCTAAATGAGTGCATGAAATTGAATTGAAAGAAAAAAAAAAGTAAAATGAGTGGATATAATAACCTTAAACTTGCCATAAATAGAAAGTGTCAATATAAAAAAATATCTCAAATTAGAAAGTGTGCAACTATTAAAGAAACATAAGGAGTATCTTTTAAGGCAAAGTCTTTGGAAATACGGTCTTTCCACGACCTTATGAAAAGATGTGGTATAATTAAAATTATAAAAGGTAAAAGGTCTTACTTGTAATATTAAAATTTTAGTATGCAACATGTTGTAGTTATAAAATTTATAACTCGGTTCATGCAACCCAAAAATTTTATCTTCTTTTAATGTACACTTTAAACATCGGTTTTTCAAGGGACGGACTCCTGGTAGGCAAAGTCTTGGGAAAGACGGTATTTTCATAGATTTATGGAAAGATGGGGTTTGATTATAATAATGAAAGGTAAAAGATCTTAGTTGCAATATTAAAGTTTTAGTATGCAATATGTAGTAGTTATAAAATTTATAACCCGGTTCATGCAACCCAAAAATTTCATCTTCATTTATTGTAATTTACACTTTAAACCTTGGTCTTTCCATAACTTATGGAAAGACCGTCTTTCAAGAGACGGACTAATTCTAGTAAGCTAGACAATGATTTAAATACACGTACTACAATAAATTAAAGAACAATTTAAAAATATTTACAAACTCAACCCAATTTTATTACAGTAGCTAATTATTAGCAAGTGATCAATTCTGACATGTTTATTATGTTAGTGACTTAAATGTTAATAATAAAAAATGAAAAGGCCTAGTTTGTAATTTGTCTGAAATCCAGGTGAGGCAAATGCGACTCAACCTTCGTCGTGACTACGTATTTACTAATTTAACCTTGGAAGTCGCATTTTCGTCCCCACTCCACTCCCAGGGTCCTTTGACCAACGTCTTACTACATTCACCCTCCTCCCACCGGTGGCGCTCATATTTCCTGCCCCGCCCTAAACGGCAAAACCCTACCCTCCGGCCCGGAGATGCGTTCCGCCACCGCAATCCTCCTCCTCCTGCTCCACCTCTTCCTCCCCGCCACCGCCGCCGCCGCCGCCTACCTAGGCCTAGGCTCATTTCTCAGCGAGCAGTATCGGAAAGACTGGAAGGCCAACAACGACTCCTACCTCTCTCTCCCCTCCGCTATAAAGCGATCCCTCTCACTCCCCTCCGCCCAGAGCCCCACCGCTCCGGCCACCCTCCTCAACCGCCACGTGTCCGTCCCCATCACAGTCAAGCTGGTGGGGCCCGCCTTCACATCCTCATCGCCGCCGCTGTTCTCGTCTTTCCTCTCCTCCGCCGTGTCCTCCGACAACTACCACGTCATCACCCAGCTCTCGTTCAATCCCTCCGGCCACCACCTCTCCCTCTCCCACTCGCTACACCTCGACGTCTCCCTCTCCCCGCCGTCTCTCTCCAATCGCCTCTCCGAGGCGCTCAAAGGCCATCTCGCCACCGCGCCTGGATCCATCCGGAACCCGTTAACTTCCGTCCCGTACGATCTGATCGATGATATCATAAGGCGGGATTTCGAGAAAGATAAACCCGCCGATGCAATCTATGTGTATATTCTCCATCTGGGTTCGCAGTCGAAGAACTACGCCTACAGCTACACTCCGGGAGATCCCTCCCCCGGCGTCACGAAATGCATGGGCTCTATCTGGGCCGGGAAAGATCGGTACATGTGGATCGACCTCGGCGCCGGCCCGGTGGACTACGGCCCGGCGTTGTCCGGCGACGGCGTGTTGCCCAGAGGCGAGTTCCATCCATTAGCAGCGGCACACGGCCGGCCGAAGGCCCAGAAGGCGTTGCTTGCCGACCTGGCATCTCTCGTCTGGAGCGCTTACCAGGTGCTTTTCGTGCCTCCGTTGAGAATCCCTGTGATTTTTGATAAGTCTCTTGTAGTTCAGTTTATACATATACATGGTCATACTGTTGATACTTACGGGCTGAATTGGGGAAAAATTGAGAAGACTTTCACTGATGAGATAAGCGATAATGGCTTGCTGTTACCTGGTCAGAAGTTGAGTTTCAAGAACTATGAGGTTGAGTTGTCAGAGTGTTCGATTTGTTCGTTCGCCATTGCCAGGGCGACTACCTCGTATACTTCTAGGTACTTGTTTGATAACTATACTTTGATTGTCAGTGAGTACTTGGACTCGAAGAGGTTGCATCAGACGATTCAGGAATCGGCTGAGGAGTTTAGGAGGTTGGGGAAGCTGCCTGAGGAGACTTTTGATCATAGAGTGATTCCTGTTTACGTGTTTGATTTGGATGTTAATTCCATTATGTTGCTGGATCGGTATCATCAGTCTGTTGCCTTTAAGGACATGGTTATTGCTGTCAGAACGAAGAATACTCAGACTGTGAGTGATTATAGTTGTAATGGGCGTCATGTGTTTACGCAGACTCGTGAGCTGGAGAGACCGTTAGTCGGTTCTATTTTGCAGAGTATGTTTGGGGTTACTCCCACGCATTTGGTTTGGAGTCCTAGGCATAATAGTACACTGGTTGATTACACGTGGAGTGTTGGGCATACGCCATTTGGGCCCTTTTCCGAGATTTCTTCATTGTCTTTTGTACAGAAGGACGCTGCCAGAAGAAATTTGCTTTTAACGTCGTTTAACTACAGTATATCTGGCGCTCTTGATGTTTTGGAAACTGTTGCTTCACATGGCGGGGAAAGGAAGCTCTTGAAGAAGAATCAGCTGCCTGAGTTCATTCAGAGGTGGAATCTGCTCAACTACAAGCTGGGCAAAGCCATTTCTTCACTGTCGCATTTTGATTACGAAAAGACTTTATATTACTTGAGGTCTTCAGATCACGATTTATTTGCTCTCCACTCGCTTGTTTATCATGCGTCTGAAGGACTTGAGGCGTCGCTTGTTTGTTTCAAGGACCCTCCGTTTCCATGGGGCTCCTTTTCTGGATCCGTTGTGGTCTTGTTTGCTGTGATCTATGCGTACACGAGAAGAGATTCATTGTTCAGGAACAAGAGGAAACAGTTTTGAGATTCCCAGAACATGTATTTTTCTTTTTTGCAGATGATACGGTAAGTGTATTCCTGTAAGAAAGTTTAACTGTATACCATTCTCGAGGTTCCAAATATAGTTGCTTCAGTGATGAACCGTTTCACAGTAATCGTCTTCTCTGTCTTATGTTTTATGCTGTGATGCTGCCATGAATGTACTTCATTTTCTGGAGTTTTGGTGTTCATTAATCTGCGTAGATTCACTCAGAGCGTATCGATAAATTAAAATGCAGTGTCTGCGCCTTTGATTAGCCAATACAAAATGATTTCACCTTCGTTCGATCTGATAGACCCATTCCCTGTGGTTCAGGGGCACTAATGACATTGACCGGTTCCGTCGAAACAAACAGTTATAAGACAACGAGTGTATTCATATGAACTATAGA
Organism: Rubia yunnanensis; assembly: GCA_037428765.1. Classification (NCBI taxonomy): domain Eukaryota; kingdom Viridiplantae; phylum Streptophyta; class Magnoliopsida; order Gentianales; family Rubiaceae; genus Rubia; species Rubia yunnanensis. Next base: position 7,728,303 of record CM075069.1, read on the forward strand.
ACTCACGGAGCTCTATTAAAATGTTTAACACAAACATAGAACTGAAAATAGATACAGGCAGAAGTCACAGAACAGTCGAAACAGAACATTGCTGAAACTACTGACAGAACATAACAGTCCAAGAAGAGCACAAAAATTAGATGTCGAACTGATTTAACGTTCGTTCATGAGCATACATTTAAATCTTACAAATGTTTACTTAATTCGTAATTATCTTATCAAGTAAATAAGATGATAATTGAAATATGCGATTGAACATAGCCAAGAAGATAACTAATTAATATGGAGCGCAACTTTGATTAAAGCAGAAATCTGCAATTTTCAATAGGCAGCAATACTGATGTACAGCAGAAGATATACACATGTTCTAACTCTTCCTCTTCAGATATACATGTTCTTATTTTACATACATACACGATGCAGTTCAATTATTCGGTCAATCAGTTCTGCAGGAAATCAGAAATTGAAATGGAACTGCTCTTGAAGTTCAATGTCATAGCCATCAGTGGTTAGGACAAACGGGGCAACTCCATTTGCATCATTAAACATCCCAGACAAGTATCCACCATCAGACAAGTTTGCGTCGCTTTCTGTATAGCTGTCTTCCTCCGTAACAATGGAGTTCTTCTGAACCAGGTCCCTGAAGATTGAAGAGCTCAGTAGAAGGCCGAGTGCTGTTGGCGATGTCTTTTGGCGCGAAACAACGGGTGTTTTTGTTTCGTGATAGAGATCGCCTGTGCTGAAGGATCTTTGGAAGAATGGAGACTGAGGGCTTAGATTGGCCGACATGAGAGTGTCTGAATCGGCAGTTGTCTTCGAGGTTTGGACAGAAACTGGATTGTTCGCTCCTGGCTTCAACCACCTGATGTAAGTGCTCAGGTCGAAATTGGTCACAGCGTTGATCCCCCTGTACTCAATTGCAGCGATGTCGTATGCGCGAGCTGCCTCCTCTTGTGTACCTGTGCACGAGCGTTTTCAGGTCAGGTCGTGTTCTTTTCACCTTAACTGCAGTTCATACAGTCGTTAACGGTAATAAACCGTAGAGTTCATTGCAGTTCAGTCAGGAAAAGAGTGGCCTGAGACCCTGAGTACATGATCACCAGAGCTGTTTGGGTGGCTGTAACTTACTGTAAGTTCCCAGATAGAGGTACTTGTTCCCGAAAACTCTTCCGATTCTTGCTTCCCATCTGCCGTTATGATGGTGCCTGCAATATCAAAGTTAAAGACGGATAGCTGTTAGCTGATTGTGTTAGCTGTTTTGATCGCCAGTTTGTATTAGCTGTTATCCCGGCTCTCGTGGAAATACATACCTTGCAACGCCCCTGTACTTGGATACTCCTCGCGAAAATCCGCTACTTTTTCTGCAGTGCGAAAGAGCAGCATTGATTATATGATCCTAGGATAGACAAAGTCTTCCGAGTTCTGTGAGGTGTAATGGGAAGGAAGTTGGCTATATATACCTTCTCAGTGAGGCCAGATACTCTTCTTTTGTTACTGTCGGCATGATCTCAATCTGTTTTTCATAATCTGTTATCTGCACAACATGTTATAAGCAGGGAATTAGAGGCGCGCCATCCCGTATGATCCATAAATGCAGTAAAATACTAGAACTGTTTTCGGTTTGTACCGGAAAATTTGTGAAAGTCGATGTTCCCCAGTACTTGATTGCAGCCAAATCATATGCTCTTGCTGCAGCTTCTTCTTCGTCATACGCTCCTAAATAGACTGGATCGCGATAGATTTCCCGTCGTTAAAATGAAATCATGATAAATGTAAACATGTATAGATCACTGGCACTTTCACACTTTCCATTCCGATCTGTTTCACTAAGAGCGACACATTCCAAATATAGCAGGCATTCGTACAACTTACCTTGCTTTCCTTTCTTCTTCTGTGTTACATTCCATGAGAGCTTGTCCCACAGGTGCGCTTCATACCGACCAGTCCACCTGTGCCGGCTAACCCCGCGAAACCTGGAACTCCTCTTCACTGTTGTCGGGACAGAAGCCGACAGATCAACGTGATCCACCTGTTTTTGCTGTGATTCTTTACCCGCAACTTCAGCATTTGCAGCGATCTGAAGATCCCTTCTCCGGCGCTTCACAGACCTCCCGTCGGAGCTAGGAGGCGCTTCACCATCCGCCGCGCACAAGCTACGCTTTCCGGGGTTCTCCTCGCTCTTGACCATGGTAGACATTGTGCTGAAATATATTCTTCTTGCTGAGGTTACTGCTGTAATTAAGTTTCTTCTGGTTTCGAGTTCCTCTGAGAATGCAATATTAGTCTCAGGCATATATAGTTGTACAGTACATGATCTTGATTGCATGTGTGCTTGGCATTACTGTGTCTTTACTGCTACTAGCTGTTGACAGTGACAATCAGGGCGATAATAGCAATGCTGAAGGCAAAAGATCTTATTCAGTTGTTCAAAGTATTGTACTCCCACTCCCACTGGACATTATTAACTTTTACCTAGTTTTTTTAAAAAAACATGTTTGATTGTTAACTTTTACATGGAGTATATGCAATAATGCCTCGTAGAAAATTAATTTGTAAAAAATGCTCCCTCCATCGCTGCGTAAGGTTCTTACTTTCTATTTTTGTCTGTCTCAATCAAAGGTTCTTATTTTGGATGAAAATTATGGTTGAAATGCAGCAAGTCATTCGAAACCCCCACTTTCTCTGTCACACCAGCATGCATAAATGCCCATGTAAAAAATATATAGGATCCTTAACGGAGGGAGCATATGCTAGATTAATTTAACAGTATTTTGATAATATTATTACATATAACTTTTTTAAAATACATAATCAAAGTTTGATAATCTTAAATGGAAAAAAAAATTCTGTTCAGTTTTAAGTGGAATGTTGGGAGAATTTTGTTTGGAATTGGGTCGCTTTTGCAGGAATTTTCTTAAACATTTTCAGAACAGCTGAGGACAAAAATGGCATTGTCATCCTGGTCTTGGTGCTATTGGCTAGCCCAAGGAATTTGGATTTCTGGTGGCCTCATTTTGGAAGTAAATGGAACAGACGAACATGTTTTTGTGATCCTGCTTCGAATCTTTTTGGCGATCGCTATATTCCTCCACCAACTTCAAGCCCCTGTACATTTTCGTTGCTTCATATCGTGTTGTGATTTGAGTTTTGATCCGTAAAGGCGGAAAGTTTTGGCTGAGGTTAAAATTTCAAGATATTTCTACTTACTCGTTAAGGAGAATATATTCAACGTGGATAGAAAAATTATCATGTTACACTCATTTGCATCACTTTATTTATTTTCGTTGTCACGTTAATTAATTTTATAATCATTTTCATCGCAACTTCAAATTTTATAACTATCAACAATTTTGGCCTTAAAACACATGTAGTGTGTGCCATTTGTTTGTTTTTTTTTTTCTTTTCACAAACTCATTTCATTCAAAGTGTTCTACAAAAAGGGACGAGACTTAAAGAAGCTGTAATAATGCAACTTTAAGGAGAAGAGAGAGATTTGAACATGGATTGCACCTGGCCAAACACATTGCCCTGTCCACTTGGCTCACCTAAGTGGTTCATTCATTTGTTATTGTATCTCATGCAAATGCAGTAGCAAACCGATTCGTTTTGAATTAATTTTTCACATTTTAAGGAAAACAACAAAAAATTTGTCAACCAGTTTCATTCATCCTTATCTCACAAGAAGGGGGTGAAACTCTCTTGTTGCTCTCACAACAAAGTGAGGTGTGCCTCTCAATCTCCACGCTTGTGGAGGCTCCCACACCTGATACGATGTATTTGGAGACTTTTTTAAATTCATAATAATGCAACTTTAGAGGAGGGAGATTTGAATCCGGGTTGACACATTTCAAATTACGACAATATTTGACCATTCACCGTTCACCATTTTATTTATTTTCCATCTTCAATTCACGAAAGCAGAATCGCGTATATAGACCGTGGAGATAATAGAGCCCATCACATTTTTGGGCGTTTCAGTAAAACTTTTTGGCGCAGTTTGAAGGCTGTCGTGGTATTCATACTGGCACCTATTCTTGGAATTCACATCATGCAAAATGCCCTTTTTGTGTCCTCTGGTGAATTCCAAATTGAAGACGATATTACCAAGGAAGTTATCCTTTGATTATTCTTACAAATCAACACTAGTTGCCGGATGCATATGTGATGCGATTTAATTATGTCGACCAATTATGGACGTATGGAATGTGAATGCAAATTTTTTTTTTGTATTTTAAAGTCATGTTAAGGGACAAACAGCCTGATTACATCAATCACAATCTAGCGGACAGTGTAATGTTTATTTGAATAATGATAGCCTGGGTTTAATTTTATTTTCATTTTATTTCAGTTTATATAGTTGAAGAAATGATTTTATATTGCATCGCCCAGCAATTAGATTAATAAGGACAAATCCCATTCAAATATATGATTGGATTATAATTATTTATGTAGTGAGATATATTTTTTAACATTTTTAAAATTTGCAAAGAACTGGTTGTAGTCCTCTTTCCGTTCTTCTATTAGTGTCACCGTATGTTTAGATGCTTGGATGTAGGTGAAGAAAATAAGTAGATAAAATTGGAGGTAGATGTAAAAAGTAGAAGAGTCCGTCTCTTGAAAGACGGTATTTCCATAAGTCATTGAAAGACCAAAGTTTAGATGGTAAACTAGAAAAAAAAATGAAGATAAAAATTTCGGGTTGCATTACATGGTTCATAAATTTTATAATTATTGCATGTTGTATAGTAAAATTTTAATACTGCAACTAAGATCTTTTAGTATTGCAACCTTTTTATTATTCTAATTAAATCTGTCTTTCCATAAACTCACGGAAAGACGATCATTCCTAGACTTTGCCAAAGTAAAATGGGTGAATGGAATTAAAAAAATATTTCCAAAAATAAAAAGTTTGCTAATATAAAAGAACCAATAAAAAAGAAAAGTGCGTTAATAATAAACAACCGTAGGAAGTACTCCCTGTGGAAAGAGTAAGGAAAGTGCATCTTCATTGACAAACTTCTTGCTCCATGTATGTATTTGGTTTAGTGTAATTTGTCCCCATACAATGTCGTCAAAACCCAATAAGGGCGGGCCTGTGCTACTCATTCAAAAGACATCTGAGGCCCAGCCCACTTAAAGATTATTATAGAGGGTCCATATTTTTCGCGCCAAAGTGTCACCACTAATATAAACGATCTCCTCGCTGCGTTTCTCTTCATTTCTCACTTTTCATTACAGCCATGTCCGACGGTCACTTGTTCAACAACATCTCTCTCGGAGGCCGCTCCGGCACTGTAAGTTTATTTCGTATTCTGTATTGTTTTCTTTACGGTTTCATTCGATGTAATTTTGAGTGGTTTAGTGCCCTGTTTTGTTAGACGATTCCGATTTTATCTATCTCCGCCGCTCGAAACCCTAGCCCCGCTTTTGGTATGTCGGTGGCTGCGTTTGCTTCCCTAACCACTGAATCCAGCTCAGGGATCTTCCTGAGACCTTACATGCTTGGAAAACTCATTTTTATTAGGACGAAATGCATGAATTCGAAAACCCTAGTTGGGTGATTAAACTTTTTTTCTTAATAATGTGGTGTTTGGGTTGAAAAATGAGTCTTTTACTGGGATTATTAAAACTAAATCTTTGAGGTTTGGTATTGTTGCAGAACCCGGGGCAATTGAGGGTTCATAGCGGCGGTATCGCATGGAAGAAACAAGGTGGAGGCAAGGCTGTGGAGGTGGACAAATCCGACATAGTGGGTCTGACCTGGATGAAGGTTCCCCGCAGTAATCAGCTTGGAGTTCGTCTCAAAGATGGCCTTCACTATAAATTCACTGGTTTCCGCGACCAGGTAAATATATGCGAATGTCACAAGTGTTTCTTTATGCGTTGCTATGTGCTTATTCTATTTACCATTAGCCTCGTGTCCGGTACTCGGTTCTTGTCCCTGTGAAGAATCAGGAGGATGAAAGGGTCCTGCAGTATATGTTAGTGAAGAAGGGTGCTAGTTTTTTTAAATATAATTTTCCTTCTATTTTTTTTTTCTGAAATCAATTATAGTTCCTGAGCACATCGCCCCAAGAAAGTGAAGTCTAAAAAGGAAGTGAATTAGGCTTGTTTGTCCTGTTTCTTGTGTAGTCATTTAATATATAACTTGTAAGGGTCATTTAAGAACACACACGTCTGGTTTAGTTTGTTCCTAATTTTTTCATAGAGAATATTGTTAGGTTAAATGATCTGGTTGGGCAGATTCTCATACATGATGGGATTGTCAATGCTAATGGGATTAGGAAATAATTTATTGGTGTTTAAGGGATGTGAGCTTATGCTTTATTGTGCTTGGTTACTTTGCAGGATGTTACTAGTTTGAGTACTTTTTTCCAGAGCACTCTTGCTATTACACCGGAGGAGAAGCAACTTTCTGTTAGTGGGAAGAATTGGGGTGAAGTTGATCTAACTGGTTTGTTTCCTAGTCTTTATTTCTTCTGTTTCATGTTCTGTGTTTTTCTTGTGATTTTCTCTCCGAGGGTAGTGGAATTGAGATTAGACTTTATCTTTATTTTTTGTAAAAATAGCTTTCCTATTTGAAATTTCTAGTATACTGAGTCAGGTACGTTAGAATTTCTATTTGAAATTATTCATATGATGATGTTCTTTGTCCGGAGTTGCTTTCCTTCAGTTTTACCACTACATGGATTTGGTGCACATTTTGTTTTTCTGCAGCTTTAAAACACATGTTTGTTTTTGTTTTTGTACACTAGACACTGTTTCACTTATTATTGACTTATAGTGCTGATAAGAATAATTTTCTACTGTTGCTTTCTTCCAGGGAATAATCTTGCATTTCTGGTGGGAGGTAGGCAAGCTTTTGAAGTTTCCTTAGCAGAGGTTTCACAAACGCAACTTCAAGGAAAAAATGATGTCATGCTGGAGTTCCATGTGGATGAACGTAATAATGGGGCCACTGAGGTCTGTGCAACTTTATTTATGAATTCTATGTTCGTGTGGTGGAATTGATTTAGCATACCAACTCTGTATGAAACTTGTTCCATTTCACTTTCCTAAAATTTGTAGAAAGATTCATTGATGGAGATCAGTTTCCACATCCCTAACTCAAACACTCAGTTTGTTGGTGATGAGAATCGCCCTCCTGCTCAGGTAATAAGTTCTTTATGTTTTATTTATGCTAAATTTTCAATAGGATCTTTTATCAGCTGCTAAGATTACTTGGATTTTCTGTTAGGTTTTTCGCGACAAAATCATGTCGATGGCTGATGTTGGAGCAGGAGGTGAAGACTCTGTTGTTACATTCGATTCAATTGCTATTCTCACACCAAGGTATTATTTACTCATTTTTTATTTCTCTAAAAGATATGTGTTCATATTCTTTCCTTGTTCACTCTCGGGCGCTAATATTGTATCCTAATTTCAGGGGTCGATACAATGTGGAGCTTCATCTTTCATTTCTGCGCCTCCAAGGGCAAGCAAATGATTTTAAAATTCAATACAGCAGTGTTGTTCGTCTATTTTTGTTGCCCAAGGTATGGCCCTTTTACTTTTTTCCTCCGACTCATTTGTTTGCTTTTCCAAGACTTGCCTGATCTGATGCCTTGAGAATAGACAGTTGCATTGTTTAGAACTTGCTGATTCTATTGTGAAGTTTATTCTCATGATGTCTCTGTAAGAAGATGGTTTCTCCAGCATTTTCCTAAATTGGTTAGTACTTATGATATTGTGCAGTCTAATCAGCCACATACCTTTGTGGTAGTCACACTTGACCCGCCCATTCGCAAGGGCCAAACTTTGTATCCCCATATTGTTTTGCAGGTATGCTGATGCATTTCCTTGTTCCCTTTTTTTCCCCTCTTTCCAGTTTGATTATTAAACATCACATTGCTATATATGTCTTGTATATGTTTTGCAGTTTGAAACTGATTATGTTGTTGAAAGCACTCTTTCAATGAATGAGGGGCTTCTTTCTACCAAGTATAAGGACAGATTAGAACCAACATATAAGGTGACAGAATTGTATTTAAAATCTTTGTTCTGATATGTTATTTTAGACTCTTTATGTATAGTTTTGGGGGTGTTAGTTACATGTTCTTTGTATAACTTCAGGGTCTAATTCATGAAGTCTTCACAACTATTGTAAAAGGCTTGTCTGGGGCCAAAGTCACGAGACCTGGCAAGTTCCGTAGCTGTCAGGATGGTTATGCTGTGAAGTCGTCATTGAAAGCTGAGGATGGAGTTCTGTATCCCCTCGAGAAGGGCTTTTTCTTCTTACCCAAGCCACCGACCCTTATTCTTCATGATGATGTATTATGTCCTTTTCTAAGTCAAATTTGTCCAATGCAATTGTAATATGCTTTACATTGTCAGAGATGCAGAATTGCTTATTTTTTGGACATTAACGCTTGACCTACTTTTTTCTCTCTTTAGATTGATTATTTGGAGTTCCAGAGGCATGGTGCAGGTGGCTCAAGCATGCATTACTTCGATCTACTTATCAGACTTAAGACTGAGCAGGAGCATCTTTTCCGGAATATTCAGAAAAATGAATACACTAATCTCAATGAATTTATCAGGTTGGTGTAACCCTGTCATATATTGGACATCCTCGCAGGCTGGCAAGAACACACTTTCTGAGTAGAATTGAATGGTATTGTAGGTCAAAAGGATTGAAGACCATAAGCGTTGGAGACTCTCAAACTGCAGATGGTGTTAGAGCTGTGTTACAGGATGATGATGATGATCCTGTTGATCCTCATCTTGAGCGTATTAAGAATGAAACTGGTGGAGATGAGAGTGATGAGGAGGTAAATTGTTGCAGATATGCCTTTTCTATTATCCTAGCTAGGCATCTTGTCTCCAGTTTTGCATTTCATCTGTCTGTTGGTTCCTCTTTCCTAATTGAGATAGGCGAGACAGCCTCGTTGTTGAAAAAAATATCCTGGGTTAGGACCTAAAAGTTTCCATGCTTCTGTTCTGGCTACCACCTGGTGCTACTGATTTTGCTTTTAAGGTTATAGCGTGTGTGTTAGATATTTTGAGACAAGTGACATTTATCTTTCTTAAAAGACTTGGCTTTTAATTGTAATAACTAGCAAAAGGGAGGGTTCACAAAATTGAGCAAATGCTGAATATTCCCATATCTGTAGATCTTTTTTTGCTTTACTTACTCTGGAAGTTCAAAATGAGGTTGACAGATTTTTTTTCTTTTTATTGACAGGACGAAGATTTTGTTGCTGACAAAGACGATGAGGGATCCCCCACTGATGATTCTGGTGGAGATTCTGATGGAAGTGATAGTGGAGATGAGGAGGTGATTATGTTTTTCTAATCTACTTCTAAGGCATTCTGTATGGATTGTACTGTTAAAATTCTTTACCCGACAAAGCTTCATCTTACCGAACCTTGTCACTAGGCTCCACCGAAAAAGAAATCCAAGCAGGAGCCCTCTGTTCCTGCTTCTACTTCTAAGCCATCTGCGAGTAGAAAAAAAGCCAAAGACGGGGAAGAAGATAGTAAGAAGAAGAAACAGAAGAAGAAGAAGGATCCAAATGCTCCAAAGAGAGCAATAAGCGCTTTTATGTTCTTCTCACAGTCCGAAAGAGAGGTCAGTCGGCACATTGAGGGATTTAACGCTCTTCCTTTTTCATGTCGTTGTTTGATTGCTTTCATTTCTCAAAGCTTATAATTGTTTCTGTTGACAAGCTATAGATGCTTGCACTCTAGTGTTTCATGTTCCTGCTTTGCTGCGTGGGATATAAATCACAGTTGTTTCTGTGGCATACCTCATTGGGTTTTACTGGGCCTTTTGAACTTTGGAGTTTGGACTATTGATCTCGTTTAATGAGTGCAGCCCTTAGTAAATTTTTTAATGCTATGGCAGGATTCTCTTGGTTTGATTCATTGATTTTAACGTTCATATTTTGGTGGCATGTTAGGATTGACTTTGTTTTGATATCTGATTTCCCCCTCTTCAAATGTCATAAATTGTCTATTCTCGGTTTCTCTTTTGACCCTTGTGCTTTACTCGTGTTGGTATGCCATTCTTCCCTTGGGATTTAGGAATTCTTTACCGTCTGCAATTTCTAATTGAATAGATCGTTTGATTGCTGATATCTCTTCTTTTCGCTCTTCTGAATAGGATGTTAAGAAAACCAATCCCGGAATAGCATTTACTGACGTGGGGAAGGTTCTTGGAGAAAGATGGAACAAGATGTCAGGTATGCTGATTCCAGGCCACAGTCTATTGGATTTCAGTATTATAACTTCTTTTAAACCTATAATTTGCTTTGGGTTGTGTTATTTGTAGCTGAGGACAAAGCACCTTTCGAAGAAATGGCTCGCAAAGACAAAGAAAGGGCTCGCAAAGATATGATACGTTATAATGATGAGCTGAGTGGCAAGAACCCACAAGTTCCAGATGATGTTGATTCTGACAGTGCCTAGGATCTTGGATATCACGAAGCATGCCTTATTTAATCTCGTTAGAATACTAGATTATGTAATTAGAGGTGTTTTTTAAATTTTGGTAACTGAAGTTCCAGACATCTTGGAAGCCCAGATCAGATTCTCTTTTCTAAAAGTTCCAGACATCTCTTTTCTTTAGTTACGGACAATATAGTTACATAAAAAGCTGATCCTTAGAAACTATATCGCATACAATGTCATTGTTGTTTACCTATCTGTTCAAGTATTCGAAGAGATGGAGTGCAACAAAAAAGTGTTTCCCCCTTTCCGTAAATCTTTCAAACTGCGCAGTTCTGAAAATGAAATGAAAGCGCAAAATCAAATACAGTGATAAAAGGCATTGTAGAAGATTGCATACCCGCTACCACTGATAAGCTCGTTTCATGTGAATATGTTACAACATAGGAGTAAACCAAAAATCCGTTGGGTTGGTAATTCGAAATAGATAAAACATCAATATCACTAAATGCTCAAATTCATTTCTACAGAACGATGTGCATCTGCATTATGGCTGCTTTGAGCTACTTCCAAATCTTGTTTTCGCTACCCAACTAAAAACGCAAAATTTGCCTTCCCCACACTACCAAACATCTTAGCAAGGCCTATGAGGCACGCAGTTTAGGAAACCTGCGAACCATGTCAGCTCAGAAACCTGCGACGCCGGAGATGGTCGGATCAGCTCCAGGTCTCTGTATATCTTAGCGCCGTTCGGATTCCCCGACGGCACGAACTTCGCTCCGTTCAGGAACATGTCGCCGTCCGACACCCACGTCCACTTCTTCCACTCGGATTCCGGCGCCATCCGGTGAGTGACCTCCTTGAAGTAGGGGAAAGCCGGCGAGGCGATGAATCGGTTGCCTTGGCTTACGATTGTTGCTGCATGGCTGCCGCCGATGGCGTACATTTCCCAGTAGGTGTAGTCGTTGTTGACCAAGTGGAAGAACCCGGTTCGGCATCTCGGCATTCTTTGCACCAGTCTCTTACCGAAATGGGTGAATGCCACGGTCACCTTCATGTCCTTGTCCACGTCGGTGATGTCACTGGCACCGAACAGCAAAACCTGCACGGATCAATTCAGTTCAGATCAGTCGAAATGAGCGAGACTATAAGCATAGCGATCTAATAGTTATATAAAGTACATGTCATTCTCGTTTAATTGACTTAATTTAGTTCAGTTCAGATCATATAAACTCGGGCACCAAACACATTTTTGTCACTTATTCAGCCAATAATTTGATAATTCTATTGTGTGAATCTTGAGCTAGGATAGAGTACCTTGTCATGATCGGTGAAGTGGCAGTTGGAAATGGTGATTCCGGTGGAAGCCTGGACGGCGTCGATAAGGCCGTCGCTAGCTTTCCACATGGAGAGATGGTCGAGCCAAATATCAGAGCCTCCAAAGATGCTGATCCCATCCCCTTCGCTAGGAACCCTAGCCCCGATATGGTCAACGGAGTCCCTTATCATCCCACCGGAAGTGGGCACGATATTGTGTATCCGAAGGTTGGTAATAATAATATTCCTCACGAACTGCATGGTGATCCCGGCGCCTCCGGCGATGTGCACGGTGGCGCCGCGGCCGTCGATGGTCTTGTGGCTCTGCATGATCAGCTCCTGCTCCAGCTTGATGGTCATGCTGCGGGCGAACGTGATCCACAGGGGCCGCTTCTGGATGACGGCGTGGCGGAGGGTGCCGGGCTTGGGGTTCTGGAAGTCGTCGGAGGGGTCGGTGACGACGTAGTACTTGCCGCCGGCGCCGCCCTTTGCGTTGCGCCCGAAGCCCATGGCGCACTGGGCGAGATTCTGGCGTTTCTTGTGCCACAAGGGATCGCATCTCCAGCAGCGGTCGATCACGTTGAAGGCTCTGCATGGCCCTCTGTTTTTCCTTCCTCTCAGCTCCCTTCGAAGCGTCAAGTTTGACACTGCACCCAGTTCTTCGCCTCCCTTCATCATGCTAATCTCCGCTTCACTGTTCCATCAAATAATTGCGACCCGTTACATTTGAAACAAATCGATGTTTTGCTCATGATCTCAGCACTTTTTGTGGTTAGTAGCTTATTTTACAAGTATAAATTATTTTTGGGGAAACAACAAGAACTGGTCCGGGTGTGTTTGACAGGACTTAAGGTTGTATTTGCCCGAGCTTATAATCTGCTTTTTTAATTGTTTGCTAAAGTCTTGAAAAACAAGCAGAGTTATACTGGGGAGAAAAGCAGTCCCTGTATTTTAAAAATAAGTCAGCTTTGCTTATGTGCACAGTTCTATCAGACATACCCTATTTTTTTGTGTTTGGTTTCAAAAGCAGAAACTATTTCTTTGACAAAAATAAAAGCTATTTTTGGACAAAAAAAGAAGCCGATCTCCGATTACTTTTTAAAATAAGTCGCTCAACTCTCACAAATATACCTTTCAAATAAATTAGTTTTGCTCACAGGGACAACAAACACGTGATTATTAACTTTTAAAGATAAGGATGGGGCCAAGTTTCGCTACAGTGAAATGAGTTAAAACCACCTGAGAGAACGGACGGGGATGGTAAGGTTGTTGTTGTAGTCCTGGGACCATTGCAAAGCCTCGTCGCGCCTCTGGATCCAATACTCGTCCCCCTCCTCCACCGCCGTCGCGGTCACGGCGGCCAAAACACACACGAAAAACCAGCCGATCAGTTTTGGCGCCGCCATAGTATACGATTGATCTGTTTCTTTTTTGTTGAAAAAATATATATTCTTGTGGATTTGTGGCTGGGAGCTATGAAATGATCAGGGTGGAAACCCTGCTTGCTCCGAGAGATCGATCAGAGCCGCATAGACCAGCCACAAGAAATTCACCTGTTCAAAATTTATCAACTCGATCCCCTGCCTCTGAACGTTTTCACCGTCCTCTCTTTTATATATACTCAATGATCAGAACCGCACTATATGGTTTGCCGTCCTTTTTTTCTGGCTTCATTCTTTTAACTAACGCGGATACGCACGTACTCCCTCCGTTTCTTTCTCTGCACGCTTTCCTTTTCGGACGGTTTCTTTTATATTTGCACATGTTCCATTTTTGGTATTTTATTTAGAGGGAGTATTTCATTTATTATTGTTCAGGTATATTGTGGGCAACTCCGGACACCTTTGATGCTCCTGTTTGCATGGAAACCAGCACCACAGACTATAGCTTTAATTGAAGGAGAGGAAAGATTTTAGGATGCAACCAAGTAGCTTTGTAGGGAACATTATTTAAGATTGTTCTCTTGTTGTGATGCTCTGCAATTATAAAAATAATACTCCCTCCGTCCGGGAATAAATTGAAACAAAAAAAAATTCAGTCAAACTAAGAAAGCTTTGATTACATATTTGAATAGATATATAAACAATAATATTGTTATATGTGATATCGTTGGACTCGCCATAACATGTAGTTTCTAAAAAGTAACGTTTTTTTTGTCGATATTATACACAGTTAAATATATTAACGGTCAAATGTGTGTGTTGGAGGCCGTGAAAAAAATTCTCTACAATTTAATGTGGGACGGAGGGAGTAATAGATTTGGTATCCATTTTAAAGAGAAATTACCGGTTTCATTTTTTTAATGCTTAAATTTTGTTTTCAAAACGCTATAATATTATTTTAAAATGATCTCAATTTATTCCCACATACTATTAGTCGGTTTGAGTAACTCAACATTTAGTCAACATTTCTAATGATGATAGCGCCGATGTTGGGAAGCAAGAAACATGGAAAACAATAGAAAGGACAGTGAGTATAGTTGGACTAGCGGTGTTCAAAACACGGTGGAGGACGCAATGGAGAAAAAATTGGATAACGTCCAAAATTTTAAAAAAAAATTAACCTCAAAAATAGTTAAACTATAGATTTTAAAATCTCGATAATGTTGACGGGTCCATTAACTTGATGAAAACGTGTTATGTCTAATAAACGAACCAATTAAAACCATTTCATAATGTTCTAGGATGCTTTTAGAAATATGGTGCAAAATGAGAAACGAAACATGTAATTTTTTAAAAAAGAAGTATTATGCTATTTATAATCTTTACACTTTAAAGAAGTTTTATTTGATTAAATTTATACTCCTGCTCTTACCATGAATTTAATTATTTAACTTTATTTTTATATTATTCACGAGGGCAAGTAATGTTGATCTACGGGTCATGGCGGGTCAGCTATTATGATCTAAATTGGTAAAGAAAGTGAATTGCTATAGCACATCCTGTATTTTACTTGATTATGCCCTGTATTTATACTATTTAATATACAATATGTATTTTTAATTTAATTTAAATAAATTAATATTAAATGAAATTATTTATTTATTTAATTAATACTCCGCCGTCGCCTTCGTGCGCCACCTCCGCTGCTCCGCCGCCTCCGTCCGTCGCTGCTCCGCGGGCTCCTCCTCCGTGCGCCACCTTCTTCTCCGGCGACTCCTTCTCCTTCGTCCGCCGCCTCCTCCTCCGTGCGCCACCTTCTTCTCCGGCGACTCCTTCTCCTCTCCTTCTCCTTCTCCTTCTCCTCCTGTTCTCCTCTCCCGCTCTCTTTCTCCTTCTCCTCCCGTTCTCCTCTCCCGCTCTCCTTCTCCTTCTCCTTCTCCTCCCGTTCTCCTCTCCCGCTCTCCTTCTCCTTCTCCTCCCGTTCTCCTCTCCCGCTCTCCTTCTCCTTCTCCTCCCGTTCTCCTCTCCCGCTCTCCTTCTCCTTCTCCTCCCGCTCTCCTTCTCCTTCTCCTCCTGTTCTCCTCTCCTTCCCCTTCTCCCGCTCTCCTTCTCCCGTTCTCCTCTCCTTCCCCTTCTCCCGCTCTCCTTCTCCCGTTTGACTCTCCTCCGCGCTCCGCCACTTCCCGCTTCTCCGCCGTTCTCCTCTCGGGCTAGGGTTTCGCTCGACGGGGACAAAGGAGAAGGAGCTCAGGAGGGCTAGGGTTTCGCTCGATGGGGAAGAAGGAGAAGGAGCTCGGCGGGGCTAGGGTTTCGCTCGATGGGGACGAAGGAGGAGGGACGGCGGGGCTAGGGTTTTACTCGATGGGGCGAAGGAGAAGGAGGGACGGCGGCGGGGCTAGGGTTTTGCTGCGGACGAGGGACGGCGGAGGAGGCATGGTGGTGGCGGTGGCGAGACTGCCGGAGAATACGAAGAAGAAAAGAAGGTGGTGGCGCACGGCGCGACGGCGCTGGCTCATGGCGGCGGCGGCGGTGGCGCACTGCGTCAGCGATGGTTTTTTTTATTTTTGATTTTTGTTTTATTTTGAAAATTTAATATTAGTATTATACATGTATATACGTATTATGGCGTAAACTAGTAAAATACAGGGCGTGATATAGCAATACCCAAAAAAATTGGATTGAACGAGTCGAAATGATCAGTTCAAATTTTTCATAACTTTAGATCAGGTTGGGTTGAACGGGTCAGGACGAACAATCCAAAAAGTTGGGTTGGGTCGGGTCATATAAAACTCAAAGCAACCTAAATTATATATAAATAGAACATAGTAAAGAAAATGTAATTTATTCAAATAAAATAAATATTTTTTAAAATGTACTAATATTTAAATAGTAACTAAAAATATAAATTATTTTCATTATATTTAAAATAGTAGTTTATATTTTATTATGAAAACACTCATTTCAATAAATTTCAGGGCCATACTCTAATTATTTGTACATTGCAACACATTTTTAAACATTTTCAAATTAAGTTATAGGAACCTCGTTAAAATGAATAGAGAAAAAAATCAAAACACCTCACTATTTACATCAATCATAAAACAATCTTGTCTAATGGTTAGTTAGTCTAAAATAAGGCTTTGTGTTTATTTAATTGTAAATATATTCAATTAGTAAAGAAATATACAATTATCTCTACTCTATTTAGTTAGATTACTTTTACTAATTCCTTTAAAAAAATAATAATTTTATCAATATTTTTTTATAATTAATAGTATTTCTAAAAAAAATAAATCTTTATGAAATAAATATATTATTTTCATATAAATATAAAATATTTATTATTTATTTTTAAATAGTAAATCAAATTATTTTTAAGTGCCGGTTAGTTAGCAGGATGAAGCAGGTAGGCCCGTCAAATGGGTTAATTGGATAAACCCGTTATCCAAACCCAATAGATCATTATTCAATGGGTCATTATCCAATTAATCCATTTATTAAATGGGTCATAATGGGTTGGGTTATAAATGAGTTGGGTCATTAAATGGATAACCCATTGGATAACCCATGAGATATTCATATGACCCAATGGGTTAAAATATATTATCCAATAAGTCATTATCCAATGAATCATTATATAATTAACCCAATAAGTTATCATTAAACATTTTCTATCGATTTGGGTTACAAGTTGTCATTATCCAATAGGATCAGGTATTAAATGTTCATTAGTTTTTGTGATTGAGCGGGATGAAAGTAATTGTGTTAATGGAAAATTTTGATCTCCATGGGTCCCATATTATGTTATTTCAATAAGAACGTAACAAAAACCCAATAAATATCCAAAATTACCCAATTAAATGCATGTGTAATATTTAACATAAATATTCACTATAATTCACAAATTATACAAATTATAATTCACAAATTATTCAATCTCAATCTCGTACAATATTCGAGTTCGTACTGTATTCGATCTCGTACAGTATTCGAACTCAATCTCGTACAGTATTCGAGTTCGTACAAAATTCGCACTCAATCTCGTACAGTATTCGAGCTCGTACAATATTCGAGTTCAATCTCGTACAGTATTCGAGTTCGTACAGTATTCGAGCTCAATCTCGTACAGTATTCGAGTTCATACAGTATTCGAGTTCATAGAGCATTCGAGTTCGTACAGTATTCGAGGTCAATCTCGTACAGTATTCGAGTTCATACAGTATTCGAGCTCAATCTCGTACAGTATTCAAGTTCAATCTCGTACAGTATTCGAGTTCGTACAGTATTCGAGCTCAATCTCGTACAGTATTCGAGTTTGTACAGTATTCGAGCTCAATCTCGTACATTATTCGAGCTCAATCTCGTATAGTATTCGAGCTCAATCTCGTACACTATTCGAGTTTGTACAGTATTCGAGTTCAATCTCGTACAGTATTTGAGTTCGTACAATATTCGAGTTCGTACAGTATTTGAGCTCGAGCTCGATCCCAAGTAATATTGTTCGTTAGTTTCGCCGAGTTTACAAAGCCAACATATTATATATTTTTTATTTTTATTAAATATAATATAATGTACATAATATTATATTACATCATATAATATTATGAACTCGAATATGAACAAAACGCAGACCGATTAATGAACAAAACGCAGACTTATTGATGAACAAAACGCGGACTGATGAAACAAAACGCAGTCTGGAAAGTGAGAACTGAGAAAGAACGCGGACATGATGGGTAATTCATGTTTCACCCAAATAAATGACATATACCCAATTGGTCATTTAGTTCGACCCAATGAATAATTAATATAGACCCAATGGATAATTAGTATAGACCCAATGGATAATTAGTATAGACCCAATGGATAATTAGTATATACTCAATGGAGAATTCATTATATACTCAATGGATAATTGGTGTTTTCAACCATTTAAACTTTAAATGGATAAGCCTCGTAACATTTTACTTGGAGTGAAAAATTACGATTAACCGTAATCATTCTTTGATGTAGGCTGAATCGTGTACATAACTACAAAAAAAAAAGAAATATTTATTCGAGTGGCCAAATGTGGGAATTTCATTTATTATTTTCTTATGTTCAATAAAAGAAAATATTTTTAAAAATCTTCATATTTCGAGATTTTTCAAATTTAGTAAAAGTTTCTTAAATACTACTTCTACTTCTTTCGTCAAGATCACTTATCAAATTTTAATTGGTTCAAATTAAAATTGATTAAAACATGAACCGAAATCGACAAATATGATGAATCGAGAATTTGATCGTTTCTAAGTTGATTATATGTGTTTGGGAAAAATTAAATTATTCGTAATCAAATTTGTGAAAATTTTGTTATCTTATGATATGAAATTATCTACGGGTCACCCGTTATCCAACCCAACTCAACCCACCCAAAATTATCCAACGGATAACCAATTATCCAACCCAACTAAACCCAATAACTACAACACAATTATATCCATTAACCCAATGGATCATTATCCAATAAGTCTTATCCAATAAGTGAAATTAGTATATGGGTAACGGTTATCCAACGGGTGATCCAACCCATTTGACGGGCCTAGAAGCAGGTATATAAACCACCGGTAAGCCCTTTGTAAACCGATTAGGCGATTACAATTAATTTAAATAAAAGTGAGTCTCCTGATGTGCATTAGTTAAATTACATGAAAAGTTTAAAATATTTTAAAATATTTTTTTATATCATATATTATTATATTTTTACGCTCGAATACATATTATTACTTATTTTAATTTATAAAATACAATATTTAAATTTTATAAAAAATTATAACATTTAATATAAAAGGCTCTGAACTGTTTATAAATTTATGGAAATGACGCCTTTAGCGGGACTTTCCCTTTAATTTGTACCTCCACTGTGTGTGTCCAGTGTCCTTGGTGTGTAATGTGTTGCTTTCTTGCTTTTCATGCTTTCTAAATAAGTGAAATTACTGATCTTCAACTCACAAACCCTCTTTAATATATTTTTTTCTTTTCCCGTCATTACTTAAATGTAAATGGGATCTGGTGCTTAAAAATTCGATTCCGTTAGTTGGAAATCTCGATTAACCTTTGTTAACGAAGTTGACTATTTCGAGCAAACCTTGTGCAGTATTTACTCTTCAAGCATTGTGAATTCTCCACGTTTTTTTCATCCATACGAAAGTTGCTTTTTTTATATAATAAAAGAAAGAGAAGATAGGTGAAATGCAGAAATATTGAAAGTCCTCGGTTTATTATTTATTGACTGATGTCAAATTCTTCTATAACTACATTTACTCGAACTGAAAATTGAAAAATCAGAAAACAAAACATAATCAAATGCCCTATGCAACCATACATATATTCGTCGTAAATAGATTCCCCAAACCAAAGCTAACATGAAATCATCTCCAGCAAAATATAGATGGAAAATTGTATTATTCTGATGGATCATCACTTATCATGTTCATGCATTTTGCCTGACCATGAATGATTATTTTACATAAAGGCTAAAAATAAACATAAAGCCTGAGCTCAAATCTTGAAATATTATGTCTCCAGTCAATCCCAGTAATGCTGCCTTTGCCCCGTATGATATTTAGCACTTCTGTCCCACGTGACAGGGGAGTGCCCCTGCAAACCTTGTTATCCACGTCACCTGATTCCCGTCGGCCACCTTAATGCCGTCGTAGAGTTCAGGATGCTTGCGAGTGTACTGGGGATCTCCTGACTGGACGAAGAATGCTCCGTTCATCAGGAGATCTCCCTCCGACCTCCAGGTCCAGCTCTTCCACGTTGATTCTGACGCGTAATCCCTCTTCGTCACCTTCAATGTGCAATAAATTCTTGTTAGCACGCAGGATAGGTAGAGTGGCCCGAGATCTTTTATACTCCATATGTCAATTTTACAATTTTAAAGGTTCATTTTTAAATTTTGCTACATCTTGCACAAAAGTCCGTACCTCTTTCTTGAACTGGCTAGGAGGGGCAATGAAGCGGTTGCCCTGGCTGATAATAGTGGGGTGCTGGCTGCCGCCAATGGCGTACATCTCCCAGTGAGTGTAGTCATTATTCACAACGTGGATGTATCCCCACCGGCACCGGGGCATCCTCTGCACCAACCGCTTCCCAAAGTGGTTAAACGCGACGGTTATCTGCATCTTCTGATCCTTGGACTGAGAATCGCTGGCCCCGAACAACATAACCTCGTTGTGGTCGGTGAAGTGGCTGTTGGAGATGGTGATTCCGGTGGACGCCTCCACGGCGTCGATCAGCCCGTCGTAGCAGTTCCACATGGAGACGTGGTCGACCCAGACTTCGCTGGAGCCGAAGATGGAGATGCCGTCGCCGTCGCTCTGTGTCCGGAGGCCGAAGTGGTCGACGGAGTCCCTGATGAGGCCGCCGTCGGCGCGTACGATGTCGTGGATGTGGAGGCCGTGGATGATGATGTTCCTCACGAACTGGATCGTGATCCCGGCGCCGTAGGCGATGTGGACGTTGGCGCCGCGGGCGTCGATGGTCTTGTCGCCCTGCATGATGAGCTCCTGCTGGAGCTTGATCAGCATGTCCCTCTCGAAGATGATCCACAACGGCTCCTTCTGGATAACGGCGTGACGGAGGGTCCCCCTCTTGGGCTCCTTCACGTCGTTATCCGAGGGGTCCGTCACCACGTAGATCTTGCCGGCCTTTCCTCCGGTCGTCTTGTGGCCGAACCCGACCACGCAGTCGGCCAGCCTCTCCCGGTGGTCCGCCCATCTGGGGTTGCACCTCCAGCATGAGTCTATGGGGTTGGTTGCCATGCACTTTTTCCCCTTCAGCTTCCCCTTCAGCTCCCTTCGGGTGCTGTTCCCCTCCGGCCCCGCCAAGAATGTATCCAGGTGGCTACATAATTACCAGTGGCAGGTTCACAAATTATAAAATCAATTGGTATTATGTAGCATGATCCATGATTTATTATATTAAGTTATTACTTTTTTCAATAATGAATATGAAACTCCTACGTAATAAAATGGACTTACTTGGATGCATGCTTGTTAACGGTGTGGGTGATGTTTAGCGGGTCGGACTCGTAGGAGTTCAGGATATGGTTCCAAGCTTGCTCGGCCTGAGCCTTCCAATACTCGTCTGTGGGATCATGGGTTGGATTGTGGGCAAAGATAATACTGGGAATCGTTATAAAAACGATGACCAGAATGTAGAGGAGCATGATGGAGTTTGTCTTAGCCATCCTCCTTGTTTTTTTCTAGGGTTTTCCCCTTTTTGATTTTTTTTTTATGTTGTGGGTCGAACCCGAAGGGAGAATCTTGGGTTCTGACCCTGCTGGCACTGCTCAAACCAAAGGAAGAAGTTGGTTTAAAGACAGGCTACGAATTAGATGTTTTCTGGTGATTAGGCTCAATGTTTATATACATGTTGTGAAAGACAATAGCTCTCCATGCATGTAGTCCCTAAACGTGAGAATCGGAGCACCACAACTTTCCATCGGTCATTATATTTGCATTGACTTTCGTCAACAGTTCTTGTACAAGCATTAAATTAATTAGAGGAAGTCACCAAAAAGAGATAAAAAAAGCTAGAGGGATCATAAGCTATATATAGTTAACGGAATTCCGTAGTTCAATTTTCAATTTCTTAAATTTATCTCTTCAACTAGATTCATCTTAATAAAAAAAAATGTGAAATCTTGTTAGATTCATCTCAATGTCTATTTCTAAATATTAATTTTATATGCGTAATTATTATATGTAGCTAGAGATATCAATGGTCAAACATGATCATTGAAGACCGTGAAAAAATAATTGTGTCATTAATTATGGGACGGAGGGAGTATAATAATTGATTATATATAGTAAATAATTAAAATCAGTAACATATTACAATATTAGTATGTTATTTTTAGACAATTTGGGTTTAGGTTAGTCAAATGACTTTAATATACTGGTTGACATCACCATCCAAACAAATTTTATTATATGGTGCTTGGGATAACAAATTATAATATTAGTATGTTAACAGATTATGATTAATTATACAGTAAATAATTAAAATCAGTAACATATTATAATATCAATGCTCCCTCTGTTTTTCTATTTATGGCACCATAGGTTTAGGTGCTTGGATTTAGGTGAAGAAAATGAGTGGATGAAATTGGATGTAGAAAGTAAAAAGTAGAATGAGCGGATGAAATTGAGGGAATCTTGCTAAAAATGGAAACGATGCCAAATAAAAGAAAACATTCATTCATAATAAGTGTGCCATAAATAACAAAACAGAGAGAGTATGTTATTTTTAGACAATTTGGGTTTAGGTTGGTCGAGATGACTTCAATATTCCCAGTTGACAACACCATCCAAACAAAATTATTATATAGTGCTTGGGAAGAAGAGGGTGACAAGCATTTATCACTACAATAGACAATACTTATTACTTCAGTTTTTCAGGCCTATTTACCTTGGTTTTTTTGCCCTGAAAAACCGAAGTAATGTGGTTGAAGTAAAAAGGTTACTTTTTACCTCGGTTCAAAATTGAGGTAAAAAGTATAACCCTATATGTTGAGGAAAGTGCAGATATAACCCTCAATTATTTTTTAGTGCAAATATAACCCTGACTATTGAACGAAAGAGTAGACCTAGACCCGATCCAAATCCATAGGGTCTGAAAATCTTAGACCTATCCTAAATGGGTCTAACTTTCTTCACTACATCAAATATGTATTATCTTAAATACAAATAATTTAAGTTCAATATGAACGTGAATTAATTATTCAAGAAATTATATACAATATATATTATTTATTTAATTAAAAATAAAAATAACAATAAAAGAGAATAAGAAAGTAATTTAGAAATTAGGATAAATAATATATATAGTCAGGTCTGGGTCTTAATATTTTAGACCCGGATCCACATTTTTTAAATCTAGACCCATACCCGGACTCGATGGGTCTAAAATTTTTAGACCCATATCTGACCCAACGGGTCTAGATCCTAAGGGTCTGGGTTGGGTCCTAGACCCATGATCATCCCAAATTTCGGTGTTGTCTAACAAATCCCGGCCATTGACCCACTTGTAAAGACTAAAATACCCTTATGACCCAAGCCTTAAGCTGAAAGGATAATTATGCCCCTATTAACACCACCACCGCCAGGCCACCACCACCACCCACCTGGTGGAGCCACTGCTTGCTGCTATTTTAGTCTTTTCCAACCACCACCATTCAACTCGGCCTGGAATTGGTTTTCGAAGCCAAACTCAGCACACTTTTCTGGAACTCGGCATGTTTTCAAACTCGCCTGACCACCACCATTCAGGGGGACTCAACACACTTTTTCATAAGTCAAGACTTACTAGTTCCTCTCCTCCGTCGAGCCCCTCCACCAAATCCTCATCGTCCCTCTGATAAAAAAGTGGGCCCCTTCTCTTACAACCCGCCACCATGTGGACCGGGCAATCAAAGCTCAAAGCTCTACGAACTGCCACCAAGTAGACCAGGCAATCAAAGCTCAAAGCTCCACCACCACGAGCTGGAGTCAGCACCGACGAGCTCCATTAACACTGACGAGCCAAGCAGTTCAAGAAGGGCTATGCGTTCTCCCTCCTCCAGTGATTTGATTCTCCGACGATTTGGTTCCTCCTCCGGCGAGCCCATCAGCTAGAGAAACATCAATTTTTTGGTGCCGCTGGAAAATCAACGAATCCACAACGCCACCAACCCTAAAATCGATGAATCCACAACCCTAAAATAGATTAATCGATGAACTAGACTGGGAAATAAGAGAAAAACGAAGAGGGGAAGATGAGAAGGAGAGAAAGATGAAGAGGGGAAGGAAAAAGAAACGAAGAAGACCAAAAAAATCGATGCACCAAAAAGGGATGAGAAAAGACAAGTCGAGTTCATTCTTCAACTATCTAAAAGAGATGAGAAAAGATAAGTCGAGTTCATTCTTCAACTATCTAAAAGAGATGAGAAATGACCAGTACGTATTTTAATTGTTTTTTCAATTTTTATTTTTCTTACATAGGGACAAAATAGCCTTTTCACCATATCTCGGCCTCAAACTGCCTGAAAAGGTTATATTTGCACATAATCTTAATAGATAGGATTGTATTTGCACTTTCAATTAGCGCAGGATTATATCTGCACTTTCGTCAATTATATAGGGTTATATATGCACTTTTCTCAAGTATTTTTTTACCTCGATTGCGTGCGACATCGCACCCCTATCGGTCTTACTGAACCAATACCGATGGCGGTGAGACGTCGCATGAAAAAATTGAGGTAAAAAGTGTAACCGTGCGAATGTGGTGTGATGTCGCACCAAACCGAAGCTAGTGCGAAGTCGCACGTAACAATTTTGGAACAAAAAATTTTGGAAGACCAGTACTACTTCGAGTTCGCACAAAAAAATTGAGGACCAATACTACTGCGAGTTCGCACATATCAATTTTGGTATTAAAAAAAACACATGCTTTCAGTAGTTCATACACCAGAAACATACATGAACCATAGAAACCAAGAAAACCATTAATTATAAAGAAATACATTGAATCATACACCACAAAATACACTAATTACAGGACAAAATAGAAGACAAAATACAATAAATCATCAAAATACAAAACGTCGGAGATGCTGGTGATAATGGTGGCGCCGCTGGAAAAGCTGGTGGTGCAGGCGGAGATGCTGGAGGCGACTAGACGTAGATTTGAGCAATGGAGGAGCAGGCGGACTCAGGCACGACAGAGATGATGCATATTTGAGCAGTGGCGGAGCAGGAGACTCCGGTGCGGCGTAGATGGCATCTTTTGGCGAGGCGGAGCAGTTAGACTCTATAGAAGGGTCGGACTCGGGCGGAGGGCTGGCGGACTTGGTTGGGAGCAGCCAGACTCGAGCGAGAGCAGGCTGGACTTGGTCAGGAGCAGGTCGGACTCAGGTGAGAGAGGGTTGGACTCGATGGAGACAGCGGTCAACGGCGGCGAAAACGGTGACCTACGGCGGAAGAAGAGGGGGAGGAGAAGTCTAATGGATTAAGTGAGAGAGATGTTTGTGTTATGTTGAATGAGACGGTGAAGAGACTTCTTGCACATATATACTAGGGTTTAGGTTAACTGCGTTTGAGTTTAGGGCTTGTGTTTTTGGGCCAATTTCTTACATATTAGATTATGAATAGAAATAAATAAATGAATATTGAGGGATATCTTTTTTTTTAATGATGAAGACATATTTTCATAAAATCACTTGTATATTGGAGTAGTTTAATATTGACATATTTTAATATTAATTTTGTGGATTTGAATAAAATAAATATTATTATTTTATAATAAAATTACAAAAGATTTGATGTTCTAATATTTTTACGTAGTTATTGTTTGTGATAAATTTTTTTTGAAAAATCATATAGTAATATGTTATATTAATAATGTTACATTTGTGATTTAGATAAGTTTCACTAAAATAATAAGGTATAAAATTGTGGCAGTTTGTAGCAGTTGAACTTGAATAAATTTTACAAAAAATTATGATATATATTTACATAGAATAGAAAGATATGGTAATAATATTCACCAAATTATTCATTGATCCAAAATACATGATTTTTGTTATTCTTACTCCAAAAATAGAAATATAAAATACATTTTTTTGGGTGAAATGTTAGAAATCGCTAGCACATGTTTTGAATAACATAGAGTTGAATACTAAGAAGTAAGAAAGGAAAATCGAAAAGGATTACATATATGTTCTTATGCCCGATTGCTGATAAATATTTCGTTATAGACTTGAAAAATGCAATGGGGTGTATATGGTAGCATCATGTTCGAGAGGATTTCAATTTGAAGTTACGAGTAATATTTTTACTTTTTGCACGTAGGTCCCTCCAAAAAAGTTGGAGTCGTCGAATCACAAAACTGACGGCACCAAAATGCAATTCAACAATGTAATATTGTAACTGTGAAATTAGGGCATGCATGGCTGAACGGAGGGGGCTCGAAAGTCAACATTGATTACTTGTACACATTCTTGAAAAATTACACTATGGCTCAAAATTGTGTTACCCCATTATCCATTGTTGTAAAATACACGATTTTTATAATTCTTACCTAAATATTGAAATATAAAATAAATTATTTTTTCGGTGAAATTTTATGTGCTAGTACACGTTTTAGAATAACTTAGAGTTTAATACTAAGAAGTAAGAAAGGAAAATTGGAAAGGATTACATATATGTTTTTATGTCCGATTGCTGATAAATATTCCGTTACAGACTTGAAAAATACAGTGAGGGTATATATGGTAGCATCACGTTCGAGCGGATTTCAATTTGGAGTTATGAGTAAAATTTTTACTTTTTTGTACTTAGCACCCTTCAAGAAGGCTGGAGTTATCGAATCACGAAATTGTTGACACCGAAATAAAATTCAATAATATAAGATTGTGAATTTGCAATTTGGGCATGGGTAAACGAAAGAGCCTCGAAAGTCAATATTGATTACTTTTACACAATCTTAAAAAATTACACTATGACCCAAAGTTATGTTACCTTATTATGCATTGCTTGCTCCAAAATACACGATTTTTGTTATTCCCGTCTAAATA
The DNA here is from genome assembly GCA_037428765.1 of Rubia yunnanensis. Classification (NCBI taxonomy): domain Eukaryota; kingdom Viridiplantae; phylum Streptophyta; class Magnoliopsida; order Gentianales; family Rubiaceae; genus Rubia; species Rubia yunnanensis. Next base: position 7,755,030 of record CM075069.1, read on the forward strand.
TAGAAATATAAAATAAAATTATTTTTTTATGGAATGCTGGAAAGCGCTAGTACATGCTATTGAGTAACTCATACCGGTGCCTATGTGCCTGTGTTTTCCAGTGACATATCCATCTAATCACTAAATTGGTACGGATCACCTTCCTCACAAATATTTATATGGCATACCTGCATTGTATTAGAAATAATGAGATATTTCGTAACGAAATTTAACCTAGCAACCAAATTTTATATTACTTATTTTATATAATTATGAATAAGTAGTATATAAAATGTTATTCACTGAAAAATTAAATTTATTTACTGATATTTGACTTCGATCACATATTAGACCCTGTCCAGTTGAGTTTATTTGGTGCCAAATTTCATTTATCAGTGCCAAATTTAGTTTATTGGTGTTGAATTTAGTTTACTGGTGCTGAATTTAATTTATATGTACTAAATTGAGTTTATTAGAGTTGAATTGAATTTTTTGGTAGTTTATTTTTTCAAAAAATGAAAAAAATGACTCCCTAAATGTTATACTCATAACATATTCTATTTTTAGACTTATTACTCAACTAGTAACTGTCGAGAATCCAAATAAATATTTATTACAAATTTTTTCTTTAAGTGCTGAGTTTATTGGTGCTGAATCTAGTTTATTGGTGCTGAATTTAGTTTATTAGTGATGAATTTAGTTTATTAGTACTGAAATGTGCTGAAATTAAACCTAACTAAGGCATGACCTAAATTTTATTATAAAACTATCGATTATGTGTTACCCGAACTCTACATTTAATTTATTTAATTTGAAAATATAAGCATAAAGTCATAGTTAAAAGTATAATTATAAAATCTTTCAAAATTAAAAAGAAATGGAGTTGCATACAAAATTTAAATATTATATTTTTATTTAATAAAAAAATTACATTATGAATATATATACATATATTCAATTATTTTAAATGGTGCATCGCACGTCGGTCATTTCTGTGAGAGATGCGTGCGATGTCGGTCACATGTCGGTAAGCCGGACATGTTCGACGGTCATTCGAGAGTGACGTGCGACGTCGTGTAAAAAACAACCGACGCCGGTAAGTCAGACATAAGTGCGACATCGCCATTCATGTTTGTGAGAGTGAAGTCGGTATAAAAAACAACCGACGTCGGTACGCCAAGCATGTGTGCGACATAAAAATATATTTTTTACTTAAAAAAAGAGAACCGAGATAAATGATTTTTGAGTGGGTCTCCTGACAGGCAGCCTGTCCATAAGCTTATGGACAGACCACTTATTTATTACCTTATACACTGCATTTCTTAAATTACATATAAAATTTAAAATTTTTGAAAATAATTTTTTATATCATATATTTTTATATTTTCACCTTCAAATACATATTATTACTTGTTTTAACTTATACAATGTAATATTTAAATTTTATAAAGAATTACAACATTTAAAGCAAATGCCCCTGAGGACTGTCCTTAAGTTTATGGAAAGGCCGCCTTTCCTGAGACTTTCTCATAATTTTTTTACCTCGATTATTTATCCTTAACCAAAAAATTGAGGTAAAAGGGGCAAATTAATATTTTCCATTTCTTGTAGCATATAATTACCTTTGACTTTTGTATAAAAAGTATTATTATTGTTGTTATGGAAAGACCAAGGTTTAAAGTGTAAATTAGAAGAAATTAAGATAAAATTTTCGGGTTGCATGAATCGAGTTATAAATTTTATAACTACTACATGTTTCATACGAAAACTTTAATATTGCAACTAACACCTTTTACTTTTTATTATTTTAATTAAACTCCGTCTTTCCATAAGCCTATGAAAAAACCGTCTTTCCCAAGAGTTTGCCATAATTATATTTGCAATATCCTGCCATCCTGGTGACTTAATTTGGGGAAAAAAGAGAAGAGAAATGTTTCTTTGAAAAGAAGAAAACAAAGAAATGTTGCTAGACAACGCTTTCCTCCTACACTAGCCACGTGTATTTGCGCTTCCCATTATACCCCCTGCAACTAGAAGAATCCCCTTCTCCAAGCTTCACATGTACGATCTCGAGACCACCGATTCCCATTTCGAATGAATCCAACGGCCCACATTTCTCGATAAGCACGCTGAAGCACACCGTCCAATTAGGGCTTTCGATATTATAAAAGCCCCCAAATTACCTCCCCAAAAATTCCTTAGCTCAGTACTCTGCTTCGCGATTTCGCCACTCCACTCTCTTCCTTTAGAAATTCATTTGCAGAGCCATGGCCAAGGGACCGGGTTTCTACACCGACATCGGCAAGAGAGCCAAAGGTCTGTCCCTATGTTCATTTGACTTTTACCTGTTGAATTTGAAATTATGTGCGAAACGCTTGTTTATCTGTATGCATATGCTTTAATTTGTTTGAATTGATGTTAATTTGTTTTCTGCCTTTTATTTTGTGTGTGGAAATAGATCTTCTCTACAAGGACTATCAGTCGGACCACAAGCTCAGCGTCTCAACCTTTTCGCCCACTGGAGTTGTAAGCTTCATTCTCTATACCTTTGGATCTGATTTGAAATAAGAATCAGCTGTTTGTTAGCTGGATTGCTGGAATTGTTTAGTTTGGCGATATCGCAGCGTTGTTTAATAGTAGTTCGAACAAATTTGGGTGTTAATTAGTGTAAATGAAATCTGTGCTCTTAACCACGAATTGCTGTTTGCTTTTTTGCATCTGGTTATTTTACTAAGCTATTGCTTGCTTTGTTGCATCTCGTTGTGTTTGCTTTGCTTTTGTATAATTAGGTTATGTGTTTAAGACTTGCAGTATCTAGTTCAGAATATGTGAAGTTTCAGTGAGGGATTGATTGTTTTTTGGTTCCTGTGTGTGTATGCAATGCTTGTTTTGGCCTTATGTGTTCAACCGTCACTGTTTTGATATCACACATCATACATACAGACTGCTTTTACGTTATAAAGGTATTTAGTGTAACTAGTCCCAATTTAATTTGGTTTCACTTCATTTACCATGGAAACATGTGAACTATTATGGCACATGCACTTATTGTTGAATGTTTTTGTGTCTACACTGATGATGTGATCAATGATATAACCTGCGCTTGGAATAAATATAATCCTGTTTCTTATGATTTGTAAGGAGTTAAAATTGTCGGTTGCAGTATTCTGATTAGTTTCTTCGGCTGCCGTTCTTTGTTTTGCTTTGTTAGGCTATCACATCGTCTGGAACAAAGAAAGGGGACAGTTTCTTAGCTGACGTGGCTACTGTGCTGAAGAACAAGAATGTGACAACTAATGTCAGAGTTGACACCAACTCCAACGTAAGTTCTAGGCCACTCTGGATTCAGTTTGCCAGTCATGTGTCCACTAGTACAATGATGTGTTTTCGTAAGCAAGCATTGGTTTTCATTCAGGAATTATACAATGTCATGTTGTTTGTAATATGTCATATGTTCTTGTTGCTGCAGGTCCTGTTATTTTCTGTTTTACAATTGATCTCTTTTAGGCTGAGTCGTGAGTTTATGCCGAGTATGATAACTAATAGATGCCATAGCCGACCTTTTGACAGCATGACCCTCCCTTGTTTTTGACTGTCAATTGACACTGTTACCGCAGCATTGATAGTTTCTATATTTTGATATTGTTTTGAAGTACAATGTGTTGAATCAAATGGCATGGGTGCTCTTACATGTTAGAGCCGTCACATTCTGTTTTGTTAGAGCCTAACTTGCTATTTGCATTGTCTACAGCTCTTCACTACTATTACAGTAGATGAGCCTATGCCTGGTCTGAAGACAATTGTCAGCTTTAAGGTTCCTGACCAGCGATCTGGGAAGGTGAGTTCATAGTCCTTCCTTCGTTTGTCATTATGTTACTTTTTTGCTGTTGAGCTTAATACTAGTAACTTATGTATCATTGTACTTAAACAAGCAAACACTAATGATTACTTGGGACATCTAGTAGCATGTAATTTTATATTCGTTGGGTTGCTCTGTTCTAATTGACTTTGGATTTTTTCAGCTAGAAGTTCAATACTCGCATGCTTACACTGGTGTCATTGCGAGTGTTGGGTTGACTGCGAACCCTATTGTGAACTTCTCTGGTGTGATTGGAACCAACGTCCTTGCACTTGGAGCTGATGTGTCCTATGACAGTAAGACAGGGGCCTTTACCAAGTACAACTCTGGACTGAGCTTCAACAATGCTGATCTCATTGCTTCATTGAGTCTGTAAGTTTGTTGAGGACTTTGGTCCTTTAATTCAATTACCTTGATTATAAGGCGATTCTTTAGTGACACGAGATGTTCTTGTTTATTGTCTGCAAACATTATATTGACCTACGCTGATTTCATTTCCGTAGGAATGACAAGGGTGATAACTTGAGCGCATCATACTACCATATCGTGAGTCCCCTGACTAACACTGCAGTCGGTGCTGAAGTGACTCACAGCTTCTCTACCAATGAAAACACCATCACCCTTGGAACCCAACATGCATTGGATCCATTGACCTCAGTTAAGGCTAAGGTGAACAATTTGGGCATAGCAAGTGCTCTGATTCAACACGAGTGGCGCCCCAAGTCCCATTTCACCTTGTCGGGAGAAGTTGACACCAAAGCTATTGACAAGAGTCCCAAGTTTGGTCTTGCCCTGGCCCTTAAGCCTTAGGTTGCAAGATACTATTGGAGGAGTGCAGTTGTCAAGACATGTTTCTTCTCGGGGTTATTTTGCTAGAATTTGAACTTTTAGAAACAATTTTAGATGGTTGCCTGAGCATACCCAATGGTGTATTTCATTTCTCCGGTTGAATTGATCATGATTACTTGATTTCAGTTTTTAGGAGTTTTGATCAAAATCTTAAACTTTGGCTGAGTTTTAGTATGCTCTTGATGATTCTCTTTCAATGAAATACTAGCCACTTGGGGCTTTTAATTGATTTGCAATTTTTGTGGTATATTGACCATTTTCCCTCTTTTACGACTATTGATAAAAGTTGATTTTTGTCATATTTCGGGTGAATAAAATTTTTAATCTGTTTGTACAATTTGCGTCATTCGCTCCTTCCTATCTACTTCCCCATCTTTGGTTTTGTTTTTCACCACGATTTCGGTACAAACGGAATGGGCTGCTTCAGACTCTGGTTCGGAAGATCCATCTCTTTTGGCTTCAAACCACAATGATTAAATAAGTGATTGATTTGGACATCTTTTCATTTGGCTCTAGATACAATGATTAATTTGGAATGTATTTTTCCAGTATGGAATAAGTAGCTAGCTAGGAATGATCTCTCCCTCGTAGCGTGAGTGGGAATCCTTCTTCCATTTTCGTAGTGGGGATCCGCCAACCTACATTTCCATGGGAGAAACTCTCTCTACGCAAAAGCTAAAGGGTAATATGCAGATATAACCCTATATGTTGAGAAAAGTGTAAATATAATCCTGAATTATTTTTTAGTGCAAATATGATTATCTATTACACATAAGTGCAAATATAACCCTAAAACCACTATTCCGGCATTGACTGGCCATTTCCGGCCATTGACCGACCGAAAATGACCAAAATGCCCTTCTAACCTAATACAAAAATTTAAAAGGCAAAAATACCCGCCACCACCAATCCACCACCACCAATCCGCCACCACTACCAATCCGCCCACCACCACCACCAATCTGCCCCCCACCACCACCAATCCACCTGCCACCACCTGAGCCCATCCCAGCCACCAGCCACACCACCACCAATCTGCCTGCCACCACCTAAGCCCATCCCTGCCACCAGCCACACCACCACTAATCCACCTGCCACCACCTGAGGCCATCCCGGCCACCAGCCACACCACCACCAATCCGCCTACCACCACCTGAGCCCCGTCACCATCCACCACCACCTGAGCCCATCCCCGCCACCAGCCACCACCACCTGAGCCCATCCCCGCCACCAGCCACACCATCACATGAGCCTATCCCCGCCACCAGCCACCACCACCTGAGCCCATCCCCGCCACCAGCCACACCACCACCAATTCCCCTACTACCACCTAAGCCCATCCCCCGCCACCAGCCACACCACCATTAATCCCCCTGCCACCACCTGAGCCCATCCCCGCCACCAGCCACACCACCACTAATTCCCCTGCTACCACCTAAGCCCATCCCCCGCCACCAGCCACACCACCACTAATCCCCCTGCCACCACCTGAGCCCATCCCCGCCACCAACCACCACCACCTGAGCCCATCCCCGCCACCAACCACACCACCATCAATCCACTTGCCACCACTTGAGCCCATCCCCGCCACCAGCCACACCACCACCTGAGCCCATTCCCGCCACCAGCTACACCGCCACCAATCCGCCTACCACCACCTAAGCCTATTCCGCCACCAGCCATCACCACCTGAGCCCATCCCCATCCCCGCCACCACCACCTGAGCCCATCCCCAGCGCCACCACCTGAGCCCATCCCAGCCGCCACTACTTGAGCCTATCCCCACCGCCTCTGACCACCAACCCCAAACTTCGTCGCCGCTCAACGCCACCCACAGCAAACCCTAGAGCCACCACCTTCTCAGAACCCTAGCGCCACCTCGCGCCACCACCTGCCCCGAACCCTACCGCCACCTTGCACCACCCCACCATAGCGCCACCAACCCCAAACTCCTCGCCATCGCCGCATCCTTCTCTACCCTATCCCCACCTCCACCATCACCAAGCCCCGAATCTACAACACCACCGGTGAACCCCTAGCCGCGAGCTCTCCGCCACCACCATCTGCATATTGGATTCAGAGAGGGAAGGAGTTTGGAGCGGGGAAGGAAGGAAAGAGAAAAGGAAAGAGAAAAGAAAGGAAGAAAAGAGAAAAGAGAATGGAGCGGAAGAAAGAGAAAAGGAAAGAGAAAAAGGTGTAAGAGGGTAATATTGTCATTTGATAAATGGGGTTTTCAAATTTTTTTTAAAAATCATCATGGGCAAATTGGTCATTTCACTGTATTCCGGCCTCAAACCGGCTAAAAAGGTTATATTTGCACATAACCTGAATAGATAGGGTTATATTTGCACTTTCGAATAGCGCAGGATTATATCTGCACTTTCTTCAATTATATAGGGTTATATTTGCACTTTTCTCAAAGCTAAACCCTAATTCCAGGGAGGCCACCGCCTCCACCGGCCGGCCAACAACCTCCCCCACCTTTCCTTCTCTGTATTTCTTATTTCCCTCATAGAACGAGGGGAGGGGAAGGGAGGTGTAGCCAGTGATGGAACTAGCTTAGTATTTTAGGGGAGACTTACTTATACTGGCAAATTTTTTTTTCGGACGCTATATTATATTGGTAATTTTTTTCTGGGCGCTGAATTACACTGCATTTTTTTTTCTGAACACAAGTCGACATATTCAAACAAAATCCGCTTCAATAATAAAGTGTTTATAAAATAATCCAATTTCTACAAATACGATAAATCACACTTACAATTACTCGATCTTGTTAATTAATATATTAAAAATAACTTAAATAAGATTATAAAAATAAAATTAGTGAGCAAATCACATGTATAATCAGTTTATACCTAAATGAAATTAATTTATGTCTAAAATTAATTAAATAGTTTAATAACTTGGTAAAATTACAACTGAAAATATATGGATTTATTGTGATTTTCTTAATTAAAAAAATTGCCATATTCATCAGTATTAATTTAAAAATGAGATAAAGAATCTCTTATGATCCTCTCATCTTAATTAATTATAGTAACAAAATCATATTTAATGCAAAATACCAAATATCACAAATGACAAACAATTATACTACCGAATATAAAGTTACAATAAACTGTTGTTAGCAGTACTATTTTGACTTCCATAAAAGCAGTGAGTTTCAAAGACTTGGTTAAGAAACTTGACAGTAGACTCATGGCTTCGTTTGAACGACCCAATTGGTTTTTAACCCATATTTTGCCTTTAGACTTTTAATCAAAACGACATCGTTTTGATGTTTGAAGAGAAAGGGGGAAAAAGGCAGTCGTCTTCTTCGGCGAGAAGACGAACAGGGGGCGGAGCTGGCCATCCAAGGGGGGGGGGGAGAATCATTTTTCCGGTGGAGGCTAAACCTTATTTCCGCGCCCCCCTCGCCCCCTAGTTCCGCCCTTGGGTGTAGCTGAAAACTACCAACTCCTCTGCTGCCATCACTGGAGCTTTGACGAGCAAACTAATCGAGTGGAAAAAGCAAATGTTAAGGAGATATTTTGTTATATTCTATGTATATCTTGTATCGTAGTTAGAATCATTTTCAATTTGTACTTCTGCATATGGTGACTTTATATAGCACCCTTGTACCATCAATAAAATCACACGTTAATATTTTACATGGTATCAGAGCTAAAATCCTGAAAACCTAAATCCTAATGTATCACCACCGCGCCTCACGCGCTGCTTCCGCCACCGTCGATCCTTCACGCACCGCCATCGCCGTTCAAGGATCTGTTGTTGTCGTCCATATTCCTGTCACCATGATTCCTCTTGATCATGTTGAAATTGAAGATATTGACCTTGCTCTTAATCCTATTTCCGATGATGCCGCCACCGTCGCAGGACCACCTGTGAAAACCCCGACCGTAATGAAGTCAGTGTGCATGTAATAGCTAGGTTTTAACCAAAAATTTCAATCACTTATCTACTTCCCACGGCTATTTTCAGTTATTACTCAAAACCTTACAGGAAGGGGAAAAAGAAATTCGAGCAAGTGGACGTGAAAACTTATCCAAAGTAAGTGGACATGAACCTTATCCAAATGAAGGTAAATGGATAAAATTTTGGTGTCAGGTGTCAGTACACCTATGTCTCCCATCATGCCAACATCTAGTATAAATAACAATCACTACCTCCTCAAACTTATAGCCTTAAACCACTTTCTTACCAAAATAAGAACAGTGATTGAGCGGTGGTAGCGTAGGAACAAAGGTTGTGCCAAGTTCTAACCAAAAAACCACAACTAACTGAGGTGAGTGTTTGCATCGCCTTAACACGAATTGAATTAAAAATGATCATCTGACGATACGAGGCAATAGACTGTCTGGCAAGCTTTCCGGCAAGCTGACCGGTGGTCCTCCATAGTCATCGGCCTCCAGGATCGGTCGACGGTCATCAGCAGCCTGACAAAGGTGAAGGCGGTCAAACTGGCTGTGACAGTGAATGGCTCTTTCCGAACCCAGCTCTGTAAAAAACTTAGGCTTAAAGCCTGTCAAGTGTAATTTCTTCTCTAGTCCATGCCTATAATCCATCCCCCCAATGTGTTGTCTAGTCACTCAATAAATATTCACTGTAGTCGGCTGTAGCCACGACAGTCTTGTGGTGATTATGGTGGAGAGTCGATTACAAGCACTTGGTTTTGACTTTGTCATTAGTGGTGTTAGGTTTTGGCAACAGTCAAAATAGGTTATCCTGTGGTTTGGAGTATGGTCTAGCCCACTAAAAAAATGATGGGTCTTTTTGTAATAGTATATATTCGCTGAACAGAATTTCTGGCCCATAACAAAGTTCCCACTGGCTACATCACCACATATGCAGCGTGTTCGGAGGACAGTTTTCTTAAGGTGATACTTACTTACGAGCTAGAGTAGATATGTGTTGTAGCATGACTTCCCTAAATAATGGCAAGGTTTAGGTTTATTCTGTTTTAGTTTTGTTTTTATATCCTTTTCTAGGTGTACTGTTGATTCTCTCACAACTTCGGCGAGACATGGATGACATCCCGTCGTGCTGATTGGAGAAATGCAGCGACAACTTCCAAAAGGTTCACGAATTAAAACTACGGAGTTGTGGCAGCCTGGTGTGGATAAATTCTGGCCAACACTAAATAAAGATGGAGGCATGCAGTACCAGACTGCTTCAAACAAAACAGACATGCCCTCGACACTCCTTCAACACACTCATCGAAGATTGGAGAAATCCAGTTGCAACCTCTTCAAACTAGAGAGCTGTTGCAAACCGATGAAGGCATATTGGAGGTGCGACTCGAGTAGCAGTCTGCCAATATGACACATGAACCTAATGATAGATCCATTTGTGGGAGGTTCACCCCACGGTGTGCGAGCCCAGAGAGTTTAAAATGCTTTAACATATTAATTATATTTGTTAGATAGGGGTTGTGCAACCTAAACCTAGCGCAAATGTGTAACGATCTTGCAGTTAATGAGAATGAGAACGACTCTTTGTTTCAAAATAGTGGGGATCCTTCTTGCGTTTGATACGCGTTAGCATCTTCAATGATTTGCATCATCTTTCAACAGTTGATTTGCTTCATCTTTCAACATTTGGTACCGGAGAAATATGGTTTGATTCGTCTCTCAGAGGTGTATTTTTGCCATCGCTACAATAGATTTCCTCCAGTAATTTACTATAGTATATACATATGTGTGTGTAGATTTTTGAACAAGGATAATCATACTGGTAACTCAAAGAAGTTTTACTATACAGAAAACACAAATGGAACCAAGGTACAAGAGAATCCACCTCACATAAGCAGAACATGAAAGTAGGCATTTTAAAGATAGTTTACTTTACAGCAAAATTAACTAGCTGTTGCTTAAAACAAGTCAATTCATTTTAGTTGCCAAAACCACGGCAAAGAACTTGTCCATATAGACTTCACTAGAGCAAGTTCGCTTGCTGGTAAGCTGCAGCTTGAAGCGATCCATCACGGATCTGCTCAGCAATCTCACGAACTGCCCCAGGTCCATGGGGAATGAATACTGCAGACGATTTGGAATTAGCACCAATTTCTTTCATGGTATCAAAATACTGTGTGATGAGAACCATATCCAAAACATCCTTGGCAGTCGTCCCGGGTACATTAATGGAGAAGCCAAGCACACTGTCACGCAGACCATCCACGATTGCCTGACGCTGTCTGGCAATACCTAATCCAGCCAAGTACTTGGACTCAGCATCACCTTCAGCTCGTTTGATCTGGATTATTTTCTCGGCCTCAGCTTTCTCGTTAGCTGCAAGCCTCATTCTAGCAGCTGCCAAATAAGTGAACAGTCAGCAGTGGAATCAGCAAGTTCAGTAATGCGATGTAATTTGAATTCTACAATTAATCAAAAATCCATTCAGGGAATGATGTGTCTGGAGAAAGTAGGATCAGCAATTTTCTATCCCAAGGAAAAAGTTCGATTGTTCGTTAGTAATGATTTAAAACTGCCTGGGTTTCAATCTCTATACAATCATATGGGGGGGGGGGGGGGGGGGGGGAGAAGACGGTATCAGACATGTGCTGGCACTAAACTCCTAGGGTGAATAAGGATGCTCAAATGGAGTAAACAAGTTGGCTTACCAGCATTGATTTCATTCATAGCACGCTTCACATGCTCATCAGGTTCAATGTCAACAATAAGGGTTTGAACAATCTCATAACCATAAGCAGACATAGCCTGTGTAGTATTGAGCAGATTGTAACCAATGAATCAACTTTAAAACCATAGAGTAAAAAATGGAGCAAAACAATTGGAATTCACAGAGAGGGGAAAGCTACCTTTTCAAGTTCATCTTCTACAGCTTTTGCAATGTCGTTCTTTTGCTCAAAAGCATCATCTAGATTCAGCTTTGGAACACTGGCCCTGATGACTAAACAACAGGAGATAACAGATACAAAATATAAAACTTGCAGCATGTACAATCTAATGAAACGTAAGAAAAGTATGATTTGTAGTTGCTTCTATAAGTATTCAAGATGCATACCATCAAAGACATATGCTTGGATTTGGGACCTGGTGTTAGTGAGCCTGTAGAAGGCATCACTGGCTTTATCTGCCAGAGCACGGTATTGGATAGACGCCACAACAGTAACAAAGACGTTATCCTGCAGGACAAACAATAAAGGAAAGATATAGATACACACTTATAGTTGTGTGCAAAAACCTCCAAATAATCACGTCCCAAATATCAGGCAATCCGGATATAATAATATCAACGCCAGGGAATCCCCTGCATAATGCTAGATGCAATAAGACATGCTTGCTATTTAGGACAAGAAAGTAGAGGCACGCATACATCCTTCTAGCAGAAGACTACAAAAGCATGTAGCATAAATGAATGGTGTAAGTATGACCAAACAAACCTTAGTTTTGGTCTCACAGCGCACGTCGAGTTGCTGCAACCTGAGTGATAAGTGACCAGCAATCTGACTACCTAGGCACCAAGGGAGGAAATGGCATCCAGGCTCAAGCACTTCATCAAACTTTCCAAATCTCTCTCTGATAGCAATTGTGGATTGATCCACTTGGACACAGCAAAAGAGATTCCCCATTTGGTTCTGATCAAAACAAAATTCCAGCCACGTAAGAAACACACCAAGTCTTTTCTCCATCAAATCAGAAGCAAATGAATAACAGTCAACAAAATATTTTCTCCTTAAAATCGGAAGCAAGTGAATAACATTCAACGAAATTTGTACATTTCACATGGAATACGGAAGCACAATAATTAACGACACACAAAAACTACTCACATACTCAGCACTATCAATTACACGACGGTTTATCATCAAGGACTGCAATCTTGCTTAAAAGAACAACGAAATGAAAAAAGACTCAATCATTCTCCGATCAGGTGATACTATAATTGCCAGCCACAATTGCAGAGTATATTCTGAACATCAATCACATCCAAAAACTTATGATAATAACTCAGCGGTACAACTATGAAGTGATCCAGAAGCACTAGGAACTCTGACATGCAAATTAACAGGTCAAAGTTCTCGGATCCTCAAACGAACTACAGCTCGAGCAACATAATTTTAAAATTATTAATCTAACCAGATAACAACAGACCGTTCTAAAAACATACAAATCATCTCTAAAACTTATACAGACATTAACTATTGAAAATTTCATATCTCTGCGAAATTCGCCACGATTCTGTGAAACACAAAACAATTCGGAATTCCGACGAGCAACGGAGAGAGGTCCGGGCAATCACGTACCTGAAACCAGCGCCCACCAGGAAAAATAGTGTGATAGTACTGTTCGGTTACTCCGACCGGCGAGCGGGTTGAAGTATATTATGGTAATTATATTATGGGTAGATTTGAAGCTAATCCAATCCACATTTATATATAGGGGAATGGGGGATAGAATCAATTTCGTTGACGACAAAGTCTTGGGAAAGATGGATGGGGTTTAATTTGAATAATAAAAGGTAAAAGGTATTAGTTGCAACATTAAAAATTTATTATACAACATGTAGTAGTTATAAAATTTATAATCCGATTTATGCAATCCAAAAATTTTATCTTAATTTTCTCTAATTTACACTTTAAACATTAATTTTTCCATAACTTATGGAAAGACCGCACTCTTCGATTATTTATGGTTATGGCACGCAAGTTGCACCCGGGGCCGGTTTTTTCCGGATTAGGTCGTGCCCGAAAGAGTTTCCAAGCAATTTCTGTGTGTACAGATTCTAATGCATGGAGTATACCCACAACTTCTTTCGCTTGTGGCTCTAATGAAAGTTACTCCATTCATTTCCTAAATATTGAATCAGTTACTTTTACCACTTACATTTATAAAAAATATATTTTTTTGAAGAATGAAGTGAAAAATTGGTTTGAATAATGATGAGTTGAAAGAGTATTACAGATTTTTTAAAAAGATAAAGTCTTATGAAAGACGTATTTTCATAAGTTTATGGATGAGCTTTTACGTTAAATATTGTAATTTTTTATAAAATTTAAATATTTTATTTTATAAGTTAAAACTAGTAATAATATGTATTTGAAGGTGAAAATATAAAATATATAATATAAAAAAATATTTTTAAAAATTCTAATTTTGTACTCCCTATGTCCCAAATCAAGCTGCATAGAATCTTTTTTTACGGTATTCGAAAAACATGTTTGATCGTTAATATATTTAACTACGTATAGTTACAACAAATAAAAATTTAATATCTAGAAACTACTTATTACGACGAATCCAACAATATCACATATGATAATATTATTGTTTATATATCTATTCAAATTTGTGGTCAAAGTGTGACATTGTTGACTTGTCAAATAGAAAAATTGTAGCTAGGTCTGGGACAAAGGAAGTATGTAATTTAACAAACACAGTGTATAAGGTAAAAAATAAGTAGCCTCTGCATAAGCTTATGCACAGGCCACATGTCAAGAGACTCGCTCTTCTAAAAGTAACTCTAATTGCAAAGTTGAAGGCCGTTAAAGATTTTTCAATTTTTGTCCCCATCCATATTAGAAAATATGGTGAGATAGCTCGTAATACAGAATGTGAGCCAATGTTACAGAAGGAAGTATCTCACTAGTGGAGAGACTTCTACTAAAGGCGGTTATACCATATTAGAAAGAGCACTTTCGTTGTACCTGCTCTGGTCCTACCTTCCAATGCCTTTAAATTGTTTCTGAGTTCGGAAACTGTCTTAGCTTCCAAAAAAAACTGCCGGAAACTGATTGGTTTCCAGCAGCCAGATCCATCTCAGAAAAAATTCCAGAACAACAACGAAGAACAGAACATCAATACAATTGCTGAAAAATAGCAATACATGAAACACCAATAAAAAACAATACAAACAATGGCAAAGGATATCGACGGTGACGCGGCGGAAGCATTAGGGCTTCTGGTTTCACGATGAACGGCGAGCGGCGAATGACGGAACTCTGGCTTCATGGCTTCACGATTCTGGCTTCACTGCGGATCGATCTCCACCGTCTCTGGTTTCACGGCGAATGGCAGATTCAATTGTCTCTAGCTAGCCGCGGCAGAGAGAACCAGAGGCGAGCGGGGCTAGCGCTCTGGCGAGCGGCGGAGAGAACCCGAGGCGACAGAGAGAACCTGAAGCTAGCGTCTCCTCCATCGTCTCTGGATAGCGGCGGCGGAGAGAATCTGAGGCGAGCATCGAAGGCGGGGCTAGCGATGACGGGTGATACGAATTAGGTTTATTTATTTATTTTTATTTATTAGGATTTTTAGAAGATAACACTATACTCTTTTTCTCATTGGGTTTTTCAATGAGGTAGTGTGATCATTTATATTATTTTAGAATAAGGCCTATTAATTCAGCCATGTTGGCCTTTGATAAATTAATGTTTCGGTCATGCATTTATTTTAGGTGTTAGAATATTCCGTTCTGATTTGATTATAATTAGATTTGGTAAGGTTAGATAAAGCAATATTCATTCATGATTTATCTTGAATAATATAGTCATTTATTTTAGGTAGTCTAGTTAAATATGGTTTTAGCTTCTTAAAGCTGCAATAATACTTTTCAGTTTCTTGTTTGTATTTTTGAAGACCATGTTTATGTACTATAAATAGGGGTGGCTTTCAACATAATTTTTAATATACAACATTTTGAGTTCATACTCTTTGCTTGCAAACTATTCCATTGTTGCTTAACCCCGAGGGCTAGTTAAGTATCAATAAACCTTGTAATCTAATCCTGAGGGCTAGTTAGAGAGCAAGTCAAAATTGAGTGTACCCTGGGTGCTAGACCTTAAATTTTGTGCGGCATTGAAGGGTTTGTGAGTTCCCTTGTTTTGTTAAAGATCTTAATTCCGCAATCCAGATTCTTCGCAAGGGGATTCATATCAGCGAGGCTAGCAACGACGGAGAGAACCTTAGGCAAGTGGAGGGGTGGCGTGGGCGGTGGAGCTTAGGCGGAGGGTGGCGTGAGGCGGAGGGTGGCGTGAGGCGGAGGGTGGCGTGAGGCGGAGGCTGATCGGCGGAGAGATGGTGAGGCAGCGGGGGTACTGTGAGGGGTGTGGGAGAGATGAAAACATGGTTTGATCAGGGGAAATGAAATTGGGGGAAATGAAATTGGGGCAAGGGAGAAGGCAAAATGGACTAAGTATATGAAAATAGGACATGGGGTTTGGGCAAAAAATTATGGGTTTGAGCCCATTAAAGACGGTTCTGCCTTTAGAACCGCCTTTAAAATAAAAATGTGACATAAGAAAGCATATACTGAACTTGGAAATTCTTCCGGACTTCAATTAAAGATTGTTTTAAAGGTGGAACCTCCTTTAAATTTGAACCGCATTTAAAATGAAAAAAGTGACCTAAGAGTTATTTCCGAACTCGAAAATAGCTCCTGAGCTCAACTAAAGGTTGTTCTAGACAGATTTTTTTAAAACTGCCTTCCATTGCCACCTGTAGTAGAAGTCTCTCCACTAATGTCTCATTCCATAAGTTTCACTAATGTTGTCGCGGTAACTTCTATGACTAAATTTAGGAGAGATGATAAAATTCAAAGAAGAAATAAAATTTATGAAAAATAAAACAAGGATTTGTCATACATTAATAAATAAATAATGTGTATATATATTTCTATCAAAATTACTATATCATTGTATTAAAAATTCCAAAAAATTGTTATTTTAGATTATATATTTTTTGGATTTTCTTCATAAATATATATATATATATATATATATATATATATATATATATATATGTGTGTGTGTGTGTGTGGTGTTAAATATATCTTTAGAAATTATATATTTGGCAAAGTCTTGGGAAAGACCGTTTTTCCATAGCCTTGTGGAAAGACGAAGTTTAATTAGAATACTAAAAAGTAAAGGGCCTTAGTTACAATATTAAAAAATTATTATGCAACGTGTAGTAGTTATAAAGTTTATAACCCGATTCATGCAACCTGCAAATTTTATGTTGATTTCTATTAATTTTCACTTTAAACCTTGGTCTTTCCATGACTTATGGAATGGCCGTCTTTCAAGAGACGGACTATATATATTTTAACAATTTATGATTGATTATATATAGAAAAGAATTAAAACCAGTAAGAAAATAATGTCAGTTAGTTAACAAGTTATGATTGATTATATATAGTATATAAATAAAATCAGTAACATATTATAATATTAGTATGTTATTTTTATACAACTTCATGAGTTTAGGAAAGTTAAAATGATAAAATCATCCCTCGTTGAAGAACCACTGAAATCAAACAATTTATTATATGGTGTTTGGGATTAAAAAATAATTAAATGAAAATTGTTATTTTCTATGTCTATTTACTTTTATGACACTATTCTCCTTTTAAGTTTTATAACAATATTATTATATGTGACATTGTTGAATTCATCGCATCAATTAATTTGTAAATATGAAAAATATACATTAAAAATATATTAACGATTAAACATGTTTTTGAAACAGCGTTCTAATAATTACTGTGCCATTTAGACTGAGCCGGAGGGAGCAGGTATATATTGAAGTTGGTAAAAAAGGAGAAGTTTGTTCCTCTTACTTATAAAATATGTCATTTCTGCTTATAAGTATAGAGTCCGTCTCTTGAAAGAAGGTATTTTCATAAGTCATGGAAAGACCAAAGTTTAAAATGCAAATTAGATGAAATGAAGATAAAATTTTGGGGTTGCATGAATCGGGTTATAACTTTATAACTACTACACGTTGCATAATAAATTTTTAATATTGCAACTAACGCATTTTACCTTTTATTATTTTAAATAAACCACGTCTTTCGATAAGTCTGTGGAAAGACTGTATTTCCTAAGACTTTGTCATAAGTATAACTCCAAAAAAGACACACTTAAATTAATATTCTTAATAACTAGTGGGGTACTATCGCGTGTTGCGCGATATCATTAATTATAATATTGAAATTAGTTTTATTTAAAATTTTAAAGTTGAGTCATATAAGAAAAATCACATGAGTTATGAAGTGTAATAATTAATTTAGTTAGAAATTGTTAACATTGAATACAATTAAGCATATCTTTAGAATTTATATATTTAACCAGTTATGATTGATTATATATAGTGAAGAATGAAAATCAGTAACAAATTATAATATTAGTATGTTAACAAGTTATGATTGATTATACATATTGTAGTAAAAATTAAAATCAGTCACATATTAAAATACTAGTATATTATTTTTAGACAAGTTCATGAATTTAAGTTAACAAAAATAATTTTAATGTTCCCCATTGAAGAACCACGTAACGCAAATAATTTTTACTGTACGGTGTTTGAGATGAAATTACTTGAAACTTGATGAAAACAAGGGAGAGGCAAGGAAAACCGCGTAAAACAGATGATGCATGCCTCTCAATCCTAAAATAGTACACTTCAAAATTTATTTTAAATGAATGTTTTTGGATGGGGTCAGTTAACGCCATTAAAAATATAATAGCTAAGTGCATAGATAACCTGACAATCTGACATAGCTGATAAAAATGCAGATATAATTCTACGATAATTAAAAGTGTAAATGTAATTATAAATATTATGATTATGTGCAAATATAACATATTCTGGCAGTTGGAGGTTGGAATTTAGTGAAAATACTATTTTATCTCTCTAAAAAACACAAAAAAACATTAAAAATTACATTTATACCCTTGAAGCCATCTGCTGCTATACACCAAGAATCCACTCTCTCAAAATACGTCTTCACAAACTCCTCTTTTCATTCAATGCTCTGAATTCAAGAGTCAAAATCAAAATTTTCTCAATAGAGCACTTAAAATGAATCTGCACTCGAAATTTATTTGAAAGGTTGTAAAATATATAACTGCTTATGCATTTTCCAAGAAAACAAAGTTCAACACAATAAGTTATTCAATCATATTCATTTTGAGTGTAATTAATTAATTATTCCGAAGCCCTAACAATTATCTTATTCCCCAACTCTTTCACATTCGTCTCCATAGATATGTTATGTTCCTCTGTTTTCGCCACCGAGCTCTGTTTTCGCATTCCCATTTCCCATTTCTGTCTTCACCTCTGTGAACCACAAATTTCTTTTTCGTATTCTAATTCCTAGAGAACCCGACCCGACCTGAGAATCCAAAGAACGATTGGGCGTCGAGAGGTGGTGTTCGTGGTGGCCGGGGGTGGCGGAGCATTGATCGGTGGCGGAGCGTCATTCGAATGGTGGCGGTGGTGGGCTTAGATCGGGAGGGGGTCGGTGGTGCCGATGCTAGGGTTGGGCCACGGCGGAGGCAGATCTGGGTGGTGGTGGGGGAAGCCCTAGTGGTGCTAGGGTTGGGCCACGACGGAAGTCAAAGCTCGGCTTGTTGTGTCCCAGAATAAACGAAGATACTAGGTGTTTGTTGATATTTTAAACCTTCTGAAATTTTCTTAAATTGCTTAATCTGTGGAACTGCTGAATATGACGTCTGGCACATTCACGGTGGGCTAGGAATGGTTGATGGAGGAGGCGGGGCGAGGGATGGGTCTTGATTTTTGGGTAACGGAGTAGGCCATGCTAGGGGATGGGTCTCAATTTTTTGGCGATTGGCTGAGCGACGCCGGAAGTAGAGACTGTTAGTGGCGGAGGTGGCGTGGGGCTGTGGAGGGAGGTGCTCGCAACGGCAGGTTTGAGGCCGGTGGTGCTGGGGGAGAAAGGAGAATGGCCGGAGATGGTAGCGCGGCTACCTGCATTTATCACTGCGGAGAACAAACAGACGGGCTGATTTTTTTTAAAAGAAAGGAAGTTTTGATTTTGTGTTTTGTGGGGCCCACGTTAATAAGGGCAGAATAGTCCTTCTCATTTAAGGCTTGGGACGGAAGGGCATTTTAGACTTTTCAAGTTGGCCAATGGCCGGAAATCGTTAGTCAATGCCGGAATCATGATCTGAGGGTTATATTTGCACCTTCATTCAACAATCAGAGCCTTTTTTACACTTTTAAACAATTGAGAATTATATCTCCAATTTTTTTTCAACATATAGAGTATATTTGCATATTATCCAAAATACAAATTGTCTCCATCGTTTATGAAGCAACCGTAACGAAAACGCTAGAGTACATAAACTGTATTTTATTGTTAAGTTTCACAACGAAATGTGAATGTTTATCTCAAACACAGCCATTTTTTAGCTAGCAAGTCTTGAACCTGTTATTTTACGGCTAGCGGCAAATTCTTGGGAAAGATCGTCTTTCCATAATTTTATGGGAAAATGAGATTTAATTAAAATAATAAAATATTAAATGTCTTAGTTGCAATATTAAAGATTTATTATGCAACGTGTAATAGTTATAAAGTTTATAACCCAATTCATATAACTCAAAAATTTTATCTTTATTTATTTTTATTTATACTTTAAACCTTTATCTTTTCATGATTTATAAAAATATAGTCTTTTTCAAGGAAACTTAAAATCTATATCTAAAGTTTATGCCGACACACATAAAATTGTCTAAGATATTTTAATATTGCGATTGGATCATGCTGGCCGAGGGTTGCTTGGGTAAGGTATATTGGATTTGGATAATATCGCCTCACGAAGATTTCTAGGAAACAATATTCTTTTAATTCAGCGGTAATGGCGTATACTAAAATGTTAACACCACACACCAAAGTTAATTACTTAGTTAGTAAATGATGCTGGTGTTGATTTTAACCAGTACAATATCATATCATTGAGAATAAAACACAATCTTACGGACCATAAGGTATGAAACGAAATCTCATAATTAATAGAATTTCAATCTGAATCTTATGTTTATTTTCCAACGACTATATACCATTCAAACAAACAAAAACAATTTTGTTAATGTGATGCTATATCGATCTTTAAAAAATTGTCTTTTGCCAAAAAAAAAAATGTAAAATTAATTTCAAAATTTTCTAATCGAATTTACTATTGATCCCACCGATCTCAATCATGTTACATGTATGTGTATAAAGAGAGAAGATATCGTGCATACGATTCTTATCCTATAAGGCTAATAAAAGCACACTTTTCCGTTTGATGAGATTTCTCTTATTTGGAAATTGGCTATGCCTACACAAATTTGACAAAGTCTTGTATAAGATCTGTACGTTGAGATCAGAGATTAAATTGCAAATATTTTAAGATGGGATTTCATGTTTTAAGAGTTCAAGAATTTAATGTGTAATTGTGATAATTTACAATTTAGTCCAGTTCCATTAGTTTTTTACCCAAAATTTAGTTAGCTCTTTTCCTATTTTACCCATAGTCCTTGGCCTCACCATGAGACGAGACTGAGACGGACTCCACACATTTCCTATTCTAGAAAAAAACACACATTTCAAACCATCTTTTTCCTTTAAATGAATGTGCTTAATATTTTGAGTATAACCATATTACATTATCATCGTCTTCTTCTATTGGTATAGCATATCCATCACTCCATCGCTATCAAATTAGTAAATTACTAATGCAATTCTCAAACGCGGACCACCTTATGCATCTTTAGGTAGTAATATAATTGGCTACTATTTTTCTGGATAAATGGCATAATACTAATTGCGTATGACTTCTGATATATTGATTGCAACTTTGATTTCAGGGTTGACTATACCATAAAAAATATCTGGTTGTTAGCCGTGGAATTTTCTTTTTCTTTTTTTTTCTTATAATTCTTTTTACAATACCGATAATAAAATGTTGTCCCTTGACTATGTCATTATTACTCCATATGTCCCATTTTAAATGATAATTTAATTATTTATTTAGTCAAAACTTCTTAACTTTGATCATAAAATTAAATTAGTATATAAACATAATTATTATCTAATGATACCTTGTTACATTTGGTATAACATATATTTTTAAAATATCAAATTTTCACAAGTTTTAATTATTCCTAATAAAATATATTAAGGTTTTAACATTTGTTGAGTCAACCACTGAAAGTCAAAGTGTACAAATTGAAATGGTGTCCAAATTGAAATGGAACAGAGGAAGTACATGTAAATATGTAATGCACATATTGAGCTTATTTCCAAGGTTCAAAGTTAAAAACATTACATGAAATGCAAGAGTGAGTCTCCTGATTCTCAACACTGAACTATACAGTACAGCAAAACCACAGGGCCTTCGATTCTCACGAGATCGCATAAAAATCAAGCAGAAACATGAGTTACCAATTCATATCAATACATAGAGCAAACTACTCGAATACGACTACTACTGATGACAATACTAATACGTTCAATCATATGGAAAAAGCCATCTCTAGAGCAGAACTATATAACAACTCTCACGATAGAAGCGTAAACTGAAGACTTTCTGCACAGATGATAGACGATGAGCTAATGATGCACGTTCTGAGACTGAAGGAGGCCATCTCTGATTTGGGAGGCAACATCTCTCACCGCACCAGGTCCATGAGGGATGAACACCGAAGAGGACTTGGATGATGCCCCAATCTCCTTCATCGTATCAAAATACTGAGTCACCAGAACCATATCCATCACGTCCTTGGCAGAAGTTCCAGGAACGTTCTCTGAGAAGGCCAGTACAGAATCCCGCAGCCCATCCACAATAGCCTGGCGCTGCCTAGCAATACCAAGCCCTGACAGATACTTCGACTCAGCTTCTCCCTCAGCTTTCTTGATCTGCAGTATCTTTTCTGCTTCAGCCTTCTCATTTGCAGCAAGCCTCATCCTGGCAGCTGATAGGTTTATCCATAAAAACCATAATAAACACACTTAGAATGCTTATAGCCAAGAAAGTTAGCAATCCAAGTTCATTGAAAATAAGGCCTCGCTTGCAGCAATTTTCTGATACAAATTAGTCAATAAATGTAAACTCATGAAAGCAGAACTGTTGTTTTATCACAGAATCTTCTACCAAGAATATAGTACGGAAACCACATTTAAGACATCAATTGCGATTTTTTTAATAAAAACAAGTTAATGCTCATGAAGCAGGAAGATTAGTGTTTCATCTTATGATCCCGTAAAAGGAATTGTGGTGTAGACCACATCTAAGACAGCAGCAGCAAATTTTATTCATAAACTAAAAACTGGTACGGGTAAACTCATGAAAGCATGAAAATTAATAACCGTTCCCATATTAAGATCCTCTAACATGAATACTTATTAAATCACCACATCTAAGTAATCTGAATCTACAAAACTACAAAATGAACCTCGTACCTGCGTTAATCTCATTCATGGCTCTCTTCACGTGAACATCTGGTTCAATGTCTACTATGAGGGTCTGTACTATCACATACCCATAGGTAGACATGGCCTGTAGAGGAGGAATGCACAGAGATCAGGACAAATAAGGCACAGGGTCAAAAGTAAAAGACCCTCAAGTTTTCCCAAATCGAGAAATCAATTTACCTTCTCCAGTTCCTCTTCAACAGCTTTGGCTATATCATTCTTCTGTTCAAAGACAGAATCCAGCTCTAACTTTGGTACACTCGCCCTTATGACTAAACAGATGAAGGCAAACCGAAAAAACAGTCAAAACCAGGTAACAAAAGTAATAAAATTAGGGTGGTTATAGAACACTTCCATCATCCAGCAGGTCAAAAGACAAACAACCGGCAAAAAATGTTACTAGTATCGTATGTGAATTATAAGCCTCAAAAGACATATTAACTGAAACAATGTCTGGTTTGGTATATCTACTCTTTAAAAACATACCATCAAAAACATAGGCTTGGATCTGTGCCTTGGTGTTAGAGAGCTTGTAGAAGGCATCAGCTGCCTGTTCTGCCAAGGCACGGTACTGAATGGAAGCAACCACAGTCACAAAGACATTGTCCTGAAAAAAGCATAAGATCAGCAAAGGTAAGCATCTCACGAGGCAACTGCAGCAAATGGCTACTACCGACGTATCAGCGAAGGACGTGATTTCAAACCTTAGTCTTAGTTTCACACCGAACATCAAGCTGCAGAACGCGAAGAGACAGCTTGCCAGCCACATTGTAACCGCAAAACCAGGGAACGCAGTGACATCCAGGCTCAAGCACATCGCTGAACTTGCCAAACTGTTCCTTCATGGCAACAGAGGACTGATCCACTTGAACGCAGCCAAGAGCTTGACCCATTGCTTAAAATCTACACATACCACAGGGTTTATACACGTCAGGAATTAGCAATTTCCTTCGCAATTGCATTTTATCACACATAAACATGGCGCGCAGAACATCTCATCAATTAAACCCTAGAAACAAACTTAAAACTCCAAAATATCAACGAAATTGCATGATTAGTACTCAACCGGTTCGAATAAAAAACAGGACACCACAAATTTCTCAAAATGATGACAATTTTAGCGCCTTATTAAATCCTCGCGTAAAACAAGGAACTCAAGCAAAACGGCAAAAAACGAGACGTGAAAAATATAATAGCGGAACGGGTAAGTTACGAACCGGGGAAGGACCAGGAGTAGAGAATCGGCGAAGTCTTCGAATGCCAGAGCCAAGGAAAAGGACAACACCACGCATCTAGCAAGCACAAACCGCACCTAAAAACACACACTAGATAGACACAACTTAAAGGCACGGAAAGAGAGTGGAAGACAAAAGCGGTTCAGCACGCAGTTTTCTACGTTTTATACATACCGGGTAACTTTACCCAGACGACATCATCTCTTACCATCCATGGGGCCCACGAAATTTATTGTTGTACAGAATTATCGACGTCTGGTCTATTACATGAATACCCCCAGAGGTTCAGGAAATAACAGGCATCCCAGGCTTTTGACGAAAATACCCCGGATTTCTTAAACTTGCGTTGCAGAGTCTCAGAGGCCCATACCAAAAACCCTGCACGCTGCCGCCACTTGCTTTGCGAAACCTCCGGCAACCTCCGGAATCAGAATGGGGAGATTGTCGTACATGAAGCTCCGGGGAAGCCAGAACCTGCGGCTGCGGCTGCTCCTTGCGACGCTGTCGTCGACGCCTATCCTGATCGAGGACATTCGAGCTGACGCCACCATTCCCGGCCTCCGGCCACACGAGGTTTCCTTCCTCCGCCTCATCGAGAAAATATGCGACGACTGCGGCGTTGAAATCAACGAAACTGGTAATTACCTGTTTTCACCTGGGGTCCTTGGCGTTTAAGCTGGAAAAATGTGGCTTTTAATTCGAATTTGGTTTTTAGGTACGAAATTGAAGTACAAGCCGGGGATTATTATGGGCGGGAAGCATCTAGTGCATGACTGCGGGCTGAGTCGGTCCATGGGGTATTTCTTGGAGCCGCTGATTGTGCTGGCTTTGTTTGGGAAGAAACCCCTAGCCATTAGACTCAAAGGTATATGATGCCCCACTCCTTTTACTTTATCATGCTTTGCATTTTGTGGAATGTTATTGCAATAGACTGTGGTGCAAATGAGCTATTGTAATGTTAAACTTTTGTTCATGGTGATAGCTTAAGGTTTTCGGATGTATTTGGTTTGAAAGTTGATTAGTATGAACTTTTGGTCAATTATTGCGATACACCCAACTGTTCTTGTGCTGATATTAGTGGAGAAAGAAACTAGTCAAAATTCCAAGTCCTATTTATTGTGCGATGTATGGCATTTAGTGTGCGATTCTTGAAGTTTGCACCCTATGAAATTGGCCCAGAGAAGCCCTCTTTCACTGTTCTGATTTCTCAGTCAGGAGATTTTCAATCATAAACTTAGCTTGTTGTGGTATCAATGAACTCGCGACCAATCATCTGCCTAGCTTTAGTGACATTTCTTTTCTTATTGTGTTACCGATGATGATAATAAGATTGTACTTAAGCTTTGAATATTTCCTTTGTTAAAACATCTACAGGAATCACAAACGATTTGAAAGATCCATCGATTGACACATTCAAATCAACCACTTTACCCATACTGAAACGTTTTGGAGTTGATCCCGAAGGGTTGGATTTAAAAATTCAGAGCCGGGGTGTTGCTCCTGGCGGGGGAGGAGAAGTTCTTTTGTCCGTGCCAATTCTCCAAAATAGTTTAAATGTATGTTTCTGGTGCTAGCCTTGTTAATGTCTTGATTTATGTTTTATCTGTTTTCCCTGTTATCGAATATTGTATTAGAAGGTTTGAACCTATTGTTCTTCCTGTTGCACTGAAAAGGCTGTCACCTGGATTGATGAGGGAATGGTAAAGAGGATTAGAGGAGTCACTTTCTCAACCAGAGTTTCTGTTCAGTTTGAGAACACAATGATACATGCTGCTCGTGGGATCTTTAATCGCTTGCTTCCTGATGTTCACATATTTACTGATCATAAAGCTGGTCCTTTGTCTGGAAAGTATGTTCTTATGAATTTGTTCTTACTTTTGTTTATTAACTTGATGTGGCAGATTCAATAGCAGGTCTATGATTTTTCCCCGTTTAGCTGTTGATATAATCTGTATATTTCCTGCAGGTCACCTGGATACGGGATTTCGGTAGTTGCAGAAACAACTTCTGGCTGCTGTATCTCAGCTGATACTACTGTTAGCTGTGCTCGAGAGGAAGAAGATGATGAGATGGATGATGAGGAAAAGAAACATTTGATCCCCGCAGATGATGTTGGCGAGCAAACTGCATGTGTTCTGCTTGGGGAGATTGAACAAGGAGGGGTGGTAGATTCAACTCACCAGGTTGTTCTTATGTTCTACTTGTTCTGATCTCTAGCATTTATAATTTTTCTTCTTCTAATGTTGGAGTTGCCATACAGCATCAAACTGAGTAGATTTTTTGACATGCTTTCCATGTTAAGGTGGTTTCTGATGCATGCATTGCCTTGGCCATACACGTATTTTTTATACAGTCCATCATAAATTGTTGATTTCTTAAATGATCCATGCCAATTGTCTGTCCCGTGATATTCAAAAGTATCGTATCGGTGATAAGGTAACATGAAGAAGTTCATCTTCTTGACTAGGAGTCCAGGAGTTTTACTTAAGTGGCCTTTGAAACCTCTTGTCTGCTCGACTCTAAACATTTCTTCTTGTGGAATTTTCTCAAACTTGTGGTGCTCCCTTGTAAACAATCCTGATAGCTCAAACTTCATTGTTTCGCAGGGGCTGTTGTTTCTTCTCTGTGCATTGTGTCCGCGGGATGTTTCAAAGGTTAGAGTAGGGAAGCTTTCGCCTTATGGAATTGATACACTTAGGCATATCCGAGACTTTCTGGGTGTAAAATTTGTGATCAAGCCAGATCCGAACACCGAAACTGTCATCCTTAAATGCGTGGGTTGTGGATTGAGGAACTTATCTAGAAAGATCTCATGAGAAATAGCACCTGTATAAGATTTGACACAAGCCCTCGAGTTTGGCTCTTCAGTAAGGTTGTCTCAACAAGTATACGACCACTTCTTATTTCCTTTCACGAAGGGAAAAATTATTCGGAGCTCCAGTGGCTCAAACTTTTGGTGTATTTCATTTTGGTAGTTGTATGTAAAGCTGATTAACATTTTCATCCACTTACACACTGGGAATGTAAGGAAATTTTTATGATCAAGCATTGTGAGTTCATGACACTTTCTTCTTACACTTCTTTCATCCTGCTCATTGGCAATTTCCATATCTTGTTTCTTCTGGACTCGATGCATGTTTTCCCCAACATTTCTGTCTGCGGGCGCTTTGCTAGTAGTGCAGTTGAGAAGGTTCGTTTGGAATTTCATTAAACTTTGAAATTATTGGTCACATGACACATTCAGCTAACGTCACCTCTGTCTCATGTGTTTTTCTGCATTTCAGTTGAATAACGTGTACCTTTATGTTATTTAGCTAAGTGTCAGTTCATTATTTGTATCTTTTTTCATTATGCTTAATTTAAATTCAGATAGACCTAGACGAGTCCTGGTTGTTGATGTGGGGCCTGGATTCCCGATAGGAAGATTCAAGGAAATTTTGCTCGATGAGTGAATAGTACATGTTGGGGAAGTTCCAGGAAAATTGTCTGAAAGGGACTGGCAAGACATCTGAATCTTCGTGCACATTTCGTTTCCATTCATTTTCTCTACCGATGAATGCGTCGTTTGGCACTAATATATATGTAGAGACAAGGGAAATCACCATATCCTCGTCAGTCAGCTTCATCCTTAATTTATTTTTAACCTTAATCCTTCATCCTCATTTCTTACCAAAACACAGGCGGCGTTATATTATCCTATCCCCGATGGCTTACTACTATGAATTGCGGGATGATCCCACCGGATTCGTGACGTCAATGACCTACTTTCTGCTGGCGTCAAACATGATCGGAACGGTGTTCCGAGCATATTCCTCCGGCAACAAATGGTTCCTAGCTTTCATCTTCTACATATACTTGAGTTTCCTATCGTTCAATTACTGTTATGGCGAGTATCATCGTCTTCCTCGCCGTGAAAAATCATCCCGGAAGAATGCTTTGGGGTTTGCAATTTGGTGCCTCTTTACGGGAATAGCTTTTGGTTTCAGCCATCAGTTCGCCATCCATTTCGACCTTGTTTTGGCACTACTTACGTACGCCGCCGCGCTAGCGTCCAGCGCCGCCATGTTCTACGCCTACGTAATTGAGGATGACGGCGGTGACCATTGCAGGGATGAGTTCTGCGACGGTTATTATTATAGTACTTGCTGGGGCTCTAAGTTTAAGTTCGCTGGTGGGAATGTGGAAATTATCTTCCAGAAAGTATAGAGCAACTAAATCTAAAAATAATTGTTCCATGGCATTTATATCAACTACTGAGGTTCTTTTTATATTGGCACAATTTTCTTTTTTGTTTCTTGAGAAGATCATTTTTTCATAAGTTTATGGATATGTGTGGTTTAACTAGAATAATAAAACGTAAAATGTCTTAGTTGCAATATTAAAATTTTATTATGAAATGTGAAATAGTTATAAAGCTTATAACTTGATTCATACAACCCGAAAATTTATCTTCATTTCTTCTTGTAGAAAATAAGGGTAATGATTGTATGCCTTTATTCATGAACCCATGATACATTATATAGTGGTACAAGATAACTATACAAGCTAGGAAAAGGTAAGGACACCTATATAAGCTAGAAAAAGGTAATAGAATATAATTACAATTACAATAAATATTCTAATTCCTTAACACTCATCATTAAGTTGGAGCATGGGGATCTGAAATGCCCAACTTGCCAAGTAAAGAATTAAACTGAGTACGTCCATGAGCCTTAGTGAACAAGTCCGCAGGTTGGTCTGACGTGCGGATATGCTGAGTAACAATAGTGCCAGATTGAACAAGATCCCGGACAAAATGACAATCAACTTCAATGTGCTTTGTGTGTTCATGAAAAACCGGATTGGCCGCAATATGAAGAGCAGATTGACTGTCACAAAATAACCGCATAGGAGAAGAGTGTAAAACCCCTAAGCCCTTCAGTAAAGACTTAAGCCATAACAACTCACAATTAGTAACTGTCATAACACGATACTCAGCTTCAGCAAAAGACTGAGAAACAGTAGGTTGCTTTTTAGTCTTCCAATAAATCGGAGAATCACCAATCATTGTGAGAAGAGAGAAATAAACCTTGACCAGGATGACTATTCAGGTAGTGCAACACACGAACAGTAGCTTGCTATTGAGGAACACAAGGAGACTTCATGAATTGTTCAAGAGTATGAACTAAATAACTAAGTTCGGGACGAGTGATAGTCAGATATATCAGGTGCCCAACCAGACGTCTATACTGCTCCAGGTCATGATAGGATGGACCTGCAACACGTGCCAAATCATGTCGTTGCTCCATCGAAAAATCAGTCGATTTAGAGGCAGATAAACCGATATCTGATAAAATGTCAAAGCATATTTCCTTTGCGAAAGAAACATCCCCTCCGGTGTTCTAGCAATCTCTATGCCCAAAAAATACTTAAGCAGACCCAGGTCTTTCATATGGAAACAAGAACTTAAGTATTTCTTGAACTCAGAAATGAGCACAGAAGAACTACCACCAATGACCAAATTATCCACATAAACCAAAACATGTAAAGAAACTTATCCCCGTGAAAAAACAAACAAAGAGTAATCGGCCTTACTCTGAACAAATCCAAATGCTCGTAAAGCCTGAACCAACTTAGCAAACCAATTTCTGGGAGCCTGACGAAGACCATAAAGAGATTTCCGAAGACGACATACCTGACCATGGGGCATAACATAGCCGGGTGGGGGTCGCATAATAACCTCTTCATGCAAATCACCATGCAGGAAGGCATTATGGACATCCATCTGATGCAGTTCCCAACCACGAATGACCGCAACAGACAAGAATAAGCGAACATAACTCATCTTTGCAACCGGAGCAAAGGTCTCAGTATAATCAATTCCTTCAACCCGGCGATTCCCAAGAACTACGAGGTGCTCCTTATGATGTTCAATAGTACCATCCGATCGAAACTTCGTCTGGTAGACCCATTTGCACCCAATCACCTTCTTATTCACAGGTAGAGGAGCCAATGTCCATGTCTGATTGTGCTCTAGCGCAGTAAGTTCTTCACTCATAGAATCCCACCAATGAGAATGGGGGGAAGCCTCGAAATAAGTAGTGGGATCTGCACTAGATGTTACTACACCCAAAAATCTAGAATGCATACTAGAAAAATTATCACAATTTACATAATCAGTAAGGGGATAGAGAACACCTGAGGAAAGTGACGATGCATGAGTGAACAGAGAGGTAGGGGGGTCTTCAGTAGTAAGAGCACAAACATGATCATCACAATCGTAATCTGCCAAGTAAGAAGGCGGTCGGTGAGCACGAATACTCTGTCTGACAGGTGGAAACTCTGCAGCTGAACCATCCGGAGTTGGAGATACGGCAAAAAGAGACGCCGACGATGAATGCTCGGCAGCGGCCGACGGCGGTTGACTGACGGTGATTGGCGGCGACTGACCAACGGCAGCCGACGACAACTGACCGACGATGGATGACGACAACTGACTGGCAAAGGACGATGATGACTGACTGGTGGTGGACGATGACAACTGATCGACAGCGGCGAGCGGCGACTGACCGGTGGCGGGCAGTACTGACCCGCGGCGGTGGGCGGTGACAGACCGACGGTAACCGACGACGATTGCCTGGCAGCAACGGTGGCAACCGATCGGTGACAACTGACAACGACGGGCCAGTGTCAGTGGGCGGTGACTGGCCGACGGTGAACGGCGGAATGAAAATTCTGTGCAACTCCGGCAGTGAGCTGGAGTAGACCAGCGGTGATGTGGTGGCGCTGCAGGGTTCGTCTGAAGGGGCTGGAGACGGAGCAGCAGAATACGGGAACTGGTCTTCAAAAAAAATTCGCATCCCGACTAGTAAAAATCACACGGGAATCTAAATCGAAAATGCGATAACCTTTCTTTCTGGCAGGATAACCAAGAAATAGACACCGCCAACTTCTTGGCGCAAGCTTGTCACGATATCTGGGAACATAAGTAGTAAGACACAAGCATCCAAAAACCCTTAATGATGAGTAATTTGGAGCTTGCCCATAGAACAACTCAAAGGGAGTACGGTCATTGAGATGATGTATCGGTGTTCGGTTAATCAAGTAAGCAGCAGTAAGAACACATTCTCCCCAAAGTTCAATAGGAAAACTGGCTTGGAATCGTAAAGCACACGCCATGTTGAGTAAATGGCGATGCTTTCTTTCAACCCGACCATTCTGTTGTGGTGTGTCAACCATATATATCTCAAAGATGATCCCATATGCAGCAAAATGAGATCGCAAAGGCAAAAATTCAGTCCCATTATCAGCCCGAACACGTTGTATGAGTCGGCCCCACTGGTTCTTCACTAAGGCACTACATTCTAAAAATCTAGAGGCTACTTTAGACTTAGCCACTAATAAATAAACCCAAACAGCTCAGGAATAATCATCGACTATAGTTAAAAAATAAAATGCACCACTAGAGGATGGTGTTCGATAAGGTCCCCAAACATCACAATGAATTAATTGTAATAATACAGTAGCATTTGTAGAACTCAAAGGAAAACTATGTCGAGTCTGTTTTGCTCTATAACATACAGAGCAAGGAACAAAATTCTTATTAGTGCCAAAATCAATAAAATAAATAGAAGACAACACCGTGGAGGAAGGATGTCCAAAACGCTGATGCCATAAGTCAGAAGCAGACCCGGAAGCAACTGTTGGAAGAGACTATAGAATATGTGGATGAACACGAGTATCCAGCAGACGAAGCCAAAACACCCCCCTTTTTGTTTACCCACGCCAATCACTTTCCTCGTACTGATTGTCTATAAAATGCAATAATTTTCAGTAAACAAAGCTAGACAGTTCAAGGCAGAGAACAGTCTAGAACATGATAACAAGTTGCACCGCAAGGTAGGTATATATAATACATGAGAAAGGGTGACACCACCAAAGCAAAGGGAACCATATTGAGTGGTGGATGACACCGAGCCATCAGGCAGAACAATATTCACAGTATCAATAGTAGTAGTAAGATCAATAAGAGAACCTTTGTCACCAGTCATGTGATATGAGACTCCCGAATCAAGTATCCAAGGTAGAGTAGGCTTACCAGACTCATTATCGGTAAAAGAATTAAACTGATTAAATAAATGCATGGTCGTGCTCCATTGGTCATTAGACAGAGCAGAGTCAAAGTTGGATCAAACAGGGACGCAGCCAGAGAAAGTCACCGCCGCTAGTCCAGGCGGCGACGTGGCTGCGCCGGCGAATGGCGGCGGGAGAGGAAGTGTCGCGGCAGCACCTCCCGGCACGGCGGTGGTTTGAGAAGCTGGCACCGACTTCTTGGCGGTGCTGGCTTTCTCCTTCAACTCCTTGAACCATTCTGGTACACCAAAGATCTGGAACCAGGAATCCTTATCATGACCCTTGCGATGACAATGTGTACAAACAAGATTCTTGCGGAGTTGCGGTCAAATGCATAAAGCACAACTGGCAAAGAACTTGAAGGTGGTGGACACTGTGCAACATATGCTATGGAGTTAGAAGAATGCTCACTAGCTCAAATGACAACTCTATGATTCTGCTCCTGGGCAACAAGGGCATACACTTTCATGACAGGTGGTATTGGATCAATGCTCATGATATGTGATCGCAAGGTGTAAAAACCCTCGTCAAGACCAGAGATGAATTAGTAGATCAAATCCTTATCTTTTTCTTAGAAGACTCTTGTAGAAATATTGCAATGACATAATGCCTTGCTTTCTTCACAGTCACAAACTAGGGAAGGCCGCATGCAGTGATAATCTGCAAACAACTTCTTCAGTTTGCCAAAGTAAATATTAATGGGCTGACCGTTTTGCCTGCAACTTTGAATAGCCTCTTGGTGAGCGTCGTTTTACTCGCCAAATAACCTGCAAATTCAGATTAATATTAATTAGTACAATGATAAGCAGGGTCGATCCCACAGGGAGCAAAAGCAATAATCATTAATTATTTTTCCTACTAATTTTTGAAAACCTTTTTAGTGATGCCACCACGCCTTAAATGTAATGATTTTATTAACTCTAAAAATGCAAATGAAGACTTAAACTTATGAGAAATAAATATATGAATGAATGATATCGGCTAAGAATAACTCATGCTAGTTATTATCGATCATAGGCGCAATAATGAATCAATTCCTACACATCTACCGGTTATAGGGAAGTAGGTGCGCTTAACCCCCCCAATTCTTTCTTACTTTATCGACAGTCAACTAATTATGATTAATTAACTGTTTCCCTTACCAAAATGTTCCCAGAAAGTATTCGCTAAACCAGAACACATTTTGATAGCATTAAGTATTAAAAGAACCCGATATAGCAATTACCAAAGTAAAAGCAAATAGTAACGCACACTCAATTATCCCCTATCTTGCTATTACAGTCTTAGCTAGTTAGCTGTTTTTCACAAGACTGTGCTACTTACTAATCCCATCCAACAATTACGTATTGGCGGAAATTAGATAGCAGTATTCTAAAAACATTTAAGTTGATCAGGCCTAAACATATTAGAAATAAATTCAACCAAGGACAATCAAGAACATGCAAGAATCAATTATAATGCAATTAGGCCTCACGATTTATAAACTAGCATTTGTTATTCTCTGCCGATATATAAATTAGCTACTCATGATAACTAAACAAAACAAATATATATAATAATATATAAACATGCTTATTGAAATTGAATGAAAAGGAGACAAGTAATTAAAGAAAGCAAAACCACTGCTTGTACTAAGTCTGTATCCACGTCTGGGAGAATAGCAACACAGAGGGAAGAAAACCAATGTTAAAAGCTGCTCCCTCTTACTCCCTTTTCGTCCAAAGGCCCAAAGAAAAAGCAGAAGAAGAAAGCTTTGACTTTTTTTCTTAACTAAAAGCTACTTCCTGCCAAAACTAATAAGAGGAAAAGAAAATAATATGTTTCACTTTTTCTCCACTAAAAACTACTCTCCCTGGTGTCTAAAATTCATACCCCACGAAAGAACTGCCTCCTTTGTCTTCATGCACACCAATTAATAGGCTGCCATTACAAAATAATGTTCATATTGGACTCTTCCAAATAAAATAAAATTCTTCCCAAAATTAAATTCTGATCCAATCTTCACATTATCTTCAAGAATATTTCCAAGAATATCAGTCCAATCTGCTCCAAATTAATTGCTACGATTTTGATCTTCATTTGATTGCGATAATTTGCGATAATTGCCCGATTCTCCCTACTCTCCTTCAAATTCCTCTCGAGCCCAAAAACTGTGATCTGCTACAAATAAAACATTTAAAGTGCACATTAATCACGTAAAATCACAGTTAATCCCAATAAAATAAATGACATAATTAATACACATCAAATATCCTCACACTTGAGTCATGCTTGTCCTCAAGTATGAAATGAGAATCAAATCATGTCATTTATTACAAAGTTCCAAGTATCCCCCAACTGACTCTAAGAAAGACTCAAACGAGAAAAAAAAATAACAAAAAGACACTAACTACAACCCAACAAACAGTCAAACTCAGCATACCAATCCTTAATTTCTTGATTCATAGACAAACTTTACCTTACTAATAAGAAATGCTCATGTATAACACATTTGACACTCTCACACCTTTCAAATGACATTGGTAAATTTATCATCAAATTAATGCAAACCAGCCCTCAACTTAGTCAAAATCAGACAAGCATCTAGCATTTCTCACGTTTCACACAACCGCTCTAGATGTAAGGGACAGTCACTCAATATATAAATTTCACATGTCAATACTCAAATCATTCAATGCAAATCAGAAAGGTCTTTATTCAAGGTTGTAACGGGGCTCGGGGGAATAAAAACGAGGTAAGTTCCTAAGGGTTCTAAGCTTAAAAATATAACTATACATGCATGCTCTTTTCAGCCCAACAATTCCTCAATAAAAAAGATAATTTTCAGCCTCCATCAAGTGGAAAAAATCTGCTCTGAACTGGCTGTAATTACCAAGTGTTGGTGCTGGATTTTATTTTTAT
This sequence comes from Rubia yunnanensis, assembly GCA_037428765.1. Lineage (NCBI taxonomy): Eukaryota > Viridiplantae > Streptophyta > Magnoliopsida > Gentianales > Rubiaceae > Rubia > Rubia yunnanensis. The sequence goes on from CM075069.1 coordinate 7,790,184, forward strand.
TTTTTTTCTTTCTTTTTTTTTTCTCTTTTTTTTCATCATTTTTTTTCCTGATTTTTTTTCTGAATTTCCAGCACCAAATCACTCATTTTATTATCATTCTACTGCACCTTTAAACTCAGTACCACATGGTCACTTCATACATCAAAATCAAGGTACTCATTGATATTTCTTAAAGCACATCAGCAGCAAATAAACTGAGAAATCTCTCATAATCACAAGCATGCATATATAAGGGACACAAAAGAGGGGATAAAGTAGGCTTTGGCTTCATTTTTTTGTGGCTTAACAAAGAAATAGGTCAAGGCTTCAAAGGGTTTACTAAGGGTGATGTATGGTAGGCAATATAAGCTGTGTGGTTAAATCCTAATGTCTTTCATCATTTTCACACCAAATAATTCAAGTAATGCCATGACTCTCAGAAAAAAAGATTGATGTAGAGACTGCTCTACTCTAGCTCAAACCTCACATTTACTGGGCTAAAATGTTCAATTACTTGTCTTTTTTCGTCATCCCAAGTATCATCTAGGCCAAGTTACACCAATTATATTAGACTCATTTACCAAGTAATTTTAGAGGTGTATCAAGTAACCAAATATGTCACACAAGAGCTTTCTCACAGGCAAGTTCAGTCCGTCAAGAAACAATAATATCAAGAATAGTATGCTGAATTTGACTCGACTCAAAAAAAATCAAAAATATTTTTGTATTTTATTTTATTAAATGACACTAACACATAACACATAAACATATAATCATCATCACACTTAAACCTTGCTTGCCCTCAAGCAAGTTTAGTAAAAATGTAAGAAAGAACAAAAACACCTAAAAACTAGACTCAACTAAGACAATAATAATAAAATAAAATGGAAATAAAAATAAAATCAGGGATAGGGGAACTCATTGGGAGGGGCCAGCCACATTTCGGAGGGCTAGCAGGATCAGCTCATTCCGCTCCATGAGTCGATCCACCTTCTGTTGGAGGCTTTTGAGGTCCTCATTGATGGAGACAAGAGAGATGTGACCTGCAGGAGTAGAAGAGCTCGGGGTAGGATTTCCCGGCGGAGGAAACTGGGGGCACTTGTTAGCATCCAAATAGATCAAATTAGATTCAACCATAGCATTCAAATTGAGAAGAGAATGAGCTTTCACTAATTCCAGCTGAGGTAAACCATCAAAAATCACATTGTTCTCAAGAAACATAGCAAGAATATGGCACAACGTGACATGGCGAGTAGTGTGTGTAGCAATGTCAAGCAAGGCCTCAGCCAACCAGTACCCTAAGTTCAGTTTTTTGTTGGTGTGCATACACCACAAAACGAAAAGGGTTGGTTGGCTCACCTTAGCCCAAGAAGTGGTACGACCAAACACATTTCTCACAAGTATAAGATGGCACAGACGCAAAGCAGGATCAGAAATCCAATGTACAGTAGACACAGTGGGATCATAAATATCAGGGCATGAGGGAGCAAGTAATTTCCAAGCAGCATTGGGATTAAATCCCGGATAAGTCACGTAAGGACCACAAAAAGCAGACTCATACTCTTCTGAAAATAATTGCTCCCTGGATGCTAAACCCAAGGATAAATTCCACTCATCTACAGACAAATGAACCATATTCAGACCAATACAAAAAAATATGCTATGCTCAGATGATGTCATATCATTGGACTTCTCAAAATGAAAACTCGTAATAAATTCTTCGGCAAGCTCCTCATACATAGGCAGAACATGACAATTTAGCAAAGTAGCCCAACCAATCGCAGTAAAATAATGAGAAACTCTATCAGCAATATTTGCAATTCGTAAGGCTGGAATACTCACCTCCCAACCAGCTTCGTATTTTTTTACCTTTTCTCTTCTGCAATGCCTCCCTGAGCTTTGGTTCCTCGAATTCCCCAAATACGGCTGGATCATCGACTCGCACATGCAAGGGGAAATCACCATAGGTATGGACTCTGGGCCGTGGAGTGGAAGTATTATCTACCCCAGAACTGGCAGCGGCGGATTTAGCCCTCTTGGTGGTTGAAGGTGGGCAGTCCGAATCAGGTGCACTCCTTTTTGCATGAGTGTTTTTCTGGTTGCCTCGCTTTTGTGCTTGTCGTTTCGTCACTTTTCGTGGAACCTCAGAAGGAACCCCATCAGCGGGAGTAGGAGCGGTCACTGGTTTATGTACTCGCTTCTTGGCCACTGATTTTCGGCGCATCGGATAACCGGAGGTTGATGATGCCGGAGCTGGAACGGGAGTTGGGGAAGGCTCGGTTGAAAGGCTATCTGCAGGAGCAGCGGCTGGTGCTGGCGGCGCGTGGGCGGCGCGTGGAGGCGCGTGGGCGGCGCGTGGAGGTGAGTCGGCCTCTGCTGATGACGGATCTGCAACTGCAACTCTTGTGGACTTCGATTCCGGCGTCGGCAATGGCGGGTGAGCGGGCACCATTGGAGAGGACGTGACCGGAGGTGGTGGACGACCACGGTTACTCCGGCGAGGCTTCCCGGTGGGCAAGGAGGCGGCGAGTGGAGGCAGAAGCTTGGCTGGTGTCGGCGAAGCGGTGGAAGAAGGAGGCTCCACCACGGCCACGACGTCCGTAGGAGGTGGTGAGTTCGGCGGCGAGGAGAGTCCGTCGGATATGGGTGGTGGAGCTCTTCGTCGTTGGCGGCCCATGGCGGATCCGGTGAAGATGGAGGTGGTAAGGTGGTGTGAAGGTGGCTTAGAGGAGAAGGCAAGAGAAAGTGAGGGTGGTGCTAAGGCGGCGGGTGGAGGTGATTTGAAGGTGATGGAATAGGAGTGGTAAGTGAAAAAGTAAGTAGGAAGGAAGAAGAAAAGGTATGCAGCCAAAATTATATATCAAATAAACCCCTAAAACCTTTGATTATCTCCTTTGAGTCCCCATGACTTCTCAAGCTTTCCTTTAGCCGAAAATGGGCCATTTCCTAAGCCCAAAAGCCTTTTATTCAACCCATTTGCTTCCCTTCAAGAAGAACTTGCTCATATTTTTCCTCCATCTACAAGAAAACATGAAAAACACAACTTAGAACCAAAAATGCACACAAAGAACCTTCATATTTTATTTTTTTGAATGTTGAATTATATATATATATATATATTTTATAAAATAAAATTAACCAAAATCAAATCAAATCAAGACAAAGAAACAACTGGGCTGCCTCCCAGTAGCGCCGTCATTTATAGTCTTGGGCCAGACTGTAGAATCCCTCAATTTTGCTGGGTGGTATTTAGTGGAATTTCGTCCACCATTTCCACCTGAGAGGAATCATGATACGGCTTTAGGCGATGACCGTTGACCAGAAAAACTTTATCTGTCTCCAAACTTTTGATCTCAACCGTTCCGTTTGACCAAACCGAAGACACTACGAACGGGCCTATCCATTTTGATTTAAGTTTTCCGGGCATTAACCGGAGCTTGGACTGAAAAAGTAGTACTCCTTTCCCAACCACGAACTCCTTGGTTCTCAGATTCTTGTCATGCCACATTTTTGTTCGATCCTTGTACCACATAGTATGATCAAATGCCTCTAAACGGAGTTCCTCTAGTTCCTGAAGTTGAAATCTTCTCTCCTCCTCACACTTAAGGGATTCCATATTCGCTTGCTTTACAGCCCAAAATGCCCTATGCTCAAGCTCGACAGGTAGGTGGCACATTTTTCCGAACACAAGGCGATATGGCGACATCCCTATAGGTGTCTTGAACGCAGTACGGTATGCCCAAAGCGCATCCTCCAACCGCTTGCTCCAGTCCTTCCTGGAAGGATTTACTGTCTTCTCTAGGATTTGCTTAATTTCTCTATTTGACACCTCTGCTTGGCCATTGGATTGAGGGTGGTGGGTAGTGGCGAATCGATGGTGCACTCCATACTTTTTCATAAGAGCTTCAATGGTCCGATTCTCGAAGTGAGTTCCCTGATCACTAATGATTGCTCGTGGTACTCCAAACCTGCAGAATATAGTTGATTTCAAGAACCCTGCAACAACTTGAGCATCATTAGTACGGGTGGCTTTAGCTTCCACCCATTTCGACACATAATCAACTGCTAATAAGATGTAAATATTGCCGAAAGAACTCGGAAAAGGACCCATAAAGTCCATGCCCCACACATCAAATATTTCACAAACAAGTACAGGCATTTGAGGCATTTCATCACGTTGAGAAATATTTCCAGTCATTTGGCATCTATCACAATTCTTACAAAATGTATAAGCATCCTTATGCAATGTCAGCCAAAAGAAACCACAATCAAGCACTTTACGAGCAGTACGTTTAGGTCCAAAATGTCCACCACATGCATATGAGTGACAGTGTAAAAGAATACTACCTTGCTCGTCATCAGGGATGCAGCGTCGAATAATCTGGTCAGAACCAATCCTCCAAAGATACGGTTCATCCCAAATGTAATGCTTGCAATCACTTTTTAATTTTAATTTTTGGGCACGACTCAGTGTATGTGGAATATCTCCAGTGGTCATAAAATTTACGATATCCGCATACCAAGGATCCGAGTCCGACTTACCTGAATTCAGTTCTGGCAGGGGGTTCCGTTTGGCCAAACGGAACCCTGTCGCAGTGTACAAATGTTCTTCGGGAAATGCCTCGGGAATGGGAATATCATCCTCAGGCCTGAGTAAACGGCTCAAATGATCAGCAACATGATTTTCTGCACCCTTCTTGTCTCTGATCTCAAAGTCAAATTCCTGCAACAATAAAACCCAACGGATTAATCGAGGTTTAGAATCCTTTTTAGTAAACAAGTATTTTAGTGCAGAATGATCAGTATAAATAATAATTTTAGAGCCAAGTAAATAAGATCTGAATTTATCCAAAGCAAAGACAATGGCGAGCAACTCCTTCTCAGTGGTGGTGTAATTGCTTTGTGCAGGATTCAAAGTTTTTGATGCGTAATGAATCACATGGCTCTCCTTCCCTGCTTTCTGTCCCAAGACTGCACCAACCGCATAATCGCTTGCATCGCACATCAACTCAAATGGAAGATCCCAATTGGGTGGTTGCATGATTGGTGCTGAGATCAACTTGTTCTTCAATAAATCATAAGAAGTCTTGCGCTCTTCATTCATCTCAAAAGGGACATCATCTTGGAGAAGTTTCGTCAAAGGTTGAGCAATCTTTGCAAAATCTTTGATGAATCTCCGATAAAATCCCGCATGACCCAAAAAACCACGAACCTCACGAACATTAGAAGGATATGGGAGCTGTTCTATGGTCTCCACCTTGGCCTTGTCCACTTGAATTCCCTTCTCGGAGATCACATGTCCCAAGACTATGCCATCCTTCACCATGAAGTGACATTTTTCAAAGTTAAGAACAAGGTTCCTCTTCACACAACGAATTAAGACTTGTTCTAGACGACTTAAACACACATCATATGAGTCACCATAGACGCTGAAATCATCCATAAACACCTCGATGCTTGTCTCAATCAAATCAGAGAAAATACTCATCATACAACGCTGGAATGTGCCTGGGGCGTTACATAAACCAAAGGGCATTCTTCTGTAAGCATAAGTGCCGAAAGGACAAGTAAATGTGGTCTTCTCCTAGTCCTCGGGGTTCACACAAATCTGAAAATAGCCGCTGTACCCATCCAAAAAATAGAAGAAACTATTTCCCGCAAGTCTTTCCAACATCTGATCGATGAAAGGAAGCGGAAAGTGATCCTTGCGAGTGGCGGCATTTAACTTCCTGTAGTCGATGCACATTCTCCATCCAGTAACCAGCCTTGTAGTCACCATCTCTCCCTTGTCATTTTTCACTACTTGCAATCCCGACTTTTTAGGTACCACATGAACAGGACTCACCCACTTGCTGTCAGAAATGGGGTATATGATCCCAAGTGAGAGTAATTTCAATATTTCCTTGAAGACCGCCTCTCTCATGTTGGGATTGAGCTTCCTCTGAACTTCCCTAGTCGGTTTGGCATTGTCTTCCAACAAAATGTGGTGCATACAAATGTCTGGGCTGATTCCCGTAATGTCCGCCAATGTCCATCCTATGGCCTTCTTGTATCTTTTTAGCAAGGCAAGTAATCTCTCCTCTTGAGATGTGGATAACTCCGTGCTAACTATTACTGGAAGAGTATCATTGTCACCGAGATATATATATTTCAGATTCGGAGGCAAGGGCTTTAACTCCAAAATTGGGGCTTTTATACCTGATGGTACTGGTCTGCCGGACGGGTCCGGTTTGGCCAAACGGGACACTCCCTGCACTTCAGAATTTTTTCGAACTTCCATACTTGACCCGGATGAGTTGATTTTTTCGGGGTCTATATCAGTACTAAACACCCCTTCCTGAGAGTATATTGAGTACAACCACTCACTGATCTCCTTGTCGCTCAATCCTTGAATATTTAATTCTGTCAATCCCGATGGCACTTGAATTCCATTTCTTTCCTGCAAAATTTCAGTCTCAAGATGTTCTTGGACAAGAGGTTCAATGAGATCAATGGAAAATACATTCTCAGCATCAATTGGCTTTTTCATGGCCTCATCAATACTAAAAGTATACTTTTCACCATAATAATCTAGAAAAATTGTACCATTTCCCACATTAATGATAGTATTAGCAATTCTCAAGAAAGGACGACCCAACAAAACTCCTGTTGTTCCCTGACCACTAGAATGATTCATTTTTACCACATAAAAATCTGCGGGATACACAAAATTATTGACTCTCACGAGTACATTCTCCAACAATCCTTCTGGAAAAACACAAGATCGATCGGCCAACTGAATCACTACTCTAGTGTTAACCATTTCCGCTCCATTTAAAGTTTGATATACAGATAATAGCATCACATTTATCGAGGCTCCTAAATCACACATTGCAGCATCAATCTTCTTATCTCCAATATAACAAGGTAGGGAAAACATACCTGGGTCCTTGCACTTGGGTGGCAATTTCTTTTGAATTACTGCAGACACCGATTCACCCATTATTATTTTGCTCGAATCCTTTGGCTTCCCTGCAATGAAATCTTTCAAGAATTTGCTAACTGGTGGCAACTTTATGGCCTGCAAGAAAGGAAGATTAATATCCATTTTCCCAAAAATCGATATAAAATCCAAAGGTTCTTCCTTTTTCTTTTCTAATCTACGAGGGAAAGGAGGCAAAATTTTAAGTGAAGGATCATGTAAACTCAACCTCTTACCTACCTCAGGTGTTACCTCGGATTTACCTTTATCTTGGACCTCAGCATGCTCAGGATTCTCAGAGTTTGTGGTGGTTTTGTCGCCTTTTTCCTCCGTTACCTGATTCTGAATTTCTGCCGCAGGGTTCCGTTTGGCCAAACTGAACCCTCCGTCAGTGAACTGGTTTGCTTCTTTATTCGCGGATTTCGACGGCGGCGCACCAACTATCTTTCCACTTCTGAGTGTTACCTGATTTTCCGTCTCATGGGGGTTCACTTGGACCTGGGAGGGCAATCCTCCGGGTTGCTTCATCCTGATTTCGTTCAGAGAATTTGATAGCTGGGTGATTTGCCGAGTATGCTCTTCTAATGTTGATTCAGTCTTCTTTGATTGCTTCACCATCATGTCCATCAACATGTCCATCTTTTCATTCAGAGATTTATCATGACCTCCTTGTTGGGGCTGGGGAAAAAGTGGAGCTTCTCGTTGCATTGGTGGAACATAGGGTCGTTGGTAATGCTGAGGCTGCTGCGGCGGGGGACCTTGTTCTCTCCACTGGAAGTTAGGGTGATCCCTATACCTTGGATTGAAATTTTGTGGATATGGTCCTTTTTGCTGTCTCTCATTGAAATTTCCCATAGCATTTGCTTGAACAGGTATTTCTCCCATAGTAAGAATGCATTGCGACGTCGTATGGTTGACTGCTCCACACGTATCGCAAGGCCCTTCTTGTACAGACGCCACCTTGTCAACGACCTTGGAAAGAATTTTCTCCATTCTTTCCATCCTTTCCTTGATCTCATCTTTTTTGGAAGTGGATGTCTGTGCCACCTTCTTCAAGATTCCTACCTCCTGTTGATCATACTCCTTTTTAGAATTCACCAACCTCTTGATGATCTCTCTAGCTTCATTCACTCGAAGGTGAGAAAATCCACCACTACTGGAAGAGTTCACCAAGTCTTTGTTGCTGGATGTCATCCCTTGATAGAAACATTGGAGCAACTGGCCTTCCGTCATTCTGTGATTAGGGCAACTGTCTACCAATTTCCTGAACCTCAGCCAAAACATACTCAATGGCTCATCATATTCTTGCTTGATGCTTGTGATCTCCTTCTTCAAAGCATCTGTCCTTGTGGCTGGAAAGTAGTTTTCCAAGAACAAAATCTTCAATTCTGCCCATGTCGCAATGGAGTTGGGGGGCAAGCTCGAGAACCACTGGTTTGCTGCTCCTGTCAAACTGAATGGGAATGCCACCAATTTGAATTGATCTTCCGTCACGGTGGTTGGCCTCTTCTGAACCTTACAAATCTTGATAAATTCGCTCAGAAAATTATAAGGGTCTTCAGTGCTTATCCCGTGGAACTTGGGAAGTACATTCAGGAACGCCCGCTTGATTTCAATCTGATTTTCGGTCTCTGGCAACTGAATGGGAGTGGGGGGATCATCTTCACTATGACCGGTAAGTTCCCACATGTATGGGTTGTTTGGGTTCCGCCCAGGAATCAGATTTTGGTCAGCTCCGTCCATCTCGATGTCCGTTTCCGAATCAGAAGTAGTTGCTGAAATCGCGATGGGTTCGGTTTGGCCAAACCGAAGGGTCTCGGCAGAAATTGTTTTTTGCTCTTTTGTTCGCTTTCTGTTCTGCTTGGCTGTCTTCTCAACTTCCGGATCGAATATTAAATTCGGCCTGGATGATCTGCTCATAAACCAATCACACTAACACACAGATTAGTAGAAAAAAAATTAAAAATAATTGACTTACTGTTCCCTGGCAGCGGCGCCAATTTGGTGAGCGTCGTTTTACTCGCCAAATAACCTGCAAATTCAGATTAATATTAATTAGTACAATGATAAGCAGGGTAGATCCCACAGGGAGCAAAAGCAATAATCATTAATTATTTTTCCTACTAATTTTTGAAAACCTTTTTGGTGATGCCACCACGCCTTAAATGTAATGATTTTATTAACTCTAAAAATGCAAATGAAGACTTAAACTTATGAGAAATAAATATATGAATGAATGATATCGGCTAAGAATAACTCATGCTAGTTATTATCGATCATAGGCGCAATAATGAATCAATTCCTACACATCTACCGGTTATAGGGAAGTAGGTACGCTTAACCCCCCCCCCCCCCCACAATTCTTTCTTACTTTATCGACAGTCAACTAATTATGATTAATTAACTGTTTCCCTTACCAAAATGTTCCCAGAAAGTATTCGCTAAACCAGAACACATTTTGATAGCATTAAGTATTAAAAGAACCCAATATAGCAATTACCAAAGTAAAAGAAAATAGTAACGCACACTCAATTATCCCCTATCTTGCTATTACAGTCTTAGCTAGTTAGCTGTTTTTCACAAGACTGTGCTACTTACTAATCCCATCCAACAATTACGTATTGGCGGAAATTAGATAGCAGTATTCTAAAAACATTTAAGTTGATCAGGCCTAAACATATTAGAAATAAATTCAACCAAGGACAATCAAGAACATGCAAGAATCAATTATAATGCAATTAGGCCTCACGATTTATAAACTAGCATTTGTTATTCTCTGCCGATATATAAATTAGCTACTCATGATAACTAAACAAAACAAATATATATAATAATATATAAACATGCTTATTGAAATTGAATGAAAAGGAGACAAGTAATTAAAGAAAGCAAAACCACTGCTTGTACTAAGTCTGTATCCACGTCTGGGAGAATAGCAACACAGAGGGAAGAAAACCAATGTTAAAAGCTGCTCCCTCTTACTCCCTTTTCGTCCAAAGGCCCAAAGAAAAAGCAGAAGAAGAAAGCTTTGACTTTTTTTCTTAACTAAAAGCTACTTCCTGCCAAAACTAATAAGAGGAAAAGAAAATAATATGTTTCACTTTTTCTCCACTAAAAACTACTCTCCCTGGTGTCTAAAATTCATACCCCACGAAAGAACTGCCTCCTTTGTCTTCATGCACACCAATTAATAGGCTGCCATTACAAAATAATGTCCATATTGGACTCTTCCAAATAAAATAAAATTCTTCCCAAAATTAAATTCTGATCCAATCTTCACATTATCTTCAAGAATATTTCCAAGAATATCAGTCCAATCTGCTCCAAATTAATTGCTACGATTCTGATCTTCATTTGATTGCGATAATTTGCGATAATTGCCCGATTCTCCCTACTCTCCTTCAAATTCCTCTCGAGCCCAAAAACTGTGATCTGCTACAAATAAAACATTTAAAGTGCACATTAATCACGTAAAATCACAGTTAATCCCAATAAAATAAATGACATAATTAATACACATCACCTCTTGCATTTGCAAAACTTTCATACCATCTGCAACAATAAATTGTGCCTTCAGGTCATCCCACAAATCCTTAACTGTGGAAAATGAGCTTGTAGAAGATCTCAACACTGGATCCAGGGTTTGAAAGATCCAGCAGGCAAGAGTAGCATTAACCCTAGGCCAATCAACAGCATCAGGATGACCATCCTGGGTTTTGGTAATGGATCCATCAATGAACCCAATCTTGTTCTTGGCAAGGAATGTGTGGCACATCGCGTCAGACCATTCAATGTAATTTTCTTGACCTTTTAGCATGTCCGGTATAAGCTGTAAACCTGGACCATCGCCAGAGCCAATAAAGTAAGGATCAGTCGGCATACGACCAATAGGTAAAGCAGTCTGAGGGCCAGATTGCAATTGCAACTGCTTCAGTAAAGTTGCAATCAAATCGTAACCACTCATATCCTAAAGTTTCGCAACCTCGGGTGTAGCATTAAGACGAGCATGTTCTTCGGAGTCAGACATATTGTAAAATCATGTATAGATCAGCAGCAGGTACAATAACCGGCGACGGATCATATCGACAGGACACACCAGCACGTTGAACTAGCGGCGGCGCGTGAAGGTTGGAGAGCTCTGGCGGCGTGGAGCAGCTGCAGCGGCGGAGCGTGGTGGAGCAGCGGCAGCGCGTGTGGTGATCCGGCTGCGGCGGAGCTCAGGAATTTAAGGCAGCAGAAATTTTCTATTTAAGGTTTCAGGATTTTAGACTCTGATACCATGTAGAAAATAAAGGTAATGATTGTATGACTTTATTCATGAACCTAAGATACATTATATAGTGGTACAAAATACATATACAAGGTAGGAAAAGGCAATAGAATATAACTACAATTACAAGGAATTATCTAATTCCTTAATGGCAAAGTCTTGGGAAAGACGGTCTTTCCATAGGCTTATGGAAAGACGGGGTTTGATTAGAATATTAAAAGGTAAAATGTCTTAGTTGCAATATTAAAATTTTAGTATGCAACATGTAGTAGTTATAAAATTTATAACCTGATTCATGCAACCCGAAAATTTTATCTTAATTTATTCTAAATTACACTTTAAACCTTGGTCTTTCCATAACTTATGGAAAGACCATCTTTCAAGAGACGAACTCTTCCTTAATACTTCTAATTTGCACTTTAACTTTTCATGATTTATGGAAAGACCGCATTTTCATGACTTATGGAAATACCATCTTTTCATGACTTATAGAAAGATCGTCCTTTCATGACTGATGGAAAGATCGTCTTTTCATGACTTGTGGAAAGACCGTCTTTCAATAGACATACTCTTCTTTTGTTAGCAAAATTAAAATTAATTTTAACCGCTTAATTTACTTTTTACTCTTTCTATACCATCTTTTCTACTCACTTTTTTTTTTAAAAGTGAACCAATTAATGAGGTGTCAATATATCCAGATCAGAGAGGGAGTATGTGCATGCAAGTTTAGCTACTTGGTGATATGTAAATATAGTTTGAACGTTGAACTGTATCACATTAAAAAAGCGATCTATTGTTATTTATCTATTCAACAAAGCCAAAGCGTAACTAGTTGAGAGAATGAACATTAATGACTCATTTAGAAGGCGGTTCCATGTATAATTACTAAAATTGCAGTTGAATGTAGGTTCGGAAATTAAGACCTTTGATTTTGGATGGAAAATTTGAAAAGCGCCAATTTAATTCATTTTGTCAATTACACTGTCACATTTTTTATAAAAAAAATTACATTTGAAATCAAAGGTTTTGAGTTCCAACAACACTTCTAATTAACATCAAATCAGTATTAAATCTCCCTCTAAAGATCTCATATATATCCATTTAACTCGTTTAGATCCTTCAATAAATTAAGAGAATTCACCCAACCGTTTTGATTGTCAAGGCTTCTTATATAACTTTTGATGTGCAACTTTTGTTTAAAATGGCAAGTAGAACTTTGTAATTGGACCAACCAATTTGGTAAGTGAGAATCTTATTGTAGGAGGCAAGAGTATATATTATTAATTTATTAGATTTCTAGATATTTTACTTTTATTTCATTCCGTCTAAACTTTAGGTAAATATTTTTCTACAGTTTTACCCTTTTCCTTTCCACATCTCATGCAAAGATCTTTTTCCAATTCTTTTCTATGAGAGATAAGATGCGATGGGGAATGAAAAAAGAATGCAGAAAGGTCTCTGCCTAAAGTTTAGGCTGACTTACAGAATACCATCACATTTTAATTTTATAAAGATATTATTAATAAATAATATATAGGTTTTTTTTTCTAAAATAATGTTTGGTGTATAAACATAAGGGAAAGGTACAAAACTAACCCTATTAGTTCCTGAAAGTACTAATCTAACTCTGTAAAATATAAAAGTGCGATTCCAACCTTAAGTTTTTCTGTAAATGTACCGATATAACCTTTTTGCACTATATTGGTAGTGACTTGGCATTTTCGGACATTGACCAAACCTAAAAAGACTAAAATACCCTAGTATTAAAACTAAAAATGTAATGACAAAATACCCCTAGGGTTCTTCTTCTTTATCTCCATATCCACCGCCACTGCTGCTCCCGCCTCCAAAGACAGCGGCGGTCGGAATCTAGAAACTTTCCGTCTCTCTACCTCCATTGCTCCATTACCTCACCACCTCACTATCTCCATCACCACCTCCGCCCGTCCGCGCAGCACCACCTCTACCCGCCCAGCCCAGCCCACTCGTCCATCTCGTAACTCTCTTACACCATAATCATAAAGCCTCCGCCTCTGCCTCCCGCTGCCGCGCCAGAAAATAACTTCGACCCACCGCCGCCGTATAAACACGATGATGAGAAGTTATAGGAGAAGGACAATGACTCTCCGATCGAAGAAGTCTGGCTGATTGTAAAACCTTAGCCCACCCAGCCTCGCCCCCAACGCCACCCCGCTTGACATCACCCAACCCTGCCCACCCCACTCCAACGCCATCTCAAATTTGTAGCCCACCCCACTCCGCCCACCTGCCACCTCAAATTCCTAGCCCACTTCACCCCGACATCACCCCTCCAGCCGCCACTGCAAAATCCTAGCCTGACCTCACCCCACCCAACGCCACTGCATAGCCCTAGCCCACTCCGCCCCAGTGCCACCCACCCGCTGCAGTGAGAAGAAGCAAACGAAGAGAAGAGGAAACAATCGAGAGGAAGAAGACAAAGCAAATTAACTCAAAGCGGCGGGGTGAATCCACTGGTCGCAGAGCAAATCCATTGGAGGCTCGAGCCTACGAAGAAGAAGCAAATTCACTGGTGGCAGATGAAAGATCCGAGATAAAGAAAAAATATATATTCAAGAAGAAGAAAAGAAATTATTTGGTTAGATACTGAGGGTATAACTGTCCTTTCATTTTTTTTGAAATTTTATTTTTTTTAAACAGGGTTATAGTAGACAATTCACAAAATTCCAACCAAATTAAAGGTTTCGAGGTTACATTTACACTTGCGAGCAAATAATAGGGTTAAAAATGCACTTCCAAATTTTACAGGGTCAGATTGATATTTTCAACTAAAATATAGGGTAATTATAGCACTCAACTCTAAATATAATAAAGAATAAATGACTTCAGTGGCTCCTTAACTATTACTATTGTCTTCGTTTTGCCCTCTACTTTTTTTTACACTATTGGCCCCTCAACTTGCATAACTATTGAGTAATGGCACTTTTTGAACACTTTTGACCCCTTAACTACCTCAAAAAACCAGCTCATTTGCTCATTGAAGGGCCAAAGGTGATTAAAAAAAATTGAAGAGCAGAAGGTGGATGATCTTGATAGTTAAGGGGTCACCAAGTCAATTTACAAAATAAATGCCGACTTAAGTTTGTACTGACAAACTCTGTGATTATGTCATTAACTTAGAGCATCCACAATGGTAGATCCTTAAACTCACTTTCCTTAATAATGAGCACTCCTTGTTTAAGTAGTACTTCCTTTGTCCCAGCTATTTCTACACATTTTGATTTTTTCAGATTGAGTAGAAGTAATTTTGACCATTAATATATTTAATTGTGTATATTTAAAAATGATAAAAAAAAAAATATTATAAAAATAGACGTTAACACGATTATAATGATATCACATATGATAATATATTATTTTATCCATTATTTGAAATTTACTTTTCCAAGTAACAAAGTTTCACTAAATGAATAGTAAAAAGTGCAAAAATGACTGAGACGGAGGGAATACTAAATTTCAACTAATATAATAAAATATTATGTGAAATCTTGTTAGATTCATTTTAGCATTTATTTTTTAAATATTATTTTTTATTTAAAGTTATAATATATAGTTAGAGATATTATCGATCAAACATGGTAATTGGAAAGACAGTAAAAAAAAATAAGCAAGAATTATTGGGACAGAGGGAGTACGGTAAACAGCCTCAACTTTGTAATTATGTCATTAACTTAATTACCTTTCGTTATTGGGCCGACAGTTGGGCTTGATGTAGGGACCATCATCACTTAATTTAATCATATTGTGACTGTATAAATGAAAATAGAATGGGAGAATTAGAGAAGGCTTAGATTTGGCGAAGAAGAAAGGGGGAGGATACCTTGTTGAAGTTAGGTCGCGTTTAGGTAAAGTCATGGGAGGAATTTTGTCGGGGTTGATGGGCGGAGATGCCGCCGCCGCAGAATCAGGCGACTCAGGAGAGCCGTCGCGAGTCACCGCTTTCCATTCATCCCACAGATGGCAGCTCCACTTTAACGAGTCCAAGCAGCACAACAAACTGGTGAGCTGAGTTCCAGTTCCTATGATTATTTATTGACGAATGCCCCTATTTATCGTTCTGGATCTGTAATGAATACTAGATGGTGGTCGATTTTACGGCGACTTGGTGTGGGCCCTGCAAGTTCATGGCGCCTGCCTTCAAGGACCTGGCCGACAAATTCACCGACGTCGAGTTCGTTAAGATCGATGTCGACGAGCTCTCGGTTAGTTTCCCTTATTATTACTGTGCTAATGCTTATAGAATTCCTCAAAATATTTGAATATATGGAACCCGTGATTAACCTGGGGAGTTGGGGTTTAGGATGTGGCCCAGCAGTTTGAGGTGCGGGCAATGCCCACCTTCTTGCTGTTGAAGCAAGGCAAGGAAATCGATCGGGTGGTCGGAGCGAAGAAGGATGAACTGGAGAAGAAGATTCTCAGGAACAAAGAAGTTCCCAAATTTGCTGCTTGATTCGCTTCTGCCTTTCTGTAATTTTCCATCCTCTCCCACCCAATTTCCTGTGCGTCCTTTCTAATAATTGATTCAATTTTAAACATGTTTATAATTTTTGTGTGCTTTACTTTCAGTCGGTCAGTTGTATCTGAAATCCCACGAAATTCGAAATCCAAAAACTGCATAAAAAGAGAGTAATTAATTAGTATGTTCAACGAGCTCAAACAGAGTGATACTCCTGAATTTCTTCCAAACTCTTCATCTTCACCACTATTCCCGCACGGTGGCCTCTCAAAGTGTGCGACTCATTCACTCTGAAAAACAGAGATACACCCAAACATTAGTCCTCCTAGGAAACTGATCCTGTTCATATACAAGAAATTTGGTGCTCAGCCTTTATTTAGAGTACCTTGCTTTATCTGCCCTTCGCATGGCCTCTTTCACAAGCTGACTGCTGCCTTCTTCAGTGCGGTTGCGATGACTATCAGGAAGTTGTAGCCCGCGGAGGCTCCTCTGAGCGTGTGCCCATCTACGCTCCCTCTCATCTCTCCCGAAGTCCTTCTTTGCCGTGAATGCGACCTGGAGAGTTGAGAGTTACCATATTGATCATTCAGTAGGAGATTGATTCTAGGTACCTAAGGCTAAATGAGCCTGAAACATTCCGATTTCCATACCTTTCGCTCAATGAGACTATCCCAAGCCTTCCCAGTCATTACATACTGGACCAACAATTTGATGATATCAAGCGGGATGTAGAATATAAGATTGTACAGCCAGATCACCCCTGCCCATTTCCATCCAATCCCTTGAATCGCGGCAAATCCCCAGTTTGCATAAACAGCTATCACTGTAGCGACCTGCTCGTGCAGAAACATAACTGAGTGGAGTATTAAGGACCAGGAGAAGCGAATGCAGTGATAATATCTTACCAACTGAGCGCAAACAAAAGCTAGCACGAGCAGAAGTCCTGGACGCTCAAGAAAAGACAAATTCCTGGCTCTAGTCACAAATATCAGGGCTTGACTGATGGTACTCACTTGCAGGTATACTGCAGATGCAACCTTCTTCAAGTCATCTGGTGAACCAATCTGTAGAGTTGCAACGCCAAATGTGCGCTGAAATTTATTCGAAAAGAATGACTGATCAGCAAGACAAACTTTCAAGTGCTATTCCTGAAGAAGCAAGAGCCAGTAGACTAAGCACTGCCTGCCAATAAAAAAATTGATAGACCTGATCATCATACCGGGAAAAAATCGGTATCAAATGCTGCCCAGAAGAACACAACAGTCACTACTGCTAAGTAACTACCAAGGAGGATTCCTGTTGCAAAAATCTCGCCCAGCTTCCAACTATCAGGTAGAGGAGATGGCTTGACTTTGTCCTTTGATATTGTCATAATGGTACCTAGAAAGTTACCAGATGACATTAGCTATTCACCAAGAATAAGTACTGAGAAGTAAAAGAAACATAAGGAAAAACATATGCAAAGTTGCATAGATAGCCTGGAAGAACTGCATAAAATGATCATACCGTCATTAAGAATGGCAATGATGAGAACCATGAAGGGGGGGAAGTCAAACTTCCATATAAGCGCCAGTAACATAAAGCCTAACTGCAGGAAAAGCACAGATTACAAGCTGGAGGAATGCAAAAGGAATAGGCGAAGCTTCCTTCATAAAACCATTCAACCCGGGATACCACTTACGACGATACGGATTGTGATGGAAACTGCATAGATCTGCAAATGAAAGTATAATAGCTACTGAGTTAAAAATAAACAACACAACTGGCCAACTGCCACATGATAAAAAGTCAGAAAGAGCAAAACTGAATGTGTTTTGGCAGCATGAGGGATTTTTAATCATTCATGAATCTATGTTATGCTCTTCAAACAATACTAATAGAGAAGGCTCTCGCAAACTTACTGTGTAATTCTTCATCCTCTGAAAGATTGCACGACTCGTTAAGACAGCACTTATAATAACACTGAGACCAGGCTCAGTCAGAACTATATCAGAAGCATCACGAGCTGCATCTGTTGCATTAGCGACAGCTATTCCAATATCAGCTATTTTAAGCGCAGGAGCATCATTTACTCCATCGCCAGTCATTCCGCATATATGGTTTCTTGCTTGCAAGCGTTTGACGATCTCATACTTATGCTCTGCAACAAAGTTTGATGCTAAAGTTGTTAAGAATGCACTTGAAACCTAATGTTCAAAAATTACACTGCAACCTCAGCTACACTACACAATCCTAGACTTTCTCGGAATGAGGTGAAACCAAATATTACCTGGGAAAACACCGGCAAAACCGTCAGCTTCCTCAATCAAATCATTAACTGGCAAGGTCGATAATTCGTCCCTCTCCTGTCCAAATAAAGCAGAAGAAGTATACATGTTTCCCCCCATTCCCAGACGAAATCCTGTTTCTTTTGCTATAGCTAGTTGATCACCTGAAATATATCAAAGAGAAAATGTAACCTAATATGATCCTACAAAAGGAGCTGTATGCAATAGAAAGTCGGTCAATGTATTCTTACCTGTGATCATTTTCACATGTAATCCAAGATCTAAAGCTCTTCTAATGGTGATAGCACTGTCATGCCTTGGTGGATCACAAAGTGGTATGAGGCCAAGGAAAAACCATGGACCTCCCGGACTTTCTTTACTTCTTTCAGGGACTTCCTGAGAAGATACCATAATGTTATGCAAAATGTGTTGAGATATCAAGTGAGAGCAATAACAGGAGATAATGGTACAAGCTAGCTGAAAGAGACACATATGCACATCACCTGATATGCTACCGCAAGAGAACGCAGCCCTCTCTCAGCAAATCTATCGATTACTGCACGAACTCTGGGCTGTATTGCAGTCTTATCACGTGCAAGATTTAGGATCTGAAAACCACACCAGTACATATACAATCACATTCTTAAGAGTTTGTAACAATAACTAAATCACAAAAGGTCGAAATGTACCTCTTCAGGAGCACCTTTGCTGACTCGATGCATTTTACCTCGATTATCGATATATGTTAAAGCAGTGCGCTTCTCAGTGGGATTAAAAGGAAGAAAATGTATCTCCTGAATTCCAGCCCTTGCCTTTCATGCACAATAAGGCGTAAAGGTGTAAACTCACTTATAACCAGAGATTAGACATCATCTTAAAGATGATGAAAAACAAAAAGGAAATCTGCTGCACCACCTCTTTGGGATCTGGCAGCATTCCTAAAATAGCAGCATCAATGGCATCTTGATTTTCCAACCGAGCAGCTCTAGCAGCCATCAGTATTACTGTCTCAACATCTGCTCCTTTAACAAACACCTGAAGGTAAAACACCCCATAAAGAAACAGCAATTAGACTGACAAAACCGTAACAATGGTCCAAAAATTCTGTTTTGCTACATACTTCAACAAGGCTCTTGTCCACGGTAAGCTTGTTGAGAGTCAGAGTTCCTGTTTTATCACTGCAAAGAACATCCATGCCTGCCATTTCTTCTATTGCAGTCATTCTCTTTGTGATGGCTCCCTGTGTATAACAACAATAACCTGAAACTTGCTGAGAATTTTGAATGACCGTGAAAGTAGGCAGGCAACACAATATCCCGACTCTAACCTGCTCAGATAAACGATGGGAACCAATTGCCATGGTAACAGATAAAACAGTTGGCATGGCAATTGGAATTCCTCCAATCAGAAGTACCAGCAAATTGTTAATTCCAGATCGATAGGGCCGGTGCTGAATGGGGTACATCACAATGATCTGAATGATCATTCCCAAAGCAATAGTGCATATGCAAAAATTTCCAATGGCAGTCAAAACCTGAAGATAGAAATATTTTTAACATGTGAGCAATATCTTGATTTTGTCAATGCATGGGAATTCATCAAACAAAAACCAGCTGGAAAGTTATACCTTCTGAAAATGTCCATGTTTGTTTGTGGAGTCAACAAGATGAGCAACCTCGCCGAAAAAGGTATGGACTCCTGTTGCATACACAATTGCGTCAATTTCCCCTTGTCTGCAGATAGATCCTGAATAAACGCTTTCAGTTGGGGCTTTAGATACGGGAAGAGATTCCCCAGTTAGAGCAGACTGCAAACATCATCCATTTGATCAGAAAGGCGCTCAGATTGAATTTAATACGCTGTGAATTTAAAAAGGGGCGGTACTTGGTCTATTTTCAACGGATCACCATCAAGCAAACGAGCATCCGCTGCAACAATGTCACCAAGCTTTATGCTTATGATGTCCCCAGGTACAAGTATTGATGCATCGACTTCACTCCAATGACCATCTCGAAGGACCTGCATATGTGGATTTTCAACTTTCATCAAAACACAGAAGACCATTCCTAATGGATTGAAATGGGAACTAAATAGATATATAAAAACAATGAAACGTAAGAAAGAGTGAAGTTGTACCCTGGCTCTGGGAGAAAGACGAGCCATCAAAGCAGCAGCAGCATTACTAGCATTGTTCTCCTCAATGAAGCTTATAGTTGAGTTGATGAGGAGAAGCGTAACAATTCCGGTAAAATCTTGCCAATCTGGAGGTTTCCCCTGAAGTTAGAGGAAGTAAAAATCACTAAGAAATCATGAAATACTAAGAAACAGAGCAGATTGAAAATCAATGAGAAATAATGAAACACTAAGAAACAGAGTACTAAGCTGCATAATCGTGTATAGAGCAGTGGGGTTGAAACTGATGAAATGGAACACAGAGATGTATATCCATAGAGGATTTCTCCATAGCAGGTTTACTTCATAAACAGGGTTTACGATCTACTCCATATAACGAAGATGACAAAAAATAGAAACAAATAATAGACTAAATTCATGAGGTTGTCAATAAATCCGGATATAAATCAAATCAGTAAGAAACCACGAAGTAAGAGAATAAAATCGTACTCCTCCATTAGTAAGTGCAATGGCTATCACAGCTCCGACTTCCATAACCCAAGCAAGCGGGTTCCAAGTAAACAGTAGAAATTTCAGCATTTTGTTTTCCTGCAAATTTCCGGAGATGAAATTAAAGTCGGCAGTAGCACGAACACAGATAAACAGCCAGATTTAGGAACAAGAATCCAAAAGAAAACACCTTCTTCTCCTCAAGTTTGTTCGAACCGAAAATTTCGAGTCTCCTCTGAGCATCTTCAGACGATAATCCTTGTGGTGTGGATTGCAAATGCTCGAAAACCTGCGCTAGTGATACATGCTCCTATGTATCTCGCACAAAATAAAACACGATAACGTAAATCAACAGCTATACCCCGCCGCTCCATTCAGTGGAAAAAATCGAAGCGATAAAGTAACCGCTTACCAAGTCCACTCTCTCTCGACTGAGCGCCTCCAGAGCTTCGTAGTCCGGCGACATCTCCGCTCTGCCCGTCCGTTTTTCCACCTCTCTGCACATAATGGAAAAATCAACTGCCGAAATGAAGCAAAATAATGTCTAGAAAACGGGGAGCACGTATTAACTCTGGAAACGTAAAACCGGTGGAGGAAGATGAGGAGATGGATAATACCGGCGGTTCACGGCGGAGAGTGAAATGGAGCTTTTTCTCCCTGGTGCTACAGTACTAGTCATAGTAGTGGATACAGAATTTGCTGTACTGATAGGTAGAAGTGGGACCACATACAGATTCCAGTCCCCGGCGCTCCATTCTGTTACAACTTATTGGATGGTGGAATTGGCGCGAATGCTACGTGGACTTCACAGTATATATTGTCAAACATTTTATACCGTTTTATTCACCCAGTTGGACCGGGTGGATTACTGGATTATATCGGATCGTCAAATCTCTCGTGCAATGGTGATTTTTGACGTCTGTGGGATACGTGGGATCGTCAAATCTCTTGTGCAATGGTGATTTATGAATAAGAGTAGGTCTCATGCACACGTTATGAATAGTGCATTAATTTATACACGTATTTGTTAAATTATATATAAAATTTAAAATATTTTAAAATATTGTATATTTTTATATTTTCATGTTTAAATGCATATTATTACTTGTTTTAACCTGTAAACTGCAATATTTATATTTTATAAAAAATTACAACATTAAAGTAAATGGCCTGAAGTCTGTCCATAAGTTTGGAAATGCAGCTTTTCATGACTTTAGCTAACGATTTTACACCGTGCATGATGCCCTTTGGGTTTCGGGAAAGAGTTTTTAGGTTACTCGCAGTTTGTATGTACGATCACATGTAAATGCTTCCACTGCTACTTTTCAAGCACGACCTCTTAAATTGCGATCAATTTTGTTTGTAAGGCTAAAAAATATAAACATTATGGAAAAAGTTTGATATTCCTTCCGTCCCAGGAGAATCTACATATTTTTCTTTTATTGGTGTCCCAAGCAAATCTGCACACTTTCCTCTTTTAGTAAAATTTTACACTTCAAAAGACGTATCTACCCTTATTAAGTCAAAAATTTACTTTCCCACCCAATCTGCTTGTTCCCACTCATTTACACTTCCACGCCCATTTCCTTCATCCATTTTCTCCAACCCTTTCCTCGGCCTCTGTTCCTCCGTCCTCCGTCCTCTGCCCATGTTCCTCTGTCCTCCGTCCTCCACCGACAATCCCATGTCAGAACCCTAGCTTCCCTTTGCCCTAATTCCCTCGTCACCACCTCCATCTCCCCTCGCCTCCGCCCTACCCGAACCCATCTTCCCTCGCCATGCCAGAACCCTAGCCTCCCTTCGTCGTTACTGACATTGAACACCAGGCCAGCCTAGATCCTCATTGTTGCTGACGTTGACGTTGAACACCATGTCCTCGTCGTTGCGGCCCAGATCTGGTGCTCCACGACTAGGTCAGCGTCGGAGCAGTCAGGGTAGCCGTCCCACACCGCCTTACCACGGTGGTGATTTCGCCTTGTTAAAGGGATCTGGGCCTTGTTAAAGACAAGGCCAATTTAGTGGTGGAGATGGAGGAGGAGGAAGAGGAGACGAACGGTGGTGGCTAGAACCAGGTGTCGGAGGAGAAGCAGGCAGCAAGAAGGAGAAGCAGGCGGAAAGGAGTTGGAGAAGACAGGGGCTTAGTAATCTTTTCACCCAGGGGAATTTTGCAGAAGAGATTTCTCTCTGTAGGTTCCCCTGGGACGGAGGGAGTATATTTCATCATCAAGATCTTTACATCAGTCGGTTGCATCATCAAACATAAGGGATCTTTTTTCAAAAAAAGAACTGTTTAATACAAAATTTCTAATCGTCAGGCTTATGCTATATTCAGAGATTCTTTGTTGTCACATGGATCACTTAGTGTAGACATTTCCATGCTTGTTGAAAGGCCAGAGATTCACCAGACGCTCCAAAACTGCAGCACTTTTGGAGAAGTAGCCAGAAAATCCCTGGGGATTCGCTGCTGGGGGGAAATCTTCAGCTGGCATCGCATAAGGACGGAACATCTTTTCCAACTTCTCCAAGGTCAAATATGATCCTACTTCTTGAAGCCTCTCTGGGCCCATTATTGGTAGTGTGTGCTCTTGGCGTAATGCTTCAGCGTCGGAATCGTTCTTCTGCACAACAACATAGACTATATATTAAACCTTGAATGGATGAAAAATATTTCATTTATATGGATATATTCTTTTTTTATGTAAAGAAAAACGGATATTTAAGTGTGCCACAAAAAGGTTTCTGCAATTTCAATGTCTTGGACAGAAATGTTACCTCCAAGGGGGATAAATCAGCACCACGACTAAAAGTCAACTCAATGCGGTACCTTTTCGGGTCGTCCAAAGGAACCTGCCAGTTGTGTACAGCACTCATCAATTATCATGCAGGGTTAACTTGCAATATGCCCATCACTTAGCATAAGTTGCAAGCTCAAATGACAAACTGGTGTTGCCAGGAAGCAACTGTTATGACATAGCTGGCTAATGTCGCCATTATTCGTTCTTTTGACAAACTATAACTGAAGATAAGCACTGACCTCAGTATTCTCGAACATCCTCATCACAATATAACTCATGTAGTCGAGCTCCTTGGTCTTAAAGAGACGCTCCAGAGCATTGTCAGAAACAAGGCTCTCCTCTCCTTGAAGTGATTCGTCCAAGTTGCAGTAACGAAGAACATTCATCAATGAATGGATATGGGATTCCTGCAAAGAAAAGTAACTAAAGGTTCAAAGGAAAATAACAACTCAACATTCCCAGAAAATTATTAGGTGATGTGTACTAGCAACAGACTATAACTCCCACACCTATCCAGCTAGGAGATTTACCACTAGCCACTAGGCAAGCAACATATTTTCTTTCCAGAGAGCAACAGTTTTATTATCACCAACAATAAATCCTTATCCCACTACAAGGATCATGTCTCACACCATGTTCGGCTGAGATGTATCATGGCAGTCATACACTGATAAAGCTTTACAAATATATGGTTCCATTAGACATCTCTAAGAAGTGGAAACTGATACATTCTTCAACCATAAGTATAAGGTATCACAGCAGTCAAAGGTCATACAATAAGAAGTTAATCTGTTTTATCTAGACGACATAGAAGTATGCTTTCGGAGCTTTTACACTAGGAAGACAATTTTATTAGAGTATCTGGAGTGGGTAATCTAACCATGAAGCTTTTACAAATAGTACACAGTAAGCAGATATAGCTATGCTGATTTACCGATGTAAAGTAGAGCCGCGTTCTGACATGGCGATCAGGTGTTCTCACATTATTAGCATATCTAAGAAACAAACTGCTAGTTAGCTCTCACTTCGAGATTCATTAATATGGCATTAGAGAAGTATAGGTTGCAAGAGATTTACTTTGGATCTAGGCGATATTTGATCTCTTTATCATCTTCATCTTCTTGATTTACTGGTTTTTCACCACTAAAACTGTTCCTCCTTGTATCTTCCAATTTGGAGCTAGATTTCAAATGAAGATCTGTGTCTTCCTTCCCTTCGACACTGACAGGTTTTGGGTTTTCCTGACAGTTCTTTAGTTCAGCTACACTGAATGCTTCATCACGAGTATTCCTCACATCAATTAATATCTTACCCAGCAGCCGACGAGCAATCTGAAAACCAATTAATGATGACCCAAAGGTTAAGTAAGAATATTCCGAATACAAATAAGACGAAAATAATTAGACAATTACCTTTGATCCAATCTTCAGCTTCTGCTTTGGGTTGATACCATATTCATTTGGAATAACACCATCTGCTAGTAACTGAAATACAAAGGGGTTAAATTGGTTATACAGACCATAGCAATATCAACTGCGGTACTCCAAAAACGTGGAGAAGAATGAGTGTTCAATAGCAAATCCATCTTACCATAGCCTTAATCTTATATTTCTTTCAATTAAAAGACAAGAGTGCAACATTCAATATGTGTGTGGTATGTAGATGCAGAAGGAGAGTTCAATATTCCTACAGAGGGAAAACGGTGAAACAGAAAATTGCCTAATTTACAAACCTGAGCAACTTTGAAGAGTTCATCCAACCCTTCAAGATTAAGATGGGCATTGTGCAAGAGGTCATACCTGCAAGACATTGAACATCAATATACCATAAAGACACAAAATGAAACCTATTTCTCATGTCATCTCTCTAAGAGAATGAGGGTATGATGGTCAAGAAACCAGAGTATCAGCAAGTGAAGAAGTGACAAGGAATATGATGATTACGCTCAATTAATAAGCTCATGCTAGGAAAGCAATGGAATGCTGGAAGAAAATATGTGGAAGGGTTGGAAGGGTTGAGATAACATGGTCTAGCCTTAATGACCCATGTCATTTCAGAAGGCTTTTATTTTTCACATGCTTGATTTTAAATTCAGATGAAGGGTATCCTAGTGTTTCTTGATTAATACCGAACATAATAGCAATTAATCATCTCACAAATAGCAGGTATATGTCATTCTCCCTCTTCTACTTTCTTTCATAGAGACAAATGCATGGAATGCAGTCCTACCTTCTGTATAATTCAGGTTACCCTTTTTCTTTCCACACAATTAGGCATCCTACCAAGTCCAAATTAGGGAAAACAAGCACCGCCAATAAAAGGTTACACTCACAGAAATCATGCCTAATTTACTCTGGCACATCGTCACTATTACTAATATAGTAATTACAAAACATTTTGAGCTTAATTCAATCACTTACTTGCTGGAATCATAAACATCCGGAATTTGCGTTATATCAAACCGACTGCAAGCAAAAACATGTGTAAGTAAAGCTCCATAATAATGACATTATTTAAGCAAATCAATCAGATAGGATATATCCAAAATTATACCTTCAAAAAAGCATCTTAACAACATTATCGTAGACCACATGCAAAGACTTATAAACTTACCCCTTGCGCTCATTATACAAATCCCTCTCAAGCTTTCTCCACCGAGCATACATGAGAAGAAACCCTTCGCTACCACAGGGCAACCCTGCAGCAATCCGACCAACATCTATATTCGTCTTACCAAGTGCCTTAGCTTGATCATACGGAGGAATAACTTCATATGAACCAGACTCTTCAAGTTTCTCATCTTCTTCCTTAGCAAGCATCCTCACTTGTTCTGTGACCTTCTTTGTCAGCCTCGCCTATCACGGACGAATATTTTATGGAGCTATCAGTATAGACAGTAAGTCTCAAAAACTAATTTGAGGAAAGTACAAAGCATATACCAACTCAGGAAGGAGTTTAGATGCATTTG
Source organism: Rubia yunnanensis (assembly GCA_037428765.1). NCBI lineage: Eukaryota > Viridiplantae > Streptophyta > Magnoliopsida > Gentianales > Rubiaceae > Rubia > Rubia yunnanensis. The sequence continues at coordinate 7,816,541 of CM075069.1, forward strand.
AGGGAAGTCCACCCCCATCGACCATCCAAATCTTATCCAGTGATCCATTATTGCACATATTTTTTACTTCAGAGGTAATAATCTCATGTAACCTGGCCTGGGTATGATAACAAGTCAAATGTTAAAAGAAGGGCAGTCGAGATAATATGGAAGCCACAGACAAGCCCAGGCTTGCTTAAATCAGTAGGCAGATGTGCTTTACAGCATCTTCACAACAGAAGAAAAAGGATAAACAATACTGTTGTATGTCATAGTCTAGAATGGAAAGAAGGCATGAATATAAAGATTGCTGCTACAAATATCAAGGAACTATTGCACTCCCTCTCTCCCAGCATAGACAATTGACTCAAAAAATGTTTGACCATTAACATCTTTAATCATGTAGAATTAAAATTTATAACATTAATATTCTAAAAATACACATTAGACGAATTTAACACCATGCCACATGATAATATTCTTACTTATATATTAATAGAATATTATAGTTTAAATTAGTCAATTTTGACTAAATGAATAGTACAATTGCAGCTAATCCTGGGACATGCAGCGACTATTAAATTCATCAGAACCCAGCTATATATGTGAAGTGTCTAATAGTTCTTATAGGACTTTATGTTTGTTCAAGTAATATATTTGATTATCAATTGCCAATAAATGCAGGGATGGAAACATCTTAATAAAATGCAGTGTCTGGCTCATCTGGTCAAACAACTCAAATCAGTAGAGTTTGCAAACTGAACAACTGAGGTTTTCAATCCAGTATCCCCATCATAAGGAATATATCATGATCCTGAAATCGAAGCACTCAAAACAGAGCATCTAATGTCATCCCCAAGAGCACAAATCAAGAGTCCCAGGTAGTTTCTAATACATAGTCATCGCAATTCCTAGTTAGGCTAGAAGCATTGCTACTAACTTATCGATAAAAACAGTCATCATTAAAAACATCAGGCTATTATACATAAATGGATATGGAAAAAAATTAGAGTAACCTTGGCTTCTTCCATCTCAGTACTGGCATTGTCAAGCCCATCTAACATGGAAGAATCCTTGCTGACGAGTGAAACCTTTAAGAGCAGGAAAATAAGTAATGAGCTCGTATTCACATAAGTCTAGATAAACACCTGCAGAGACCAAGGTACAAACCAGAATTGGTGTTAATTGTCCTTCCAAATCGAGGAGACCCTTTGCAAATGCAGCAGCTGACATCTATCAACATATCAACATCCAAACAGCATAACATGAGCAATCAATTTCAACTGAGGGTAATGAAGAATATCAGGGTCAAATACTTTTTTCTCTCCATGATATAGACAAGTGATCTATAGGAAGATAGAATCAATACTCCCGCAAGATCATGTTAAAAAAAGAAATTCAGAAGTATGTGAATTGCATAAACAGTTTATTTCAGCTTTGACCTGGACACGCCCCTCATCTGAACTGTATATCTTCAGATCATGGCGGTATGTACTATGGAGGCGAAGTAGCCCAGTGCCTTCACCTGAGACAAATTACAATTAATATTAATCATCCCTGCAGCAAATTAAGAAAACAAAACACCATATATCTCTTGCATACAGGTTCTACTATTCACAAGTATAGGGTACAAAATTCTTACAATCCAGTTGAAACTGGAGATGATTTCATTGTATTTAAATAAAATCCTACAAAGAATAAATTAAGATGTATGATGTAAGTTTGTATGTGCGTCGATGCGTTGATGCGTTCTGCTTCCAAGACAGTTCCACTTGTTGGAAAACAAAATCAAACTACTAGTTAATGAGAGGAAACACGTTCCCTGACATAGAAATATAACCGCATAACAAAGACAAGAAAGACCACAACCACTAGTTCATGCAAAATTAGAAATGGCAGAACATGATGACCCACCTGGATAGACATGGTTTCGGAAGTATCTTCCCAGTTCTTCAGCCTGCCAGGGAACTCATATGTTACATCAAAGGAAAATTTATGATACAGTGATACAAATAAAAACAATCAAAGAAGGGGGAAAAGGTAGCAAATTACAATATCAGCTTCAATCAATAAATTTCAACTATTGTCACCTGCTTTCTGCCAGCATGAGTGAGAACACCCCCATATTTAAGAACCATCAGAGCTTCAACAGGGCGTTCTTCTTCCCCTTCACCATTTGCTTTTGCAACTTTAATCCACTTCAGTGGTTTGAGTTGAACCTTCCGATAAATTCCAGAGAAATGTCCACCCTAACATATTAGAAATTGTTTAGCTACTAGCACAAGGAAACTTCCGTTAACTTTGGCTAATCTTAGAACAGTGAATGAAAGGCAGCATTAAATATCAAATGAGTTAACTGACACAAACCTCCTCAAGAACTGCTTTCACTTGACGAAGCTTTTCAGCATGCTCAAGATCTTCTGCTTCACTGTCACTTTCCCTGCCAGGTCTGTTAAATGCAAAACCATGACATTGATAGATAAGACAGAAAGAAAGTCATTGAACAAAAAAAATCATAAAATCGACTGAGTAGGGAAACGACTCTGTTATATTATTAGACAGAATTAATGCAGTGAAAAATAAATCAATAAACAAGAAAACCACTCAGACAACATAAAGCTACCAAACAACTCCCAACAATGTCAAAAGATCTATAAATACACAGGCACGGGTAAGAATGTACAAATGTGAATGTATAGCTACTATTTTCCCTTCATGAATCCAGAATACTTACTCGCTCCAACCTAGAGTTTATGTCCCCCATTTTTTCATGATTTTCAAGGTATGTTTGACCACTGATAAATTTAGTTACAGCGTATGTATAATAACGGCGTATATAAATTTGATATTTAGAAAATACGCATTTAAACAAAACTAGCTATATCTCACACGATGGTACTATTACTTATATAACATTAGAAACTTATGGTCAAATATGTCTTGAAAAAATTAACCGAAAAATGGGAAGTACACTGTGGGACAAAGGGAGTAAATGATTATGGTAGTGAAACGTCTTACGTTAACTTTAGCAAATTATAGTTTGGAGTTGCTGGAGGTAAGATGTTTCACATAATAGATACGAGGACAAAGTAACAAGTAGCCCAAAGATCTTACCAAAGAGGTATGGTTGAACGATCATAATTCAGATTATTACCTTCTGATCTACGTATTCTAAATATTATTGCTTCCACTCTATATCCAAATAATTATACAGAAGCTTAGTAATTCAACATCTGGATGACCTACAGAATCCCAGAAACGTGGCTAACTTCAAAAGTTTAAAGATGACACTTGTTTTGGGACGATACTTTCTTTCAGGGATAGTTCAAATTTATGAAAAAGAAGGGTGTAACCGTAATAAATGAGAAGAGGATGAACAAAAAAATCACATCACTTTCATGCAAAAAGCATTAGTATGTATCAGTCAAAGTCCTGATACTGGGTGATGGTTTATATTTTTCCAAAAAAGAACCAGAATGCCTCGGGCAACAAATAACGACGAAAGTATTGAGCACATCTTCTCATAAAATTTGCCACTACCTCACAACTCCAATTGTTGTTACAAATATACATACAGCATTGGAGATAAGAAGTTTTCAGATTTGTACTCCGGTAGAAAAGGAGTAATGGCAAAACTAAGAATGGAACATTTCTTCTAATTTAGACAGGAAGCAATGAACCATCAAAAAAGTCTATACAATATGGCTGAAGAAGGTTTTTCAAATTCTAGAAGCCTTTTCTAATTGATCGAACTGCTGTTGAAATATATTCATCACATACCTAGAACGGGGTACCAAAATCCGGGTCGCATCTAAAAGATCCTGGAGTTGAACAGCAGTTTTCAGCTTCGTCTGCAGAAGGATGTAAAGCCAGGAAAGCAGTTATTATTTGCCTAGGAAATGTTGCCGATGTAGTAGAAATAGCAGAAGGATTAAAAAAAGAGAGAAATTCAAGAAGCAAGAGCTACCTCTGCTCTTGGTCTTCCACCATTGTACTTTAACATCAAATTCAACAGTTTTTCCTCGGTAACCTTCAATTTCACTTTCTGTTTCGGAGTTCTATCACCACTGGCCAAGAATTAACAGATCATTAGAGTAATGAAAAAGATGCAAAGAAATTGAGATGAAAAAGAAGTGGTATTTTACTGTCGAATCACAGCAATAACACATTGCAGCTCTTCAGATTGCCCAAATTGGCTAATGATTCCGCTTCCTTGCCGTGTTAGCCCCTCAGTTGGTTGAACAGGTTCATTCACTTTCCAAGGTAAAGTTGGTGGAATTGTTGTCGAAAGATGTGGAGCTTTTGCATCCAGAAACATCTTTCTCAGCACACAAGCAGCATCATCATAGTACCTGAATTACTGTATTATTAGCAATAAATTATAGGAGGCGGCAGAAATCATCATGGAAAAACTACTTTTTGGCCCATGACGAACTGTTCTTGCAATCTTTTGCACAAGCAAAGATGCTAGTTCGGCCAGAAAAAATAAAGTTTAGAATGATTGAATAAAATGTTTTACTTGTGGGAATTTTTCACAAAGCTCCATCCGTTCACATCACATACAAAAGAACGCCCCTCACATCGCAAGAGATCAAAGCCACAAACCTGAAAATTATGGAGAACATAAAGTCTAACTAAATAGAATGTCCCTATGACAAAGAATGTGAATTTAAACTAAGAACGTGTGAAATTCAGACACATCTCATTTCTAGTTGGAACGGGTGAAAGGAGTAGGGCAAGGAGAGAATTCCGTGTGACATGGTGACATTTCTGACCAGAAAGTTCAACCAGCCACTATGCTTATTTAGATACTTACTGCTTGCTTGAATGCAATACAAACATCTCTTGCCATCTGCTTCTCAGTAGGGGTAAGTAAAACCGGATATCTGACCTGTAACAAATTCTCTCAATGAATCAGTTTATGAAGACAAGTAACGGTAAAACCTTTGCCACATTAGTATAATGATAACAGAAATCAAGCTAATGTCAATCATCAATTTTATCATCAAAAGGCCAGTATCATAGCCCTCATTGGGCTAACAATGTCCAGACAGTATGTCACTGTAGTATGAGGGTGTGACGAACTATACAAATTTTATTGGTGTCATCTGCTAATAATAAAAAGAATTAATGAGAAAGAAAAGATGGTCAAGATCTTATAAAATAACTGAAATGAGAAAGCAGAAAGCAAGTTCAAATCCCAAAATGCAAAAAGAGCAGCTGCCTGAAATTATTAGTGATTCTGTAGTGATCTTTTGTTTCCATGTTTTCTCCAAAGCAAAATGGGATTACCCGCGTCCGAAATTATTTTGATTTACTACTTTTTTGGGTTACTAGTAGGCCTCAAAGACAATACCTTTCAGTTTCGGTCTCTTTCCACATAGTCAACCCATGCATACCCCCAACATTATCATATATGACAAAATGCACAAGCTTACGCCATTATATTCTGTATGTACCCTGTACTTGATGCAACTGACACAATTTTATGCCCAAGAAAATTTCAGTATAAGATCTTTACTTCACCCATAATAAGGTACTTACTTCTTTCCCATCAGGATTTCTCATGACAACTCCATCAACAACAGGAGACTTCCTTGCTTCTGCATGTGCGTACTCTGGGCCCACTGTATAAACCTACGCAACCAATCACATTACAATCAAATTTTTGAAATCGGAGATTACTCTTTAGCAACAGAGCAAGCAAACACCAAACATAGAAGAATATTCCTTGAAAGTTTTGTACAAATTTTCTTAAATCTCCTCAGACTGTGCCATTTGGCCCTATTTAACGAGAGTATAGTCCAGGTGTGGGCTGCATAATGCTTAGCTTCACATGTCAGTTGAACACTGCACATTACACAGAAGTCATCTACAAAGATCAAAAGAAATAAACTAGGCAAAATATACCTTCACATCTGTTCCTCCAGTAGGCATGAATTCTTCGTATATGTATGAACCTTCACGCCTCACTCTTCTAACCTCTGGATGAAACTCACTTGAACGGTTGCCAACCTAAGATAAAAGAATAGCATCAATCCAAACTAGTAAGATTCTTACCAGATATTGACGATACTAATTATTCTGTTGTTCGACCTTTCACTATATCAAAGGCACAACCAAAACGTCTAGACAATTGGTAAATAAGGAAGGAAGCAGTACATCAGACGTAATCTAAATGACTAGGTCCCATACATAGCAACTATCACATTTTAAAATGTTCCACACCAGAGTGTCCAAATTAGAAATAACATAATTAGATTATAACCTCCAAACAAGGTGATGAACCTTAGTTGCCCTAATCATGTATTTTAGAATCTGTTTTGGCTCAGCGCCCCAGAGAAAAATATGACTACACACACACACACACATACATACATATATATTCATTTAATTCCAATCAAGCCAATAACTAATTTAAGTCCAAACAACCATGGATAATTTAAATGAACTTTATTCACTAACATATATTGATAGCGGTAAAACCAAAATAAGACTCTACTGCATCCACTATTGCATATGAAGGATAAGGAACATCGACAAAGAAATAATACCAACCAACGCTTGATGAGAGAGTGTAAGCTAAATAAACTAAATAAAAAGGAAGGAACAAAGCAGTCTTGATGTTTGATTAGATATATTTATCATTGAATATGTTTCAGCGCAAAATCGTACAACTTCAAAGTTATTTCATCAAGGCAGTGAGAATCAATGCTACATAATTATTGGGACAGTGATATAATTACCTTCCGGAACAACTCTTTCATCCCTCCACCAGCAGAACTTGGGTAGTATATCATTATACTATGGTCATCACCTGCAAACCCATAAAGAAACTTTTAGGAATAATACCACCAATCCCCAATTACATTGGGTGCTAGAACATATCATGAGTGCCTAAATATTAATGATGAGATATAGCAACAAAAGCATCTTACCATGCACGGGTTTCTCCACAAAAGGTTTCCAGAAACGATTACCATGAACTTCAACAAAATCATCTTCCTCCACAAAATAATCCACCTCTTGGAAAGGAGTTTCTCTGTTAACTAGGGCATATCTTGGAACAGGAATTTCATACCTCTCAAGACACTGAAATTGTTCGACCAAAAAAGGTTGCACAAAGAGAAGGTAAAGAAAGACTGTGAGAAGAAGTGGTAACTACTAAGTAAACATGTAAGTACTTGTGATAGATAGAAGGAAGAGATTTGCACGAGAAAGAGAGGAGAGCTGCCAAAATACTAGTAATATATAAAGCTTTCATAGCACAGTTCCCATATGTGGTAGGAAAATTAAGCTTGTTCTTTACATGAAAACAACTTGCTAGCAGGAAAAAAGAGTGGTTTATCCACCTTTTAAAGAGCACTATACTTCTCATATGATCATTAATAATCTCCAGATATGTTTCGCAACAATTTGTCTGTGATGAAATTTAGAATGACTTCAGAATTCAAAAAAAACATGCAGACTGAAGCTTAAGATTAGGAAAACCTTAAAATCCATATATATGATAATTCACCCAGAGAACTTGCTGTATACGTACAATCCATCCAATATTGGTCACACCTCATTTCCAACTCCCATCCAAACAAACATATATTTCATAATTCCATAAGAATGTATAGAACAAAGTATGACGCAACTGTGAAACTGAAAAGGTGGTAATATTTTAGCTGTAGGAGTTTAAATCCTAGATATCCGTTTTCTCCTAAGGAATAATCGTTATATAGGATATAAATATCAAAGGTGCAGACCTCGTACACTTTTCTTCTATCATGAAGAAGGTATTGTGCTTCCAATTCATTTATGAGGAAAGGCCTGAAAAAAGACAACCAAAACACTTCATCAGCAATTATTTCTTACCTTCAAGTAACACAAAATCCATTATAAGAGTCTGTAAAAGAACTCTATGAAAACATACTTGATTGAAGAAGAAAGCAATAACAAAAAATTAAATAAACAATTAAAAACAGGAAAAATGATCTAACATAAGATGGGGAAAATGCAAGAAAATCAACAACTGTAAAGGAAGAAGGCGCTTGAATGCAGGGCTTAGTCATGGTGCATGATAAGTATCAGTCGTGGGACAAGAATAATGAGTCATCACATTAATGCAGCAACTGAAAACATTTGTATTGGTAAAAAAGTTCGTCGATTGGAGAAGAGAAATTACAGAAAATTCTTCAGTCGCGAAAATAACAGATATTACAAATCTCCATTAAGTTGGCAAAGATGCAAAAAAGAATCTATGGAATAACAAAGACTAGAGGTTAAGCGCAGGTTTAGTCGTGATGAACCATCATTGTCGGTTGCAGAACAAAAAAGTTGAGCAAGTACATCATGCCTCATATGTTTAGACTGCTGGAAGAAGCAACTTAGAGGTATGAACCATTGCAGACAACAAAAGTCCATACGTCATAAATAAGTTAACCGCCCACCAAAACAGATGCGGGGCTGAAAGAGAAATAACGGGGCATAGATATGACAACATATTTACACATTTTCCAGGTACTAACATCTATTTAACGTGGACGTGTTCAACACGTGGCCAAAGGACAACGTAGTAGGTAAGATTATCCAACATGCATAGGCATATTTGCTTGGGTCTAGAGCTGAAGTGACGTCACAAATGCATGCTTTAATTGGACGATTAGTCTCGAACTATACAGAAAGACAACAACATAAGAATGATACTGGGCAAGATTATGAATAAAAATATCATAAGTAACAACTCAAATTCAGTAAGGCAAACTGTCGGCCCCACTGCATTGCAATGCATAAAAACATTGGATTCCTTGTCCAGTGTTAGAGGAACAATGCAAATTGTTATATAGGGGAAACCTAGCATTTATCAAAAGCAGCATGCACCACACTCAGTTTGGGAAGAACATAAGATATTAATTTCTTTCCCATTAATCTTCCAGTGATATGGGAGTAGCACATCATTTAAAGAAAGTCCCCAAAAATAATAAGGTAAAGAACCACCTTAGAATTATCTTAGAATTCAAAATAATAAGGTAAAGAACCACCTTAAAATTATCTTAGAATCCAAAAATAATAAGGTAAAGAACCACCTTAAAAATAATAAATAATAAATCATCTTAGAATTCAAATTTCTTTTCACAGCAAACAGAAGGTACGGCTTGAAGACATAGATGATCCAGAAAACTTACTTTCTTAGAGCCGCATATGCTTCGGCTTTTTCCAAGGGGTAACCAGTAGAGTGAAAGGCAATTAAGCAATCACATATCGGCCAACTGCAATCATCCAGGAACATAGCAAATTAGCTTTAAGAACCTTAAAGTGAAATTAAAGCAATACAAATTAAAAGCAAAATATCCGTGAAAAAATCATCAGCACACCTCCAGTTGAGATATTTACATAACTTACAATACAGTGAAAGGCATGATAACTACCCAGCCAAAATGAATACTAATTCACATGAAAGGCATTACACAGCAAAAGAATTGCACGTTTAACCAAAACTTGGAGAATAAACCTCTCTATAGGTTCCTCCAGAATAACTTTGTCTCCGAAATGTATAATCTGCAAACATAAGACCATAATGCACTCAGAATTATTAACAATTCCACATTCAACCAAAAATCAGCTCAATGTGGAAAACAAAAACGGATCTAGAACTGGTGTATGTGCAACAATCAATAGGTGTCAATCAGAATCAACAATCCATGATATTATGACAACAAACGCATAAAAATACCTCAAATTCTCCGAACGACTGCAACCTATCCAAAATTTGAAGCATCGGTGCTGAAAAAACCTGATAACAAGATAAATGTGAATCGATCAACAAGCTGCTCATACAGCTTAACCGCCATTGCGAACTTTTATATACACATAATGAAGTGAAAAATGTATGAACAAATCAAATCGAAACGTAGTTTGCAACCGTCGAGCGGTTCCGGAAATCGACCAGAATAAAAAGTATACAAGACAGAAAGTACAGGCGACAGAACCTCGGAGCCGCACTTCACCTTCTTTTCCATAACACACACACCAATGGAAATTTTAGTCGGTAAACTCCCATCCTCTTCCCCCATCTCCCTCCACTCTCTCTCTATCTCCTCTCTCTCCTCTCTAGCTTTCAGTGCTACTGTGTTTCTGAAAGCGCTCGATGTAACTCCACCGCTCAATCCTACACACAGTCACAGAGTCACACACAGCACCAATAAAATGTGAAACATATGCGTGATGGCAAAAGAGGAAATACATTAAAAGCAGCTAACAACCGCTCCGCGCAATGATAGCGAGGCAACTGTCGAGAACGCCGACGTTTTGCGCTTTTCGCAGCTGGCAGCTTTTTACGTCACGGAACTCACGAGCTACTGCGACGAAGGAATAGGAAGGGAAATAAATGCAGAAATTCATGCTTTTTTAGCCGCGATTAAAATGAAGTATGAACCGCCATGGCTATTTTTAGAATGCGCGAGTATTTCTGCGCGGGTGCCGTATTTAAGTGTGTATTGTCATTTGCGGAGCGAGGGAGTTTGTTTGGGGTGGGATTCAGAATATTGGAGATTAGATTTTTGGATTCTTTGAATGAATAATGAATATACACAAGGGTGGGAATGGTGGGCGCTCTGCGGTGCTTTGTTTAAAAAGGTCAGTGGCGTGAAGCCTTCCTGTCCAATGAAGCAAAGCCAGAACATTATATTATCCTTCCGCTTTATTGGAGGTGGCATTATAGGTTTAATTGTTTGAATTTAAGTTACGAAAAAAATAAGTTAATAAAATTAAATTTTAAAAGTAAAAAATATGAAAGAGTATATGAAATTGAAGGAATCTTGCTTAAAAAATAAAAAGACGCGTCATTTAAAAAAATTATTAAGACAAGTGTGTCATTAATAAAATAATCCTCAACTCTATTTGTATTTTTTATCAATATTTTTTAAATTATGTTTAATCATCAATAACTTTAAATTATTTCACGTGGTGAATACATTAATTGAATTTTATGGTAAAGTGTAACTTCAGAAAATGGGAAAAAATACAATGATCACCAAGCTAAAAAATATATTCATGTAAATATATTGAAATTCAACATGAGATTTCATTTAAATAATTAATAATATCATTAAGGAAATCAAATCAAACACGATTAGACCTGATCACCAATACAATCCTATAACATTGAGTACTCCAGTTAAAAGTTAATCCTGTTTTGGAGTAGATTACTCCGTACATGTTAAGAACATTTCTGTGGATTCTTTTAACACTTGTATAACCCTAGATATTTATATTATGTGCAAATATAATCTTTTATGGCAGCCTTTACTCGAAATTTTGTTAAAAGATATTTTTTTGCTTCTGAAAAAATAAAAACTAAAAAATAGGAAATGATGTTATTGCCCTTAACATCACTATACCAAAATATTATCGTTGGACCACCACCGGATTCGGTGGGGGTTATATCAGCACATTATGAAATTTGATAGGGTTATATATGTGCATTCCTATAACTTATGGTTTTATCTGCGCTTTCATCAATTATATAGGGTTATATATGCATTTTGCTCTAAAAATAAAGTCTCATATTAGTACAAAATCAACGCCAACCGCATGCAACCAGCATTTCAATCCCTTCTACCGATTACCGACGTTTCAGAGGGTGATTCTAGTTTGAAAAAAGATATTTGGCGAGGTCAACGTAGCGGACGGTGAAGTGAAACTGCGGGAATCTTTAAAAAAAATGTTATCTTCATCTGAAATTTCTCATAATTCACTAGATTAATGCAATATTGAGTTTGATTATGTGGTTTTCTTTTGCTTCTTGTCACATGAATAGAAGCAAGATGTATATGTGGTATTCAATATAAGGATTCTGATGACAATTTTTTTATTTTGTTGAATTTAATCCGGATGAATGAGTGGATAACTTTGGTGCTGTGTGTAGTTATTTTATTGTATTTTTTGACTTATGGTTTTAATGTTGATCAGTTTTGCTTTTATAATATGTGCTAATATAACCCTACATTTTTTTATGAATGTGTTGTTATAACCTTATAAGTTTTAAGAATATGCAGTTATAACCCTATCAAATTTCACAATGTGCTGATATAACCCAACCTGTTCTGACTACGGTCCGGCGCGTGTGAGGGTATAATTGTCCATTCAAAATTCATTTTTGGTCCGAGGGCATTTTTGTCATTTTTGAGGGGGTCAATACCGAAAATGTCACCTAAAGATTATATTTACACTTTCGTTAAATAGTTAGGATTATATTTGCAATAAAAATTATCTCACAATTATATCTTATTTTTTCAATTATATAGGTTATGTATATTTACTAAAGCAAATTTAAAGGGTCAAAAAAACTTCTGGTACTTCTCCTGTGGGGCCAAACCCTTTTACGCAATTCCCACTACGCGTATTTTTTTAGTTTGAAAAGGAAAAGCTGGAAAGGGGTTGCGATTTTGGCTTATCTCGGCAGTGGGTAACTTTTCTTAAAGACAAAAGCCACGTGATGTAAGAAGGTATTCCCTTCATTTTAAGTTAAACCTCCGTTCCAAATTAAATAGTATGAGAGGGAATTTTACAGTCATTAAGAAAATAGTTGTTTATATTTGGATTTAAGTGAAGAAAATAAGTAAATAAAATTGAATATAAAAAATAAAAAGTAAAAGATTTAAGCTCTTATATAACCCTATGTTTTGGTAGTCTGTGATAATATGATCCTGCGAAGTTGAAAATTGTTATTGTAACCCTATGATTTGCTTGAAAGTGCTAATGTAACCCAAAAGACCTGAATTTGGCCTGAATTCTGTAAATTGACTATTATACCCCTATTTAAAAAATAATTCAAAAATGTGTAAAAGACTATATTGTGCTTGTAAACCCTAATCAAAAACTTCTTTTTCTCATACTTCCGCCTCCCCCAACAAATTCAAAATTCTAATAAAAAACCGATTGAAAATCGACGGTGTGAGGAATGACAAACCGGCGATTGGCGGTGGCGGTGCAAAGATGGGATCTGGGAAACCCGACAAGACGAAGGGTCACCACGGCGGCACCCGGCAGCAGCAGGAACAGAGGATGACCAAGTTGGAAAATGTTCACCGACGGCGGCTACGGGAGATCATTACAGAGGGTGGCGGGTGGCTCCGGGAAGCTGAAAAAGGAGGCGTCATGTTCAATTGCGGTGGTGGTGGCGGGTCTTCGTCGGTCTGGTGGTTGGGACGAGTGGTAGCATCCGAGTTTTTTTCCTTCTTCTCTCGATTCCACTTACTTTTCTGGTGCTTGGCTGAGCGGTGTCGAAAAGTGGTGGGGCAATGGCGTGGGATTTTGTAGGGCTAGGGTTTTTGTGGTGGTGTCGGTGGTGGAAGAGGGTGGATAGGGTGGTGGAGGAGATGGGGTGGACGCGGTGGTTGAAGAGACGGGGTGGACGACGGTGGTGGAGGAGATGGGGTGGACGCGGTGGTGGAGGAAACAGGGTGGATGCGGCTGATGGTGGACGCAATGGTGAATGACGGTGGTGGAGTAGGCGAGGTGGACGCGATGGATGGTGGACGCGGTGGTAGACGGCGTTAGTGGACGCGACGGATGGTGGATGCGGTGGTAGACGACGGTAGTGGACGGGATGGTGGACGTTGGTGGCGAATGGCAGCGGAGCTAGTAGCGGACACCTGCAGAGTGGCGGAGCAGCAGTGACTGTTTTAAATTTCTTCTATGTTGAATGTGATGTAGCGGAGAAGTGGTAATGGAGCGGCGGATATGCGGTGGTGGTGGAGGCAAAGCGGTGGCAGAGCGACAGAGATTTGGCCGTGGTGGTGGTGGTGGCGGACTAAGTGAAAGTGCAAATATAACCCTATCTATTCAAGTTATGTGCAAATATAACCTTTTTCATTAGATTCAAATTGTAAATGAGTGAAAAGTCTATTTTACCCCTAAGAAAAAAAACAAAAAGATGCATTACATTTATGCCCCTAACCTTCTTCCTCTTTCCCTTTTTCTTGACGATGTCAAAAGCCATCTCACGTGGGTTCTTAGTGTACTCGCAAACTTAGACTGTGGTGGTGGTCATTCCTCAAATCCGGCGACGATTCCTCTTTAGACCAATAGAGCGAGGAGCGGGGAGCGGGGAGCGGGGAGCGATGGCAAGGAGCGGCGGCGAGATGATGGAGGGAGCGGCGGGGATGATAGAGGTGGATGGAGCGGCGGGAGATGGTGGAGGTGGTCGGACCGGTCGGGCAGAGGAACATATTGAGTCGGCAGGGCCTTTGGCGGTGGTGAGAACGTGTAGAACTCGGGGGATAAGAGGCGGCAGGGCCAAGGTTGCGGAAGGCGATGTGGCTAGGTATAGTGCCACTAGCAGCACACATCGGCAGAGGCCAGAGGGCACTGTTTGATGCTCCCATTTCCAATGGTAATATCATTATTCTCTTCCTCTGTTGGTGCTCCTCTTTCCATATATGTTCCTCTGAAAACGCCATGATTTTTTCTTTAATCCTTAATTTTGTGGGAGACTAGGGCTGGGTGAGGTGGTGTCGATTAGGGCTGGATGGACGGCGAACGACGGGGACTGGTAGAGCTGGGTGGTGGGACGGATGAGAGCTGATTGGCGGAGCTGGTCCATTTGACCGGTGGTGAGACCTTGCCGGTGGTGGTGGATTGAGCGGTGAGTTCTAGCTTGTGGTGTCATATTGGTGAATTGGTTGTGGTGGTGGATTGGTGACAGTGGTGGATTTATGGCAGATTGATGGTTAGATGCAGGGCTGGTGGCAGAGCTGGGTTTTTTTTCTTCCATAGCCAGGGTTCTGCGAGGCTGGTGGTGGGTTTAGGTAGCGGAGGAGGGATTAGGTGGTGGGTTTTGGGTTCTGCTGAGCCAGGTGGTGGCGGGGCTGGCTGGCTGGTGGTGGTGACTATGGTCAAAGGTGGTGGGTGGACGGGGCTGGTTGGGTGGTGGTGGCAAGCTGGTGGTGGAACAGTGGCTATGGTGGCAGCAAAGGGCAATTTTGTCTTTTTAATTTTGTATCAGGTTAGAAGAGCAATTTGGTCATTTCCGATCGATCAATGGTCGAAAATTGCTAGTCAATGCCAGAATAATGACTTTAGGGTTATATTTGCACTTATGTGTAATAAATAGGGTTATATTTGCACTAAAAAAATAATTGAGGGTTATATGTGCACTTTCCTCAACATATAGGGTTATATCCGCATGTTACCCTTAATTAAAACAATGAAATGTAAAAGGTCTTAGTTGTAAATGCAACGTATAGCAGTTATAAAGTTTATAACTCGATTCATGCAACCCAAAAATTTTATCTTCATTTCTTTTAATTTGCACTTTAAACCTTGGTCTTTCCATGATTTATGGAAAGACCGTCTTTCAAGAGACAGACTCTTCTTATATATATTCCAGTATGGCAATGGAATATTATTTTCAATTTTAATTTTTTTTTCACATTTCCTACTTATATATATATACACACACCTAACCATGAATATATTAATTTTTTTTTTATCAATTTTGCATCATTTACTATAATTTCACTATAATTTTTCACTATTATTGCTCTCCTATTATATAAAAAAGTTTATTCAAAAAGTAATACTCCCAAACGAATGGGGAATTGGATATGGATCCAAAGTCACGGACATGTGCGCTGGGATGGGTCTAGGATAGCGGTGGGGAGGGTTTTGGTGGTGATCAGTCCTGTATTCGTCCTAATGGAGCAGGTATGGATATAGTTTTGGTAAGATAAGGAGGATATGAGTATTAAAATTGATATCTGTCATGGGTAGCGGGTCGAACATAAATATCAATTCATACCCGTCTCCCTATATCTGTTAAGTACACACTAATTTATCATATAATAAATTACTATTTATTCATAATGCACATGTTTCACTCATAATATTTTCCTGTAAATATTATTAAACTTTAAATGTTAAAATTATAATTTTTAATGTAAATTTTTAAGTGTTTTTTGGAGATATGGATGAGATAAGTAAAATTAATTTGAAATGGGTATGAAGATTCAAGTGGGTGATCGGACGGGGTGGATTTTGAATAATATCCAATGTGACATGGTGGATTCTAATTTTATACCGCTATGGGTCGTGAGAGGAGTACTTGCTTTTGTTAGCTAATTATGCTTCCATTCCATGTCACTAATTGCAAAGTTGATGCATTATTTGTCAGACTACACTAAAAGCAAGCACTCCTTTCTTATGAATTGGAGGAAAGGATATCATTACTTTTTAAAGAAAGTGGTAATGTAACCTCACATTCTTTGCATATACTACCTTCAAATAATAGTGTAGATATGATTTTGAAATTATCTGAAATTTTTATCAATGTTAGTCAAAATTGGTGGAAGTTAGAACAACCAAAACTGCCTTAGAATTAGAAAGTTAAAGTTTTAAAAAATGAAGAAAAACACCTCCGAGCTATTAATTTTCGTTTTCCCAAGCAAATCCCCTTAGCGCTGCACATTTACAAAGTAATCCATGTCTAGTGCCCGACAGATTTAGAAGGGCTTCAATCCTTGCTCTTTATCTCCATCTTTGCCCAGGCTTGGGGGCGGATCTACATGCTCCAGCCCTCTCAAGACGAAATTTATGGAAAATATGGGTAGTAAAAAAACTTTAGAGTATTAGCAACCCCCATCAATAAGAAACAAAATTGAGAATTTCTTTTACTGACAGATTAGCCCCGCCATAAGTGTATCCTGGCTCCGTCCCTACCCAGGCTAATGGGGCCACACCCCCAAACTTATTTAGGGTGTTGCTATATCACACCCTGTATTTTACAAAGTTACGCCCTAATACATATATCGTGTATAATACAAATTTAATTTTTAAAAAAAATAATAAATGATAAACAAAAATAAAAAACAATGGTACCGCCGGTGCCGGCACCACCGCCACCGTTCCCTACCACCGCCGTCCTCGTCTCTTCATTCCCATCCCCACCCACCCACCGACGATGCTCCACCTTCGTCCCCAGCCATCCACCGTAGCACGTCGTCCCTGTCCCCATCCCCAGCCACCCGCGTGGTTCTTGGCGTGGCTCTCGAGTGGCTGACGAGAGCAGGCCGGGGCAGGGCGAAGCAGAGCAGAAGAAGGAGAACCGTCTGGAGTCCGGAGAAGGAGAGCCGAAGATGGAGAGTTGGGAATGGAGAGCCAGAGAAGGAGAGCAGGGAAAGAGAGCCGGAGAAGGAGAGTCGGGAATGGAGAGTTGGGAAAGGAGAGAGGCCCGGGATATGGGAAAAGAGAATCGGAGAAGAGAGCCGGTCGAGGGTGGAAAATGAGAACGAACAAGATGCCGGAATCCGGCGCACAGATGGCCATCTCCGTCGTCGGCGAAGCACCGCTGTCCGCCGTCCTCCACCTCTGACAAAATCACCGCCGGCCGCTGTGCACCACCGCCGGCCGCTGTGCACCACCGCCGACTGTCTGCACCACCGCTAGAAAACACCTCCACTGACGGTGGTAATGTGTTTAAAAAGAAATTTAATTTAATATTATTTTTAATATATTTAAATATATTTAAATTAAATTAAAAATACATATTATATGTTAAATAGTATAGATACAAAGTATAATCAAATATGTTTTGAAGGAGACTTTTCATATCATTCCCAGGTAGGTCCGATTCAGATTAGTGCTTGGACGAAGGACGAAAGCAATACTCTGACCTTTCCCTAGAAAACTAATTTGCCCCCTATCGTCGAGGAAACCCCTTCCCGCTGTCTTTCCCTAAATCCATTTTGCCCTCATGTTCGAGTAAATCCTCTCCATAGTCACATCATGAAGTATTGTTTCTGATTGGGGCATCGTTGACCACTATTTTTCCCCAATATTATTTCTGATTGTTTTCAAAACCTAATCGTCATTGCATCGGTGGATTGGTGATCCCATACCAACTTCCTAAGTATTCCATTTTGACACGCTAATAAAGAGGGTGGATCAGTGGCAGAAGAGGTGGCGTCGAGGTGTGGTCGGAAAAATGTAGTGAGGTTAGTGAAGGGCTGTGGCGGATGTAGGCAGGGGCCGGAGGGGGCTTCAGCCCTGCCAAGATAAAAAAATTTAGAAAATACGAGCGTTGTCTGCAATTTAGAACATCAATGTGAGTATGTCTGCACTTTAAAAAAAAACCGGGAGTTTTGAGTAGTGTTTGTTTGGGAACTTGAACTAGTAGAAGATTTAATTATTTTTAACTCATTCACGTGGATTCGACGATTTGCAAAAATATTTTTGACAAACTAGTTTACAATCTCTTATTTTGATGCCAATAAATTTAGATTTTTTTTTCATTTTACAATTGCTGAATAATTATGTAGGTAGGGAACCCCTTATTTTACATGCTAATACAATTTTATCATATACTATATCAATATTTCCGTTGATAATATAATTTTCTATTATATCTTATAATTAATTTTTATACATTATCATTAAATTAATAATTTCTATGTATTTAAAAATTTTGAATGCATAAAGAAAAACCGACGATAAAAAATTTCATGTGAGACAATATCATCTTTCATCATTTTGTTCGTTCTGAATCCACCACTGAACCACCTGGGAATAGCCCAGTGGCCAGGGCTCATGCCCGCTCCAGGAACACCCCAGGTTCGACTCCGGTCCGGGGCAAGTTTCTGGGGTTCAGTCTCCAATTACACCGTGTTAGGTGTAGGGGCCTCACTTCGTGTGAGTTGTGTGGGAGTCTCACCCCACCTTTGTGTGAGACACAGAGGAGCCTCACCCCCTTTGTGTGGGGCACCGTGAATTTATTTAATGAGAGAGAGACCGAATATTTGTTTCAAACAAAAAAATAAAAAAATCCACCACTGTAATCCCTAAAATCAACTTTAACAAAAATGATATTTTGATACGTTTTAATAATATTGGATAATTTTGAGTATAAAAAAGAGAGTTTGTCTCTTTAAAGACGGTCTTTCCATAACTTATGGAAACACCAAGGTTTAAAGTGTAAATTAGAAGAAATGAATATTTTGGGTTGCATGAACCGGGATATAAATTTTATAACTACAACATGTTGCATACTAAAATGTTAATATTACAAGTAAGACCTTTTACCTTTTATAATTTTAATTATACCACGTCTTTCCATAAGGCTATAGAAAGGCCGTCTTTCCCAAGACTTTGCCTAAAAAAGAAGGCAAAGTTTTGGAAAAAACCGTCTTTCCATATGCCTATGGAAAGACGGGGATGAATTATGTTTATAGAAAGGTAAAAAGTTTTAGTTGCAATATTAAAAATTTATTATGCAACGAGCAGTAGTTTTAAGTTTATGACCCGATTAATGTAACCCAAAAAAATTATTTTAATTTATTCTAATTTGCAGTTTAAACCTTGATCTTTCCATTACTTATGGAAATACCGTCTTTCAAGTGACTGACTCAAAAAAGAATATGTAATACAAATGATTTTTTTATAGGATTAATACCAACTATGCTATTTATAATACACTCCTTAAATATATTTACTTATTTATTTTATATTTTAAAGTTTGAGGGTGTTTTTTATTAGACCGTTTAATAATTAGATCAATTACCATATCATAAATTCTTCTTTTAGGCAGCTTAAACTTTAGGTCATGGATT
Source organism: Rubia yunnanensis (assembly GCA_037428765.1). NCBI lineage: Eukaryota > Viridiplantae > Streptophyta > Magnoliopsida > Gentianales > Rubiaceae > Rubia > Rubia yunnanensis. Next base: position 7,836,112 of record CM075069.1, read on the forward strand.
ATTGTGCAATTCTAAGAAGTTTCATTTGTGATATGGTTTTTAGATATGCCGAAAACTTTAGGGACCTATTGTGCAATTATCAAAATATTATATATATCACCAAGATATCTAGAATTTTCATTTTTTTTCAAATCGGAAACCACCTCCTCTCACCGGAAACTGGCTCCGACTGGCAGTTATCGTCGGAAACCGCTGGATTTCCACCAAATTTCCACCGGAATCTCACTCCGTCGTGCAAAACCGCCACAATTCTTCTTCCTGTGACGCCTTGCCCTAGCTCCGACGACGGAATCTAAATCGCTTTGATGTTTGCCCTTGCTCTGATGAAAGAGACGCTCTGCGAATTCGTTCCTTCACTTCGAACATCACCAACGATCGACGCTTCCTGAACATCGTCGGTTCTTCTCCGTTTTCCACCGGTGATGCCTCTGGATTCGACGATGACAGCGGTGGTGGAGGCGCCACTTTCTCCTAACCTAAACTACCAGATTTGAACTTCGAGGCGCAGATCGACGCTGAAACTCGACGATCCGACAGTGGAGTACTTTGCGATCGACATTGCTAGCGGCACAATCGACGTTCCCAGTGGCGGTTGCTACTGTTGGAGAAGAAGATTCGTTGCATCAGGGTTCCAGGCGATCGACTTCCGGTGGCGTTACACGTTTGATGTTCCAGGCGAGGTCCATGCGGGTCATGGAGAAGAAGGCTCGCGCGTGCAAAACACGTGCTTTTGCTTGAACGGTGTACGGCGACGGCGGCAGAGACGACGGCAGACTGAGGAGGGCGACGGACTGAGCTTCTGCATGTGAGAGGTGAGGTTCAATTTTGTGCTTTATTTTTTTTCCAAAGAGATATACTGAGCTTTAGTATTTACTTGTCTGAGTATGTGTTCAATAAATGTGTTTTGATCTAGTGGCTAGGATTGTTGTTGATGAGGTTAGAGGTCTGGGTTTTGAGTCTCACTATGACCTTTATTTTGAAGGATTTATGTTCTTAATTTACATGCTGATGTTTAATATTATTTGACTGAATCTATATTCAATAAGAGTCTTTAGTGTAGTGGTTATTGCTCTAGTCTTTGAGGTTAGAGACAAGGGTTCAAATTCCATCAGGTCATTTTTTTTGAAGAATTTTTATTTTTGAGGTACTGTAGTTTTTCGTTGATGTTTCTAGCTTTTTTTCTCATATGTTGATGCTTTTTATTATTCGGGTGAGTTTTAATTGATATGAGTTGATGTTTTGTAGTTTTTTTGGGTGTTATGGATTGCTATTTGTAGTTTTTTCCCTCATGTTGATGTTTTTCATTTTCCAGCTGAAATTTTGGTAATAGGAGTTGATGTTTTTAGTGTCTTTTTTCTTATGTTGATATTTTTCATTTTTTCGATGACGTTCAGGTTTTATAGTTTTTTTTATAAAAAAATTTGTTGATGTTTTACGATTTCCAGAGTGAATAATTTATACTCTTGAGGTGCCGTAGTTTTTTTGTTGATATTTTTGGTTTTTTTTCTTTCATGGTGATATTTTTCATTTTCTAGATGAGTTTTAGGTGATAGGGGTTGATGTTTGTAACTTTTTTGATGATATGATTGATTTTTTATAGTGTTTTTTTTCCTTATGTTAACATTTTTTTTCATTTTCTAGGTGAAGTTTAGATGATGATAATTGATGTTTTTAGCTTTTGTGTGATATAAGTTGATATTTGTAGTTTTTTTAAAAGTATAATTTAGATTTGTTGATCTTTTTATGATTTTTAGTTGATTTTTTTTAGTCGTAGTCGCATTTTAAAATTTTTTTTTGTTGATTTGTTAATATATTTTTTTGCTTTTTTATTTGTCTTTTTATATATTTTTTGCTGAAGTATTTTAGTTGATGTTTTATGATTTTTCGTTGATGTTCTGTTATTTTATACTGATGTTGCTGCAACTTTTTGTTGCATTTTTTATTGTGTTTTTCTTTTTTGCATTTTTAAATTATTATTTTTTAATTAAATTTTTTTTTTTGCAGATTGCAGGTGACGGAAAATGATGGAAAATTTTGGACATAAAAGCCCCTGGAAAGTTATTAGTGATAGGTCCCTGTAAATTATTAGAGATAGGTCCTTGTGAATTGGCAAAGTCTTGGGAAAAACGATCTTTCCATAGGCTTATGGAAAGATGGGGTTTGATTAGAATAATAAAAGGTAAAAGGTATTAGTTGCAATATTAAAATTTTAGTATGCAACATGTAGTAATAAAATTTATAAACCGGTTCATGCAATCCAAAAATTTTATCTTCATTTCTTATAATTTACACTTTAAACTTTGATTTTTCCATAACTTATGAAAAGACCGTATTTCAAGAGATGGGCTCCTGTAAATTATTAAAGATAGGTCTTGTAAAATTATTAGAGATAAGTCTCTTTAATTAGAATATTGTTAAAATTACATAAAAGCCCATGTTTAAAGTTTAGGTCACCTCACATGAGATCATCTCTTACTCCCCCTATTTATGTAATAGTGTCACACCACTTTTGGGGGTTAGAATTTAGGAAATACTAAATGAGTGGATGAAATTGAATTGAAAGAAAAGCAAAATGAATGAATATAATAACATTAAACTTGCCATAATTAGAATGTACCAATATAAAAGACTCATTCTAAATGAGAAAGTGTACCAGTATTTGTGAAACGAAGGATTACCTTATTAACTATATTAATTACAAAATAATTTTAAAACAGACGAATTAAAACAAGACCCTGCCAAAATAATATTCATAGCTGTACTAATAACTGGTCCATCGACTTTGTTCCAGAATGTTCCAGCAGGAATAGTCAAAGTGTAAGTAAAGTCAAACCAATAGTATCCAGTCTTATTTGGTTGCTAAGCTGGACCATCGATCGATTCGCATATCATTTATTCATATTAAGGAATATTTCGTTTGTACTAATCAAATCAGACAGTGATTAGGGTTATTGTTTGTCAACGTACGTAGTATTAACTCAACGATTATAGGAAACGACACAAGTCACTGAATAGTCACAGATTGACTTACAGAGTTTTGTTTAGATACTCTATATAAGATCAAGAAGCTCAAACTCCATTCCTTTGGATACTGCCTTCAAGATAATATACCAACCTCATCCCAGGCTTTCAGCGATGAATATCTGAACTTCCACCAGAACTGTCATTTGTTCCACAGCATCACACACCTTATGGCAATCTGATGTTTCAACGAATGAAGTGCTCAAGCCTCGAGTCATCGGCCTTGGCCACAAAGAAAGAAACTGAAAGAGACCAACTACAGCCATCATGTCCAGGCACCATCATGGAATAGCAGTAGCATACACGAGGCGAGCTGGTACTGATCCTATATTGAATAGCATTTACCTGTGCAACAGTTGCGCGTGCCTCTTCCAATGGTTCTCTACCGCACCACCTTCTCTTTTTCTCGACTAACGCTGTTGACTAGGTGACCTATACTTGTTCCTGCTATATATCCTCCAGACCAGGCATTCTGGATAACATGATTAATTCAGTTTGTCACAAGCACTGCTAAAATTAGAAAGATCTGCCCAACATTCATTGAAATTCTCAAAAAACACGTGCTATGCCTTTCGAATTGTAGTGTCCATCAAGTGCATTGCATAATATGTATCAGAAACATGAAATTCTGTGTCTCCCTAAATAAGTTCAGATACCTGAAAATTGAACCCACCAGTTATGCCATCAACATTCAGCACCTGCAGAAAGTTTGCATGTGTTTAGGACCCCAAAATTGAGCCAAACTGTAAAAGCTGAATATATTTTGTAAGGTACCTCTCCAGCAAAAAATAGATGTGACTGAATCCTGCTTTCCATTGTTTTCATGTGAATCTGAACAAAAGTATTACCAGATAAGCCGAAATGATTTCAATCATCAACAGGTAACACAGATCGTTACAATGCATGTAAAACAATGAATTGTATAACTCCAATCAACATACATCATAGACAGAGATTTAATGATACAGAAACCCTACCTCAGACAAAGGAACCCCTCCAGCCGTGACAAATTCATCCTTAAATTGGCCCTTCATTAGACATATACAACAGTATTACTAACAAATCTGGGATTATTAAATGGATATTCAAGCTTCTAAGTGCATGGGGCGTAATATCACCTTGCCTACCACCTTAAAAGAACACTGCTTTAAAAGTGATGAGATTGAAGTTAATGAGCTAGAAGATACTGATGCCCAGAGGATATCTGCTTCTACGCCCTGTATCATTTAACATGGGAGAATAGGTCACTTTAACAGCGAAGTATATGATGCATAGAGCCCAAAAATCCCATCTTTCAACAGGGTAATAGTCAACCTCACCTCACGATCAATAATATATTTCCAGAATCTCTTCGTTAAACCAAATTCAATAGGGAAGGAATTCAACAACTTCTGCTTCTGAAAGGGAAAGTATAAAAAGAATCACAATGCATTAAAAAATCTTTCACGTGACCAGAGAATCATTAGCAAAGATGGTGAAAAATCAACTTTGACTCAAGCTGCATGAGGAAATAAAAGGGAACATAAATAATTAGACAGAATGAGAATTTAGGCTCTTAGATTTAACACATGGCTTGATATCAGCCAAAACTGGATAAATAAACCAACGGCTCATTATGAAAACTTCTATCCAGCTGTGGCTGATTACAAGCTCACACTGGTCAACGAGATGCAGGAAACCAAGAAAAAGGAAGAGCAGAGAGCACAATGAGCAGAATATATGAGAGGTGCTGTCAGATAATTACCGCAGAAAGATTCTTGTGTCGATTGAGGATGGATTTTACATCTTCCAGATGAAGATCAGGAACAAAATCTACAACAAGTATACCTGATGCATACAAAATCGTAAGTTGGATATAGGCATGGAAACCAGTTGTATGAATTTAATTTTTTAATACCTGTATAGTTCGAACTACAAAGAACACGAGCTCCCCATGCAGATAACTTTAGTATAGCTGGCCCACTAAGCCCCCAATGAGTGACCAGCATTGGTCCATCCTACAAACGCCCATAATATTTGTGACTTGCACAAATATTTAAATTCAAAGATAAGTCGAGGACGAAAGCTTGCCTGTGTAAGCTGTTGTATGTTATTCTTCACAGTGTCTAACTTCAATTTTGCTTTTACTTTGGTGAATGCTACCTAAACAAAGCGCAGTCATATTAGAATATACATTAGCTTTTTATGTTTGTTTTTTAATCACGGAATAAGAAAGGAAAGTTTAGTATATGGTATAGGAGCCAAACAGGATGAACAATATGGCAGACCAAAGCATGAGAGAGACAATCACCCCAGACAACTCAGTTAACTGCCTATCATCAATCTTGAAAGTAAATAAGCTCGGTACAGGTTCCACAATAGAATGGCCAAGCTGAGCAGCAAGGCCATAACCCTGGAGCACGACAAGTAGTTGTCAAAAATTAGGTTTGGAGTCTTTGGACTACATACAAAATAATGTCATTGAATCAGCAGCACAAAATTGGACCTGTTTGCTACTTCCACTAGCAATTAGAAGATAATCAGCCTCCAAATACTCCACATAATCAGCTGTCCGTCTCTCCACTTTCATTTCAAATCTCCCACCAGCAGATATAGAAGCGCTAGTAACAGTCTTCCCCATCTGCAGACGTACTGATTTACAAAGTTTTACATATCAGATATAACATGCAACCAGTTAGTAACCATATTAGGATTTCTGAACCAAGACAGTTAGTATGCCTTCTATGGAATGTATTAATCTAGTTCTAAAAGTAACGGCCACCGAATCAAAGTATATGCAAAGATAGATCAAATCAACATGAGTAAAGAGCATATAAACCCAATCAAAGTTCAAGACAATAGCTTGGGGCTTTTAACTTTAACCCGCCAAAGTGCTATGGCACATCATTGCTGTATAAATTACCCTAAATCAAACCTTTGGTACATATTTAAACTTTAAAGAGCTATTGAAATTTGGACACATCTCATGGACTACTAAATATATGCAAGGTAGAAAGGCCACAAAAAATAAAGATATCAAGCAGGAATGCATACAGAAGAGCAGAAGAATGGAAATACTAATTCAGAATTAAACTCTCCTGTTCTGGAATAATCAACGTTTTCAACCAATGCAAGGAAAGACAAGAGACATGGTAAATTCATAACCCAAAGATTTGCTCAGACAAAGCCGCAACAACAAGAAAGGAAACAAACAGCCAAATTATATTCCATATGAAGTCATCTTTACAAATGGTTAATTAATGTTCATAATATTAACATCGCGAATTCAGGTGGACGAGAGTTGCCTACCTCCTCTCTTGTTGGCTTCCGACATAAGGCAGTCAATCACAGAAGATGAAGAGTCACTGACCGGAAAAACCCTTCCATCATCCTCAGTCTAACAAGAAGTTAAAGCTCAAATAGTATTAATGTAACTCAACAAATACACAAAACATAAATGCAAAGCGGCATGCACTATCACCTTCAACGCTACTCCTTGATCAGAAAACCATTTCATGGTATCCACTGGCCCGTGCATATTGAAGAATGAACCTCGCAGTTCCTTGTGTCCCCTGGGGTATTGCTCAGCCAAAATCTGTTGTTGCAATCCATGAATCTAGTGAGCAGTTATTCTATGAATCCTCATGAACAGAAGTTGAAACAATCAAATTCTTCTAACACGAGAATCAAAATGAGCATGTAATAAATAATAAACTCTCACCAGATTATCAACACAGTGGCCGTTAGTAACATTGCAGCGACCGCCTCCCGAAATCTTGACCTACCAATGCATAATACTAGCAGTTACTCACATGTATTGCAAATTTACAACTGAGTTATAAATTAGTAACTCAAACAAACTTCCAACCTTGGATAAGGGTTTTCCCTTTTCAATTACAACTACTTTAAGATTGGGCGCCAGTGTTTTAGCTCGAATTGCCGCATACATTCCGGCAGCACCGGCCCCAACTACCACCAGCAACTCCTCCTCGCCGCCACCTGGCTAGAAACACACAAATGGCGTCAAATTCATCAAAATGAAACAAACTATAGAGAGACTAGAGCAAATTAGACCACCTTAGACGACGAGGAGACGGTAACTGCACAGAAATTTCTTCTCCTTGGTACTAAAAGGAGATAAGTTGGCTTGTGGATAGTGTCGAAAGTTCGACGGAGAAGACCTGGGGCATGGGCAAACCGCGGGATGGTGAAGCTCATTGCTCTATGAGAAAGTGGTGAATCGGCGGGAATGATTTTGGGAGTTAGAATGTCCGGGACGCTCCTCTTTTTTTTTCATCTAAAATGTACGCGCCAATTAGTACCATTACTCTCCCTCTCCCAACATAAATTGCACAACAATCATTGTCACGTTATTTAATAAGAGTGCGTCTCTTGAAATACTGTCTTTCCATAAGTCATGGAAATACTAAGGGTTAAAGTGTAAATTAGAAGAAATTAAGATAAAATTTTTGGGTTGTATGAACCGGGTTATAAATTTTATAACTACTACATGTTGCATACTAAAATTTTAATATTGCAACTAAGACCTTTTACCTTTTATTATTCGAATTAAACCTCGTCTTTCCATAAGCCGTTTTCCCCAAGACTTTGCCATTCAATAAACATATTTTATCATTAATGTATTTACATGAAAATAAAAAGTTAATATTTAGAAATCACATGTTACGATGAGACGAATTGAACAATACCGCATATGATAATATTGTTACTTTTAAATCTATTTAAATATGTGATCAAACCTTGATAGAGAATAGTATAAAAAAAATATGCAACTTAAGTTGGGACAGGAGGAGTATTCATTTTTCATTTCAGAAATTTAATTTAGTTTAATTCAAAAAAATTTACATTAAAAAAAATTAATAAGGTTTCGATAATTTTTAGAGTCATGTTATAGTTATTTATATTTTGAAATGTGAATTTTTTAGGATTAATGATTAGATAACCCCAAATTTTTTTTAACAGTGTAAATATAAATTATATAATCCTCAATTTTTTAAAAGGTTCATTTATACCCACGATTGGAATTAATTCGCTCGTTTGTCGATGGCACCCCCAAACCCAGATTTGTAAAAGAAAATCTTCATTTCTCCGGGTCTGAACCAAATTTGGGTCTCCATTACTCCTCGCCGGAGTCATTGGTCGATGGCACCCCCAAACCCAGATTTGTAATACAAAATCTTCGTACGTGTACAACGAAAGACCAGAATTCAAAGGAGTGAAGCCATGCTTCTAGTCCTGGTCCGAAGAAGAAAGCGAAGGAGAAAAATTGAGAGTGCCAAGGAACCTAATCGACACCGTAAAGAAGAAGAAGAAGAGAATCATTGCCGCCGCCGCTGATTAATACTATAAATAAACTGAGGGGCGAAAATTCATTTAGGGACAAACATTTCCATTTAACTCATTTTCTATTTTTAATTGAATGGGTATTTTGGACCTTTTTAAATGAAACGGCTTGCCAATTTTTCAGATGAGGACAGGGTTATATTAGTCCTTTTAAAAAATTGCAGGTTATATTTTCACTTACTAAGAAACTAAAAGAAAAGTGTTGGAAAATATCGTCTTACCATAAACAAATAAAAATACAGGGTTAAATTAAAATTATGGAAAGGTAAAAGGTTTTAGTTACGATATTAAAAATTTATTAGGCAATATGTTGTAGTTATAAGGTTATGATCCGATTAATGCAACCTGAAAATTTTATCTTGATTTCTTCTAAATTGTGATTTAAACCTTAGTGTTCCCATAACTTATGGAAATAGTATCTATCAAGAAACTACTCAAAACTAAGAGTTATATAATCACTTGTTTCTTTTTTAAAAAGACTAAAATGATAAGAAATCCTTAAACGGAAATAAAAATCAAATCATCTCAATTTCAAACAATTGAATAGTAAGTCATTACTGGTAGCTTCTCTAATAAAAATCAATCACCCTATCATCTTTAACTTGCCATAATCGTTTATTTTTCATCAATGTTAAGTTTTAATAGTTTCTTCGGAATTCATTCCCCTGGTATACCTGTCTGCAACAGTAACCAAATGGTTTCCATCTAGCTAATCGTGAGTCAATACAAACTGAAAAGTGTTTTGAAAATTTATCTGAAGCAATTTTGTTCTGCCCTTTCTAATCCACAATCACTGTTCACTGGGAATGTTCTTGCAATATACTAGTAAGTAGTACTAGTACACCATCTTGGCAACACTAAGTAATACATCACTGTCATTTTTCAAAAAATGAAATCGCAAGATCCTTGGAGGGACTACTGCTATCCTCAAGCCAAACACGACTGCTAGATTAACGCGCATCCATGTTTTAGATTCAGGACTCCTGTGATTTGGAGTTTGCTTGCGGCAGTTCAAAATTTCCAGCACTATTCTGAAGGGCAGCGGACAAGAGCACGTTCAGCAATCATCAAGGGCTCGGGAGAATCAAGAGAGCGCAGCTGAAATGGGATAGCAGAAACCAAAATCAGAAAAGAACAATGCATGATCAACAGAATTTTGATTCCGGGTAATAGGGGAAAAAATCGCAGAATTTTGCACATCAAGATGTTAAATGTGAGGAAAAGGCCAGAGGCAACAGTTATAACTTAAATCGTCCAATAGAACTGAAACAGCAGGTCTTCAATGTTCTCACAAATACTAACAGCAACAGCACCACTTTGATCCTTGGATGCGTTGATCAACTCTTATCTCACAAATACCGTATTTTCTAGATGTTTGACCCTATCACAAATACCTCATTTGATACAATTTTTACAACTAGTTCGCCGGACCACAACATTCAGCAATTATAAGTATTCATGCACCAAAGCAGTATTCGAATTGTGTTATGCAAGTTTGAGTCCTTGATAACATTTGCAGGCTTGAAGCTTAGAGGAAGCTTTGAATTGAGTTGGGAAGCTAACCTTTGCAGGTAGAAGGAACCACAACCACGTGCATAGCTGCATTGTTGGGAGGAAGACCTAACCGGAGAGGATAAAGCTTCCCATTGATTTTGTTTTTCGAGCAAACTGTTATGTTTTCTAGTTCCGTTTCTTCCTCCAACTTCTCAGTCAATTCCTTCACATTCGAGCCTTTGAAGTGAAATGTATGTCCTTCAACTGCATCATTGACATTTCCATCATCATCCGCAACGTGATAATGTATCAACCGCCCTTCATATTTCACCGGAGAACCACCAAATGACTCATTTCCCTGCAAATAAACAGCAGCAAAACCTTTATCCTACCATTCTCCGCCAATATGGATCGTTCTATCCATCCTGTTCATGTTATATGCAACACTTTCTTCTCAAGACCTTATTATCACCTAAAATGTGTCCTAAACAAAACTCACCAAAACGGATTTTGAAGTTTTTTACCTGATCAGCGCCGGAGGAGGGGGGAGTTCGGAGACGGAAGGAAGAAGTGCTCAAATCTCCATCTTCATCCAACGATTCAGATCGCGTGATTTGTTTGGGCGGAGGCGGATCCGGGACGACCCGAATCTCCATAATATCCACCTCCCACAGAATCCACCCGAGGTGGCGGTGCGGGATGTCGTGCGTGATCGAATTCCGCCACGGCGGCAGCCCTCCGTTGGCGCGTAGGAAATTGCCGTAGCGCGTCTTGAGCTTGACCTGAAACCCTTCCCTCACCGGCTCCCACTCGACCTTGGAATCCACTTTCTTGGGGAGGCTCTGGATCACCTTCTCCCCCGTCACTCCCAGCAGGTAATGCTCGTCGGAGGCGGTTAGGTATTTGCCGAAACAGCTTCGGAGACGGATGAGGTTGTCGGCTCCGTCCACGTACTCGACGGTCCATCGCGCGTGCCTGGACGTGCCGGAGCGGTCTTGCTCCACGTGCTCCCCGTCGGAGTCGGCGGACAAGTATTTCTGGTGGTGGCTCCTCAGCCGGACGGTTTTGGCCCTCTTGAAAAACTCCATCCCGGGGCTCTGTAAATCAGGAAATGGAATGTTAGTTGGATTTTTTTTACCAATAAACCGCTGACTTTTTGGATCGTTTGCTTTCGTTGTGGTTCAATGATGATGAAGACTAGGTTGACATTTATTAGGCCGTTTGACTTTTATTTCTTTCTCCTTTTTACTGTGAACTTTTCTCCTACTTTTACGAGTTTCTGTCGGCAGATGTTCGTCACATCGTATACCATCCCGTTTTTTAAATTAACACGATTTTCAATCAACATTTTCAAAAATACGGTCGACATAAATTTAAGTATGTCATTTTTTGAAATAGGTTTGACACAAAATGTGTTCATTTTTTGAAATATGTTTGGCATAAAATTTAATTAACATTTACACACTTCAATTTTTTAGAGTCTCATTCATTGAAATAATGATGAATATAGATGAATGAAACAATGGAAAAATATTATGTTGAGAATTGAAAAATAGAACGATTAAATAAAACTGAAGTACTTTTGCTAAAAATGTAAAAGATTCGAGATTTTGTGGGGAGTATATGTGGGAATTTAATCCGAGATTTTGCATAATAAATCCATACTAAAAAAAACATTATGAATGTAAAAAAAACGAACTACTGCTACTGGTATGGGAGTTCAGAACGTACCTGTGTAGGCTGTGTTACAGCGACAATCCCAGAACCCCCCTGCACAGTATCAGGGCTGCCGATCCTCCTCCTCCCGGAGACAGATTCCTCCGGCGATCCACTCTCCGGCGAATGCAAATAGTCATCACGAACAGAAGAAAAGCTCGAGCGAGACAACATACTACTACTCGAAACCGATTCGGTATCGGAAGAAACCACGATATCAACAACATCCACGCCCCACAGCACCCAATCCTGAGTCTTAGTCCGATGAGGAACATCACAAGTCACTGAATTCCTATACGGCGGCGGGCCCCAATTGGCCCTCAAGAACTTGCCTTCGCTGCTCATCAGCTTCACGTTCAATCCCTCCTTCACGGGCTCCCATTCTATGCTACCCGCGGATTCCGGTTTGGTCGGGAGAGTTTGGAGCACTTTTTTTCCGGTGGCGCCGAGGAGAAATGCTTCTCGCGTTGCTGTGAGGTATTGGCCGTGGCAGCTCTTGAGGCGTATTGCGTTGCTTTTTCCGTCCACGAATTCGACCGTCCACCGCGCCTTCCGGGAGGAGCCGTTGCGGCTCTGCCGGACTGTTTCTTCGTCTTCATCCGCCACCAGATATTTTCCGAGATGGCTCTGGAGTCTCACGGCTTTTGCGTTTTGGAAGAATTCCATTCCATCCTACTTGGACGTCAAATATGGGATGTTTATGTACAAAAATTGGAACAGTACATTTTTATACTCTCTAGGTTTCAGCTAAACAGCAAAGTTGTTAGTCATCTAGTTAAAATTTACTACTCCTCCATTACTTTTTTTGACATATAAGATTTAATTCTATATTTGAATAGATTTATGAACAACAATATTATCGTATATAATACTGTTTCATTTCGTCATGAAAAGTAGTTTTTTAATATCAAATTTTTACTTAATTGTTATGTGTAGGTAAATATATTAACGGTCAAACATGTTTGTTGAACGGTGTGAAAAGGATGAGGATGCAATCTTTGATGGGACAGAGAAAATAACTTTAACCATAAAATTTTATTGAAGTGTAGCTAAAAAACATTATCAATGGACATAATATTCACTTAATATTAACACTTCACCTTATGACACAATAATTTATAAGACGTCAAATAAGTGAAATATTCAAAGGAAATGAAAAAAAAAAGTAAATTGAGATAATAGGAATAATTAAAAACAACTTTAATTACTCGTACCTGTCTTCTACTGCTAGTAATCAGAGACTGAGATGCATTGTTTGACTTGAACGAAGAGACCAACGATCTAGAACTATTTGAGGGGCTGGACACATCATCACGAACATTCGAGTCCGAAAAGTCACCGGAAAACGAAGAAATGGCAGACGACGGCGATTCACTCTGCAAATCCTCAAACTCCCCGACGCTGATCTCCACCGTTTCCACCTCCCACAGCACCCAATCCTGCGTCGCAGTCCGGTACGGAACATCGTGCGTTATGGAGTTCCTCCACGGCGGTGTCGCGCTATTGGCGCGCAGAAATTTCCCCGCCCTGGTTCTCAGCTTCACTCTCTCCCCTTCCTTTATCGGCTCCCACTCCACCGCCCGATCTTCGATGTGTTCCGGCACCGTCTGCAGCACTTTCTTGCCGGTGAGGAGGAACGGCTCGTCGGAGGCGGTTAGGTATCCGCCGTGGCAGCTTTTCAGTCTGACTAAGTGGGGGTTTCCCTCCACGCACTCCACCGCCCACCGCGCCGCCTTGGTGGCGCCGCTGCGGCGGCTCTGCCGCACCGACTGCTCGTCGTCGTCGGCCACGAGGTATTTGGTGTGGTGGCTCTTGATTCTCACGGTTTTGGCTCGGTTGAAAAACTCCATTGTTGCTAATTCGGAATCTGACTTTGCAGGAGAATGCTCTGCTCGTTATATTAACGACTATAATGAGTTGACCATAACCCAGCTATTATATTAAGGTTGAATTTGAAAAATATGACTTGGCAGTTTGAATCCCAAAGTCACCCGCGGAAAAACCAAGTCAACCCCTCTGTTTTCCTGGCAATTGGACGGTTCTTTTTCCTCTATTAAAAGGACTTCAGCTTGGGCAAATATTGGGAATCCAAGAAGGGCTTTCCATATACTTATGGAAATGAGATTTAATTAGAATAATAAAAGGTAAAAGATTTTAGATGCAATATTAAAGTTTTAGTATGTAACATGTAATAGTTATAAAATTTATAATCCGGTTCATGCAACTCAAAACTTTTATCTTCATTTATTCTAATTTATACTTTAAACGATGATCTTTCCATAAATTATGAAAATACCGTCTTTCAAGAGACGGACTCTTAAACTTGATTATTTTTATTTTGATTATAATTTCTATACTATAATATATACTACCTTTCTCCCAACAATTTTTTTTTCATATGATATTATGAAGGTGATTAAGTAAACCAAAACTTTCATCCCTTTCAATGCAATTATTAAATGTTGGTGGCTTAATTATATAAATAGCTGAAGTGGCTTTTCACAATTTGTGGAATGGAGTGATCGTGACTAATAAGTATTTCAAGTTGCAGATAAAATATCAGAATAAGAGTAGCAATGTGTTGGGAAAAAATCCAGACCCGACAATCTGCAAAGGGCCACTCTAAACCCTATTCTCGTGGTCATCATTTTTTTAACTTTATTTGAAGAATTATTTTCTCATTGATTTGTTGTTGAACATTCTATTCGGAATACAGTTTGAACTTAATTTGAAGAATTGATTTCTCATTAATTTGTTGTTGAACATTCTATTCAAATAAAAGGAAAGTTTACTAAAAGCGGACACGTTATCATGTATGAAACCAAATAAATATTCATAGTTTTTCTTTTAAAAGGAACATTCAGAGGGTCTGTTTAACTGATGTTTAAGATCACTTTTTTTTATTTTAAAGGCAGTCTAACTTTTAATGGGCAGGAACTCATACTTAGCCATTTCTTGGCCCAAATTTGTCCCCTCTTATTTCCTTCTTTAGCTAGTACTTAGCCACTTTTTCATTCTTCAGCCCTCTTATTCCATCCTCCTCACCTTTATCCTCCCTCACCTAAACCCTATTTCCTATCACCTCTTCCCTCCGCCTAAACACTGGCGCCTCCACCACCTCACCCTCTGCCGCCTCACTTTCCATCCACCGCTAAGCCGCCAGATCACGCCATCGCGCCGTGTCCAGATCCAGCGCCTCCACCACCGGCACCTCCCCTTTCCACACCGCTCCTCCACCACCGGCGCCTCCTCTTTCCACACCACACCCCACCCCACCACCGCCTCATGCCACCGCGCCTATACACTAGTGAAGAGGTTTCTACTAAAGGTGGTTATATCATACCAGATAAGGCACTTTCATTGTGCCTTCTCTGGTCCTGCCTTCCAATATCCATCAATAGAAGGCGGTTCTTGGAACCACCTTTAAAAAATACAAACAAAGGCGGTTAAAAAAACATCTTTAAAAAGATGAGAAAGTCGTCTTTAAATAGTTTTTGAGTTCGGAAACTCTGTCTTAGAAAAATTCCATCTCAGAAAAATTCTGGCAGCCAGATCCATCTCAGAAAAATTCCAAAACACCAACGAAGAACAAAACATCAATACAATCGCTAAAAAATAGCAATACATGAAACGCCAACAAAAAAAAATACAAACGATGGTGGGCGGGAGCATTAGGGCTTTTGGCTTCACGGTGAACGGTGAGTGGCGGAAGGCTCTGGTTTCACGGCGGACGGCGGATCCAATCGTCTCTGGCTAGCGGCGGCGCAGAGAACCTGAGGCGAGCAGGGCTAGCATCTCTGGCGAGCGGCAGAGAGAACCTGAAGCTAGCGTCTCCTCCACCGTTTCTGGCTAGCGGAGAAAACCTGAGGCGAGCATCAGAGGCGGTGCTAGCGACGGTGAGGCAGTGCTAGCGGCAATAAGGTGGGGCTAGCGGCGGCGGTGAGAACCCTAGGCAAGCGGAGGGGTGGCGTGGACAATGAAGCTTAGGCAGAGAGTGGCGTGAGGCGGGGGCTGATCGACGGAGGGACGGTGCAATAGCGGAGGTTCTGTGAGGGGTGTAGGGAGATGAAAACAAGGTTGATCGTGGGAAATGAAATTGGGGCAAGGGAGAAGTTAAGGCAAATTGGACCAAGTATATGAATATAGGACATAGGGTTTGAGCAAAAAATTATGGGTTTGAACCCATTAAAGGCGGTTCTGCCTTTAGAGCCATCTTTAAAATAAAAAGGTGTCCTAAGAAAGTATTTCCAAACTCGGAAATTCTTCCGGACTTCAACCAAAGGCGGTTTGAAAGACTGAAAATCCTTTAATTGATCGCCTTTAAAAAGGAAAAAAATTACCTAAGAGCTATTTTTGAACTCGGAAATAGCTTCTGAGCTCAATTAAAGGTGGTTCTAGGTGGATTTTTTAAAATCGCCTTCCATTGCCACCTTTTGTAGAAACGTCTCCACTAGTGCCAGCACCGTCAGAGAAGGAGAAGCCCACCACTCGGAATTTACCATTGCCACCTTTGGCCTGGCCATCTTTGAAATTTACCTCGTCGGAGAAGCCACCTACAACAAGATCTATGCCCCTGCTCAGTCCCATTCTCACGCTTCCACTTCTTTCGTTTCTCATTCTCACTGAGAATCATAAGGTTGGGCTCCTTTTCCCCTATTTTTTGGACATATCTATCTTGAATTGAGCCAATTGGATTGCTTGGATGCTTGTATGAGTCAATTGCTAGCTTTAGAATCATAGGCTTTGGTTATTTTTGTGGGTCTCTTTTCTTTTATTTTGGGTTTCTTAGTATGAAATGAAATGGGATTTTTTATGGAGGGTTGAAATGTTTCTTTATTATTTGTGCATATTATACTTCTGCCACCGCTGCCTGTGGCTCTGTTGTGGCGGCGTGGATCAAGGAGACGTTGGTTGTGGCATTGTCAAAAGAGTCGAGATCGTTCTGAATAACAGCTAGATTGGTTGAGATGCAGATGGGGATGAGTTTCTTGATTTGTGAAGAATTATAGGAAGCCATGGCGGGGGAATGAGCAGTAGTCGGAATGTGATTTGCCACGAATGGGCAGTAATCGGGGAATGGTTAGTAGCCACGGTGATTTGCTGAGATGGTGGGGGAATAGGCAGTAGTCAGAGTGTGTGTCGATGAGGTGGTGGCTAGCATAGATGGCAGCGTTCATGTGGCAGCGCCGCTGCAAGTGAGGATACAGTGAAGAAGAAGGTCAGGGTAATGGGAAAAGGGGAAAAGGAAAAAAATAAAGAAAAGGGAAAAAAATGAAAGTGTGAAATTACTACCCTGCCCTTAAAATTAACATGTTTGACTGAAGTTAACGTTTTAACCAGATAGAAGGAGTATGATTTAACAGTTTTGTTAATTGAGGGGCCAAAAGTATTAAAAAAATAAGATAAGGGACTAAAAGAGTAATATGAAGGGAGTTCAGGGGCCTTCCAAGTCGTTATTATATGTGAGCTGAATGCACATGCATTTCAGTCAGTACCGATACTTACAGAGGTTGAGCTACAGAAACCGGAGAAGATGGAAATTCGACATTCTTTAACAACACTCTTATCTTTCAATTTCTGGGCGAAAAAACACATCAACTTAACATCCTCGGCATTCCGAACTTCATTAAAGTTCTGAATGCCTTTTAAAGTTTGCAAGACTACCCATTGCAGGCCTAATTTCCCTCTCCCCTTGCAAGCAATGAAAAGCTAGCTCAGCTAATGAGTCTGACATCCTCATGACCTTGGCATCTGACTTTTACCTGAGAGAGGGATCAATCAACTTAATAAATGTACATCTCTGGATCCTATTTATAGCCAAGTTAGCAAGATTGATGTCGTGTCTGTACCTCTAACAGACACTTCCACTGCAGGTATTGACGAGATCAGCTCAATGAGCTCGACGCAAGAGTTGTACATGTCGCTTTTGTTGATGGTACTCTGGATCAACATAGGCCGACTTAGGTCTCGGGGACTTGGATCAACAAACACAAGTCACCTCACCAACACACTTAAGGGATTAAGCATGAAAACCAAGAAATAAACTACAGAACATCTCAACAGATAAAAGAATCCAAATTTACTACTCCCTCCGCCTCGGAATAAATGGCACGTTTTTTGGTCAATTTCTCAGACCATGTTTGACTATCGATAACTTTCCTTATGTATATTAATGGTGCATTAAAATTTGATATTTAGAAACTACGTGACAAAGGGAATCTAACAACATCTCACATGATGATATTAGTGCCTATATACTAATTAAAATTTATGGTCAAACGTGTCTTAAGAAAATTGGTAAAAAAGTATGCATTTATTCCGGGACGGAGGGAGTAAAAAGAAGGTATACCTAGAGCGAATTAGTTCCCACAACCCATACCTAGAGGTAAAATGTGATCCGGGGAAGTCTCTTTCAAAAGATAGTGCCTCAAGCATCTTCAAAAGAGATTCTTACCAGACAGTGCATAGCAAAACCTAGATGATTACAGAACATTACTTCCGATATATTCACAAAAAGTACAACATCTTTCTTTCTCATACGTAAAAGTGAAATAAAAAATAATTTCACAGTACATTTTTGTTTTAAAAAAATACTCTTAAACGCTACCTGAATTCAACAAAATGGAACTCACCATTTACACTCCTCACAGGCTCGTTGTCAACCAGATAAGTACTCTTTCAGGACTTAAATACCGACTTGATCATCATACAATATAGTAACAATCTAGGTCTTATTCCACCACGGTCATCAGTCTCACCTCTGTATGTTTCTCATGCAACCAACACAACCATTCTCAAGTCACCACAATAAACTACATCCCTGAAATCAACCTGTCAAATAAACCCATCTTCTAGAATAAACATATATATCCCAACTACACTAAAAACAAGTATTTTTGGGTTACAACACTCGGAAGGACCATGAACCCTAATTCAATCACACTATCGAAAACCCAAAACAAATCACAGGAACCGAAAACCCTAATAGACAAAAAACAAGCTGATGAAGAGAATTCTTACTATTCATTGATTTTTAAGAAGTCGCGAGTAAGAACGTGAAACCCGATGGACAACCGAGTGTCGGCGAAGAAAGACTGAAAGAGGAAGGAGAACAGATTTGAGGAAGAAGGAAATCAAAATAACAAATTAGCAGCGACGTCATTTAGGATAATTAGGAAAGTCAAAATGACTTCAGTACCCGGTTGATACCAGAAAACAAACAATGCTTATTATTATACAATCCTTTGTCATAAGGATGGAAGGAGAAGTACTAATCTATGTATTTTTCTTCCGATTTCACTACTGTTGGTTGTTTTTATAATTATCAACGCCAAAAATCTCACCCAAAATTCTCCTCCCAACAACTCTTCAAAAAAAAAAAAAGAAGTTATCATCGTAATTTAGTTATCTTTTCCAGCAATTCATAAAAACAAAAAATACCACCATTCTTCTGTTGATGTTTCCAGAAGCCTTTTGGTTTTCATTAAGATGCATGTAGAATTAAAATGTACCAAACCTAAAGAACATGGAAAATCAATCAAAGAAGAATTCCTTAAATCAATGTATTTCCGGACCTGGAAAAATGGAGATCCAAGGAAGTAGGAATAAGAAAACACGAAAACCTTCCTATATCTACAACTACCTCAGGAATATCATCAAAATGAGAACCCATATTCCGAAAATCACCAGAATCCATATTCCAGATTTCCGACCAATGCCTCCATCTCGCATAAGCCGCAGCGAACAAATGAATCTCGTTTTCATCTACACCTCTCCACCACCTCCAGGTCCCACAGGATCTTCGCCTCCGTCTTCGACCTTGTCGGAACGTCGTGGCCGACCATGTTCCTGATCGGCGGCACGCCGCCGTAGGGGCGGAGGTACTGGCCGTAGCAAGTTTTGAGCCGCAACTTGCTCCCCTCCATCTCGATCTCCCACTCCGTGGAGGAATTCAGCCGAGAAGGAAGCTTCTGGAGAACCTTGTGCCCCTTCGCCCGGGGAACCAGCGGCTCGTTCGTTGCCGTCAGGTATTTGCCGAAGCAGCTCTTCAGCCGGATGAAGGTCTTTCCGTCCACGAACTCCACCGTCCACCGCGAATGCTCCGTCGATCCGTTCCGGTCCTGCCGCACGGATTCCTCGTCGCTGCCGGCGGTCAGGTACTTGTTTTTCCGGGTCCGGAGTCGGATCGTTCGGACTCCTTTCACCACTTCCATCGCCCTTGCCGCATCAGTATCTGATTGCTGCTTCCTATGCTTAAGCCTGAATCACCTTGATTGATAAGTCTAGTTCGAGCACAATATTGTTATAAAAAAAAAAACATTTGAGTCTTGTTTTAGGCTGGTAGAGACTTTTCTGCAATTCTTTCCATTTTTCTTCACATATCCTCTTGCAGAAAACTTTCCCCAATTCTTTTTCAGGGTAGAGGAAATGTGGAGAGAAATGAGAGAAATATTGCTGAAGGCCTCTGCCTAAAGTTTAGACGGACTAACGGGAGATCATCACAACAAAGACTACCTGGATAGATAGGCAAATCTTTTCCAGGTTACGATTGTTCGAATATCTGTCATGGGAATTGAAGGCATACCTGCAAAATTAAGATCAAATTCGATTTTACTTGGATGATCAATTTCACATGTCATCATCGATGACCAAAAGGGTGCAGATTGAATTAGTGTACCTGGATCGATCGATAAGAAAATCTGGTGCAGGACAATAATGGAAGAGATATTGTCATGTATTAGAGTTCCCTATCGAATCGGGGGAAGAGCCATTCAATAAGAAATGTTTGATTCGGGTTGAATGTGCGTTTGCGAGTTTATATATGGGGAAGAGCATGCATGCTGGCCTCTTGATTTCCAAACCTGCCTTTTGGACACCACTTGGCGTGATGCCACATTTTATGTAGGGAGGTTATCTATGGCAGTATTGGCTTTCTGGAATTTGATAAGTTACGATATGGTCTTCTGGAAAAACATTCTAAATTTTAGAAGTAATACGGAATTTCATTTTTCTCAAATTTATTTACAGTTTTTAAAAAGATTTCCACCCTAATTGAAATATTTAATAATTGTATGATTTTGTGATTTCCATCACCGACACTTCAAAATATTTAGGTGACTAGTGGAATAACTTATTTTACCCATTACAAACTACATATCATATGAAAAAGTTGTACGTCCGCAATGGTTAAACGTAATAGTTTGTAATACTAATAAAATGGTTTCTAGTTTCAATTGAAAGGATGTGTGATCAATTATAGAAATTAATCAATTTTCCACTTTATCAGATTTCAGTAACCTAATAACTTAATTTTTTTAGAAATAAATAATAAAATCAAGGTGCAGGCTCGTGTTTACGCGTTGGATTATAATGAGGTCCCTGTTCCGACCGAGGTCATTCAAGGTACCCTCTCTATTCTGGGTAAACTAGCTAAAGTTTTGATTAATCCCGATGCTTCTCATTCTTTTGCTAGTTATTCCTTTCTTGAAAATATGGAAGATAAGACAGAGAACTTACCCTATAAGTTGGAAGTTAGCACTCCCACAAACGATGCCAAAATCCTAATTGGATGTGTATGTAGAAACTGTGGGGTAAATATGGGACATTGGGAATTTCCCATAGACTTAATTGCTCTACCCTTGAAGGGATATTATGTAATACTTGGCATTGATTGACTTGCTAAAAATTATGCCCAGTTAAATTGTCATACGAAGGAAGTTAAGTTGTGTTGACCCGGGGAACCTCTGATTGAAGTATATGTGAGAAGAAAGAGATCCTCCTCATTACTGGTTGCTGGCATCAAGGCTCGGTGGATGATTTGTAAAGGAGCAACTGGAATATTGGCTTATGTCATGTATAAGCCAATAGACCAGTTAAAGGGAGAAGATATAACTGTTGTCCAAGACTTCCCCAAGGTATTTCCGGAGGAACTGGTAAGTTTGTAGACTGAGTTTACCATTGATCTGGTACCAGGAGCCGCCTCTATTTCTAGAACCCCTTATCGTATGGCGCAACTAGAACTACAAGAGTTGAAACTACAACTTGATGATTTGTTAACTCGGGGGTTCATTCAACCGAGTACCTCACCCTAGGGAGCCCCATTGTTGTTTGTTAAGCAGAAAGATGTCTCCCTTCGGATGTGTATCGATTATTGAGGTTTAAACAATGTGACGATTAAGAATAAATACCCTCTTCCCATTATTAAGGAGTTGTTCGATCAACTCCAATGAGCAGTTGTATTTTCCAAATTGGATTTACGACAAGGGTACTACCAGTTGCGGGTGAAGAGGGAGGACATACCCAAGACAACTTTCAATACTTGATATAGTCATTATGAATTCTTGGTAATGTCATTTGGAGTAACCAATGCACCAGTCTCTTTCATTGATCTCATGCATCAAGTATTTTGGTCATACCTAGACGAGTTTGTCGTCATCTCCATCGATGACATCCTGGTCCATTCCAAATCCCAGCAAGAGCATGAAGGGCATCTAAGGAAGGTATTACAGCTTCTTAAGAAACACAGGTTGTACGCCAAGTTTAGCAAGTGTGAATCCTGGCTAAACCAAGTGAAATTTTTGGGGCACGTGATTAGTAAGGAAGGAATATCAGTGGATCCCTCTAAAGTTGAGACAATTCTATAGGCGTTTCGTTAAAGACTTCTCTAAACTAGCATCACATTTGTTCCGTCTAACTCAGAAGGGAGTTAAGTATGAATGGAATGAGAAGACTGACGCCAGTTTCCAAGAATTGAAGAAGCGTTTGACCACGGCCCCGGTTCTTTCTCTACCTGAGGGAAATGATGGATTCATATTGTATACCGATGCTTCAGGAGATAGTCTAGGATGCATGTTGATGCAAATGGGCCATATCATTGCTTATGCTTCTCGAAAGTTGAAATCTTGTGAAAATAATTACCCCACCATGACCTAGAACTTGCTGCAGTGGTGTTTTCTTTAATGAAATGGCGACATTATTTATATGTTTGAAGTAATGTCGGATTATAAGAACCTAAAATATATGTTTTCCCAAAAGGACCTGAATATGCGCCAACGTCGGTGGATGGAGTTTTTGGGATATTATGACCGTGTGATCAGTTATCATCCTGGAAAGGTGAATGTGGTGGCAGACGCACTGAGTCGGAAGATGAATTCAGTGCATATCTGGATAAAGGAGATGAAGATGTTATCACAGGTAGAGAGTTGGGAATGCAGGGTTAAACCTGACCTATTTGTGTTCTTCAATCTAAGGGTACAATATATTTTACCCACGAAAATTAAGAAGGCTCAAGAATTGGATGAATCACTAGTGAAGAAGAGAAAGCTTGCCGCTGAAGGGAAGTTGCCGGACTTTGAAGTGGACAGTAACGGCGTGCTGACATGTAGAGGTAGGTTTTACCTACCCCAAAATTCAGAGATCGCACAAAGAGTGTTGAAGGAAGCTCACCTGTCCAAGTATACGGTGTACCCAGGAGGGACCAAAATGTACCAAGACTTGAAACAGCAGTACTGATGGGATAACATGAGGAGGGACATAGCAGAATATATGGCGCGTTGTTTGGTGTGTCAGCAAGTCAAGGCCGAGCATCAGAAACAATTGAAGTTATTACAACCATTGGAGATTCCTGAATGGAAGTGGGATCACATCATGATGGATTTTGTGACAGGACTACCCCGAACACAGAAAATTTTTTTATGCAATATGGGTGGTGGTTGATAGGTTGACCAAATCAGCTCACTTTCTACCGATCAATGTTAAATACTTCCTTGAAAAATTGACGGTCATTTACACCTAGGAAATCATAAGATTGCATAGGGTGCCGATAACTATTGTGTTAGATAGGGACCCAAGATTCACTTTCCGCTTCTGGAGGCAACCGTAAACAGAACATGGAACCAAATTGAATTTTAGTACAAGTGCCCATCCATAGTTAGACGGGCAGTCAGAGAGAACAATTCAAACCTTGGAGGACATGCTCCAAAGTTGTGTTATGGATTTTGGGGGAAGTTGGGATGCTCACTTGCCTTTGGTAGATTTTGCTTATAACAATAGTTATCAGTCATCCATTGGTATGTCCCCCCTATGAAGTACTCTGTGGTCGAAAATGTCGGACGCCCCTCTTTTGGGAAGAAGTTGGAGAGAAAAAAATTCTCCCGGTTGCTAGTATACCTTGGGTTGAGGAACCCATGGATAAGGTCATACTGATAAAGCAGCGCTTACAAATGGCTCAAAGTCAACAAAAAAGTTACGTGGACCATGGAAGGAGGGATTTGAAGTTTAAAGTTGGTGACCGGATATTTATGGAGATAACCCCTCAAAATGGTCACGTCCGGTATGGTAAGAAAGGAAAGCTGAGTCCTAGGTACATTGGGCCTTTTGAGGTTGTACAACGAGTTGGACCCATTGTGTACCGACTAAACCTGCCTAGCCAGTTGGGGAAATTGCATAATGTTTTCCATGTATCGCTTTTGAAGAAGTACCACCCTAACCCCGAACACGTGTTAAACTATGAATACTTAGCATTGAATTAAAAGCTGATGCATGAAGAAAATCTCGTAAAGATATCAGATCGGAAAATTAAGACCTTACGTACCAGAGAGATTCCTATGGTTTTGGTATTGTGGAGAAATCATAAGGTCGAGGAAGCAACTTGGGAGCAAGAAGCTGACATGAGAGATAATTATCCAAAGTTGTTCACGGAAAATGGAAATTTCGGGGATGAAATTAGTTAGGGGGGGAAGACTGTGAAACCTTGACCTTAATGAAGTCAGTGTGCAGGTAATAGCTAGATTTTAACCAAAAATCATAATCTCTTATTAACTTTCTTTGACTATTTCTAGCTATAACTCAAAACCATACAAGAAATTTTAACATAAAATAAGATAAATGAAATAAGTAAATAAATAAATGAGCAAGTAAAAAATATCAAACGATGATAAAATATTAGTTTTATTATAAGTTTCATTTAATAAAACTGTGAATAATAATACGCAAATTAGAAAGAAAACGAGATATCCACTTCGCACATTTTAACAGAACAATAAATAAATATCTAAATTTTTATAAAGCATCGTAATATTAAATTTTCAATATAAATTAATATATTTACCATTGTATATCCATTCAAAGTTATAGCTAATAAAAATTAAATACATCAATATAATAGCATAAGGAAAAGAAATAAAAGAATAAACAACTTGTAAAGAGAGGGGGGGAAATGGGGATAAAAACAAAACGGGACAATAAGTAAGCAAACAAATTAGAATACCAAAAAGGGAAAACAAATGGTACGCTGGGATATGGTACCATAAGGAAATGTTTGGGTACTATCAAAACAAAGCAAGGATAAAAATAAAAATCATGGAAATGGGGTCCCCTGAGCTTGCAACTTGCAACTTGCAACTTGCAACCAAGTTTTATCCAATGGAATTCTCGAGAATTTTATCAAATTAATCCTTGTGTCCCCGCGTTAGCAATCCAAAGCATCACTTTATGCCAATTCCGACTATAAATAGTAAGCTTCACACCAAAATTTAACCCTCACCCAAACCTACAACAGTAAACACTTATTGAAGCCTGGCCGTAGCTTTAGGACGTGCGACCGAACTTTCCTGGTGAGGAAACATATAGGTAACGATCTAGTGAGTGTTTTCATCGCCCTAGCACAAATGAAATTAAAAAATATATTATTATGTGTTATTTTATGCCTATTAAATTTAAATGTGTCACTTTAGAATTTTATATGTTACGTGAAATGTTTAATAATATTATGTTCTATTCTTGCCTATTAATTGATTTCATACTAATTGAGCACAGTGTGTACTTTATCACACTATGTTTAATTATTGTGAAATTTAGTAAATTAATGTCCCTGATATTTTATATGAATGATAGGCTTGTACTTTATATTGCCGTGTCAAACATGAAGTTCGTGCTACCTGATTATTTGTCTGTACTTTTCGAGGTCCCCGACGCGATTGTAGTTCAGTCAAAATCGGCGGGGAACGATATAGACCGGGCCGTCTGATTAAACCGGTTACACGTGGAGTTTCTGGTATGCTAGCATAACCATATGGTATTCTGATATTAGCTCATAATTGAACATATTGGGCATGGTTGACGAGTATGGTTTTCTAGATCGTAAAGCCTTCGGACATTATTGAAATGGTATATGCCCTGGTGTCAGTCACAGTGGCCATATAGGAACTTGACTACATTTTGGCATAGCCCACTCGTATCCTTTTACTATGTGCTAGGTTTTATGTGGCTATCTGCTTTGTGTGACCACTAAATTTAACTTGGTAAATATTGGCAATGGAACCTCACTAAGCAAGGAGCCTACCCTAGTTTAAACAACCCTCTTAGGTGTAGATGAACCGTAAGAGAGAAGTGCACCGGTGTCTTTACTTCTTTTGAGGAAGGATCATGGGTGGACCTTTAGAATCTTTTGGTTTGATTGTAAAACAGTTATGTAAAATATTAACGTGAACCAGTTCATCCTTACCGGATCCTTTAGAACTTTTGTCTGTAAATTTTAGTTTAACTCTTGTTTAACACTTGTATTAATACTTTCACTGTAATAGTAAGATTGGTTTCAAAATTTTCTAAAATTGCTTCCGCACAGAATTTATTCCCTCGTTACTACTTTGGAGTAATCCAACCCGTGGAATTCTCACTAGCGCGCCTGGATCCGACCCTATACTTGCGTTGAGCAAGTAGGTCGCGGGTCTGTGCTGTTACAGATACCATAACGGAACAACATTTGAAGGAAACACGAGAAGCATCACCGAAACAAGTGAAAACAACACTAAGACACGTCAAACCACCACCTAAATTGGTCCAAACAACAACCATGAAGTTCAGGGGACCAAGTGAAAGAGCACAAGTCCTTCAACAATCACCACACTTCGTTAAGGTTCTGTTTAATTAGCTTCAACCTCATAATATTAACTCAACTTACTCATTCTAGGGGAATAAATGTGTATTTGGATGCAAACATGATATAATTGCGATGTGGAGTGATTTTGAAGATCTGTGAATATGTGAGCAAGTCAATCAAACAATCATGTCCATCTACACATTGTGAGTTATTTCTATAAATTCTAGTTTATTTGCATATACTTAATTAAAACTCCATAGGTCCTAAATCAAAATGATATTTCATAGGTGTGAAACCCCAAACATAATTAAACTAATAAATAAAATATACCTTCGATACAAATCGAGTTATCCCGATTGAACCTTTTAATATCACTCTAATTGGAAAAAATATTTACTTATGAGTCCATCTCTTGAAAGACGGTCTTTTCATAAGTTATGGAAAGACTAAGGTTTAAAGTGTAAATTATAAGAAATGAAGATAAAATTTTTGGATTGCATGAACCGGGTTATAAATTTTATAACTACTGCATGTTTCATACTAAAATTTTAATATTGCAACTAAGACTCTTTACCTTTTATTATTCTAATTAAACCCCATCTTTCCATAAGCCTATGGAAAGACCGTCTTTCCCAAGGCTTTGCCTTTACTTATGGATGTTAATTAATAGAACATTTAAAAATAATAATTGAATAGAGATGAACAATGTGCTAATTATAAAATATAAATTAGGAAAAAATAATTATTATGGATTAATCTAGATGTTAATCTCGGTTGATCATAGATGAAGTAAATTTGAATTAATAATCTCAATTATTGAAAAATATATAGTAGTTAATATAAAACAATGATAAATATTGGTGTTTATTATATGATTCATATAAAAAAAGAGAAAGTGAATAGTAATACACCGAATTACAATAAGAAAGCAAGAGAAACAATGTGTACATTTGAAGGGTGGTAATAATAATCAAATAAGAAAAAAAATTGATTAAAATGGTATAATTTGGGTCAGTTATATAATCTCTATAATTAATACAACATCATCAAAAAATTATATAAAACTCTAAAATATTATAATTTCAAGTGAAATCAAATATTATTGATAGCTAACTTGAATGTTGATTAAATGTTTATAATAGAATAAGGTCTTGTAATATCAAAATTACGATTTTCTACTTAATTCAAAGAGTCCGTATCTTGAAAGATGGTCTTTTCATAATTATTTAGATAAAATAATTAATAATTAATTAATAATTAATTAATGATTAATTAATTAATAATTAAAAATGGAAATAAAATGAAATAAAACGCTAAGATTTTAATATTATAAACCAAAAGTCATACAAACAAAAGCTAAGCGTTCCTAGTTCATTTTTCATAAACCAAAAGCCATTCAAACCAAAGATAAGCATCGCACGCATGCCACACATGTTCCCTTGTACATCATCACAAACCAAGAATTGGGCATTCCCTTCTACATTATCACAAACCAAGAAGTGGGCATTCCCATGTACATTATCACAAACCAAGAATTGGGCATTAATATCATTGATAATAAAAAGCGTGGGCACATACTGTCCACAACAAGAAATCTCCAAGCATGCAAGTATGCAATATAAATAAGCTATCAACATATATTTCATTGTTAATATTTGTTAGGATAAATCAGACTCCTTATTAGATTAAGATTTATTATAATTAGAGTTCTTTCCCTGTTACACATTTATTGTACTCTCTATATATTTCGATATCAATAATACAATTGATTACGGTAAATCATTCTATTAGGGTATCAGAGCAAGTCCTGATCCTAAACCCTAAATTTTAATTTGCTGTTCAGCACCTCCCCCCTTCTCTCTTTTCCGGTAAAATTATGGCGAAGTTTCCGGTCAAATTTCGGTGAAGTTTCCTGTCAAATTCTGGCAAGTTTCCGGTCAAATTCCGGCGGCGAAGTTTCTGCCCACTGGAGTATCAACAGGTTCATCGACATTGGAATTCTCTGCGGTTGCCGTGCATCAGGTTCATTAGGTTCATCGGATTCAGCGTCATCGCTCGTTATCGACCGTCCAACAGCGGCGTCCTCCGGTGTCTTCTAAAAGTCTCGATTTCTTCCGACGAGTTCTTCCCGACATCTTCATATCGACGTTTCCATCAGTGGTCGAAGTCTTCACATCGACGTCTCCAGCTGCGAGTTCTTCCATCAGCTCCGGCGTCTCCAGCGGCGAGCGGCCGATATCTCCAGCAGCGAGTTATTCCAGCATAAGATCCACGCGCATTTTCCAGCGCGTGAAAGTCACGATCCAGCTCAGTCGAAGAAGGCATCTCCAGCGCGTGAAGGGCACGCACGAGTTGACTCGCGCGCCAAGTGTATTTCTCGCGGTCTTCAATTTCTCGCGAGTTGAACCTATTTATCGCAAGTTGAACCTGTTTCTTGCGAGTTAAACATGTTTTCTCGAGAGTTGACCCTGTTTCTCGCGAGTTGAACCTATTTCTCGCGAATTGCTCAAATTCTCGTCAGCACCTAGACAATTTCATTACAATTTCGGTCCTTTGCTATAGTTTATTTGGGCCCTATATCTCGGGAAGATTGCTCCACTAATTGAATTACGGACAAGGTGTTTTTTCAGGCCAGTTTGAATGGTTCCAACTGTCATTTTTCGTCGAATCAGTGGATCGTTGATTTAGGTGCTACATCTCACATCACTGCTCACACCAGTCATCTTAATCAGGTACAACGTTATTGTGGTTCTGATTCTATTCTTGTTGGAAATGGTGAATCATTATCTATTTCTCACATCGGCCAATGTCATTTATCTGGTTTCTCTGTTAATGATGTCCTTGTGGTCCCTAAGATTACTAGAAGGTCCCTAAGATTACTAGAAGTTTATTGTCCATTAGTAAGGTTACTCGTGATCTACCTGTCCGTGTTATATTTGATGCCAATGCATTTTCCATTGAGCACAAGCTTACAGGGGCAATAATTGGTAAAGGCCGCCATGTGTCTGGTCTTTATTTTCTTGAGACTGGTGATTCCATTTTTTTAGGCGAACTACGCTCTACAAAGCTTCATGCTTCTTTTGAGCAGTGACACTCTCGCCTCGGTCATGTGTCTCATGATACTGTGCAGTTATTGAATCGACGGAGCCTTATTTCTGTCACTTCTGCTATGCCTGCACCTGTCAGTTGCTCTCCTTGTCAGATGGCCAAGAGTAGCCGTTTGCCCTTTTCCACTAGTGAGAAGCGCGCTACTGGTTTATTGGATAAAGTACATTGTGATTTGTGGGACTAGCTTCTGTTTTATCTGTCAACGGTTTCTCTTATTATTCCATTTTCATTGATGATTTTTTTGCGATTCACATGGTTTCTTTCAATGCGGCATAAGTCAGATTTCTATGACACCTTTATCCAGTTTCAGAAATTCATTGAGAATCAATTTTCTGCCAGGATTAAAATTTTTCAGACCGATGGTGGCACCGAGTTTACTAATCACCGACTTCAGGCTCATCTCATATCATGTGGCATTCATCATCAGATGTCCTCGCCCTATACACCTGCTCAGAATGGCCGAGGTGAGCGGAAGCATCGCCACATCACAGAGACTGGTCTTGCCGTGCTTTTTCACTCTTCTATGCCGCACTGTTATTGGGTGGAAGCTTTCTCCTCTGCGGTTTACATTATTAACCGCCTGCCTAGTTTGGTTCTGAGTGGCAAATAACCCTTTGAGGTTGTTTTTGGTCATGTGCCTGACTATACCCTCTTTCACCCGTTTGGTTGCCGTGCATTTTCATGTCTGCGTGCCACTGCTACTGATAAGTTTGCACCCTGATCAATTCCCTGTGTTTTTATTAGCTACCACCCCCGTCACAAGGGCTTCCAGTGTCTCGACCCAACTTCTGGGTGCATCTATATCTCTCGCCACGTTCGTTTTGATGAAACTTTCTTCCCTTATGTCTCATCTTCCACGAACAGTCGTTCAATTTCAGATCTGGAGATTTCATCATTTTTTGATGGACTTGTTACTTCATCGATTGGGGCCACCACGCCTGTGTCTGTGTCTATTCCAGCTGCCCCTCCTTCACCACCATCTTCCATCTAGACGGCCGACCTGGACCCGGCTCCTCGCCAAACGCCCACCATATCTCAGCTGCTGGCCAGCACTCCTCAGCCACCGTCTCAGCCATCGGCCACCATGTCTTAGCCAGTATCGGCTATTCTTTCTCCGGTGACTTTCGACGGCCACTCTCCGGTCAGCACAGCTTAATCTTCCTCCGTGTCATCAGCTGGTTCGACTCCTCCAGCTTCGCCGCCCCAGCTTTGTACTCATCGGATGGCCACTCAGTCTTCTACTGGTGCCATTCAGGGCCGGGATTATTCGGATATTATTGCTCATGGTCTCACTGCCGCACTCCTCTCTCAGACAGAGCCCACTGATTATCGCTCTGCCCTTCAGGGTCCAGCCTGGGTTTCAGCCATGGATGATGAGATGGATGCTCTTCGTGGTCAGCACACTTGGGATTTGGTGCCTCGACCTTCGAATGTTAACATTGTTGGATCCAAATGGGTCTATAGGCTCAAGTATCGACCAGATGACACTATTGAGCATCACAAAGCTAGACTTGTGGTGCAGGGTTTCTCGCAGATTCCGGGTTTTGATTTTGACCACACTTTCAATCCTGTGGTCAAAGCCTCCACTGTTAGGACGGTTCTCGCCATAGCCACCATGCGTTCCTGGCCACTTCATCAGTTGGATGTCAAGAACGCTTTCCTTAATAGTGTTCTTGATGTTCCAGTCTACATGAAGCAGCCCGTTGGTTATCAGGATTCTGTCCATCCAGACTATGTTTGTCGTTTGAAAAAGGCCATTTATGGTCTTAAGCAGGCTCCCCGGGCTTGGTTCCAGCGTTTAAGCAGTTATCTGACACAGGTTGGTTTTTGGTGCAGCTCAGCTGATACTTCTTTGTTTGTCCTTTCGAGAGGGTCGTCGTTACTGTACCTACTTGTGTATGTGGACGATATCATTCTTACAGGAAATGACTCGACTCTTCTTTGCCAGTTCATTGATCGGACACACAGAGAGTTTGCGATTAAGGATCTTGGTGCTCTTCATTACTTTCTTGGTCTTGAAGTTTCGCCCACCTCCTCA
The DNA here is from genome assembly GCA_037428765.1 of Rubia yunnanensis. Classification (NCBI taxonomy): domain Eukaryota; kingdom Viridiplantae; phylum Streptophyta; class Magnoliopsida; order Gentianales; family Rubiaceae; genus Rubia; species Rubia yunnanensis. The sequence goes on from CM075069.1 coordinate 7,867,710, forward strand.
GGATTACTGCTTGGCCAAGCAAAGTATGCTCGGGATATTTTGAATCGGGCTGGTATGTCTGACGCGGCACCTGTTTCTACTCCATTTGTTGTTGGTTCTCAGTTTCACAGCTCTACCAGTCCTCCATTTCGGGATCCTACACTTTATCGTTCTCTTGTTGGTGCTCTCCAGTATCTCACCATCTCTCGCCCGGATTTGGCATTCTCAGTCAACACGGTGAGTCAGTTTCTTCAGGATCCCAGAGATGATCATTTTGCTGTTGTGATTCGGATTTTGCGGTATGTTCGTGGCACTCTTCATTTTGGTCTCCGATTTTGTTCTGCTAGTACTCCTGATGTGTTAGGATACTCTGATGTTGATTGGGCTCGCTGTCTGGAGACTCGTTGGTCCACTTACGGTTATGCAGTTTTTCTTGGTGGGAATCTGGTTTCTTGGAGTGCCAAGAAACAGCCCACTGTTTCTCGCTCTAGCACTGAGTCTGAATACCGTGCTCTCGCCAACACTGCCTCCTAAGTGGTCTGGCTCACTCATTTGCTCCGTGATCTTCGGTTTCCGCTTTCTGGTTCTCCAATGTTGTTATGCGACAATAGTAGTGCTATCTTCTTGGCTCAGAATCCAGTGGCTCACAAGCGGGCGAAGCACATCGACATCGACTACCATTTTGTTCGTGAGTTGGTGACATCTGGAAAGCAGCGTATTACTCATGTTCCGACTTCTCTTCAGATTGCGAACATTTTCACCAAGGGGCGTCCGCTGTTCGAGTTTTTCAGGTCCAAGCTGTGCGTCGGAGAGCATCCGACGCTCCGCTTGAGGGGGTGTTAGGATAAATCAGACTCCTTATTAGATTATGATTTATTATGATTAGAGTTCTTTCCTTATTACACCTCTATTGTACTCTCTATATATTTCGTATCAATAATACAAGGGGGTGTTAGGATAAATCAGAATCCTGATTAGATTATGATTTATTATGATTAGAGTTCCTTCCTTATTACACCTCTATTGTACTCTCTATATATTTCGATATCAACGGCAAATCATTCTATCAATATTGTCTCTGTCTTTCTTCCGAATGAAATCAACCTCATTAAGTAAAAAATTATGGAAATAAATTATAATACACCAAATTAGGAAGAGAATGAGAGGTACGATTCACATATTTTAAAAGAGCAAAGTATATAATAAACAAGTAAGAAATGATAGATTGAGTTACTAAAAAAATATCTAAATTTTTATAACTTTTCTAATCTTTTATTAGATTGCATATTTAACACAATTATATGTAATAATAAATTATAATACATTTTCATAAGTAATTCAATTACAAATAAGAATAAAATAAATAAATAATATTTATTAAAATTTGTATGCCACTCTATATTTATATCAAAAATTTAAATTTATAAACTATTTCATATCCATTAATTGTATACGTAAGTATTTATGTTAATATTATCAATAAAATTATATATATATATATATATATATGTGTGTGTGTCGAGCATTATAATAAAAATTATATATATAGTTGTCGAGCATTACAATACTAAACTCAAATACTAAAAATTAAATTTAGGTAATATAAATAAATTATTATTTCTAATATTTATATTATTATAATTGTATAATAAAGCCTCACAATAATAATATTACAATTAATACCAAAAATTGATTATCTAATTGACTATTAATTAAATAATTATATTAACAATATTTTATAATAAATTCTTGTAAAACCGAAATACAAATGTCTGCTATTTCAATTATAAAATATGAATACTATCATTTACAGGGAATGATAATGAAATTAAAGGAAAAAGAAAAAAAACAAGAATGAAATGATGAAATAGAGAACCAACCAGGATTCTTGTAATTGTAAGAACCAAATAGATGAGGAATAGAGTGATAGGTAGAGTAGGCTACGAAATTGATTTTAGGATCAAATGGCAAATTGCAAGCCAACTTATCCAGAATCAAAGAGATAAATTGTGTGACCACGTCACACAAAGCACTTCCTCAACTCAGGCAAAGATTACTATGAATAGCGATCACGGGATAACTGTCAATATAATCATATTTATTTGAGCAAGTGTCAATATAACCCTACGATAATTTTAGTGCAAATATAATCTTATCTAGTTAATGAAAGTGCCAATATAACCCTCAGACCCCATTTCCGGCATTGACCTCAGTTTTTCGGCGTAGACTTTGTGTAAATTGACCAAAATACCCTTTGAGCTAACTCTGAAATTATATGAACAATTTTACACTCATAGTTTGTTGGACCATCGCCAAATCGCCACCGGACCACCGCCGAACTGCCACCGGATTAGGTAGGGTTATATTAACACATTATGAAAATTGGTAGGGTTAAATCAGCACATTCCTAAAATTTGTAGGGTTATATCAGCACATTGGTAAAAAAGGTAGGGTCATATCAGCACATACTGTAGAATATTGGGTTTTAATGATATTTTGTTTATTTTGTTGTGTTTAGTCCGGATTGATGATTCGATGACCTCTGGTGTTGTGTGTGATTGTTATTTTGATGTGTTCTTCGACATAGGGTTTCTAATGTTTATAAGTTTTGAAATGAGGCTATGATATGTGATAATGGTATTTAATATTAATGATGATGTCATGATGTCAAATTTTATGTTGTATATGATATTGTTATGATGTTATAATGGTATCTATGATGATGTGGTTGCCCATCAAGGCCAGCGGAGTATCACACACTTAATATTTATAACATGTGCGAATATAACGCTATAAGTTTAAAGAATTTGCTGATATAAGAGATGTGCTGATAATCCAACAAACATTAGGAATGTGCTGATATAACCCAATAAGATTTTATAATGTGCTGATATAACCCTACCTGTTCCGGTGGCGGTCCGGCAATGAGTCTAAGGGTAATAACGTCATTTCCTATTTTTTTGTATTTCAATTTTTTTCAGAAGGGCAAACATATAGTTTTATTAAATTCCGGCTAAAAGTTGGCGAAGAGGGTTATATTGGCTTTTTCAGTAACTAGATAGGGTTATATTGGTACTTTCAAATACTGAAAGGTTATATTGGCACTTATGTCAACTAGGTAGGGTTATAAAAGCACTTTTTTCGTTAAATCCACACCAAACTTACATTACCCTTAAACCATTTTCGTTAACAAATTAGAATAGGGATTGAGTGGTGGCGAGGTTGCGCCAAGTTCAAACCACAAAACCATGTCCAACTGAATGTTTTCATTGCCTTAGCATGAGTTGAATTAAAAGTTATTATATGTATAATATATATATATATATATTATGCCTGTTAATTTAAATGTGTTAGTTTGGAATTTTATATGTCTGATATTTTATGTGGATGATCGGCTTGTACTTTATCTAGCCATGTCAAACTTGGATATGCTACTTGATTAATTGTCTGTGTTTACTAGGATCCCAGGCGCCAATGGTAGTTCGGTCAAAATTGGTGGGAACGGTATAGACCGGACCGTACAATTAAAACAACCACCCGCAGAGTTTCTGGTATACTATCATAACCTCTTAGATCTAATACAATCTCGTAACTGAACATATGATTGAGCGTAGGTGGCGAGGGTGAATTCTTGATTGATAGCCTTCAGACACTACTGAAAAGGTTATGACTGGTATGTTAGTCAGAGTTGCCATATAGGCACTTGACTGCAACTTGGCATTAACCACCCGTATCCTTTTTAATACGTGTTAGGAACTATGTGGCTATTTGTTTTATGTGATCACTAAAACTCCACTTGGTAAATACTAGCGATGAAACCTCACTAAACAAAGAGCTTACCCTAGTCAACAGGTGTCGCTGAGCAGAAAGAGTGAGAACTCGTGCATGAAGCCTTTACTTCATTTGGGATATGATCATGGATAGACTTTTGACTCTACAACAAATTTATTATTAAACCATGTAAAACACGTATTATAAGACTTTCATTCTAATAGTAAGTCAGGTTTTGAATTCTAAAATCGCTTCTGCATAATCTGTATTGCTCGTTACTGCATGTAAGTAATTCGACTCGTTGGGTTCTCAGTAGCACGCCCGGGTCCGACCCGTTACTTGCATTAAACAGGTAGGTCGCGGATCTGGGGGTGTTATAATAGGTACATGTTCTTTACACATAATCAAAATAAGAAATGAATTGGATACATATGACTGTTTCGATTCAAGAAATTGTTTGTACGAAACAAGAGAGGATCGACTATATCCGTAAGAGCCTAGGGAGGAAGGATAAGAAGTTATTCTTTGCACCATACATAGAAAGGTTATATAAATAATACGTTGTTTGTTTTACTAAACATTTACACAAATCACTGGTTTCGTGCATAATTTAAAATTTTGTATTTAGGGACCATTGGAGATTGATTTTGCAAGTCCCCGCCCAAAATCGGGTTTATTGCATGGATCCCCTGCACTTCCAACCTCTGAATGCATTTGTTGAGATTTTGGAATTGGCAATGAAGGACAGTAGCGAGCACAATAGAAATCATTTTGAGGTGGTCGAAGTCAAGGTGGGCTATGATAATTATTTATTCAGTTTATAGTACTTAATTAAATATTATAAGAATATAATTAAGTAATTTGTTTTTATTTTAAGCAGTACAAAAAACAAGCGCAGACTTGGGAGTGCGGTCATTACGTCATGCTATACGTGGATGATTGCATTCAAGAGGTCAAAGAAAACTACATCCAAAATTGACAAGGTGCGCGCACAATTGTTTTTGGGAACCAATTAATAGAACTACGCTTTCTAGTATTTTATACTAACTAGGTAATGACATATTTTCATGAAGGAATCAAAGCCATACACCACAGATGAAATCAACAGTGCGAGGAATTATTTGGTGAGGCATCTTATACTAAATCGGTTTGGGGCTCTTGGGAATCTGAATAATGCTAAAGTAACATGATTAGATAAATAATGAAGGTTAGAAGTATTTGAATAGATTCCTACTATTTTTTGCTCCTATCTATGGATTGTTGCTAGGTTAGCGCTATCTATAGATTTTTGTCATCACACAACATACCATCGTGTATTACGTTATATTAGCTGTTGTGGATTGAGGCATTTTTTAGAGCCGGAAACATTTGGTCAAACAATTCAATTACCATAAGACCAGATCGAGTTTCCGAACTCGAAAACTTTATTTCATTTTTACATAGTCAGGATTATATTTTCCGATCTCGGAAAGGATAACCACGAATACATTTTCGAGTTTGTAAACAATATTTCACTAACACAAAGTGTAGCAATGATTGAACAGAATAGGGACGGAATGCACACACAAGCTCAGAAATCTGCAAGTCAATGACAAAGAGCCGATCACATAGTTTTCGAGTTCGGGCAGTATGTATTTCCGAGCTCGGAAAATAGTTCCACGGTACGAGGGTAGAACAAACTTTCCTATATCGAAAATATTTAAAGGCGGTTCCGACTAAATTTGGAAGGCAGTTTTTTTCCGCCTTCATTGGCATTTTTAAAGGCGGTTTTGGAACCGCCTTCTAATGATTTGCGATGAATGACAGGCCAGAGAAAGCACAATGAAAGTGCCTTTGTCCAATAGAACTACCTTTGACACCCCCTGAATAAGCTAGGTTACACGGTATTCTTTGAAAATATTACTTTTATACACAAAATCAAAATTTTGCAAAATTCTTCGACATAAATATATTATGCTAATTTTGATTTAATCAAGCTACATAAATTATTGTCTTCATAGCATTAATATCCATACACAATTATAATATGTTGGAAAATGCCTTTTACATAAGACAAAGACATGAGAAATATCGTTTTTGCATAAGCTTATGGAAAGACGTGGTTTAATTACAATAATAAAAAGGTAAAAGGTCTTATTTACAATATTAAATATTTATTAAGCAACGTGTAGAAGTCATAAAGTTTATGACCCGATTAATGTAACCTGAAAATTTTATCTTCATTTCTTCTAATTTGAAGTTCAAACCTTGATTTTTCTATAATTTATGAAAATACCTTCTTTCAAAAGACGGACTCTTTACATAATGTCCAAATATATCATTTTAAGGACACAATTTTTTTATTATCTATATATCTATTCTATATTCACACAAATCTTGAAGATTCAATTCTAGTATTAAACACAATGTCATAATATCCCATTATTACCACACCAACATAAAAGTATTTTTAAAAATGTGTTGGCAATGGTTAAATTTTATAAAAAATTACAACATTTAAGGTAAATGCCCTTGAGGATTGTTCATAAGCTTATGGAAATGCCGTCTTTCCTGAAACTTTTCCAATGATTTATAATTTGACTGAGATTGAGATTGAGATTGAGATGGAGAGGATGCACTATAAAAAAAAAGAGTTCAGTAGTGACGTATATTTGTAGCAAATTGGGAAATGTCATAATATTTTGCTACACCTTCATGTGTTATTAATCATTTCTGATATGTACATATCACTAAACTTAATTACTACACTAATCCATGTCACAAAATTTGATGACATTTCTAAATTTAACGACATCTTAAAGCGTCACAAACATATGACGATACTTCAACACATCACAATATATTAGTGACACGCTGAATAGAGACACTTTACAAGGCATCACTAATAATTTTAGTGATGCCTATGAGTGTCACGAATACTCCAAAAAAGCGTAACAATATTTTAAGTATTTTTTATAGTGATGATACTTTATCTGTTTAATTGGACGTGATACACTTTTTTTTGTGTGTGAATTTGGCACACTTTCCTTTTTTGGTTAGATTCCTTCACTTTCATCCACTCATTCTACTTTATTCTTTTTAAATTTAATTTCATCCACTCATTTCATTTACCTAAATTCAAACACTTAAATCTAGTGTGCTTTGGTCGAAAGTGACAATATGACCCTGTAAAATCTGAAAGTGCGATTATTACCCTATTGTTTGTAACAAATGTGCCGATATAACCTTTTGACACTATTTCGGTATTGACTTGGCACTTTCCGACATTGACCATAACTAAAAAGACTAAAATAACCCTAATCTTAAAACTAAAAATGCAAAGACAAAAATGCCCCTAGATTCTTCTTCATCTTCTCCATAACCACCTTCTCAATAACCACCGCTGCTCTGCCATTTCCGCCGCCACCACCACCACGCCGCCTCCGTCGGAATCTGGAAATTCGCCACACCCACTGCCACCTAGCACCAACACCGCAGCGGAATTTCCAGATCCACCATCTCCTCTCTAAATCCTAGCACCACCACTACTAGATCCTAAGCCTCGCTAGGAAACCAACACCACCGGCGGAGAACCAAACCCCGCCCCCGCCGCTGCCTCTGTACACTTCCTTGTTGTCCGGAGAACCAAACCACGACCTCTTATTCTGTCGCTGACTTCGTACACTTCCAGGGCTAGAAACGGAGTCATCAATTGAACACTTCCTTGTGGCCCATCGCTGATTCCGCCGTAGGTAGCGACAGGGCTTTTATTGAAGACCAAATCAGGAGTGTAGCATCGAATCTGTTGTAAGCCAGGTTGGGAGCGGTGTTGGAGCACGGTGGTGTGTTGGCTTAACCGCCGAAAACTTGTCTCCGGCTTGGTCGAGGAACTCCGGCGAGATTTCTACTCGGCAGACCTTAACGGGAGACCACATCATCATATACACCATTATAACATCATAACAATATCATATACAACATAAAATTTGACATCATGACATCATCATTAATATTAAACACCATTACCACATATCATAGCCTCATTTCAAAACTTATCAACATTAAAAACCCTAGGTCGAAGAACACAGCAAAATAACAATCACACACAACACCAAAGGTCATCGAATCATCAATCCGGACTAAAAATAACAAAATAAACAAAATATCATTAAAACCCTATATTCTACAGTATGTGCGGATATGACCCTACATTTTTTACTAATGTGCTGATATAACCCCATAAATTTTAGAAATGTGCTAATTTAACCCTACCAGTTTTCATAATGTGCTGATGTAACCCTACCTAATCCGGCGGCGGTCCAGTGGCTGTCCGACAGCCTACGAGGGTAAAATTGCCCTCATAATTTCAGAGTTAGGCCAAAGAGTATTTTGGTCAATTAACATAGAGTCAATGTCAAAAATCTAAGGTCAATGCCGGAAATGGGGTATGAGGGTTTTATTGGCACTTTTATTAACTAGATAGCGTTATATTTGCACTGAAAATTATCATAGGGTTATATCGGTACTTACTCAAGTAGATAAATATGGGCACTTATCCGAAAAACGAAGAAGAAAGAATTGGCATGGAGAGAATGAATGAATTTTTTATTTTTTTTTTGAAACAGAAATGAATGAAGTTACGGCATCAAAATCAGTTTCCTAACTCCACGCCACTAGCCATATACTTTTTAAAATCCAAACTATAATTCCCAACAAACTCAAACAATTCATTCCCCCCTATCCTCGGACTCTTCCCCATTTACTCAGTCTTCTACTTAGTTGCACTCGTGCAGTTGGAACCTTTATTGCATTTGGTTCAAATAGTATCCATTTCGTTTCCACCACGTGACATTTCCTTCTACAACCTTCTCCTCCTCAACATTTCGAATTTCAAAAGCCTTTAAATGATGACGATGAAGGGCGGCACAAGCCCGGCGTGTTCCGCGTGCAAGTACCAGCGGCGGCGGTGCTCGCCGGACTGCATGCTCGCGCCGTACTTCCCCGCCAGCCAGTCCAAGGCGTTTCAGAACGCGCACCGGCTTTTCGGAGTGTCGAATATAATGAAGATTCTGAAGCAACTGAACAGTGTGGAGCAGAAGGAGGAAGCTATGTTGTCTATCAAATACGAATCGGATGCGCGGGAGAGGGACCCGGTCCATGGCTGCACCGGCATCATCATCGACCTCCGGAAGCAAATCCGGCAGGCCTCTCACGAGCTCTACTGTGTTTATTCACAGATTGCTTTCTATAGGGAGCAGTATATGAGCAATAACCAGCAGATGCCGGTAGGCATCCATAACAGTAGTGATCTGAATCCTTTCGCAATGGATTGCCCTGTGGGATATGAGACTTACGAAAATAGAAATGATGTGGCTGTTGCTGAATCTAATGATGCTTTGACATTCGCCAAACATTTGCCGGGTTTGGATCCTGAATCCGCTGATAATCAACATTTGCCGGGTTTGGACTCTTGCTATCCGGCTTATTATGATCCGATGAGAGGCCATAATCCGGTTCCGGTTGCTGCTGATGCACTTCAACATGAAGCATTTGACAACCCTGAAATGATACCTCTTCAGGAATTTGAAAATATGGAGTTGAATGCAATGGTGGATGACAAACAATCACTTGTCGAAACTAAGGAAGCATCGGAATCTAGGTACATTTTTTACTTAAATTTCAATTCACACAGAAATTCTGCTTAATTTACGTAATACTCCCTCTGTCCAGGCTATTTTTGCAAGGAGAATAAAATGAACCAGTACATGGAAAAGAAAGCTTATAATAATGGATCCTTAAAAAAATTCCTATTTCTCTCGCTGCAAATAGCTGGACGGAGGGAGTATATTACATGTTCTCAAAACTGAAACTTTTCTATCTCCAGCTCGAGATCAAAGCTACCGGATTTTCCAGAGTTAGTGGAGAGGGTATCCGAAAATGAGCTAAAGAACGCTGCAGCTTGCTTAAGCCTAACCAGCGTCGATAAGGGGGGAGTGGAAATTTTCTGAGTTCTCTCCTATTCCTATGAGTTTTTGAGAGCTTCTCTAGTTTTTTCAATGGTGATAGAATAGATAAGGTTAGGGAAAGATGTATCAACCTTAACTATTCTATTGAATAGTTTTAGTACATTTCTATAGCATTGTAGACATACTGATGAAATAACCAAAAAAAGCATGGTGAATAATTGATTTTGTCAAAGAATGTTGTACCTTTGTCACTTCCCTCGGATAGCCCAACTGCAGAATCCTGCATTAAAGACTCTAATACACATAAAAACGGATGAATAACCAGATTGAGGAAATATATACTGCGGTTGCAATGTTAGGAGGGAGGAGATCTCTGCTTTTTTCAGAAGTGCGCAAAATCCATATTGATATCAGACTAATAAGATAAAGGACCAAAATATGAGATTAGGACTTCAGAATTCCTCTCTCACTTAACTGATTCATAATTCGTGCGGCGTCATTCAATCTGTTTGCTCTCTCATATATACCAGAAACAACAAGATGCAACGCTTTCTTGCTGATATTAGGATTAGAGTCCAGTTGTTGGAACAAGGATTCCACCCTTTCAAAATGCCTTCTTCCACCATATAGACTCAGCATCTGGAAGTGGACTTCATCAGAGAAAGAACACCCTTCTTCCTGCATTTCCCTGTATAGGGAATCTGCCTTGTCAAACTCCTGCAGCTTGCCATAGGCATTCAGGACGAGAGAGATGACATTAGAACCAGGAAAAAATCCTGATGATCTCATCTTCTCAAAAACCTCGAGAATATTTGTATATTTTCTGTTTCTAGAAAACAAATCTATCATGCATTCAAAGACTGATATATCTTTTATTTCTCCTGCATCAAAGGCTTGTCGGAAAACCCATGTTGCCTCTTCTATTCGACCAGCGCGAGCTAGGATAGTGATGGCCGTTCCCCTAGGAATATTATCAGGGAGCTTAAGCTCATGTAGCAGCCGTTTGGCATGAGCCACCAAGCCAGCCCGTTCATATGCAACAATCATGGTTTGGTAAAGAATCTGATCAATTTGAACCCCAGAACTCCGTAGTTTCTGAAACAGCATAGCAGCCCGATCCAATTTCCCCGCCTTGCTCCATATGGAGATTATTGTGGAATAAGTAATGGCATTAGGCTCAATCCCTCTGTCCTTCATATCTTTAATAAGATTATTTGCCTTTTCGTGCTCCATAGTCTTCCCGTAAATCTTAATCATGGTGTTGTAAGTGACAACATTCTGCTCAATATCCTTCCTCTGCATCAGCCTAAACAAATGTATGGCCTCCCCGAAAAGCTCAGCCTCTCCATAAACCTTCAAGAGTGTATTATAACTAACAACATTCTGCTCAACTCCCATCTTCCTCATACTCCAGAACAGCCTGTCCGCTTCCTTGGCCATATCAAGCTGCCCATACACATCAATCATAATGTTGCAAGTCGTAAGGTCAATCGGGCACTTCACCTCATTCATCTCGGAAAAAACCGACAGTGCTTCAAAGAACTTATGGTTTTCAACATATATGTTCAAAAGCGTAGAATAACTAACAGTGTCCGGTACAACCCCCACCGCCCTCATCTCCTTAATCAACATCCTCGCTTCCTGGAACAGCTTAGCTTTTCCAAACACGTTGATCATCGAATTATACGCTACAAGATCAGGCATTATCCCCAACCGCTTCAGCCTCGAGAAAAGAGAAATCGCCTTGGAATAATCACGCAGTTTTCGAGCTAGCTCAATCAAGTTGCTATACAAAACTAAATCACCAGAAACTCGATCATTCTCCATCTTCTGAAGCCAGGACAAAGCATCGTCAAACAGACCCTCCTTCCCAAACTGCGTTATCAAAGTAGAATAAGTATACCTATCCGGCGAAATCCCCCTCTGGCGCATTTCGTCGAACAGTCCACGTGCCAACTCCCACTGCTTCGCGCGGAGCACATTACGCAGCACAACATTGTACGCAAACACCGACGGCGCGTACCGCGCCTCCTCATTGATCCAATCAAGCAGCGCGAGTGAGCGCTGCCAATCGGGCTCGCGTGAGAGCAAACTCACCATGTAGCGTATCGACAGGGCGCGGTCCTTGTAGGGCGACATGAGCGCGTACAGCTCATGCTCGTCGGCGGTCTGGGCGATGGAGGACAGGAGGTCGTCCATGTTGACGCTCCGGTCGAGTTGCTCGGCGGCGGCGGCGCTGTGGGGCCGCCGGCGGTAGACCTGGTGGGGGTGGTTTTTGGTCCAGACATCTTTGGAGGGGGTGGAATGGGTGGCGGAGAGTACGAGGAGTTTGAAGTGGTGGGTCCCGTGATATTTAGAGGGCGGCGGACCGGGGAGGTGGAAGTTGAACCGGGAAGATGGAAGGCGGTGCATGGAAATAGCAGCACATGACGAGCTCATTCGGCAATTCTCTGAGGCGGGAGATTAGCTCCTCCAGTCCTCCTCCGCCTTTGGTTTTCTGCTTTTCTTTTTTCCAATTTATCCTTTATCGCTTTTTTTAAAAAAAAAATTATGAAAAGTCTTATAAATCCCTCACTTTTTAGAAAATATATTCTTTTAAAATTCTCCATAAATGACCTTCATTCCTCGTACGAATTGTACGATCAAATTGGTTTTATCATGAGTGATTAATGGACTATTGCACCGCGACTTACGTAGTCTATTCAAAGACTACTTTCCATAAGTAATGGGAAGATCAATATTTAAAATATAAATTATAAGAAATGAAGATAAAATTTTGGCAAAGTCTTGGGAAAGACGGTCTTTCCATAGGCTTATGGAAAGACGGGGTTTAATTAGAATAATAAAAGGTAAAAGGTCTTAGTTGCAATATTAAAGTTTTAGTATAAAATATGTAGTAGTTATAAAATTTATAACCCGGTTCATGCAACCCAAAAATTTTATCTTAATTTCTTCTAATTTACACTTTAAACCTTTGTCTTTCCATAACTTATGGAAAGACCGTCTTTCAAGAGACATACTCTAAAATTTTTAGGTTGCATGAATTGAGTTATAAATTTTATAACTATTGCATGTTGCATACTCCCTCTGTTCTATTAATAGTGGCACCATAGGTTTAGCTGCTTGGATTTAGGTGAATGAAATAAGTGGATGAAATTGAAGGTAGAAAGTAAAAAGTAGAATGAGTGGATGAAATTGAAGGAATCTTGCCAAAAATGGAAAGTGTACAAATATAAAAGAAACAACCCAAAAAGGAAAGTGTGTCACTAATAAAGAAATGGAGGGAGTACTAAATTTTTAATATTGCAACTAAGACATTTTACGTTTCATTATTCTAATTAAACTTCATCTTTCCATAAGCCTATGGAAAGACCGTCTTTTCCAAGATTTTGTCTTGCACGAAAGCAAATACAATAAATATGATGAGAGAATTCTAATAAAATGAGTAAGGTCAATAAAAAAGATCGAAAAAAATAAAATAAAATGAGTAAGATGCTCTTATATATTTTAACTATGTTTAACTTTAACAAAGTTTAGTTCAATGAAAAATCATATTAAAATAACAGTATCTAAACAATATAACGAATAGAATGATTTGATATTTATTTTTATTTATTGCACTTATACTTTTATAATTTTAAAAATATTTTAAAATGTACTTTAAATTATAAATAAATGTAATCTAACAAGTTATAAAGATAATACTTTTTTATAATTGGTCTATTTGTTAGACGATCTCTCAACAAAAATTTCTCAACCTCACTAATTTATGTCTATCTATAATTATTGCGTATATCATTGTGCATGCAGTAGTTTCTTCTATACTTCCTTCAAAATCACATAAACATAAATTATAATAAAAAAATGAATTGTAATACACATGAGTTATGGTTATAAGATGGAAGGGATAACCCGAACTACTTTACGTAAGGTGGAAGGGTATTTTGGTCATTTTGATTGATCAATGTCAAAATTTTATCTCTAGAGTTATATTTGCACTTATGTAAAATAATTAGGGTTATACTTTTTTCTTTCTAAACTAAACTTTATTTACTAATTCCATTCACCATAATTTTTCTAATATTTTTTAATGAAAGAAGTAATTTGCTCATCAATATCAAATTAGTTGTTTTGTATTTATCAATTAAAAAAATGATTACATCTGAACATAAAATCTTATATACGTCAACTAATTGATAGATGTTATTTTATAATAATATTATTGATGTAACAATTACATCAACAATTAACAGATGTCAAATCTCATTAACTGGAACAAGCCTCCCATGATTTTAAAAATATTTTAAAATACACTTTAAAATATTTAAAATTATAATCTAATCTTAAAAACTATAAAAATAAGGCTTGACATGATTGATCTAACTGTTAGGCGGTCTTACATTAATAAACACTCTCGTATCCAAAACATAAAATGGATACATAATAACGATGTTTAAACTCATCAAATAATCATCTTTTGCTATCGTCTCCTATTAGATTGTCTAACGGTCACATCAATTGTAACAAACCTCGCTTTTATAACTTTTAAAATCATATTGCAATAATTATATTCTAAAGTAATTTCTAAATTATGAGAATGTCGTTGAAATAAATAAAAATAAATATCATATTATTCTATTGATTATATTAATCATAAAATGACATTATCTAATGGTTAGATGGTGTAAAACAAGACATTTGTTGTCGTCATTTGGTCCAAATTGAAGGATAAATAAGTGGTGATTAGTTCCAAAAAGTACTGTTTTTGTAAAAACTGTAGTTTTTGGAACCAAAACTCGTTGGATATTCTAATATTGCCATATTTCTTACTCGCATTGTTTTGCTATGTTTGACATCATAGGTTTAAGTGTTGTTATTTTTGCAAGTTGAAATATGCGGAGAGAATGAGTGGCTGGGAATAATTCACATTTTACCATAGAAGAAACTATGTCTACTTTTTTATATTAAAAAACATGTCAAAATGAAAAGTATGTCGAGACTAAAAAAATAGAAGAAATATTTGAAATGCTTTTTTGTCGGTGATAATATATCGCTTTTGAAAAATAAAATTAATTTTATCCATTCACCTTATCTTTTCCATTCTCAATTCAATTTCCTCCTTCCATTTAATTACTCTTAATTGATGTGTATAATGATAACTAGATAGTGTTGAAAAAATGGAAGAAGTATAATTTATGGAGTACCAAACTCATCAATCACGCACATAAATCAAATATCTTTTGGTTGGTGAGTTGGTGATCCATGAAAGCTGAAACCAACTCCCCTTCAATTATTCACATTTGTTAGGTCTATTAATTGTGACCATTAAGCATCATAAATCCAGTACTAGTAAATTATTACTTTTTCACAGAGATAAAGAAATACAACTCGAATTCGTCCATTCAG
Source organism: Rubia yunnanensis (assembly GCA_037428765.1). Classification (NCBI taxonomy): domain Eukaryota; kingdom Viridiplantae; phylum Streptophyta; class Magnoliopsida; order Gentianales; family Rubiaceae; genus Rubia; species Rubia yunnanensis. The sequence goes on from CM075069.1 coordinate 7,882,811, forward strand.
AGTACAGCAACTTGATGCATTAGTTATATTTTTGCCCATCCATTTATCTTTATTCCTCAGAATTTCTTACCAAGTGGTTGAATGAGTCCGTCTCTTGAAAGACGGTCTTTCCATAAGTTATGGAAAGACCAAGGTTTAAAGTGTAAATTCGAAGAAATTAAGATAAAATTTTTGGGTTGCATGAACCGGGTTATAAATTTTATAACTACTACATGTTTCATACTAAAACTTTAATATTGCAACTAAGACCTTTTACCTTTTATTATTCTAATCAAACCCCGTCTTTCCATAAGCTTATGGAAAGACCGTCTTTCCCAAGACTTTGCCTAGGTTGAATAGCCAACTTTCTACTCTTTGCTCTCTTAATATCGGGAATACTTTTATTTATTATAAAGTATTATTTTAGATCGTTTAATTGGATTAAATTATTTTATAATTAAATAATTTATTTGTTTTCATTGTAACGATATTTTTATAGTTTTATAAAAAATATGAAATATAACTCAATTATAGTAGGCAAAATCTTGGGAAAGACCGTTTTTTCATAGGCTTATGAAAAGATGAGGTTTTCTTGGAATAATAAAAAGGTGAATGTCTTTGTTGCAATATTAAAATTTTAATGTACAACGTGAACGTGTAGTAGTTATAAAGTTTATAACCCGGTTCATGCAACCCATAATTTTTATCTTCATTTCTTTTAATTCGCAATTTAAACCTTAGTCTTTCCATGGCTTATGGAAAGACAGTTTTTCAAGTGACGAACTCATATAATTATTAAAGAATAATGATTAAGGAATGATATATAATTATTAAAGAATAATGATTAAGGAATGATCGTAGGAGGACAAAATCTTGGGAAAGACTTTCTTTTCATATGTATATAGAAAGATGGGTTTAAATGTAATAATAAAGGCAAATTCTTGGGAAAGACGGTCTTTTCATAAGCTTATGGAAAGACGGGGTTTGATTGGAATAATAAAAGGTAAAAGGTCTTAGTTGCAATATTAAAGTTTTAGTATGAAACATGTAGTAGTTATAAAATTTATAACCCGGTTCATGCAACCCAAAAATTTTATCTTAATTTCTTCTAAATTACACTTTAAACCTTGGTCTTTCCATAACTTATGGAAAGACCGTCTTTCAAGAGACGGACTCAATAATAAAAGGGTAAAAAGTTTCAGTTACAATATTAAAATTTATTATGCAACGTGTAATAGTTATAAAGTTTATGACCCAATTAATGTAACCTGAAAAGTTCATCTTCATTTCTTTGAATTTACCGTTTAAACCTTGATCTTTTCATCCGTTTTTCAAGAAACGGACTATAAAAGATAACTACTAATTTATTATCCATAATTTAATGGATTAACTACTGTGGTAATTTTTGTATTACTAGGAATGCGATGGGTAAAGTACACCAGAATATCATATAATTTACGGTAAAGTTTATGGAAAGAAAATTTACAAGGTAAAGGTAAAGAAAATATATTTTGAGATCCCAAAAAATTTAAATATGTGTTTGAGAGCTGACTGTGCCAGATAGGAGTCTGCCCTGAATTGGCACATGTAAGAGTGTGTTTGGTAGGGTTTATAAGTGTTTTGCTTATAATTTAAATGTTTTTTTACTGTTTGATAAATTGCTAAAAAGTACTTATTTAAGAACCATGATTTTTATTTGGTGTTAAAAAGGGCTTATTTAAGAAGTACAATTTTTTTTTTTTGTTTTGATAAAAGTATAATCTAATCTCCATTACTTTTGAAATAAGCCAAAATAGAGCAGATTTACTTACAAGAACAACTCTATCAAACACACCTTATTCTTAACCTTATTCATGCTAAGATTACACCAATCTTATCTACTCATTTACTCTCTCTTTTTCATTCTTATGGTAAGATTACACCAATCTTATTTACTCATTTACTCTCTCTTTTCCCAGAAGCTAAATATCATCCACGGAGTACTTATTTCATTTAGCATAAATTCAAGTACTCCCTCCGTCCCAGCCAAATCTGCACACTTACTATTTGGAGGTCAAAGTTGTTAAAATTTGACCACATATTTGAGTAGATATATGAAAAATAATATTATCGTATGAGATATTGTTAGATTCGTCATAACATGTAGTTTCTAAATATCAATTTTATATGTGTCGTTCTTGTCCGTAGTTACATATATTTACAGTCAAACATGTTTTTTGGAGACCGTGAAAAAGATTCTGTGCAAATTCCCCTGGGACGGAGGGAGTATAAAAATAAGTGCGCTAGTATTTAAAGAATGAACATGGACGTGGAACATGCTGAACAGGACCCCTAAATTTTTGGACCTCCAAGTAAATCCGCTTTGCTATTAACTAAAATAATAATACACTTCTAGTTATTTCGTCATACTTTCGTTTCAGCTATCTCTAATTATCATTCACTCTATAACAGATATTATTTCTTTTCTGTCTGTCAATTAGGAGTATTTAATTCATTTTGACTACCCTAAGTCTAAAAAATTATCCAAAAATACTGGTTTTATTTCTCTATTATGTATAATCAATACTATTAACATGCAAAATATTATAATGTGTTACTAATTTTAATTCTTTACTATATATAATCAATCACCACAATCTCAAGCACCCTATAATAGATATTTTTTATTTTATACCTGTCAATCGGGGGTAGTTGAGTCATTTTGACTACCCTAAACCCAAAAAATTATCAAAAAATAACATATATACCAATATTATAATATTTTATTGATTTTAATTCTTTACTATGTATAATCAATCGTAACTTATTTACATGCAAATATTATAACTTGTTACTAATTTTAATGATTTACTATATATAATCAATCATAACTTGTTATAATATATAACTTCTAAATATATATTTAAACCATAAATATCTCATTATAATATATATATATATATATATATTATTAAGAAAATCAAAGAAATACATAATGCGAAATAACAAAATGTTCATATTTGTTATACAATGATATAGTACTTTGCTAGAAATATGTATACATATTTATTTACATACGACAAAGTTTTATTTTAGACTGACTAACTGTTGAATGAGGACATTTTATAATTAGTGAGACTTATAAGGTCATTTGATATTTATTTTTTATTCATTGCAATGAGATATATATATTGGTATAATGGGACGGTTGCTCTTTTATAGAGTAAAATTCTTTCATATTTTATATATTTATCGCTTGCTATATGGGTCTCGCACTTGAAAAATATATGTCATATAGCTGATTAATTGACTATAAAATGAAATAGTTTATTCATTCAATTATGTCATTCCTTGAATGAAAAGCAGCTGATTGTTAATTAATGTGCGCTCCTGTGGGAGTCGAAACCCACTGCATAAGTGCAGTGCGTTGTGAGATGAACTAAGTAGCAGTAAATCCCACCTTGAGGCATTTTCGGGGACTAGCCGCCTTCTTTTTACTTTACTTCCAAATCTACTTTATTTCTTTTACCCTTTTTCGCCACTCTTCTGTTTAAGAACTGCGTCCTAACCCTTATTTGATTTGATATATATATATGATAACCTTTTAAAATGAATGTCAATATATAAATATTTGCTTTTTAAATAATTTGAATGAAATATTATAAATTAATCAATTTTTATTGTATTCAATATTTAACATTTTTCAACTAAATTAATTATTTCACTTCAAAACTCATATAATTTTTCTTAAATGACTTAACTTTAAAATTTTAAATAAAAATTAATTTTAATATTTTAATTCATGAAATCACGCAACGCGCAATGGTACTCTACTGATTTTTAATAATTAATTTTTAATTGATACTTCAAAAATATTAATTATGAAGATAAAATCTTTGACTGTGTATTAAATAATGTTAGAATTGTGATTTTATTAAAGTAAAAAATCAACATATGATTTCATTGAGATGTTTTGTGTAATTAGAATTAAATAGTTGCACTTATTTTATATCTACTTTTTATTTTAAAATTATGTGATAAATTCAATGTGTTGAATTCGGTGTGTTGTTTACTTGAAAATTTCAAAAATAGATCGGCACATTTAAAAAAAAACCTAAAATAAGCCTTTTTAAATTGTAGAGACGGTTATAAGAATTGAAGGAGTAAATTATATGATGGTTGACCTGATTAATGATATTTACCGTTATCACATGTTATATACTTCCCCTATTTAATTTCAATCTGCAATTCAACTACCGTCTCATCCTATTTTGTACGGAATTTTTTTTTATCATACTAAATTTTGACCACATATTTGAATAAGTATATGAACAATAATCTGACCACATATTTGAATATGCATATGAACAATAATTTGACCGTATAAGATATTGTTAGATTCGTCATAACATGTGGTTTTTTAATATCAAATTTTGTGTGTTATTATTATCCGTAGCTACACATATTGATAGTCAAACATATTTATTGGACATGTAAAAATATTTTGTGCATAATAGGTTGGGACAGGGGAAGTATTCATTTAATCAAAACTTCTTAACTTTGATTATAAAATTGAATTAATATATAAGTATCAATATGAATGAACGATACCTTATTACATTTGTTATAATATATATTTTTAAAATATTAAATTTTTATAATTCATAATTATCTTTTATAATTTTAACTCAACTGTTAAAAGTTAAAATATGCAGATTGAAATAGGAAAAAGAAGTACTGTGTATTAACATCATCTAAAATTGTAGTATTGTGTTATATTATATTACACGTGTATAACATTATGTTACATGTACATAGTCAATGTAAATATATCATAATTTGCTTCTGACCCGTCATTAGTAATAGTATCATAATTTGTCACATACACCCACACAATCGCCTAAGTGGTTGGACCTCTGACTTATGCTCTTGCCATCGTGAGTTCAACTTGCGGCAATGGCAGTGTGGGAATTTCTCCAGTGGGAAGGTCCCTTGTGCGCACCAAGTACAATCGAGGATCAGGGGTTCAGCTACGAAAGTACTGTAATTTACCTCTCTGATTATGATCGTGGTGTCGGTGCGGTCAGTCGAGGGTCAAAAGTTCAACTACGAAAATGCTGTAATTTACCTCTCCAATTATAATCGTGGTGTCGGTACAACCGGAACAACTGAGGGTCAGCTGTTTGATCGCCGTTTACCATCATAATTTATCACATTCCGGAACCTATTTATTAAATATTCAATACACCATAATCGTGGTGTCGGTACAACTGGAACAACTGAGGGTCAGCTGTTTGATCGCCGTTTCCCATCATAATTTATCACATTCCGGGACCTATTTATTAAATATTCAATACACCATATTCAGTTACAGTTGCTCAGTTGAATATGAGTATAATTGCTTAACTCTACCGTGCTTAGTGAATATGTAACTATTATTAACTTTACGACCGTACGTTGAATTTACAATGCATTAAAAAAATGTAAATACCATCAATAGATACTTAGTATTAATTTATATTATATTAGTTATTATAAGTAAGGTGCTATTCAATTATATTAAAAATAGTACTTAATTATTATTTTCTGGGAGTATAACAGTTTTTATCATTGAAATAGAGTATAGGAGTATGTATTCCATCTATTTTACTATGTTGGACATGTTGGACACATTATAGTAAAAAGAATTTACAAGTTAAAATAAGTGGGAGAGAGTAAAAAAATAGTTATACAATAATTCACTGCATAAAATGAAGGGAAGGTTTTGGAAAACATTGTCTTTCGATAGACATACGGAAAAATGTAATTGAATTAGAATTATAGAAATGTGTAATATTTTAAATTGTATCGTTATATACTCCTTAAAAGTTTGAAATGAGTTTTTTCACGATTGGTCAAACTGTTAGTCAGTGTAATATGAGACTTTGGCTCCGTTTGGTATGGGCGTTTTTATTGGTGTTTTGATTGACTATTGGTTGTTGGTGTTTTCACTCGGTCAAACCGCCAATGAATACAAAAAAAACATTTGGTTTCTTGGCTTTTAGTATTAATAGCGTCATTGCTTAGCACACGGCATCGTTTTATGTGTTTTGAGATTTAAATACGACACCGTATTATATGTTTTGGGATTTAAATATGATATCTCTTTATCGTTTTATGTGTTTTGGAATTTAAATACGACACCGTGTTATATATTTTGGGATTTAAATACGATATCGTTTTATTATTTTATGTGTTTTGGAATTTAAATTTAACATTTTTATCGACAATTTTGGGATTTAAATTTTTTCACGGTTACATTTTGATGTAATTCGATTTTATTTTTCATCTCTTATTTCAATATTTATGTTTTACTCAATCTAATTGTCAATAGGAGAACATTGATTTGATGAGTGTAAATTGATAATTTTTAAAATTTTACCTCATTAGATTTATGTGATTTACGAATACTAATATACATTTTTTGGTACGAACTAATACTAATATACATTAATAATTATATTATAAATAATTATACTATAAAATTATTATTTTTAAATCTGTATAAATATTTAGATTTTAAATATAATTAAAATTTCTTATATTTAATGAAAATAAGTCAACTAATATAGTTTATATTTATTCTCTTATACTAATGCTCATAATGAATAATGATAAAAAAATTAAAAAATAGTAAATATATTATTTTCAATATTAGAGAATAGTTATACAATAAAAAATAAATTATATTAATATTAATAAAATAGGTAAAATAAGTTTATAAATAACGAATGGTCGTCATATCCTTAAATGTCACTCTGCATTAAATAGTTACATTTGTCAAATACTCTTGTAAACAGCTAATGGTCAAATAACTAACATAAACAGCTGGTCAAACCAGTTACATGAAACAGCAAACAACCAACCGACAAACAACTTATTGCCAAACAAGGCCTTTGTCCATAAAAAGTAATAATTCGGCATTATCAAAAATTAAATGAAAGCTTCGTTTAGATTAAATAGAAAAATTTTTGCACCTCCATCATTTTCACGAATTTTAACATAATTTGACTTTTGGAGTCAAACTGATCCAATTTCGACCATTTTATTTGTTATTATTTGTACAAAACTATTATTATGTACTATATCATTGAATTTGTTATAATATATGTTTTTAAATTATTATTTAAAAATATTCACATAAACAAAGAGGCAAATTCTTGGGAAAGACGGTCTTTCCATAGGCTTATGGAAAGACGTGGTTTGATTAGAATAAAAAAAGGTAAAAGGTCTTAGTTGCAATATTAAAGTTTTAATATGAAACATGTAGTAGTTATAAAATTTATAACCCAGTTCATGCAACCCAAAAATTTTATCTTAATTTCTTCTAATTTACACTTTAAACCTTGGTCTTTCCATAACTTATGGAAAGACCGTCTTTCAAGAAACGGACTCAAATAAATATATGAATAATTAAATATTAATGCAGTTGATTAAAAAAATAAAAATATTTATAAACTTGGGACGGAGGAGGGAGTAAAATTATACATATAAAAACAATGTAAATTGTAAGACAAAATCTGTAGCATGGGAATATTAAGTAATTTAAGTTACTGTCAAATGAAAAAGACAAAGTCTTGGGAAAGACGGTGTTTCCATAAGCTTATGGAAAGACGGGGTTTAATTAGAATAATAAAAGGTAAAAGTTCTTAATTGCAACATTAAAATTTTAGTATACAATATGTAGCAGTTATAAAATTTATAATTCGATTCATGCAACTCGAAAATTTTATCTTAATTTCTTTTAATTTACACTATAAACCTTGATCTTTCCATGAAAGACCGTTTTTCAAGAGACGCACTCGAAAAATACAAAATTCTTAGAAAAAAAAGCACAAAACAGCGAAAGTGATATTACGCAAAGACGACACGGGCGTAGTTGGCTGTTCGTCCCACATTAAAAATCGGATTCACTTATTTCAAAAAAAAAAAAAATCGGATTCACTAAATACAACTACTATCAATTACTGATATCCTTCACTTAATTCAAATCTAATCTTATAATGCACTTATAAAAATAGTACCAATTACTGATATTCTTTACTTTATCCAAATCTAATCTTACAAACACCACTTTCGTAAACACGAGCTGTCCAATATGCTCAAAGCAAAATTGTGACGGGGGTCTCGTCATTGGGAGATCCCGTCGGCGGTGTTCTCCGGCGATAAATCAACATATTTTCCGATCACAGAATTAAAAAATCCCATTAAAAACACGAACCCATCTTCCCCAATCTACACTCCACCGACAATGCTTCACCTCCAATCCAAACTCCACTGAACTCCAACAATTTAGCTCCCATTGTACAAATCTCGGGGGCCCCCATCAAAGAAACCATGAAAAAGCTTCGGAACTACTACGCGAAACTCCGGCACCAGCAAACAGTGGAACGGAAATACATCTTTCCGCTGGCGATTGGCTCCATTGTTTCCCTCTTTCTCCTCTTCCTGACAACGTTAACCTCTCCGGATGGGACCCCACTTGTCCCCATCTACCGCTACTACACCTCCGCCTACGCCGCCTCCATCTTCGTCGAGTCCAAGCTCCGGCCGTTGCCCGTCTCCTCGCTGCCGCCGCCGCCGCGGTTCGCGTACCTGGTGTCCGGGTCCGCGGGGGACGGGAAGATGCTGCTCCGGACTCTCATGGCGCTGTACCACCCCAACAACCAGTACGTGGTGCACCTCGACGCGGAGTCGTCGCCGGAGGAGCGCCGGGATTTGCAGAGGTTCGTTAGGGATCACCACATCTTCGCGAAGTTTAAGAATGTGAGGATGATAACGAAGGCCAATCTGATCACCTACCGCGGGCCCACCATGGTGGCGAACACCCTCCACGCCGCCTCGATTTTGTTGAGGGAAGGCGGCGAGTGGGATTGGTTCATTAATCTCAGCGCCTCGGATTATCCCCTTGTTACCCAAGATGGTATTTTTATGTGAAATTATAGCCTTTTCCCTCTTTTGATTGCAGCTGAGTTTCCCAATTTTGGTTCTGCATTTATATGTGAAGTTTGTGTCCTTATGTAGATCTGCTACACGTTTTTTCGTTCTTGCCGCGGGATCTGAATTTCATCGACCACACTAGCAACATTGGCTGGAAAGAGTGAGTAATTTTCTTGATGAATCTTGGCTGTTTTACTTTCCTGTGGATTTGTGAAAATGTTTGTGTGTGTTTAATTGGTGATAATGTGATGTGAATTATGCAGGTTTCAGAGAGCAAAACCAATAATTGTTGATCCTGGGTTGTACATGTCCAAAAAGGCTGATGTTTTCTGGATTACGCAGAGGAGGAGCGTGCCGACAGCATTTAAGCTCTTTACAGGTGTGCCTCCTAAACTGTTAATGGATGGCTTTAGCTCTAAATCCTGATCTGAACATTTGTGATGTGGTGACTTTTAATATTGGGAGATTCCTTTTCTGTTTTTTGATTCTTTCTTAGTGGTTGAGTTTTGTCGTTTGCGATGGATCTAGGTCAAAATCAGTATATAAACAAAAGTGGTTGTGCTGGTGTAGATTATAAGTATTATCTCTATATTTTAGCTGGTGTGGCGCGAATGGTAATATCAGTCCGACATAATTTCTGGGAGATGAATTCTTTGTACTGTTAAAATTACTTGCTTGACAGATCTAGGAACTAGTTAGATACCGTAGTTGGGTATGGAGGGAAAAGGAAACCAGGGAAACGACTAACGAGCATGTGATCTGGTAATGGATATTAGAGTTGAAATATGATTAATCGGGAACTGTTTTCTAAGTTTCATTTTGTTTATGCTGTTCTATGTCCTTTTAGAGTAGATTTTCCATAGATACACTTTATTTCCTGTAGGATTCATTTAATTAATATAATGAGAGAATGGATGACTATATTGGGTTGTAATTGGAATCGGGAAAAAGCATATGGTATAGCATGTTGTTTTAACTCTTCTCCAATTGGTTTTGAGCAGATTTGTAGACTGTGAAAACTGAAATGTGAATGTTCATCTAACAATGATTCATATCATTGTTATTGCTTATTGCTGATTACATGTTGACAAGGCTAATTATACCTGTACATATAACTTTTATATTACCCTTCATCTCTCAGATGATAGTATATATGCCTGAGGCTCATTTGCATTGTATTCCGAGGTTCATTTGCATTATATTCTGAGGTTCGTTTGTTATTGATAACTATTGAACATGTTAATGCCATGGCACATGAAGTAAAAAAAATAAAAATAAATCTAGTAGGAAAAGCTTTGTTGTTATTTGTATTCAGAGTGGATTACACGTGTGCTCTAAGGTTAGGTACTATAGCGTTAGAAAAAACTGTATTTCGTACTTCTATGCTAACATTCTGTATACTGTTACAGGATCAGCCTGGATGGCGCTCTCTCGGCCTTTCATCGACTTCTGCATTTGGGGATGGGACAACTTGCCTCGAACAGTCCTTATGTACTATGCGAACTTCCTTTCATCTCCAGAGGGATACTTCCACACCGTCGTCTGCAACGCCCAGGAATTCCTGAACACCACAGTGAACAGCGATCTCCATTTTATTTCATGGGATAATCCTCCAAAGCAACATCCACATTACCTAACCATTGACGACATGCAGCAGATGGTTGAGAGCAATGCTCCATTTGCAAGAAAATTCCATCACGACGACCCTGTGCTTGACAAGATTGATTCTGAACTGTTGCTCCGTGATGAAGGAAACTTTGTACCCGGTGGATGGTGTGTTGGAAGTGGAGACAATGGCACAGATCCATGCTCTGTTGCTGGCAATACAACCGTACTCAGGCCCACTGAAGGCGCTAAGAGGCTGCAAACTCTCATCAGCCAGCTTTTATCGAGTGAGCATTTCAGACCAAAACAGTGCAAATAACCAAAATTTTGTTGCTTACTGAAGCCATTCAGTTTGCCTTGAACTCGAGCGCCAAAGAGCTTATACAGAATCTCTGGTCAAAACTGACAGGTTTAAGGTTAAAGATTTCACTGTAGCGATTGCCAGTGAATCGAATATTTTGTTAGAGTTGTATATTGACATATGGTGCTGCTGAATCGTCGATGGAGCATCTTGAAAAGGAAAGGGCCGGATTCCGCGATAATGGTGCTTTCTCACCCGTGTAATTGGCTAGGTAATCATTCTTTAGTATAGTTTTTGATGAATGAACCGATAAGCAAGAAATCTGCAGGCTTTTGGCAGGCGATTCTTGTTTTTCTGAGTAATTTAATGATTTCTGCATAGTATGACGAAATGAATCTTTTAATCTTTACTGGGCTACTCGAGCTTTGAGCTAAATGTGTGTTGTAGTGCACATTCTTTGTCAACCAACTCATGTTCAATCATTTGAAGCAGGATCTGTAACTTTAATTTAAACCACCCTTTGCTAGAAGAAGAGCAATGTTTGTGTTGGATATGAATAGAGTAGCAACTATAATATGCTCTTATGCTGCCAGGCAAAGCCCCTATAATTTTGCTAGTAGAAAGAAAGACTTAGCTGTCTCAAGGGTGAAAATCCACAATCAGAAAGACTCATATTTAACTGTTTTACCATAATTTATGATGAGATGAGAGATTCAAAGAAGTATTAGAAATTGCATAAAGCTTACCATGTTATCGTTGAACAATTGTGTTCAAGCAGACCGTCTCACTCAAGTATACGTACCACTACCAAGTCAATAGTGTACCTATTGAAGAAATCAAAGTGACATGGGCTTGTGTTTCGCCGAGCTTATAACTGATTTACTTACTAACTAAGCACTTTTCAATGTTTGGTAAAAATATAAGCTATTTTTTGGGAAAAATTAAAAACTGACCCCTCCCTTTTTTTAAAATAAGTCAGTTTTGTTTATCAGCATAGCTCTATTAAACACACTCCATAAAAGACCAATCACAATTGAAAACCTTGATGCAAGGCCTGGAATCTTGCATTCTGACCATTGAAAACTTCAGTGATCTTACCAAGTTTCAGGAACAAAGATATAATTTGATAAAAATAAATTCAGGAAAAGAGAATGTTTTCTTTGTAAGCATATGTTTATCTGTACGGAGTTCGGGGTATGAAATAGAAAGAACTCGTTCACAATAGAAATTTCCATAATAAACATCTGCAATTCCATTTCCATATCTCAACTGTCTTGCTAACAAAAAGTACCATTACTGAATAAAAATCACTGAAATAGAAGTTTTAGAAATTCCCGTCACTAGGAGAATGGCGCCTTACATACCAAGTTGTAACTTGCAAATACAGGCGCCATCTCTCCTGCGACGGGAGTCTCTATACTCCTTGTTTTCTGAATTCTCTGGTACTAAAACAATCCCTTCTTACATCTATATATACATCTCACCCTCAACCATTCTTAACCCAAATTAAATAAGCATTTAAATCTGGTCTTCATGATCAAGACCCTTTCATTATTATTCAAACTTTTTGGTTCAGACAGAGAATGAACTTTTCAACATGAGTTTTGACTGGCTATGGAGATTATCTAGAAGACCTAACCATGTGAATACTGTCCGTTCATGATAATTTATTTTATTTTTTTTATAACAAGAGATTATAAATAAAGATATGGTTCCATGTGAGGCAGCCTAAATCTGAAGTAGGGGTCTTTATGCAATTTTAACAATATTCTAACTCCATGGACTTATCTCTAATAATTTTACAAGAACCTATCTCTCATTATTTTACAGAGGCATTTTCATCCGATTTCTTCCATCATTTTCCCGCCATAAGAAATTTGCAAAAAATTAAAATTAATTTTTTAAAAATGTTTTAAAATGCAAAAACAATATGATCAGCGAACTAAAATTTGTAAACATCACCAAAAAATAGCAGAACATTAGCGAAAAATCATAAAATATCAACTAAAAATTACAGCAAAAAATATATTAAACAATTAAATAAAATAGCAACAAATATATAAAATTTCAAATAAAAATCAACAATTTTTTTTAAAAAAACGCCGACTACAACTAACAAAAAATCAATTGAAAATCATAAAAACATCAACAAAGCTAAATTATTATTTTTTTAAAAAAAAACTACAAACATCAACCCCTATCATCTAAAACTCACATAGAAAATGAAAAATATCAACATGAGAGGAAAAAAACTAAAAACATCAACAAAAAAACTACAGTATCTCAAGAGTATAAATTATCCACTTTGAAAATAATAAAATATCAACATTTTTTTAATTAAAAATACTACAAATATCAACCTACATCACCCAAAAGATACAAACATCAACTCCTAACACCTGAACCTCATCCGAAAAATGAAAAACATCAACATAAGAAAAAAGACACTACAAACATCAACTCCTATTACCAAACCTCAAACGAAAAATGAAAAACATCAACATGAGAAAAAAAACTACAAATATCAATCCATATCACCCAAAAAAATTGCAAAACATCAAGTCATATCAATTAAACCTCACCCAAATAATAAAAAACATCAAAATAAGAGAGAGAAAAAACTACGAACATCAACAAAAATCTACAGTACCTAATGAATAAAAATTCTTCAGAAAAAAAGACCTGGTGAGATTTGAACCATGGTCCCTAACCTCAAAGCATAGACTAATAACCACTACACCATAGACTCTTACTGAGAGTACACTCAGTGAAATAATATTAAACCTCAACATATACATCAAGAACATAGATTCTTCAAAATAAAATTCATACTAAGACTCGAATCCAAGACCCCACACCTCAACAGCAACAGTACTAACCACTAGACCAAACAAACATTGTTGACATAAATCCCAGTCTAGTAATTATTAAACCTCGGAAATTTTTGAAAAAATAGAACACAATATTAAATCTCACCACTCAGACGCTAAAGCTCAGTCGTCGTTTGCCCGCCGGCACCGCCATCCGCACATGGTTACATGCGTGGTCTTCTTCTTCGCCAAGCGCGTGAATCTTACGTGCCTCAACGGAAACGCAGAACACTTTGCAGTTGCCTAGCCGTAGCTTTGTAGTATAATTGCAAAGGCGTCGGAGCTAGTGCACGGCGGAGACGTCTCTCTTCTCGTCGTTGGCGGAGATAAGGCGTAATTGCAGAGACGTCACCGTCGTCGTCTTGTGAAGAGAAGATAGGATGAAGAAGAAGGTGAATCGCCGTCGTGTCGATTGCTTCTCATCGTTGCCGTAACAGCTCGACCATCACCAAAAAATGAATAAGCAGCGTCGAAAATAGAGCAGTGCCGGGAAAGGATCACCGGCGGACAGAGAAGACCGGTTGAGATGACAGAACTCCTGTGGAAATACGGCAGTTTCCGGCCGTAACCGCCAGCTAGAAGTGATTTCTGGTGGGAGGAAGTTGTTTTCGATTGGGATCTGAAAAAATGAAAATGAAAATGAAAATTCTGGATATTTTGATGATATATATACAGTATTTTGATAATTACACAGTAGGTCCTTGGATTTATCAGCATGTTTTAAAAAAACATCTCAAATGAAACTTCTTATAATTGCACAATAATCCCCCGACTAAAGTTTAGAGACTGTCTAAAAGAAGAGTTTGTGATAAAAAAATGCTCCTGCTCCCTCTGTTTTGTTATTTATGGCAAACTTATTATAAGTGGATGTTTTCTTTTATTTGACACATTTTCCATTTTTTGCAAGATTCCTTCAATTTCATCTACTCATTCTTTTTTTTTACTTTTGACATTTAATTCCATCTACTCATTTTTTTTCCCACTTAAATCCAAGCACCTAAACAGAAAAACGGAGGGAGTAATTCAATTTTTATGTTGTTGATTTACAGTTTTTTTTAAAATAAAATCTTGCTAAATGATAATTATATATGGCAAAGTCTTGGGAAAGACGGTCTTTTCATAAACTTATGGAAAAACGGGGTTTAATTTGAATAATAAAAGATAAAAGGTCTTAGTTGCAACATTAAAAATTTAGTATGCAACATGTAGTAGTTATAAAATTTATAACCCGGTTCATGCAACCCAAAAATTTTATCTTCATTTTTTCTAATTTACACTTTAAACCTTGGTCTTTCCATGACTTATGGAAAGACCGTCGTTCCATGACTTATGAAAATACCGTCTTTCAAGAGACCCACTCATTATATATTCCCTTTTGAATTATCAATAACACACGAAAAGATTCCTATTATCTATTTGTTGCACTAATTTTAATTTGTATGTATAAATGGACAGTAAACATCTCCTCCTATATTTGTTGTCCTTCATTTAAAATAAAAAGTGATATATTTCCTCCATTTAATGTAGAAAATTTCGATGGTTAAATTGCAAATTTAACCAGAACTGAATACAACGCCCTCCCTCTCTTTAATTAATAATCTTATGATATTTCAAAATATTTTGTTGTCTTCAGTAATTCATCTCAATTTTATTCTATTTAATTTTGTTTGTTTCACTTTGATTTAATTAAATTATTTCAATACCATTTATTAGAGTTTAGACCACGTAAAAATATTACGGCTTTACTCGTATTTGTCAGCTTAACTATAAACTGCTATTTTTTAAGCGAAAATGACAATTCATATCTTCACTTTTAAGCATAGTTATATATTTCATTCCTCTTTTTAAATTATACCCCTAAAACGTTTCTAAATTATTACAATATTTATAATTGGTTCCTGGGAACAACATGTCTTAATGAAATTAACAGACCAGTCAACGACTACCCGAATTAAAAAAATATATATAATTTAACAACACTATCATCATTTTCTCTATTTTCTGTAGGGTTGTTCATGGGTCGGGGCGGGTCAACTGTCCTGGCCCAAATTAACCTAAAATTTGGGAACAACGGGTCGGGTTGGGTCACAATTTCAAAGTTTTGGATCGGGTCATATTGGGTCATGGATCGACCAAAATCAATCAAAATAATTTTTAAGTAAAAGTTCAATTTGTTTATTAAGTAAATGAATGATGGATATGTTGAATTAAACTAATTCTTTTAAAAAAAAATATGGGGCAACATTATAAATGGGTTTGGGTCACGACACATTTTGATCCAACCCATCTGACCCACTTGATCCATATGAAATATTGAACCGACCCAACTCAAATAGTTAGATCAAAATGGATCGACTCGAATTGGGTAGGTCAATTTAAACACCCCGAATTTTCTGTATTCAATACTCGTAACGTAACCAAGTCTTTTTATATCTTTCTTAACTCATTTCACTCCTTTTAATCTGTGTTTCTGGATACAATGCTATTTATTACTGGAGCAAAGGAGTCAAAGACAGGTGACGATGATCATTTCAACAGTCAACAATCTTCATAGGTTATAGTCCACGGTCAATAGTCAATACATTAGTTCACACTTCCCAGTTAATACCTACCCTTCCAACTAATACTAGATTTTAAAGTTAATATCGTACCTTTTAATTTAATTATATATAGAGTCCGTCTCTTGAAAGACGGTCTTTCCATAAGTTATGGAAAGACCAAGGTTTAAAGTGTAAATTAGAAGAAATTAAGATAAAATTTTTGGGTTGCATAAATCGTGCTATAAATTTTATAACTACTATATGTTTCATACTAAAACTTTAATATTGCAACTAAGACCTTTTACCTTTTATTATTCTAATCAAACCCCGTCTTTCCTAAGACTTTGCCTTATATATACTCCATCGGTTTTGTTATATTATGACACACTTAATATAAATTGATTTTTTTAATTATTTAGCACTCTTTCCATATTTGACAAGATTTCATCTACTCATTCTACTTTTTACTTTTTACATTCAATTTTATCCATTCATTTTCTTCACTTAAATCCAAACACCTAAACTTATGGTAACACAAATAAAAAAACGGAGGGAGTATTTCAAATTAAATATGCAATAAGACATTCAAATTTTGAAGTACAAGAAATAATTAAGCTAAGCTGGCTTATTTTAATAATTGGATAAAAGTGTTTTTATAACTCTTCCTACATGACATAAGTGTCAATATAATCTTCCAGTATTCGTATGTGCCAATACAACCCCAAATAATTAGTGAAAGTGCCAATATAATCCCATCCGGTAACTTTTAGCTAGAATTTTATGAAATTACATTGTTCCCACTAAGATATATATATATATATATATATATATATATATCAAAAAGGAAATTACGTTATTATCCTTGAGTCATTAGTACCCCAAATATTATCGTTAGACCGTCGTCGGAACGTCACTGGACTGCCATCGAACTGCCACCCAACCGTCGCCGAACCACCGCAGTAATAGGTAGGGTTATATCAGCACATTATGATAACTGGTAGTGTTAAATCAGCACAATCATAAAGCTTATAGGGTTATATCAACACAATCGCAAAAAGTGTAAGGTCATGTCAGCACATACTATAGATATTTTAATGATATTTTATTTATTTTTGTTGTGTTTAGTCTGTATTGATGATTGGATAACCTTTGGTGTTGTGTTTAATCTGTATTGATGATTGGATGACCTTTGGTGTTGTGTCTTGTTATTTTTTTGTGTTTTTCGACCTAGGGTTTTTAATGTTGATGAGTTTTAAATGGTGTCTATGATATGTGATAATGGTATTTAATATGAATGACAGTGTTATGATGTCAAATTTTATAGTGTATACGATATTGTTATAATGTGATAATTGTGTATATGATGATGTGGTTACTCTTTAAGGCCAATCGACTACCACACACTTAACTTTTATACTATGTGCTGATGTACCTCTATAGATTTTAAACATGTATTGTTATAACTCTATAAGTTTTTGGAATGTGCTGCAATAACTCAATAACTTTTCATAATGTGCTGATATAACCCTACTTGTTACGGCAGTGGTCCGACAAACTATAGGGTAAAATTGTCCACCCAATTTAAAATTTTGCCTCCAAGGGTATTCTGGTCAATTTACATAGAGTTAACGCTGAAAATTCAAAGTCAATGCAGGAAGTGGGAATATTGGCACTTTCATTAAATAATTAGGATTGTTTTTGAACTAAAAATTATCCCAATGTTATATTGACTCTTACTCAAATAGGCAGGGTTATATATATCCCTAATTATTATTATTCTGGGTGTGTTTAGTGAAGTTGTGCTTATAATAAGCTACTCCCTCCTCTCAGCTAAATCTGCACACTTTTTGATCAACTTTCTCAATACACATTTAACCATAAATTTGAATTAGTATATAAGCACAAATAAAGTCATATAGTTTCTAAATATAGTTTCTAAATATAAAATTTTGGGCAATATGCAAATATAACACGTTAAGAAAGTGCAAATATAACACTCAATTATTTTTTAGTATAAATATAACCTTATCTATTACACATAAATATAAGACTAAATTATTTTTTTATTCCCCTAAAAGTATCTTTTACCATCTTTTGGTCTACATTAGCAAAACAACCAATAAACGGTACCCAACAAATTTAAAACAATCACCTAAGGTGGTTTTCAAATAAGACTAAATTGCCCTTCTAACCCAAGGTGAAAACATTATTCTGACATTGACGAGCCATTTTCAGCCATTGACCAATTAAAAATGACCAAATTGCCCTTCTAAACTAATACGAAATCAAAAGGACAAAATTATCCTTAGTTTCCATTGATTAGCAATTTCCATCTTGCACTTAAAAGACAAATACCCCCTCCCACCACTCCTCAATTTATACAACCCAAAAATTTAATTTTCAATTTTTCAAATTTACACTTTAGTTTTTCCTGAAAAGACCGTATTTCAAATGATAGACTCAAATTTAATTTGGGATTTAACATAAAAATCAATTTTTTTAATTTTAAAAAATTGCAGAAATTATTTTTAATTTCGAAAATAATTTTTTGAAACTTTTAAAAAATTTGCTGAAATTATTTATGAGCATATGCAGTGGAGGGGGTGAATTTGGCTCAAAGTTAAACGTGCAGGCCTAACAAAATTTCTACTGGGCTCGGTTTCAGCCTGTGTGGGCAAATTTCCCCGGGCTTCGGAACCACCACTGTGGGGAAAGATAGTTCCAAATGGAAACTGAACCCCGACTGCACATGCTAGTTCCGAATGGAAACTGGAAAACCTTTGGAACCCCCACGACAAATGCTCCAAGGGCCATTTCAGTGATTTTAGCTCACCGTGAAGTAGTGCTTCTCAAAGAGTGCGGCCGAATTAGGGTTCATCGAGCAAGAACAGGACGCCCAATGCAACATAAACGTACGTCATCTTTTTGTACAAAATATGGACAAAAAGGCGGTCAATACAGGGTTCTGCTCAGAAACAAGAAGATTTAATCTCATTGATCAAAATCTCTGAAGTCTGACATGTGAAATTATCTTCAGATTCATCATTGCTGAACCCGTATAAAGTACGATCCAAAATCAAATTTAAATCAACATTTACAATTCTTACTACGAATTCAGTGATTTAATCACTGAAAAAGCTCTCATACACTTGATTTATCCAATCATGCTTTAAATCGGAATAGCGTATAAAGCCCTAAGGCATCGCAATCACAGAGCCGCCATTGCCATTCCTAAAAAGCCCTAATTTCGAAATCAATTTTTCAAAAAATAACGATAGAATTCACAGGAAAATAGGGGATCAGAGAGTGCTTGTGTTATCAATCACACAACATATTCAGAAACACGGACCAAATAGGTATTTCACATCACCTCCCCTCCATCTAAAATCAATAAAATCAATTGAAAAAAATTATAAAGATTAAAAGAATCGAAATCATCAGAGACTTAAATACCATGAATCAAGGAATTAACCATTCATATTGTTGCAGTTTTGTCTTCATCACCTGACTTCGATTTCAACAACACTTGAACATAAAAAAAATTTTGTAGGGAAAAAGGAATTTGGTTTAGAAAATTTTGAGATTGAATTGATGAGTGAACAGAGAACGTACCGTCATTTATACAGAGGCAGGTCTGAGGAATGTGAGGCGTCTAAAACCCTAAATACCGCCGCCAGGTTCTACTCTCCCAACCCTAATTAACTTGGGCTGAAGCATTGCATCTGCATTAAGGCCCATCTGGATTAATGGGCTTTGTTATTAAAGAAAATGTTCTGTTTAAATATTTGAAAGTTTTTCGAACAATTTTACTGTTGGAGGGATTTTTTTTATAAATATATAATAAAGAAAAAAAAGCAGTATATTGAAAGACGGTATTTCCATAAATTAGGAAAAATTCAAGGTTTAAACTACAAATTAAAATAAAATTGCCGAGCTGCATCAATCGGTTCATAAACTTATAACTATTTCACGTTGCATAATAAATTTTTAATATTGCAATAAAATTTTTTTACAAAGACTTGAGTGAGACGGTCTCACAAATCTTATAGTGATACGAAGGATTTAAATACAATTTTTTAAATATGGGAGATGACATGAGGTACTTTTTGTAATTTCTAAAACTTTACTGTGTACATTATATCACCATGAGTTATGGTGGGACGGTCTCATATGAGTGTTTCTCAAACTTTTTTACCTTTATATTATTCTAATTAAACTCTATATTTAATAAGCCTATGGAAATATCGTTTTTCCCAAAACTTTGCCTAAAAAAATCATACATAATTAATATTTTGATACTCCATTTGTCCCACCTCTATTTGCACATCAATCATTATCACGTTGTTCAAAAAATATGTTTGATCGTTAGTATATTTTACTGCATTTAATAACAAATAAAAAGTCGATATTTAGAAACTATTTATCATGACGAATTGAACAATATCATTTATGTTAATATTGTTGTTTGTATATCTATTCAAATATGCGGAAAAACTTTGATAGATGATTGTATTAAAAAAGTAAGAGTGCAAACAGAGATGGTTAACATTTGAGAACTTCATGATTTTCAATTTTATACCTTCACCTATTCAACTCTAAATAGACAAACTTTCCTGAAGACAAACTTGGTCCTCCTTGATGAAGAACATCAGCAAGAGCTTGATGTTTGAATCAAAGTTTGGTGGGATTGGAGCTCAGCTTTCCCATTTTTTTGTTTTGTTTTATTTTAAGTTCAAAGCCACCTGTATTGATGCTATTTTTTGTTTTTATTTTCCGTGACCACAGTTTGGGGTCAATATAAGTAGTGGCTGGACCTCCTTTTTTCAATTGTAACAAACTACATATTTGGTATCCTTAAATGACTTATCTTCCAAGAAACTTTTTCTTCATCTAAAATCCAAGATCTAACCATACTTTAATCTTTCCTTTTACCACTAAATTCAGGTTGATTTTCATGGTAACATCACATAATCTTTTTGTGCTGACCTGATTACTGTTTAATTGGTTTTCTTCCTTAAATTCTTGTGGATTTGCTGAGTTTTTATGGCAACTAGTTCTGGTGGCATAGCTTCAAGTTCTTTGGTGCCAAATAAGGCCCAACGCAAAAGAAGCAATGAATAAGTGAACAAGTATGGATAAACGGATCTTTTGTTCTTACATAATTTTGATCATTCAGCCTTAGTGTTTGTTGCAGAATTGCTTGATGAAACAAATTACATCACATGAAGCAGGAGTATGATGATTGCTTTGGATACAAGAGACAAGCTGGGATTTATCAATGTAGATATCAAGGCTCTGGATCTGGATAACCCAACCTTTAATCATCGGAGAAAGATAAACTCCATGCTAATTTCTTGGATGTTAAACTCGATGATGAAAAAGATAGCTAGAGGATTCATGTTTTCAACAAATGCCCTTAGTTTATTGACTGATTTGAAAGAGAAGTTTGGAGAAAGTAATTGTCCTTTGTTGAATCAGCTTAAAATAGATTTGACTAACATCAAGTGGGGAAATAATTCTGTTGCTGCATATTTTACTGAGTTAAAAGGCCTGTGGGATGAATATGCATGTTTTAGGCCTCGAATATTCTTTGATTGTTGTAATTGCGATGTGGTCAAAAAAGTTATAGAGCAAGATGAAGATGACAAGCTGCATTAGTTTGTAATAGGCTTAAAAACCCTGAGTATGCTTTTGTCTGCAACCAAATATTGGTGATGGATCTTCTACCATCAGTATCTAAGGCTTTTTATATGATGAACAAAGTTGAGAAACAAAACCTTGTTTGTGATGAGCACCAGGATGTCCATAGAAACTCAGCTATGGCTGTTAAAAGCTTCATACCAATCAAAGGAAGCTATCAAAGGGATAACTATGAGAGCCCTGCTACTATAGGTTGAGATGGTGCAGGTGAACGAACATTAAAGACACCAAATTTGAAGTGTGACCATTGTGGTGCACTTGGTCATTTGAAGGACACTTGTTTCAAGCTCCATGGCTACCCAAACTGGTGGGAAAGCAGCAGGCTTCTATGAGAAACAAACTCTTGGGCACTCAGGTAGCACACAGGGCTGTAGAGATGCCGGATACTCCCTTGGATATTACTGAGCCAAATCTTCAGGAAATGATGGCAAACTTACAAATGCAGGTGGATAGGTTGATGAAGGCCAAAGCAAAGATTGATCAACCAATGACAGGATCTCAGCCAGTGAGCTTTGCAAACTATCAGGATTTCTCAGGTATTGTTTCAACACAGTCATGTAGCAATGATTTTTCTGTTTGAATGTGACTCATGGACATGTTCACTTCTCCCTAAATACCTTTCTAACCTCATCCAACCTCTTACTACTACTCATGTTTATCAACCAAACTTGTTCCGTTCATAGGACCAGTGGTGATTCATCCCAGCCTAACTCTTCAACATGTTCTGTGCATTCATTATTTCAAATGTAATATGATATTTATTCATAAGCTATCCAAGGTCTCTCTCATTGACACACATTTATTTCAAATGTTTCAATGGCCTTTTCTTGTTGACAAAGAAGTCTTTCAGTCCTAGCTTCATAGATCAAATACTTAGGGATCATTGTATTTCTCTTATTTCTCTAAGGTCATGAGTTTATCTGGCAGGCTCTATTTCAAATTACAAGTTGAACTAGCACTATAGATTAGGCCATCCCTCTAAAGATGTAATGCTAAAGTTGAATGTTAATGTTGACTCTATTTCAAAACAATTTCCATGTTTTACATGTCCATTGGCTAAATAGCATATAATTTCTTTTCCAACCAGTTACATCTTTTGATAATCTCTTTGATCTCATACATGTTGACTTATGGGGACCTTATAAGATAACCAGTCAAAATGGGTTCAAGTACTTCCTCACTATAGTTGAAGACTATAGTAGAAGCACATGGACCTTTCTGATTGAGACAAAAGATCTTACCCCTTCTCTTCTTAAGACTTTCTTTGTCGTGATTAAAAATCAATTTAATCTGGCTGTTAAGGTACTCATATCAGACAATGAGACCAAATTTCTCAACTCTGAGTGTTTTACAATCTTTTCTAATCTTGGCATTATTCATCAAAGATCATGTGCATTTTCTCCAAGTTGTTAGGGTTATTCTTTTTCACTCTCATTTACCCAAAACTTTTTGGGGGGTGTCATTCTTACTGTAACTTATCTCATCAATAGACTTCCCCCTTTAGTTCTTAAATGGAAATCTCCCTATGAATGCCTGTCTAGGAAACTACCTGATTATCAAGTTCTCAGAGTTTTTGGTTATCTGGCCTTTGCAACCAACACTTCTCCCACTAAAGATACGTTCAGTCTCAGAGCTTATCCCAGTGTCTTCCTAGGTTATCCTCTAGGTCAGAAGGCCTATAAACTTTTTGATCTCACAAACAAAAAGGTTATAGTGTATAGAGATGTTCAATTCTTTGAAGATCAGTTTCCTTATAGAGATGCATCTATCTTAACAAATTATGATCAATCCTCACATACTCCAATCCATCTTGATCACACCAGTCCTAGTCATTCCCCTTACCCATGCCAGCCATCACCTGAATCAGTCTTTCATCCACCTCCTAAACCATCAACCCCTGATCAGACATATCCTATTTCCCCCGTTTTAAGTCATCATTCTTCTCACTCACCTGCCTCTGTCCAATCCACACCACTCAAAAATATTAATCCTTCTTCTAGTTCTCCCACTCAACCATTTGTTCTTACCCCCTTGCCTCATAGGATCAGAAAACCACTTATCTGGACTAAGGATTTTATACTTAGTTCAATCACTGATCCAACTTCCATCCCTTATTTTACCCCTATCCATGCCTCACTCCTTGGCACCATTACTGAGATTAGTGAACCATATTAATTTTCACAACCTAATCAAAGTCCGGGTTAAAGTAATACGTGAAGAGATCCAGGCTCTAGAAAGAAATCATACCCGAGATCTTGTTTCATTGCCTCCAGGAAAGAAGGTTGTGGGTTCTAAATAGGTATACAAGGTCAAATGTAACCCCGATGGATCTGTGGCTAGATACAAAGCCAGATTAGTTGCCAAAGTATACAATCAACTTGAGGGGGCTGATTATTTTGAAGTTTTCTCTCCAGTTGCTAAAACAGTGACTATCAGGTTGTTGTTAGCTCTTGCTACTTCCAGGTCCTGTTTCATTCATTAAATTGACATCAACAATGCCTTTTTACATGACAATCTTGATGAAACAGTTTATATGGTTCCTCCACCAGGTTATCCACTTCCCTCACCCGCCTTAGTTTGCAAACTGAAGAAGAGTCTCTATGGCCTTAAACAAGCTCCAAGACAGTGGAACAAAAGGTTTACTGGCCACTTACCCTCTCTTGGTTTCTCACAGTCCCCACATGATTATTGCCTCTTTTACAAAATCAGATCTCACACTTTTATTGCTATCATAGTCTATGTGGATGATGTTATATTATTTGGGGACTCTTTGCATGATATGAATCAGGTTAAGTCTTCTCTTCATGAGGCCTGCACCATTAAGGATTTTCAGGATGCCAGGTTCTTCTTAGGCATTGAGCTCGCAAGATCTTCTGCTGGTGTTTTCCTCAGTCATAACAAATATGTTCTGGACATTATTCGTGACTGTGGTTTAACTCAATCCACACCTGCTGCTAGACCTCTGCTTCTCACTTGGAGAGATGATGACATCTCCTCTCTCCTGTCTGATCCAGGTGTTTACCGGAGGTTAATTGACAGATTTCTACCTCAGTTTCACCAAACGAGACTTGACTTATTATGTGCATCAACTGTCTCAATTTGTTCAGTCTCCTATTGCTCACCAGTTGAAGGTTGGTGTCCTTCACATTGCCAGATACCTCCAGTCCTGTCCCTCTCATGGACTTTTCTACCCTGCTGATCCTCATCCCACCATCACTGCCTATTGTGATGCTGACTAGAGTAAATGCACCAATTCCAGGAGATCTGTCACCGGTTTTGCCATTTTCCTCGGCTTTTCTCTTGTCTCATGGAAATCTCAGAAACAATCCATTAATTCAAAATCCTCTGCTGAATCTGAGTATAGAAGCATGTCCATGACATCTTGTGAACTTAAATGGATCAGCTTCCTTGTTTCAGATCTCCATCTTCCATTACAGTTTCCTTTACCACTGTATTGTGACAACCAAGCTGCTATTTACATATCTGCTAACCCAGTTTTCCAAGAGCGCACTAAACACTTGGAGATTGGCTGCCATTTGGTGCAGGATTACTACTTAGCAGGCTTTCTTTTGCCCACCTAAGTCCCTTCCAGGTTCAGCAGTCTAGAATTTTATTTTCACCAAGCTTCTACCTGTCCCAGCTTTCCTTCTAAACTTGGTCAATTTGAACTTTCTCTTCTTCTCTCCAGTCCAGATCGGGGGGGGGGGGGGGAGGGGGGATATGAAGACAAACTTGGTCCTCATTGATGAAGAACATCAATCAGCACTTGATGTTTTAATCAAAGTTTGGCGGGAATGGAGCTCAGCTTTCCCAGTTTTTTGTTTTGTTTATTTTAAGTTCAAAGCCACGTGTATTGAGGCTATTTTTGGTTTTTCTTTTCTGTGATCACAGTTTGGGGTTAGAATAAGTAGTGGCTGAACCTCCTCTTTTCAATGGTAACAAACTACAAATTTGATACCCTTGAATGACTTATCTTCCAAGAAACTTTTTCTTCCTCTAAAATCTAAGATCTTCCCATACTTTAATCTTTCCCTTTATCACTAATTTCATGTTGATTTTCACATCCAAAAAAACAATTCATACAGAAAATGGAATTCATGATCCCTTATTTTTTACACACTCGTATTGTAATTTATTTGTCTCTGACGTCATACACACTAGTAAGACACGAGAGGTTCACCACCCCATTTCTCCGGGCAAAAAGTGATCAAATACTCATCTGAATCTGAAGGACAATTAACCAACGGCGACGGCGAGTCAAACGCGTAGCTAACATAAGACGGACAAGCCTTCTTAAACATATGAGAGTACACCGACGGCTTGCACTTCGCCGGACTCCCGTACTCATTCCGGCAGCAAAACCGGTCAAGATCAAACGCCAAACACGCACTCTTACACGCCACCACTTGCCCCTGGCTGTTCACGACCTGGAGCTCTTCCGGACAAAACCTCTTCACATCCTTCAGACAACCCCCAATCGTGCACTTCGGGTTCGAAGGAACCGCCGTCACCGACACCGGCAGATTGTGGCCGTCGACGACACTGACGTCGTAGAAACTTGGCTGGCTCCGGTCGGATTGAAGAGTGAACTCCACCAGAGTGACCGGAGGCCGCCCAATTACGCCGCCGCATTCCAGTAGTCCGTCGCAATCCCCTGTTTCGCAGGCCGGGTGATTGGAGGAATCGAAATTGCAGCCGGTTCGGGCCCAGAGGCGGCCGCTCCAGTCTCCGGGAACCCGGAACCGCCGTGTCTTGCCGGACGGGAGGTAGAAGCCGCCGTTCGCCACCACCGGGTGGCCCTGGTTCGGGGCGGCGGCGGGCCATATGGGGAAGGGGCATTTGTTGGCGACGTGGAATGTGCATGCTTGTGCCTCTGTGTAGTACATGCAGAAGGCGCAATAAGCTGTTAGCAATATGGAAAGCTTCATTTTGATTATGGTTTCGATTTGGGTGGTGTTTTACTGCGTCGAGTGCATTTATATATGGAGAAGTGATTGCAGGTTTGTTTCTTCTTTGATTGTACTTCAAGTTTTGAGATTTATTTACAGTCTTTAAGGAAAAGAAAAGGGATAATGTTGCCACATTATCATACGATTACTTGTAAGTAATCCTCCTCATCTGCTTGATAGGTTAGTGTGTAAACTATAATGTGTGTGCGTTATTGCGGGAACAAGACCGCTCTCTTTAGTTTAATTAAGCTAGTCCCTCTGTCCCGCCCAAACTTGCACAGAATCTTTTTTACGATCTCCAATAAAAATGTTTCACTGTAAATATGTGTAGCTACGAACAATAACAACACATACAAAATCGATATTTAGAAACTACATGTTACGACGAATCTAACCATATCTCACCCGACAAAATTATTGTTCATATATGTATTAAATACGCGATCAAAGTTCGACATGTTTGATTGGAAAGAAAAATCTGTGCAAATTTGAATGAGACATAGGAGTATACTTTGTGGTACAGTGACCAGAAAACAGTCAAACAGAATGAAAATTTAAACAAAAGTGATGTGGGAAAATTGAGCTATCTACTGATATAGAAGGGCATTAGGAATGTTATTTTTCACAATCACTAGTGCATAATGCACTTTCTACCGCGATTCTGGTACCTTCTATGGCAGTTAAATACCTTTTCAAAAGCGCTGTTAAAAAATCCGACTTTTAATTCAATAATTTAAGTGTTTATCTCAATTGTTTGAGAAACTACTTTGAAAGATTTTGTACAGGAAAAATTTTAGCGGCATACTCTAAAAGATTTGGTTTAAACTTCATTTCTAATTACTAAAATGGTAGTCAAAAACAACAAACACGTGTAACTATTAGTCTATTACACTTTTATAGAGGTTTCGTCCACCACTATCTACCTTTTCTTAGGCCATGTCAAGTATGCTCGTGTTATTATTCATCGTACTGGTATGAATGACGTTGGTTATGTTTCTGCTCCATTTGCGGCTTACTCTATGTTACTTAACTCGACTAGTAGTGATGCTGTTTTCAATCCCACGCTTTATTGGTCCCTCATCGGCTCTCTTCAATAATTGACAATTACTCGACTTGACTCATCTTATGTTGTGGATATGGTCGGTTAGTTCGTGTTGGCTCCAATTGATGACCATGGCCATTTCCTGGTAGTTACTCGAATTTTGTGTTATGTACATTTCACTTTGGTTTGATATTTCGCTCTTTTCTGGGTGCTTATTTTCATTCTTGGTTACTTTGATGTTGAGTGGGCTCGTTTTCTCGAGATTCGTAGATCTACTTATGATTATGCCATCCTTGGCGGTAACCTTGTTACTTGGGGTGCTAATAAACAATTTAGAGTCATAGTATCGTACGAGGACTAACATTGTGGCTGAGTTAGCATGGTTGATGGATCTTTCTTAATTAGGGTTTTTGAGTATTGTCGTAAGCGACATTGACTATCATTTTGTTCGAAAGATTTTAGACAAATTGTTTTTCAAGTGCATTGACTATCATTTTGTTCGAAAGATGTTAGATAAATTGTTTTTCAAGTGTCTTTGACATTTGTCTCACAATTATTTTTTTATTGAATGTCAACCTCATTCCCACTTTGAGTTTCTTCGATTCCAACTTTTTATTGTTAGTAATCCAACACTTTACTTGAGAGGGGTAATAGAGTAAATAAGGTAAATTGGCATTCTTTGGTTTATTGGATTTCTGAAGTCTTGTGTACATTGACTACTATTACAATTTGTTCTAAATTTTCCTTTTCATCTATCACAATCACCACTTTTCCACTAGCGACGACCATTGACAACCCCCACTCCCCCTTTCACCACCTCCCTAACCTCATCACCACCCTCACCACTAGTCTCAGCCCCTATCACCACCTGTCTTATCCCCATTGCCAATCCCGTCAATACCTCCATGTCAATCCCAACCTTATGAGTCCTCCCTACACCATTAGTCCTCACCCCATCACAACCTCCAACTCTCCAACCCGTCACCACCTCTGACTCCCTATTCTTTGGTCGGTGTGGACCTTGTGATGGTGGGATGAGGGTCGAAAAAACAATCCATCGAAAAATTTATTTGCCTGGTATTTGCATGAAAATGTTTTATTGTCAGTCAATTCAAAAGAAGAAGACGGTGATTGAAATAAAATAGAAAAGATACGACACTAATGCATAATAAATATTTAAGATTTCATTAACTAAAATACAAGATACACATATTACATATAGGCTATAGCAATGCCCCTATTTTGTTGCGTTGCCAGCTCCATTCCATCATCATTACACACTCCAAAGGGTGTTTTATCTCCTAGTTACTTTTGTTAATGGGAGTAATATAAAAAGGGTTTTATCGTCCTCGGAACTCCCAAACGCTCGGATGCTCATGCACACACAGTGAGGGTGAGTCGTCTTCCCATAGAATATTTTACAGAGTCCCTGGGCCTCCGGTGGTTTTTGTCTGCAAGCTGTAAGAATTCAAAAGGGCATTCAATGACCCGGACCC
Organism: Rubia yunnanensis; assembly: GCA_037428765.1. NCBI lineage: Eukaryota > Viridiplantae > Streptophyta > Magnoliopsida > Gentianales > Rubiaceae > Rubia > Rubia yunnanensis. The sequence goes on from CM075069.1 coordinate 7,912,251, forward strand.
CAACCCATCGGTTTTCTCACCTTAACCACGCCCCATTTCAAATTTAAACCAAAACCAACCCCCTCACTAATTTATACTCCTCTCGCCGCTCTCCCTTTGACCGCCTCGGCGTCGCCATTTGACCACATTCCCCCGTTTTCCCTCCCTTTAAAGCGGGCGCCTTCTTCTCACGGGCATTTCCTCAAGCACCTACCAAACCAGGTTAGCCAACCCCTTTTTCGTGATTTAGTAATCATGAGTAAGCCCGACAAAGGCAGCGCCATTGATTCCCGTTTTCAAGAGCTTAGCATCAACACTAGCACCAGCAGTTGCACGAGTATGGAGCTCGGTAGCTGTACCTTGACGGTTAGGTCGAGTGAGAAGGAAGTGGATTTTGAGGGTGCTGAAGCGTACAAGAGTGGGGAGGTTTTGGATAGTGGGAAGAGTAGTTTGAGTTCTGCTAGCTACTGCACTAGTGAGGATGTTAATGAGGCGAGTTTTCGGAAATACTGTCCTTCGAAGCCGCATAAAGGGAATGATATTAGGTGGGATGCGATTCAGTACGTGCTTGGTAAGGATGGGGAGTTGGGGTTGGGGCATTTTAGGCTGCTGAAGAAGTTGGGATTTGGGGACATTGGGAGTGTGTACTTGGCTGAGCTTCGAGGGATGAGATGTATGTTCGCGATGAAGGTGATGGATAAAGGGATGTTGGCTGGGAGGAAGAAGCTGGTGAGGGCTCAGACTGAGAGGGATATCTTGGGGCTGTTGGATCATCCGTTTCTTCCCACGCTTTACTCGCATTTTGAGACGGAGAAGTTTTCCTGCTTGCTCATGGAGTTTTGTAGTGGAGGGGATCTGCATCTTCTCAGGCAGCGCCAACCGGGCAGGCATTTCACAGAACAAGCTGCAAGGTCAGTTTAGGATTCAATGTTATAGCCAATTCGCCATTCATTTTCTACGCTGATCTTTGTTTTGATTGTAGCTAAGCACAGATTGATGATATAGGGATTTTTGATGTTTGTCTTATGTTTCATGGTTACTGTTCCATTGATTTGCCAATGTTGCTTGTTAGAGCAACTCTAATGGTTTCCTCTATCTTTCAGCTGCTACAGTAGTGCTACAATGTATTTACTCCAATGTGAAGTTAATTTCCTCTATCTTTAATACCGAAATAGGAAGTTAATTTCATGTAGTTTTCCTCCTTGGTTTGCAGGTTTTACGCTTCAGAAGTGCTCCTGGCTTTAGAGTATTTGCACATGATGGGGGTGGTGTATAGGGATTTGAAGCCTGAAAATGTCATGGTTAGGGAAGACGGTCATATCATGCTATCCGATTTCGATCTGTCATTGAGATGCTATGTGAATCCAACCCTGGTTAGTTCTGGGAACGAGGCATCTTGCGCGATTTCATCATTCTGTGTCCAGCCATCTTGTAAACTGCCTGTTTGCGTAGAGCCTTCTTGTTTCCAGCCATCGTGTTTCAAGCCCCGGCTCTTCGCTCCCAAAGCTCCCAAGCTCAGAGGAGGACAATGCACAAGTTTGGCTAGCTCAGACATACTCCCGGAGCTCATAGCCGAGCCAACAGCAGCAAGATCCATGTCGTTTGTTGGGACACACGAGTACTTAGCCCCCGAGATCATCAGAGGAGATGGTCACGGAAGCGCTGTGGATTGGTGGACATTTGGTATCTTTCTGTACGAGTTGATCCACGGAAAGACCCCTTTCAAGGGGAATGGGAACCGGGAGACATTGTTTAACGTTGTCGGGCAGTCTTTAAAGTTCCCTGAGAGTTCCATGGCTAGTTTTGCTGCCAAGGATTTGATCCGAGGTTTGCTTGTGAAGGATCCGCAGAAAAGATTAGGATTCAAACGCGGTGCCACGGAGATCAAACAACATCCCTTCTTTCAGGGCATAAACTGGGCTCTGATTCGCAGCATTGCGCCCCCAGAGGTTCCAAAAACTTTAGACTTGACACTTCCAAATCAAACACTGAAGCCTTCTTCAAATGACAAGGGAACTTCAGACTCAGAGAGGTCATCTGGTCCTTACCTAGATTTCGAGTTTTTCTAACGTTACATTCTCAACAACAATTTTGTATCTATTTTTCCATGTAATTCTCTTCGTTACTTCTCTACCAAATTTCAAGCATGATCGGAACTGACTTCTTTGCGAAAACGTTGAAACACTAGTCTGGATTTTGACGAAAACAATGGTTTTCTTGGTAGAAAAATGCACACTTTTTGGTCTTTCTGCAACCCTTAACCTTAAGCATTGACAGCAACAAGCCAACAACTGCTTTATAGGTTCCATGTGACAATTCTTTATCACTGGAATGACGAGAATCTTGATTTGCTTGTTTGGCTGTACTAAGTTGGAAACATCTTTTGCTTTTTCCTTCTTTAATCGTTCATGGTGTCAGTGTCTGAAGAAGCAGTAAAAATGTTGGAGAAACTTGGAGAAGAAGAAGAAGAAGATTCATAGATTTAGCATTTTGTTTTCATTCGTACAACCCGCTCCAACAAAACAAATCCTACACAGCTTTATAGCTGGAAAAACAGAAGAAGAAAACAAGAAAACAGGAAAGCCAGTAAGAGCACGACACGTGTGCAGGCCAAATCGAAAATAACAAAACAAATGAAACGCAGTGGCTTGAAGTCGTTTTGATCCTTCTTCAAGCTGCCAACGAGAAGTTTGAATTTGGCGCCAACAACTTCTGAACATTTGATCAGTTCTGAACTCTGATCATTAGCCTCTAGTTCAGACTTCCTCCATCACTGATCCATCACTGAAACGGAATCCTTGCATTCCTTCATCACCCCCTCCTCAAGCTCAGATTGGAGAGCACGAAAACTGAGCTTGGACAAATTTGCAAGGAAAGGAATCACAGGCAGAGATTTGGTGAAAACATCGGCCAGTTGCAGTCGAGATGAAACAAACGAAGGGAGAAGAAAACCCTCAAGATAGTAATCACGGACAAGATGGCAATCAATGTCCAAGTGCTTGGTGCGCTCATGAAACACAGGATTGGCCGTGAGATGTAGAGCCGCCTGATTATCACAGAAGAGAGGAATGGGGAATTGAACCTGAAACCGGAGATCTCTGGCAATATAGCTGATCCATTTCAGTTCACAAGAGGTCATGGAAAGGCTCCTGTACTCAGCCTCAGCAGAAGACTTAGAGACAGTCGATTGTTTCTTGGATTTCCAGGATATCAATGAGGAGCCTAAAAACACAGCAAAACCAGTAACTGACCTCCTGGTAATCTTGCAAGTTGCCCAATCAGCATCACAATAAGCATGAAGGTGAAGATCATTTGCTGAGGAGTAGAAAAGGCCCTGAGTTGAATGGTGATGAAGGTATTTGACAATGTGTAAAGCACCACTGAGATGATGCTGTGTAGGAGATTGAACAAACTGACTCAATTGATGGACTGCAAATGTTACATCTGGCCTGGTGTAATTCAGATATAGCAATCGGCCAATAAGTCTTCGAAAAATACTGGGATCTGAAAGAGGAACTGAGTTCTCATCATGAACCAGCCAAGAGCTAGGCAATGGTGTAGCAACAGGTTTGCTGTGCAGAAGACCACAATCAGAAACAATATCCTGAATATATTTATGCTGATGAATATGTAGACCAGAAGAAGATCTGCACATCTCCAAACCAAGAAAATAATGAGCAGGACCAAGATCTTTGATAGTGAATCTGTGATGCAATGATGCTTTCACAGCAGTGATATCAGCAAGAGAATCTCCCATGATAAGAACATCATCAACATATACTACCAGTGCTAAGACTGAAGTAGATGTAAACCTTAGGAAAAGACAGTGATCATGGTGAGATTGATTAAAATTCAAGCTCAAGAGATGCTGTGTAAACTCTTTGTTCCACTGCCTGGAGGCCTGTTTCAAACCATATAAACTTTTAGTCAACTTACATACCAGATGAGGTGTGGAAACCTGATAGCCATCAGGAAGTTTCATGTAGACTTCCTCATCTAAATGGCCATGTAAGAAAGCATTATTGATATCAAGCTGATGTATATGCCAGTGTGAAGCTGAAGCCATGGCCAAAAGAATTCTGATTGTAACTGCTTTGGCCACAGGTGAAAAAACCTCAAAGAAGTCAATCCCTTCTATCTGATTGTATCCTTTGGCAACTAGCCTAGCTTTGTGTTTAGCTAAGCTTCCATCTGCATTGTACTTCAGCTTATAAATCCATTTGGAACCAATGGCCTTCTTCCCAGGTGGCAGCTTCACCAGATCCCATGTATGATTTTGCTCAAGAGCAATTAGCTCCTCAGTCATAGCTTGAACCCAATCAGGGGAATACTTTGCTTGCTGATAAGTGGATGGTTCTTTTTCCTGTGAAGCATTAAGAACATGTGCAAAAAAATCTGACTGAGGCTGGATGGATGTAGAGACAAAGTCTTTTGCCCAGACAGGTGGTCTGATCACTCTGGTGCTGTGTCTTGCACCAGTATCAGAAGGTGGAGATGGAATGGGAAAAGAAGATGTAGGATTAGAAATTTCAGGGTTAGGAATAGAAATTGTGTCTGTGAAAGGAAGAGGAAAGGTGAAAGGGAGAGGTGATGAGTATGGAAAGACTGATTCATGGAAAACTACATCCCTGGATATGATCATTCTATGATTTTGCAGATCAAATAGTTTATATGCCTTTTGACCTGTGGGATATCCAATGAACACACAGGGAAATGCTCTTTCTGCAAACTTATCCTTGTGTGGAGATGTATTAGTTGCATAAACTAAACAACCAAAAGTTCTGAGCATGTTCAGGTCAGGTTGTTCTTGAAACAGTAGCTCAAATGGTGTTTTCCATGAAAGAATTGGAGTTGGAAGTCTGTTGATCAGGAAAGTAGCAGTCAATATTGCATCTCCCCAAAAAGGTTTAGGTAAATTTGATTGAAAAAGGATGGCTCTAGCAATTTGCAACAAATGCTGATGCTTTCTCTCCACTACACCATTTTGTTGTGGAGTATAAGGACAAGATTTCTGATGAATGATTCCTGAATCTGCAAACAATTGTTCACATTCAAGACTAACAAACTCACTCCCATTATCTGTCCTCACTGATTTGACTGAGGCATGAAACTGATTTTTAACCATGGCAAGAAACAGTTTGAGAATAGAAAACACTTGATCTTTGGATTTTATTAAATAAGTCCATGTAGATCTAGTATAATCATCCACTGCTGTTAAGAAATACTTGCAACCATTAATAGAACTGATCTTATAAGGTCCCCACAGATCCAAATGCAACAACACAAAAGGAGATTGAGTAGAACTGGAACTGAGTGGAAATGATAATCTGTGTTGTTTTGCCAAAGGACAAACAGTACAAATACTATCTGTTTTAGACAAAGTAACAGTTTCTGAAATGTGCTTTAGTACATCATTAGAAGGATGACCTAGTCTAAGATGCCAAGAATGAGGAGATGGTGAAGTCTGATTGACAACAGCTCCAATCACAGAATTGGTAAATGGTTTTGAATGTAGGCTCAGCTTGATGTTGTCTGGATAGAAAGAATGACTGTCTAGGATGTACAAGCCATTTTCTTCTTTGATTGCTGCAAGAACTTTGCTAGTTCTGAGGTCCTGCAGCACACAAAGGCCAGAAGAGAATTTGAAAACAACAGGCATGGACTTAGTAAGTTTGTGTACTGAGAGAAGATTGTATCTGAAATCAGGAATGTGTAGGCAATCATGCAGAATGATTGATGAATTCAGCTTGACTGATCCTATGGCTGTGACTTGCTTAACTGTATGATCTGGCAAGTAGACTGGGGTAGGATTGTGTATAGCAACAGCTTTATGTAACATAGACAGATTTGCACACATATGACTTGATGCTCCACTATCAACAATCCACTTATCATCATTCAAAGTAAACACATTAAGAGAAAAGTTTGTGACTAAGCTACCTGCAAAATCATGATAGTGTGCATAATTCACTGCTCCATACTGATCTGAAACTTGTTCCTTCCCCTTCTGTTTCTTCTCAAGTTGTGCTTCCACCAATCTTGCAACTAGTGCATGCAGTTTTTCATCTGGATCACTCAGTGGTGTATCCTCTTCCTCCAATGCTACATGTGCTGCAAATTTCTGAGCTGGTTTCTGATAGACTTGTGGAATAAACTGTGGTTTAACTGCAGTGTCTCTGTTACCTTCCCACCAATCCGGATACCCTTTAATTTTGAAGCAATTCTCCTTCACATGGCCTAGCTTTCCACAATGATCACACTTCAAATCAGGTCTCCTGACATTTCTCTTTCTGAAACTTTCTGAATCCTCAAATTGATCAGAAACTGACTCCTTAATTGGATAAGGTGCTCTCCTATCCCTGTATACTCTCACAGCCATAGCAGAATTTCCATGAAGTTCCTGATAACCACAGTGAATAGCCTTTTGTTTCTCTATTCTGGTTATCATGGAATATGCCTTCCCAATACTGGGAAGTGGATCCATCAACAAAATTTGATGACTGATGGTGCTATACTCATCATTCAACCCCATCAGAAATTGATGTAACTTATCATCCTCCTCCTCTGCAGCTAAACAGGTATAATTGATGCAGTCTACATTGCATTTCTTCCTAGGCCTCAAACAAGCATACTCATCCCAAAGGCTTTTCAATTCAGTAAAATACACTGCAATGGATTCATTGTTTTGTTTCAATTCACATATGTCCCTTTTCAGTTTATGTATAAGGGGTCCATTACTCTCCCCAAACCTCTCTTTCAACTCAGTCCATAAGGCATAAGCATCCTCAAAAAACATAAATCCTCTTGCAATTTTCTTTGAAATAGAATTCAGAATCCACGAGATCAATGTTGAGTTTACCTTATCCCATCTGTCATACAAAGGATCATCAGGATCTGGTGATTGTATTTCTCCAGTCAAGAACTTCAGTTTTCCTCTGGATTTGAAAGCTATCACCATCGATCTGCTCCAAGTGATATAGTTAACCTCATTCAGAGGTTCTGCCACCAAAACAAGATTTGAGTTATCACCATTCTGCAATTCAAAAGGATCATTAGTCTGTGCCCTTCCTCTGTATGAGTTAGATCTCGATGAACGATGAACCGAATTCACTGATTCATCATCAGAGGCCATGATTCGCAGCTCAAAATGCTCAGTATTTAACAGAGGTTTAAACAAAAAACATTTCTAGAATTCCTGGTTAAGCTCTGATACCATGAAGAAGCAGTAAAAATGTTGGAGAAACTTGGAGAAGAAGAAGAAGAAGATTCATAGATTTAGCATTTTGTTTTCATTCGTACAACCCGCTCCAACAAAACAAATCCTACACAGCTTTATAGCTGGAAAAACAGAAGAAGAAAACAAGAAAACAGGAAAGCCAGTAAGAGCACGACACGTGTGCAGGCCAAATCGAAAATAACAAAACAAATGAAACGCAGTGGCTTGAAGTCGTTTTGATCCTTCTTCAAGCTGCCAACGAGAAGTTTGAATTTGGCGCCAACAACTTCTGAACATTTGATCAGTTCTGAACTCTGATCATTAGCCTCTAGTTCAGACTTCCTCCATCACTGATCCATCACTGAAACGGAATCCTTGCATTCCTTCATCAGTGTCACTATCCATTGTGGAGTCGTTGGTCTCCTTGAATGGAATAACTGTCTTTCATCCAATGTTTTAAGGGCGTGAAGTAACCGGCCTTATGTCGACTCGTGTTCGAATCAAAATTTTGACCGAGCAGCTCGTGAACAGCTTGGTTCGTTTACACTCGTGATATCCTAGGTAGAATGTTGGTTTTCCTGGCAATACATCCCAGATAGAATTTTAGTACAATTCTCCAGTAAAAGAAAACACAAATGGGATTGACAATGGACTGAATGTGTGGAGAGTTTTGTGGCATTAGAGTGAGAGGTTTTAGTTTAACATTCTTTTCGTGCTGATTCCAGTTCTCATTTGCGACTATAATATCCAAAATTTAATTTCCATCTATAAAGCAAACAACGCACACATGTAAAAGTGATACGACACCGAACATATGATTTGGAAGTCTTTTATCATCTTTTTATGTTCAGAATAAGAAAAGAAAAAAGAGTCTATCATCTTGAAGATATCTGCATCACGAAAATGCGGAGGGCTTTACAGATTGTTCTCAACTTTAAGGAGGCAGGCTTTTCTTCAGAGAATGTTTTCCTTTCACCGCGTAGTCAATTCCCACCTGCCTGCCAATCTCGTTTCCAGAAATTATTCCTGCTTTTAAGATTCTTGTTTTAGAGTTCATTTTTCTCTCTTTTGTTTACTTGCCACGTTCTTCCGACTGATTTTCTATTTAACTGAAATAAAAAGAAAAAGTAAATAACTAAAAGTAATGGACCAAAAGTAAATTAAACAATATTAATTCAAAGTTTTATTGAATTGAACTGCGGATAAGTTATAGTAACGTATCCCTTCCTCTATTATTACACTTGGAGAAGGATATGAGCATTTTTACCAGAAAGTAAAGAAAGCGCAGTGGACTATAATTGTGAAAAGATTGGAAGATCTGGCCAAAGAAGGCGATAGTCTTGTAGATTCGTTCCCATGGTTTGATCCTTCCCAGTAAAATGCAACGTGTTTGAATTCTGATCGCTTTTACGCGAGAAAGGGGGCCACCCTCTATGCCTAAGTATTCCTCAATGAGCAATAGCTTAAAGTACCGTGAGGGAAGGGTGAAAAGAGCCCTATTTAGGGAGTGTAATAGAGAACCTGAGATTCGATGCGAACAACCAGTCGAAGGGGCGGAGCTTAAAGCCTTTACTTTCTGTTAGTAAAGTGCACTCACTCTAATAATGTACGTTTTGCATGATGGGTCAGCGAGGAAATGGGAAGAGCGGCTTAAGCCATTGGGTGCAAGCACTTTTCAAAGGTAAAATCTTCTAGTTCTTTTTATTTGACCCGAAACTGATCAATACAGTCTTGAATAGGTTGAAGAGAGCTCTAACAGGCCTTCGAGGACCGAACCCACATATGTGGCAAAATATGGGATGACTTGTGGTAAGGGGTGGAAGGCCAACCAGGATCGGATATAACTGATTTTCCGCAAAGTCTGTTTAAGTAGAGCATATGATGTTGATGGCCCGAGGTAGAGCACTCAATGGGTTAGGGTGGCCCATTTCGTCTTACCAGCCCCAAAGAACTATATACACATGCATAGATCGTTTGTACAAACAGACTTTTTGGGTGCTAAGATCCAAAGTTGAGAGGGAAACACCCTAGATTTTATTTCAAATTGTTAAAAATTATTAAATTTACATTCCCTGTTATTTATACTCATAATTTATAAATATATTCTTAATTTAATTTTGTGATATATAAATATGTACCAGTCCCTCTATCTCAACTCTGTTTGTACAAGTACTATTCATTTAATTAATATTAGTTAATTTAAAAAGTAAAATTTGATTAATATATCACATGTAATCTTGTTAGAATCGTCGTAGTATCTAGTTTCATAATACTAGTTTTTTTAAAAAAATTTTAAATATGCACAACCAAAAATATTAACGGTGAAAAACATTTTTCATCAACTTAAAAAATCAATATGTGTAAATAGACTTGAGACGGAGAAAATACAAAACGTGCACTTCTACAAGGATGGGTAGGGAGGAGTAGTTGAATTGCATTAAAGTGGATTAGGAAATAAAATTGCCGTCTATCTGATCCCAAACACCAGATAGTATAAATTGTTGGATAGTTCTGTCAACTGGAAATATTGAAGTTATTTTGACTAACATAAATCCAAGTTATCTAAATATAATATACTAACACTTTAATGTGTTACTGATTTTAATTATTTACTATATATATATAATCAATCATAATCCCAAATACTATATAATAGAAATTGTTGGATGGTGGTGTCAATCGGGAATATTAAAATCATTTTGATTAACCTAAACCAAAGTTATCTAAAAATAACATACTAATGTTATAATGTGTTACTGATTTTAATTATATATATATAATCAATCATAATTTGTTAAAATATATAACTTTTTAAGATATATTTAAAACCATAAATCTCATTGCACTATATATATATATATATATATATATATATCACTGAAGAAAATTCAAAGAAACACATAATCTGAAATAATAAAATGTTTGGATTTTTTTATACACTGATAGAGTATTTTTGATAGAATTATATATATATATATATGCATATTATTTATAGTATTCGGGTTCGAGGGTGAGTTTTTTTTTTAAAAATATGGTGATAACTTTAGGGACTTATTGTGCAATTATCGAAATACTATATATAGGGGTGGATTCGGTGTGCGGTTACCATCACTTTTTCCTAATACCACTATCACACCAACAATGTCGGTATATTTTTTTTAGAACCAATACCGTACCAAATTCTTCACATACCAACACATCGATATACGTAAGATTTGGTTGGTATCAGAACGGTATGGTACAATACCACAAAGTATAAAATATAAAAAAATTTGCTCCTAAAACAAATTACAAATAATAAAAACTTTCTATTGTATAATCTTAATTAAAAAAAATTAAATATCCTCTAATCATGTTAATAAAATAATATAACATAAAATTAAGAACTATAATAAGTAAGTTATAGGAAATAAAATAAAGTTACGATTTAATTTTTTTTCCAAGGCTTAAAAAAATGTCACAAGTTAATAAATCTAACTGAAGAAAATATTTTAAACTTTTGCCAATATCCAACATATTGGAAATAAAACACAAACAACGTAATTTGAATTGTTATTTGTAATAATATTAACAAATGACTAAATCTTAACTACTCTCATTTCACATATTATTAGTTATATTTTTAATCCCTATTTTTAAAAGATACACATGTGGTACAGTACGGTAATACCATGGTTGAAATTTGGTTTTACCTAATTAATTCAATTATCACTATTGTGTTCCAACATAACATATCTAACCAAGTATGCAATAAAGTAAAGCATAAAAGACACAAGACTTGGTTACGCAGTTCGGTGAAGTCCACCTACATATGCGGGGCCTGGTCCAGTTCAGAATGAATCCACTAATCAGAAAGATACAGTACAAAGTACACCATACAATTATACTTATCTTATCTAACTATAACGTGAATCATGCAAGCTCCCCTTGCTACGATCCGCCTTGATCAGACTCCCTCTGACCTCAAAACTCGTCGACGCTGGGTCTCCTCCTCCCGAGGAATTAAGGTATACGATTATGAACTTTGAAAAACAAGTTTGTATGTTGGAACATAGAATTCTGGCTCTTTGCAATTCTCGAAAGATAAAAATCTGTATGCAGATTTTTTCTATTAAGTCCGTAAATAATGCAGCCGTGTTTGTCCTCTATATATAGTCCATGAGCATATCTGAATTCTCCATGATTATCTACATAATATTCCTATTCCAAATCTGCTTCTTGAAGCATATCCAAATCCCATGAATAAAGGGATTTTCCTTATCTCAATATCTCCATATATTCGATAATAACAACTCCATATTTATAAAGATGTTCCATAAATCAACTATGCTTCCATACGCCTAATATATAGCAGAATATTCAGATTTCCATAAATCGCAAATACCATAATATTCTGTCTTCTTTTTCTGTAAACATCTTGGCGTAATATGCTCTTGGAGAATCAACAACTTCTGGCGTAAATATCATCTTTGCACATGTAATTCCTTCTCCACATAATATTCTGATTATATTAATCTAATCCCACATATATAGGAACTAATATATTCTCCAACTCAAATACAACTTGGACTAGATGTATCCTTCTCGGATTCAGCCTTCAACCTTTCCTTATTTCACCAAAATTCCTTCTTTGATGTTGCAACTCAATAATACCATATTTGCATAATTTTCACAATTTTCACAAATTTTCAACTAGATAAATCTAGACTTTACAATGGTAATATTTTCTCAATGCCATTACCATACCATAACAAATGTGTGGTACGGTAGTACCATACCACATCATCGGTTACCAACATATTCAGTACAAATGGTACGTGTTTCGGTTGGTAAGTTGGTTGGTATAGTATTTTGGCTCAAAATGACATCCCTAACTATATATATCACAAAATTTTCAGATTTTTCAGTTTTCATTTTTTTGGATCCCAATCGGAAACCGCCTCCGCCAGCGGTTGCCACCGGATTTCTACCGGTTTCCGCCACCTCTGCTAGAATATCATCGGCGTCCTCTGCAATTCGACGCAGTGAAACTATAGACTCTGCTCTGGCGCCGATTCTTCGCCGCTCCGGCACTAATTTTTCGATTCTCCATTGTGCCTAAATTTGATCGGAAGCGGCGAGATCGGCAGCGGAGCTTCTTCTGTGATTGACGCCTCAAGCTTCGATCGGAATCTTCTTCAATCAATAGCAAGATAGTTAGTGGCAACGGCGTAATCGCTCTGCCGATCTGAGCTTCTTCTTCCGCTACTATATGGATGACAACACTATGGTGCTCCGACGGTAGCGAGGAGATTGAGGCGCAATTACGATGAGGATATTGAGATGCAGCGACGGCGACATTGAGGTAAGAAGAAGTAGAAGACGATGACGACGCCGGGGAGAAGAAGCAGGAAACGATGAGCCTCGCATGGGAGAAGAAGCAGGAGACAATGCGCGTGAGAACCACGCGCCCTTTGAGAAAGAAGATCGCGCGTGCAAACACACACGGCCGGAGGACGATGCCGTTGACGGCGGCGGCAGACAGACGAACTGAGCTTCTGCTTCCGAGAGAGGTGAGTTTTCATTTCTTGTTTAATGTTTTTCAAATTCAAGCTGAGGTTTATTACTGATTGACTGAGATAATTTTCAACAAAAGTTGACTGGCATAGTGGTTAGAGTCCTGGACAACGAGGTTGAAGGTCTTGTGTTTGAGTCTTGTGTAACCTTTGTTTTGAAACTTTTTATGTTTTTCAAATTCAAGCTGATGTTTATTAGTGTTTGACTGAAATATTATTCAACAATAGTTGATTGTCCTAGTGGTTAGAATCTTGGACATTGAGGTTGGAGGTCTCTGGTTCGAGTCTCTGTATAACCTTTATTTTAAAGATTTTATGTTCTTGATTTATATGTTGAGGTTTAATATTATCTGACTAAGTATATGTTCAATAAGAGTCTATGGTCTAGTGGTTATTTCTTTATACTTTGAGGTTGGTGACCCAAGTTCAAATCCCACCAGAACCTTCTTTTTGAAGAATTTTTATTTTTGAGGTATTGTACCTTTTTGTTGATGTTTTAGCTTTTTTCCCCCTCTTATGTTGATGTTTTTAATTATTTGGGTGAGATTTAATTGATATGAGTTGAGGTTCTGTATTTTTTTGGGTGATTTGGATTGATATTTGTAGTTTTTTTTCTTCTCTATTTGATGTTTTTCATTTTCCGGTTGAGGTTTTGGTCATAGGAGTTGATGTTTGTAGTGTCTTTTTTCTTATGTTGATGTTTTTCATTTTCCAGATGAGGTTCAAGTGTTAGGAGTTGATGTTTGTAAAAATTTTTTTTAAAAAAATCGTTGATGTTTTATGATTTTCAGAGTGAATAATTTATACTCTTGAGGTACCATAGCTTTTTTCTTGATGTCTTTAGTTTTTTTTCCTCTCATGTTGATGTTTTTCATTTTCTATATGAGTTTTAGGTAATAGAGATAGATGTTTGTAGCTTTTTTGATGATGTGGTTGATTTTTTGTTAGTGTTTTTTCCCTTACGTTGACGTTTTTCATTTTTCGCTAGTGCTTCAAATCTAGGTTGTAGGTATTTTTTTATAAGTTGTGTGTGTTATAAAAACAAATTGGTGCTTAGAGTACACCTTGTAAGTGTTTCAATCGTTGCTTGTTAGGAGTTGATGTTTGTACCTTTTTTTGATGATATGGTTGATTTTTTGTAGTGTTTTTTTCCTTACGTTGACATTTTACATTTTTTGTCAGTGCTTCAAATGTAGGTTGTAGGTGCTTATTTTATAATTTGTAAGTGCTTCAATCGTTGCTTGTAAGTGCTTCAATCGTTGTTTGTTAGGAGTTGATGTTTGTAGTTTTTTTATTAAAAAAATGATAATTTAGCTTTGTTGAGGTTTTTATGATTTTTAGTTGATTTTTTGTTAGCCGTAGTCTACATTTTTTTTCCAATTTTTTATTGATTTTTATTTGATTTTAAAAAATATTTGTTGCTATTTTATTTAATTTTTTAATATTTTTTGGCCACAATTTTTAGTTGATGTTTTATGATTTTTCGTTGATGTTCTGCTACTTTTTGCTGGTGTTTCTGCAATTTTTTGCTGCAGTTTTTTATTGATTTTTTTGTACTTTAAAAAAAAAAATTTGAATTTTTTTTGCAGATTGCAGGTGGCGGGAAAATGATAACAAAAATTGGATGAAAAAGCCCTTGAAAATTTATTAGCGATAGGTCCCTGTAAAATAATTAGAGATAAGCCCATATAAAATTATTAGAGATAGATCCGTGGAACTAGAATATTGTTAGAATTGTAGAAAGACATCTTGCCTAAAGTTTAGGCTGTCTCACAGGAGACCCTCCCTTATTTTCACTCCTTCCACAAAGCTACAAGAGCAAAAATGAGCCCATAAAACACGGACTAAAGCAATTGATCTCCCCCAAAAAAAAACTTGCACAACCTCTCTCTAATCTTGCGGCACTACTTCTACTTCAATCTTTTTCCCCCATCTTCTCATTAGGTGAGATGGGGAACAATAATTTATTTTAATTTATATTTTTGTTATTCAATAAGTGTGAGGTTTATCTCCGCAAGTTAGTTTTGTTCTTCAACCTGATCGATTAGATCGTTGTGTTCATGATGATAACTCGATTTAGTTGTTCACGCTGATGTATTATTTTTGATCTACTTGTTCAGATTTTGTGTTCACAATTTTATTTGTAGTTTTATTTTTGGGTTTCCATCAATTTTGGTTCGCCAGATCTGTGTTTTTTAAGGTGTTTACAGTTTGGACAACATCGATCGTGGTTGGATCAAGTGGTATTACAGTTGTAGAAGATCCCTGTTTGGCACAGTGATATTGATGTGTGATACGCCCCTCTCTACCAAGTGGTCATAATTTTCGTGGAAAGCCGGTTAGTATCCCCGAGGGCGATGATACCATTTTTATTGGATCTCTATCTTTAACAGTACAAACGATCAATCTGGTTGACATGTTTCCTGTAATGAATTGTATTATTAAGGGATGGAAATATATAGATGATTACGTAGAGTGTTTGAGGTCAACGTGAACTCTAATACTAATATTCTATGACTTAGTCTAACACTCCCCCTCAAGTGAAGCGTCGCATGCTCAGAGACGCAAAACTTGGATCTGAAGAACTCAAACAAAGGATGGGAAAGACCCATGGTGAAGATGTCCGCAACCTGGAGTGTAGTGGGAACGTGGATGACATGAAGCTTGCTAGCAGAAATGAGCTCGCAAACAAAGTGGTAGTCAATATTAATGTGCTTGGACTATTTGTTCGCAACCGTATTCTGAGCCAAGAAAATAGCATTGTTGTTGTCACATAACAACAGTGGTGCCTCGGAGAGAGAAACCTGCAGATCATTGCAGTAAATGAGATAACCAAACGACCTCAGACGCAGAATTTGCCAGTGCCCGATACTCAAACTCTGTACTCGATCGAGAAAAAGTGGGCTACTTCTTAGCGCTCCACGAAACAAGATTGCCGCTAAGGAAAATTGCATAACTATAAGTAGAGCGACGAGTCTCAATGCAACGAGCCCAATCAGCGTTTGAATAACTCAACACCTCAAGGGAACTAGCAGCACGGAAGGTGAGGCCAAAATGAATGGTGCCACAAAAATAGCGTAGAATCCGAGTAACTACATCAAAATGATCATCCATGTGATCCTGAAGAAACTAACTGACGCACCAGCCAAAGAGCGATAGAGTGTTGGATTCGAAAATCGAGGACTGGTGCTGCTGAGAAGCTGGGAGTTTGGCAAGAATAGAGTGGCAACATGGGTAGCATCCGACATCCTGGCACGAGTCAAAATATCACGTGTATATTTTTCCCCACCGAGAAGAAGACCAGAGGTAGTGGGCGTAACTTTGAGGCCAAGGAAATAGTGAAGAGCACCCAATTTCTTACTAGCAAACTCCTGATGAGTTCGAGTGATAAACTACTGGAGAAGAGAGGAGTCATTCCTGATGAGTATAATATCATTGGCGTAGATAAAGAGATAGAGCAAGAATGTCCCACGAGAGAGGACGAACAAGGATGTGTGAGCAATACTGCACTGAAAGCTAAGTTGAGCCAAGTAACTACTAAACGGCTGGAACCAGGCCCGAGGAGCTTGCTTGAGACCATAAATGGCCTTTTGCAAACGACAAACATGATCTGGGCAAAGTGGATCTTTGTAACCGACATGCTAAGCCATATACACCGGAGTGTCAAGAACATAATTAAGAAATGCATTCTTAACGTCCAAATGATGGAGAGGTCAAGAGCGCATCTTAGCAATAGCCATGACTGTACGAACTGTCGAGGCCTTAACCACATGGCTACAAGTGTGGTCAAAATTAAAATATGGAATCAGAGAGAATCCCTGAGTAACCAAACAATTTTTATAGCGGTCAATGTTGTCATCAGGATGATACTTGAGACGATATACCCACTTAGAGCTAACAATGTTAACATCCGAAAGGTGTGGAATTAACTCCCAAGTATGCTGACTCTGAAGAGCAGCAATTTCCTCATCCATGGCTGCTACCCAAGAAGGATCACGAAGAGCAAAATAGTAGTCCGCATGTTCCTTCTAAGAGAGTAAAACAACAAGAAGCCTGTGGGCAGCAAGATCTGAGTAATTTTGTCACTGAATAGCCCATGTGGTAGACCGAGTTGTCATCCGATGTGTCCAAGGGGGTGGTGAAGGCGAGGAATCAGTGGAAGAAGAAGAAATCGATAAAGCAGAAGGAGAAATGACTAGAGATAACACTGGAACTGTAGATGAATGAGGAACCATTAGAGAGTCAGAAAAATATGGGCAAGTCTGATAGGGGGAGGAGTAATCAGTTGATGACGGAGTCGGCACTAGCAAGGAGTCCAACTCAGGGTTAATGAAAATGGAGATATCCAATGTCGAAAATGGAGACCTAGCCGCCGAAATAGAGGATGAGGCAAATGGGAAGCATAACTCATAAAAAAGGGTATGTATGGTCATATAAACTTGGCCTGAAAATGGATTAAGGCATTGAAATCCCTTATACTGCAAACTATAACCAATAAAGATGCACGGAACGTTTCAAGGTGACAGCTTGTGCGGAGCAGCCGACCGAACATAAGGAAAAACTCGACACCCAAAAGAGTGAAAATTTGAGTAAGTGGGAGCCCGATCAAAAAGCAGACTGTAGGGCATATAACCCTGTATGACCAGAGTAGGTAAACGGTTGATGGTGTAAACCACCATGGAAAAAGTATTATCCCAACGAGATAGCAGCAAATGTGAGGGAAAAAGCATAGCCAACCTCATTTCTGCAACATGTCTACGTTTTTGCTCGGCCTGCCCATTTTCCTCCAGAGTGTACGGGCAAGAGACCTGATTATGGATACCCTTGGAGGCAAAATGGGAGCGAAGATGAGTATTTAGGAACTCGGAACCACCATCACTCTGAAACACCTTAATCTTAGCAGACAAATGGTTTTCAACCAACGCCTCAAACTGCAGATAAATGTCAACAAAATCCGACTTGCGATGAAGTGGATACAGCAGGTGAATCGAGAATAATCATCAACAAACAAGGAATAATAAGCAAAACCAAAATCAGATGAAACGGGGGAAGGGCCCCATAAGTCACAATGAACCAAATCTAAGACATGCAATGCATGTTTACGATTTTCAACAAATGCCAACCGATGTCCCTTCGCCATAACATATGGGGCACAAGTGTTTGGTTTAGGAAATAAAGAAGAAACAAAAAGTACTCTTGACTTTTGCAAACTAGAAATAACATTGTTGGACACATGTCCCAGCCGAGCACGCCAAAGCTCAAATGATGCATGCCCTTTATTTTTCTATAGAAAAGAAACAAGTACGATCTCCCCCTATCCAAACTGTGTAGACAACCACGACCGCCTTGGATACTTTGCTCTGAATCACAAAGTTACAGTCATCAAAGGTAATAGTAACATCCATATCTCTGGTGAGCTTACCGATAGATAGAAGATTCTTAGTAATATCAGGCATACTCAAGACATTAGATAAGCGTAAAGTAAAGGAAAGCCAAGAATCACCAATATGTGAAATCGAAATAGGCGCACCATTACCAACATAAAAATGGGAATTACCATTATACAGAGTGAAGCTCTCAAGAACAAGGGGAGAGGAGGGCATATGGTTGGTAGCACCCGAATCGATGTACCAGTCTGAAGAGCGAGATGAGGGATCTACCTGCAGAGAAGACTAAAAAGATTCAGCCAAGTGGGTCGAGTCTAGATGAGGGATCTACCTGCAGAGAAGACTAAAAAGATTCAGCCAAGTGGGTCGAGTCTAGATGCCGTCCCTGGGCCATCATGCAATAACAGGTAGCGGCAAAGTGACCAAGGTGACCGCACCATGTGCAATAGGGATGACCTCGACCAGCAGCCGCACCTCCAGAACCTGACCAAGAATCACGACCGCCACAGCGGCCATCACGCGTATGCGTGGGCCACACACACCAACCCCTCTACCCGGCACGTGGTCTCACACGCACTCTTCATCTGCTCAGTCTGAAGAGGCAAACACCACAGGAGCAGTGCTAGTAATTGGGGAAGGAATGAAACTTGCGCAGGATTGCAAAAATGACTCATGGTTCGTAGCCCTAGCGACTATATCAACATACAAAGGAGATGGGGTCTGAGACAACAAGGGGGGTGCTAAAGTCATTAAACTCAGGCCCAAGAGTACATAAAAACCACAGAACTTTATCGTTATTAGAAGCGGGAGATCCCATAACAGCAAGTTTATCGACAATAGCTTTGAAATTTTAATGTAACTTAAGGACTGAACCAGTTCGACACAAGTTTTGTACCTGATCACGAAGTTGAAGAACGTTGGACTTGGAAACGTTATGATAGAGGCTGTGAAGACGATCCCAGATTTCCTTCGAAGTCTTGAAGCCGATGACATTCTCCATGGCTTCATCGGTGAGAGTCGCGAAAAGCAAACCATAGAGACGACGATCGTTGGCGAGCCAAGTCTCATGCTCAACAACGATCTTGGCACGGTCGGTGGAGCCTGAACCACCAGCTCTGGGAGGAGAGAGGACCGACGCAAACGTTGTTCCTTCAAGTGGGACAATCGGGCAGGAAGAAGAGCCGTCGAGAAAACCAAATAAACTTAGTGATTCCAACACGCGTGACATGTGTTTGCCCGAGAATGAAGTTCGCGGATGAAAACTTGACAGTGAGGAGGTGAATAGGGGTATTGAAAGTGTTGTGAGAAAGTTTTTCTGCCATTGGAAAAGTTGAGTAACGACATAAAAAAAGGAGAGAGTTTTAGGATTTGTGTGTGGCGGCGGTGATGAAGGTTGAGGGGGAGAAAGGCGCAGACTTTGGCTGCAGTTAGAAAGGAAAGAAAAAATTAATTTAGGTTCATAATCGTATCATGCTCTGATACCATGATAGAGAGAATATTTCTCGTAATTAATTGTATTATTAAGGGATGAAAATATATAGATGATTACCTAGAGTGTTTGACATCAACGTGAATTCTAATACTAATCTTCTATGTGATTTAGTCTAACAGTGTAATTTAAATATTCCTGCAATGTTATTGTAAGAGACTAATTAGGTTGAATGACAATTCCAATTATTATAATCGGTGTTGAGCGTTTTCCTCATTATCTTGGGATGAATGATTTTTCTAAAAAATATCCCAAAAAAAATGAAATCTCTGGACTCTTCTTACGTAAATTCAAAATGGACGTTCACTCTAAGAAGGACGCAGCCAGAAATAAGAATAGGACAGAAAAGCACGTTTGTTTTCTATTTCTTAATTGGAAAACAATCGAACTTTCACTAATATTGCGATTAGTCATAAATTTTAAGGCAAAGTCGGAAAGACCGCCTATAGATTTATGAAAATATTTCATACGTGATTTAATTTAAATAATAAAGCGTAAAAGGTGTTAGTTGCAATCTTAAAAATTTATTATGCAACATGTAGTAGTTATAAAGTTTATAATCGATTCATGCAACTCAAATTTTATCTTTATTTCTTTTAATTTACACTTTAAATCTTAATTTTTCCACTATTTATTAAAGGAACGTCTTTCTAGAGAAAGATTAATTTTAAATAGTATGTAATTCATAATGTCATCACTTATGGGATGCTATTGTTATAGTATTTCATGTAATATTTAACTTTAATACTTAGATGGTAAAAATGACATATTTTTTCCATCTATTCCAATAAAAGTAGTATTATTTAAAAAATAGTCAAAATGACAAAAGGTAAGTTGTTGAATTCCCACATAGTCTTTAACTTTAACAACTATCAGACTGATCTCACTAGTTTCCCAAAAATATATCTACCTTTCCACAACTATTTCTTACTATATCAAATTGCATAAAAGAGCGAATGAAAAATAATTGTGTAATTTTTGCTGGGACAAGTGAGTATATAAATTAAATTTATTTATATGTAGTTTGAGAAAAGAGTCCGTCTCTTGAAAGACGGTCTTTCCATAAGTTATGGAAAGACCAATGTTTAAAGTGTAAATTAAAAGAAATTAAGATAAAATTTTTGGGTTGCATGAACCGGGTTATAAATTTTATAACTACTACATGTTGCATACTAAAATTTTAATATTGCAACTAAGACCTTTTACCTTTTACTATTCTAATCAAACCCCGTCTTTCCATAAGCCTATGGAAAGACCGTCTTTCCCAAGACTTTGCCTTGAGAAAATTAATAAAAGGGAAAAGTGTAAAAATGACCCTATTATATTGAGAAAGTACATAATTGACCCTGTAAAATATTAAATTGCTAAACTAACTCTAACTTATTGAGCAATGGTGTAGATATACCCAAATTATACTATTCCAGTGTTGACTAAAGTATTTCAGACATTGAACTACTTTGAAAAGACAAAAATACCCCTAACTTTAAAATAAAAATCTAATGACCATTATACCCCCAAACTTCTTCCTATTCCCTACTATATCAACTTGAATAAAAGAGCGAGTGAAAAATAATTGTGTAATATTTGCTGGGACAGGGGAGTATATGAACTTAAATTTATTTACATGTAGTTTGAGAAAATTAATAAAAGGGAAAAGTGCAAATATGGCCTTGTAAAATTTGAAATTGCTAAACTAACCCTAAGTTTTTGAGCAATGGTGCAGATATACCTAAATTGCACTATTCTGGTGTTGACTAAAGTAATTCAGACATTGATTTAATTTGAAAAAAACAAAAATGCCCTTAGCCTTAAATCTAAAAATCTAATGACCAGCATACCCTCAAGCTTCTTCTTCTTCAACTTCAAAAACCCGAAACCCGCGGCTGGCGCCTATCCACTACCGCCGAACACCGCCACCGCTTATCCACTACCCTTACTGTCGAGTACCACCACCGTCTATCCCCCCGCCGCCCAGAACCTAACTCATGTATGACACCGCCTAAACCCTAACTCCTCCGCCCGACCTTATCTGCCACCGTCGAGCACTGCTGCGCCTATTCCCTCCCGCTTATCCACTGCCCCCAAGCACTGCCAACGCCTATCCCCCATCACCCAGAATGACCCTATCCACCACCGTCTATTGCCGCCATTGTATACCCGCCACCTCCGCCTATCCCCCGCTGCCCAGAAGCCTAGCTTCTATCCGCCACCACCTACACATGGGCTCCTCGGCCCGCCTCCGCTAGTAGCCCTTGCCAATCAGCTCCCCAACACCACTCAGCCCCACCACTCAACCTCCCACCATCGTCCTCATCTATTTCCTCTGTCGCTCCACCTAGTCCCCAGCGTCTGAGCAAATGCGAACGCTTGTTCGAACCGCACCTCATCTCTTTCCCCGATGTTTGAGTTATTGTTGGGGTGGAAGTGACTTTTCTGATTTTTTGAAAAAATTTAACTCTGGGGTATAATTGTTATTTCACCTATTTCTGCCCAATTTGACGTTGACATTTTGGTCAACAAAATCCAAGGTTATTTGTGCACTTTCATGTTTTACAATGTAATTTATCCATTTTCAACAAAAACCTAAGGTTAAGCGCATTTTTCTCTCATTAAAAAAACATGAAGTTTTACTTGACGGAGGTACAAAGCGCATTGTCATTCGAAGACGGAAAATGATAGATCTGGCGGAAATGACTAGAATTGACGGTGATATGTATGGATTTTGACTTCTTGGACACAGCAAAAATTTGGTGAAAAATTAGAGTGCTTGTTTTGTTTGAAGTGCTCGACAATGAAAGTGGAATCAGCATTGTTATGGAATTTTTAGTTTCGTATTCTGATTCGTTCACTCGAACGTAAGCTTCAGCTAAGTTTTTGCGGTGGATTTTGTGACATGGATAGCATCGCCAGGCGTTCTTGTAAAAAGTGTCACTTTAAGCATCAACATTCAACAAACTAAGCAATCGAATTTCCTGAATCAACTACATTGCATATGACGCCTCCAATCTAATTGAGGTTTGCTAGATTTTTCAATAACCTTATCGAATCAAAAGTCATTTTCAATTTTAATAGGAAGCCAGGATTAAACAAAGGGCAAAATACTGATATGACTCTATGTTTTTGAGGTTTGTGCTAATATGATCCTATAAAGTTGAAAAGTGCTATTGTAGCTATGTGTTTTGCATTAGAAGTGCTGATACAACATTTTGGCACTATTCCGTCATTGATATTGTTATTTCCGGCATTAACCAAATACAAAAATACAAAAATACTCCTAACCTTTCAAATTACAAATCTATTGACTAAAATACCCTACGTTCTTCTTCTTCTCCATAACCATAGCCACTGCCACCACCACCGCCGCTCCGCCGGCAGCGGCGGCCGGAATATGGAAACGAGCCACCAGACCACAGCCAACAATGACTGCACCTCCGCCGCCGCTCCGCCACCGGCGGCGGCTAGAATCTGAAAAAAATGGCCAGTTCCAGCCAAGAAAAATCAAAACCCATCCCTTCGGGTTCCACAAGAATGAATCTGCAACATCCATCAGACATTATCCAAACCCAGAAATCAACGATAAATCTGAAAGCACTCTAACCTTTTAACTGTCGAGCTCAGTAGCGAGGGTTTAATCTCTCCGATTGATGCTCCGAAAATCCCAAATCCTGCGATGGGATATCACCCCATATTGTTGCCGGTCCAAAGATCTTTCCGGGCTATGGTCCACTTGATCGCTATTGCGGTGGTACGGCGGGAGGGAGATCTATTCCGGTGGAATCAAACTCACCACTGCCATTTCCTTTGAATTGCTAGGTCGAGCGGAGCGGAGTTTAGGAGGAGCGGAGGTTAGGAGGAGGGGAGGTGGAGCGGAGTTGTGTAAAGTTAGGCGGAGCGGGGGTGGAGGCGGCGGAGCGTTGGAGCGGAGGTTAGGTGGAACAGAGAATAAGGAAAGAAGGAAAGAATAGTTTTGCTTCTTCTTCAACAGTGGTGGAAAGAATAAGGAAACAAATGTATGAGGGCATAATTGTCCTTCCACTTATTCTGAATTTTTATTTTTTTAAACAGGGGTATAATAGTCATTTCATGTATTTTCGGCCAAATTCAGGCCTCCAGGGTCATATAGCACATTCAAGCAAAACATAGTGTTACAATAGCACTTCCCAACTTTATAGGGTCATATTAGCACAAACCACAAAAACATAGGGTTATATGAGCACTTAACTCTTAAAAAAACAAACATTCTACTCCCTCCATCCCAGCTATTTTTGCATTTTTGCATTTTTGCATACTGTACAAGAAACATGTTTGATCTTTAATATCTTTACCTACGTATAACAACGATAAATAAAAAATTAATATTTAAAAACTACCCGTTACGAAGATTTGAACAAAATCATATACGATAATTTTGTTGTTCATATATCTATTCAAATATGCGGTCAAACTTTGATAGAGAATAATGTCATAAAAACAAAAATGAAAATACGCTGGGACATGGGGAGTACTATTAACATATATATAATTATTGAGATTTTACACTTATAACCATAACTTTAAGTTTAAAGTGACAACATAAACATGTAAAATGAGAAAATGTCAAAATAATCCAAACTTTAACCTGAATTGTGTAATAATAACTGCTTGACACTATTCTGACATTGACTCATCAAATAAGGTATTAGCTTTCCATGAAATGTAACAATCCCCTTACCCCTAGAAATTACCCTTCCTTAAAATAAAAAACCAAAGAACAAATATCCTTTACCCCCACTACTCATCTCCCTCCTCCCGCTCGCCACCACTTCCTCCCTTTCGCCCACCACCAACCCTCCCCTAACCTTCAACACCATCTTCGGAAACCTAGCCGGTTTGTGGTCATTCTGCTCTTGGGTTTCATCGACGAGGTGGCAGCGACAAAGAGGTCGGCTGAGAACTTGTTCAAGTT
The DNA here is from genome assembly GCA_037428765.1 of Rubia yunnanensis. Lineage (NCBI taxonomy): Eukaryota > Viridiplantae > Streptophyta > Magnoliopsida > Gentianales > Rubiaceae > Rubia > Rubia yunnanensis. Next base: position 7,936,822 of record CM075069.1, read on the forward strand.
CCTCGACATGTACGAAACTTTACATGACATGGAGGAGTCCAAATCACTATGGAGGAGTCCAAATCACTATGGAGGAGTCCAAGTCGGCGGTGACGGCGTAGCACAAACTGAAGTCAGAGATTGCCGCCACCTGCGACCGCCTTGGCGAGGCGAAGATGAAGCTCGACGAATTGAAGCTGAAGTTGGAATCATTTCTATTTTTTTCTTTTTTTAATTCAGGGGATGGTCATTTCACTAAATTTCTACCAAATTTTCAGTTAACAATTGAAGTCAACAGCGCCCAAGGTTAGATTGATACCTACATCATAAAGTTAGAGCTATTTTGATAATTTTTTATTTTGTAGGGCTATTTTGACACTTTTAGACTAAATTTAGGGTCATTTTAGCATTTGACACCATTGGTGATTTCCTTTTAGAAGCACTAGTTTGCTTGTTGGATAGTTCAATTAACTAGTCAATTAATTGATTTATTAGTTATTTGTGTTAATTATTTGACATAAAAATAGTGATAAATATCAATGGTCAACACCAAAAATGTACGGACTAGCTATGGTGGAGGAGGAGGTAGTAAAACTAGTCAAATCAAATTAACATCGACCAACATCTAACTACCATTATTAAAGTCAAACAGAAAATAAACAACAAAGAGTTATTATGAGAACTAAAAACCTAAAAATCAATAAAAGAGAATGTGCTGTTCATAATTTTAATATTATTAAAAAGAAAAATCTGATTTAAAACCATACAAAAATTCCATTTTAAAAACATTTTTTATACTATTTGACCAAATGGAAATGCAAAGCTAATCAAATTGGTCAAAACAATGTTACGTTATCATGTAATAAAATAGCCATGACAAGTGAGTCAATCCTAATTAAAAGAGTCAAGATAAGCATTTACATTCTTACGTATTCATAGTCAAAAAATAAAACGGCAACACCAAATCGACCTTAAAATTTATAGTTTCATACTCACGTCACGTGGCATTGTAATATGCTGATTATTCACTAGAAGATTAAAACTATGTTCATTTATTTGTTTTAAATTGAAATAAATGGATGTAAACAGTAATTATGTTATCTTTTTATTTTTGAAATTTGCACATGTTTTTTTGTGTGGAAATTATCACTCTTCAAAAAAGATTATACTTTATTAAATCAATTCCCTCTGCATATTTTAATTTTAAAAACAAAAGCTTAAAGTTAGTTTGTAATATGAGTACATGGTAAAATAGAAGGAGCAACTGATATGTATAAGTCAAAATATATAAAAATAAAATAAAATAAATTGAATCGAAATACATTAAATTGAACTGAATTGGACTTGAACGACACTCATTTATCATACTCCCTCTGGTTCACTAAGAGTGACACACTAGATTTAGACTCTTGGATTAATGTGAAGAAAAATGAAAGGTTGAAATCGGGTGTAGAAAGTAAAAAGTAGAATGATTCGATGACATTGTTGGAATATAGCCAAAAATGAAAAGTGTGTCATTTAAAAGAAAATCTCAATAAGATAAGTGTGTCGCTCTTCGTCAAACGGAGTGAGTATCATAGATGCATGGACGACGGTTTCTGATGATAGAAACGCAGAAGAAAACAAAAACCAAAGGGATCTTTGTAAGAGGCAGTATTCAATGCAAAAACATGAAAAAAAATGAAGAAAATCCAAGAGGCACCATCCAATGCAAAAACATGAAAAAAATGGCGCCACCATTGTTCTCTAAGCTCCATCTTTGTCCTCTCCAATTCCCCCATCTCTATAAATCCACAACTCCAATTCATCCCGAATCTACAACCAAAACAACGTTAACCTCTCCAACCGATCTCAACAACACAGCCATGGCCAGTAAAGACTGCCCATTTCCCGCCATACACAAATGCGAATCCAGTGGACGAGAAAACCAGTCCGCAGTCGCCGACATGGACGGAACACTGCTCATAGGACGAAGCTCGTTCCCTTACTTCGCACTCGTCGCGTTCGAGGCCGGAGGAATCCTCCGCCTCATCTTCCTCCTCCTCGCCACCCCCTTCGCCGGATTCCTGTACTACTTCATTTCCGAATCCGCCGGAATCCGTGTCCTGATCTTCGCGACGTTTTCCGGGATGAAGGTTTCCGCGATCGAGTCGGTGGCGCGTGCCGTTCTGCCCAAATTCTATTCCAGCGATCTGCACCCGGAAACGTGGCGTGTGTTTTCGGCCTGTGGGAAGAAATGTGTTCTTACAGCGAATCCGAGGATCATGGTGGAGCCGTTTTTGAGGGAGTATTTGGGTGCGGATGTTGTTCTTGGTACGGAGATTTATACTTATAAGGGGAGAGCTACCGGGTTTGTTGACGGCCCCGGTGTATTGGTCGGAAAAAACAAGGCGGTGGCCCTGGAAAAGACGTTCCGGGAGCCTGATATTGGAATTGGTGATCGGAAAACTGATTTTCCGTTCATGCATCTTTGCAAGGTTTGTTCTGTTCCCACTTAATTACAGAGATTAAACATCTTTGACACTAGCTTGTTAAGGTAAAAAAGTTATCAAACATTCATGACTATTAGACAATCTAAAGTAATTTACTCCCCCGACCTTGATTCAACCTGCACAAATCATATTCAAAAAGTCAAAATCAATTAACTTTATCTATAAATAAATGTATTTTATAAATAATTTACTCCCTAGTGCCTGCCTAATGTTCACATTTTTTAGTCAATTTTTTTAGGTCATATTTGACCAACGATAACTTTAGTTACGTATATTAACGGTATGCTAAAATTGATATTTGGAAAAAAATTGATATTTTGAAAATACATGTTATAACGAATCTAACAAGGTATCACAAAATAGCATTTGTATTAGTATACTAACTCAGTTTTGTGGTCAAAGTTAAGAAATTTTGACTAAATAAATAGTGCAATTGCAGTTTGAAATGAGACGGAGGGAATATAGCGTATGAAGTTAGATGGGCGGAGACATATAGTATATTTTTTAATGAGAAAGTTTTAGGAAAGACTGTTTTTCCATAACCTTATGGACAATCAACATGGGCTTTTACCTTAAATGTTGTAATTTTTTAATAAAATTTAAATATTGTATTTTATAAGTCAAAACAAGTAATAATATGTATTTGAATATGAAAATATAAAAATATATGATATACAAATTTATTTTAAAAATTTTAAAATTTTGTATGTTATACAAATGAATTGTATAAGGTAAAAAATAAATTGTCTGTCCATAAACTTATGGACATACCGTCAGCAGATTCACTCTTTTATAATATTAGTGTCAAATACTTTCTCCATTCCTAATTTTCACTTCATTTGTTCCAATTAAATGCTTTTATTTGACTGAAGTTTGTTGATGAAAATACTCGCATTAATTAATGCAGGAAAGCTACATTGTTCCGGCGGACCCCGCCGTGAAGGTCCAGCCGGTGAGCCTCGACAAGCTACTGAAACCGATCATCTTCCACGACGGCCGGCTAGTCCAGAAACCAACTCCTCTAATGGCACTCGCCACCATCCTCTGGATTCCGATAGCCTTCCCGCTGGCCTGCCTGAGGATCGCCGCCGGCTCCCTCCTTCCAATGTCGGTAGTCTACTACGCTTTCCGAGCCCTCGGAGTCCGAGTCATAATCAAAGGAACCCCGCCGCCGGCGGTGCAGAAATCCTCCGGCCAATCCGGCGTCCTCTTCATCTGCTCCCACCGCACTCTCCTCGACCCAATCTTCCTCTCCACCGCCCTCCGCCGCCCCATCCCGGCGGTCACATACTCCCTCTCCCGCCTCTCGGAGGTCATCTCCCCGATCAAAACCGTCCGCCTGCAACGCGACCGGGTCAAGGACTCGAAGATGATCAAGAATCTCTTACAGGAAGGCGATCTCGCGATCTGTCCGGAGGGGACAACTTGCCGGGAGCCGTTTTTGCTGAGATTTTCCGCTCTTTTCGCGGAACTGACCGATGAATTGGTCCCCGTCGCCATGAACAACAGGATGAGCATGTTTCACGGGACCACTGCAACGGGGTGGAAGGGGTTGGATCCGTTCTACTTCTTCATGAATCCTAGCCCGGTTTACGAGGTCACGTTTCTTGAAAAACTGCCCAAACAGCTGACCTGCGGCGGCGGCGGAAAGTCGAGCCATGATGTTGCGAACTATATACAGAGGATGATTGCCTCCACTCTGTCGTACGAGTGCACCGGGTTTACGAGGAAGGATAAGTACCGGGCTTTGGCCGGAAATGATGGCACAGTGGCGGCGAAACCTAAACCGGCTGCTAATAAAATCATGGGCTGCTAGATTTTTCCCATTTCTGTGTACAAAGTTGCAATTAAGAAAGGGAAAAAAAAGTACAGATATAATCCTATATAATTGAAGAAAGTGCAGATATAACCTGCGCTAATCGAAAGTGCAAATATAACCTTATCTATTCAGGTTATGTGCAAGTATAATATTTTCATCCGGTTTGGGGCCAAAATCCAGTAAAAGAACTATTTTGCCCTCTGTAAAAAATAAAAAATTGAAATTATATAACGGTCCTCTTCTTCCCAGATCTTCTCCCCTCTCCCATCTTCTTCTTTCTCTCTGGCGCTCTACCACCTCTCCTCCGTGCAGAGCAACTGGGTTAAGACGGAGAACCCGAAGATTGAATATAACGCTGAGACTGGGGGTCCCCGAGACTGAATATGGCGCCGGAGGCGTGGTCCTGTGAACCGCCTCTTCCTCTGCCCTTCAATTGGTAGCAGATCGGTAATTTGGGAGCAGGTTTCAACTGGTGAAAGAGAAGATTGGGGAAGGTTGAGGAAAAATCAACAATAGGTAGGAAAAAGCAAGGTTGTGTGTTTCTCGTCTTCCCCTCTTCCGGCGCTTGGTTGAGTGACATCGGAACGGTGGCTGTTGGTGGCGGTGATTGTGCGGGTGGGGATATGGGGGTGGCGGCGAAATTGTGTTTAGATGAATGGAGCGACGGAGGTTGTGGTGGAGGTAGTGATAGGGCAGAGGAGTTTGGTGCTATGCTGGTGGTGGCATTAGGGCAGAGGAGGAGACGGCGGTGGCGAGGAGTTTAGGGCTGTGTTGGTGGTGGTGCTAGGGCAGAGAAGGCGGTGCTGGTGGTGGTCGGGTGGAGGCGGTATTAGTGGTGGTGGTGGTTGAAAGGTGGTGAAGATGGTGGTGGTGGTTGGCGGTGATGGTAGAATTGTCTTTCTCATTTAAGGCTTGGGGTAGAAGGGTATTTTAGTTTTTTCAAGCAGGTCATTTGCCGAAATTCGTTAGTCAACGCCAAAATCATGGTCGGAGGGCACTTTCATTCAATAGACAGGGTTATATTTGCACTAAAAAATAATTGATGGTTAAATCTGCACTTTCCTGCACATATAAGGTTATATTTGCATATTACCCTAAAAAAGAAGAAGTTTATTCTACCAAAATGACACTTGAGTTGTTTTTTAATTGCTGCTACTTCATTGTTTACCGATCAAAATAATTTGAGTTTCTGGTATTTCCATAAATCATGGAAAAATTAAGGTTTAAAGCGCAAATTAAAATAAATGAAGATAAATTTTTTGGATTGCATAAACCGTGTTATAAACTTTATAACTGCTGCACGTTGCATAATAAAATTTTAATATTGCAACTAAGACCTTTTATCTTTTAATATTTTAATGAAACTCCATCTTTCTATAAGCCTATATAAAGACGATTTTTCTCAAGAATTTTCCAAATAATTTTGACTTAATACATGATGTTAGAAATTTAACATCTGATAACGACGTTATAGAAAAGAACTTTTTATAACGGACGAATAGGCCAAGATTCAGGGCCGTCTCTGACAATTTGGAGGCCCTGTTCTAAATGAAAAATGAGGCCCTTCATTACATCAAAAACTATACTTTTCCCTCCTCCTTTTCCGGGGGAGATAAGAATTTTAATGGGTTTTGGAAACTGAAAGAAAATAAAAGAAATTGAAAGGAGAAAATTTTGGGGAGTGGAAGAGTTGAAGGCGATAAATTGGGAATCAGGCGAGAGGTTTCTGCCTTTTTGGCTTTTGCGCAGGAAGGAAAACTGATTCTACATTCTGAATTTATTTTTTTCCTAATATATATAATACACATGCATATTATTTTGGGGCCCCAAAAATTTTGGGGCCCCAAAAATTTTGGGGCCCGGTTCTGTAGGGCTGTTTGGGCTTGCCCACAACCGGCCCTGCCAAGATTAATATATTAATCTCGTTAATTAGTGTATAAATATATTCCCTTATACCTTTGACGTTATAATTTATAGGTGACTAAGTTTTAGAATTGAACAAAGTTGTTTATTTTCAATATAACCATGAGACCTAAAAAGAAAATTAAAAAAATATCCTGATTTTTAATCAAAAATATCGCAAACGCACTGGTGGACGAGGAGTCGAAAGAGGTTCCTAGTTCGGAACTCCCTCTTAGGTCGCCTTTTTCATTTTAAAAACGGTTTGAAATCAATTAAAGCAGAACATCCTTTTATTGCAATCGATTAAAGGCAGTTCTATTTGTAGAATTGCCTTTACTTAAGGACCTGAAGCACTTCCGAACTCGGAACTTGGAAGTGCTATCCCAAGTCATTTTTTAAATTTTTTTAAAGCAATTCTACAATTAGATCCGCCTTTAATGGATTGATGTTTGGCCTATTATCCCCCTTATCTTTTTTCCTTCATTTTCTCCTCCCTCCCCTAGGGTTTCCTCTCCCGCCTCTTTTTTTTTTAACGTAGTTTTCTCCAGCCTTTTGCCATTAAGTCAAAATTATTTAGGGTTGGGTGGGCTTCGCAATAGAGCGAAGCTTCTCCAAGCGTGAGGGTTTTAGGCGGCAGGGCGGAGGGGTGAGGGAGATGATGGTGGAGGCGGCGCGGCGGAAACGTGAGGGAGATGATAGTGAAGGTGTGAAAGAGTCAGGGATATGGTGGTGGAAGCATGGGAGAAGGTCGTGGAGGAGTGAGGGAGTGACGGTGGGGGCATGAGGGGAGGGAGTTGTGATGATGAGAATTAAGAAAGAAAACCTTAATGGTTTGGGTTCTGAAAAAAAAAACTAAGAGGGGAAAGGTTTACATTTTTATTTATATATTGGGTTAAAAGGCCTAACAAAGGCACCAATTAAATCCGATTTAACATTAAAATCACCTTTAATCATTTTTCATTATCGGCAGAATCGCCTTTAATTAATTTAAAACTGCCTTAAAATGTTTGGTATGACTTGGGAGAGAGTTTTGAATTCGAAACTTCTTTCGGATCCTAATCAAAGGTGATTCTTCAAGAACCGTATTTAATTGAGTATCTTTAATCACCCCTTCTCCACTAGTGACCCTACTCCATCAGCAATGAAAACTTTGTTTGGAATGAGCATCAGGAGGATGATGTCGGATATGGATTTTTCCAGCGTGGGGTTGTAGCACGTTTCTTTGATTTTTAGTGGATTTAACAAGTTTTATGACAGACGACTTACCAAGTAATACTTTTTATGATTTTTTTTTGAAGTAATCGTAACAACACATTCCTTACGTTCAAGTTAATATGACACACTTTTTAGCCGATTTTTTCAAAGCACGTTTGACCACAAATAATTTTTATTGTGCATTCCAGCTGCATGTAAAATTTTGATATTTGAAAAGTGCATGTTAAGGAGAATCTAACAATGTCTCACATGATGATATTTCTACTCAAATACTATATGAGATTTATGGTTAAACGTAACTTGAGAAAGTTGACCGAAAAATGTGCTAATATTACCTGATCGGGGAGTATTAGGATGAGAAAGTACCTTAATTTTGATTAATGTGATTGTCGTCGTTTGGTACTTCACACGTTTTCTCGTCGCTTGGACAATTTGGATTATATGGACGACTTGAAGACTTTTCAGACCAAACGATACCCAAGCCATTGAAGAATGAAGACTTTTCAGTTAAAAGAAAAACAAAGAACAAACGAGGACTTTAGTTTCCGTCTTGGGAAAAAAGTCAGCCATCAAAACGGGCAACTTATTACGGTGGGCATTCCCCCCATTGATTCCCAATACCACCACACCAGTCTTGCCTGCAACAGTTAGCTAGCTCTAATCTAATTGTCCAACTCCAACCCCTGTTGATTGTAACACATTTTTCCGACAGCCGAAATCAAGATTTGTTGGAACCCAATTCCGAATGGATCATCAGGGCCTCGTGTTGTTGTCGGTGGTTTCGCTGTTCTTGCTGTCTGATCTGTCCCTTTCGGCTGCCCAATCTTCTGGGCGTAAGGCAGGCAATTTTACGTGAGTTTCTCCCTGTAAAAAAAATCAAGGTTATCTGGTGAAACCGCTGTCTGATTTTATTCACGAAAATTTCTGCGTATGATGTTAGCAGAGATGGGTCGGTGCTGAAATTGAAGACGAGCGCATCACCGCCTAATAGGCCTATTATTGATCCCGCCCGCGTTGAGCAAATTTCTTGGCACCCCAGGTGATTATCTCTCTGAATTTATTTTTGTTTCGAATTCTGGGTAGTGATAATTCTGAATTTGATGGGTTGTGTTGTGGAATTCACAGGGCTTTTATATATAGGGGATTCTTGACTCATGAGGAGTGTGATCATCTTGTCACATTGGTTAGTTTTACTTCCCTTTGTTTTGGTTGATACTTGAGATGTTTGTGGGGTGCCTGCAGTTGTCCTCTATTAGAAGTTTGATTTTTGGCATTTATGTTCTTGTATATACATTTTTCTGCATGACTAAAATGGACCATGAATTTATGATTTCTTTTTGGGATATGGCTTGAGAGTGATTGATAAAATCATTGAAATGAACAGCCCTGAGTTGACCTGAGTTTGTGGTGCTGGTTGAGTAGGCTAAGGATAAGTTGGAAAAATCCATGGTGGCTGACAATGAATCTGGCAAGAGCGTGGCGAGCGAAGTGAGGACAAGTTCTGGCATGTTCCTAAGGAAGAAACAGGTTCGCTTTTCTCATCTTGCCCTCATTTGATTTAGTGGATGTCTGCGAGTACTATCTGACTGTATTTTTACCTCTTTTGGTTTGTGTTCGGCCTACTTGTCAGATAAATTTTGTAATGTTTCTTAGTACTCTAGCAAGTTGCAAACTGCATTGTTCATACACGAGGCAAAGAAGAAATTTTATGCTGCTATAATTATTGTCTTTGATTAGACTTTTAAATATACTTTCTGGATCGTCTGTGTTATGTTATTTGAGGCTTTTTAAACAATGTTCTTGTATCCAGCTTAATCCAGAATGTTTTCCTGATAATATTATATGCCTCTTCTTTACTTATTTCATTTGATCATTGCCTTTATTATGAGAATATAATAACTCTTTACTGCCAGCCCCATCTTATTGGTTTTTGTTGACACTTTTCAACCCTTAAGTAAAGTTTGAGTTGAACTGCTTGTGGTGATCTATTATCTTTAATCTTTATCCCGAGAACTTCTTCAGTATCTTTAATTTGCAAAATTTTTGTTTTAGCAGAATATATTGAACTTAGCACCACTTGGATTGTACCTTTTCTTTTTAGAAATGTTTTTGAAGTTTCCATTTTGTCCAAGTGGGATAAGGTCTTAGTTGTTGTTGTGTGGTGTACACTTACCATTAAAAATAAAAAACCCTTTTCACTGGGATCAAATGGATGATAATTTTTTCTCTGTATTTCCACGTTAGGATGAAATCATCGCGAGCATTGAGGAGAAGATTGCTGCTTGGACATTTCTTCCTCCAGGTATTCAGCTCAACTGCAGTAGCTGATTGTTGGTGGTCTTTTTCACCAACTTAAAAAAAGCTATAATTTTAATTGTTTCGCTGAATTTGTCATCAAGAAAATGGAGAAGCTATGCAAATACTACATTATGAGCATGGGCAGAAGTATGAGCCACATTTTGACTATTTCCATGACAAGGAGAACCTGAAACTAGGTGGTCATAGAATAGCTACTGTTCTTATGTATTTGTCAGAAGTTGGTGAGGGCGGAGAAACCGTTTTCCCTTATTCAGAGGTAAAGAAATTATGGTTGTTTCTTTTGCAATTTCTTTTCTCATTCGCTTCAGATGTCGAATGTATGTATGATTTCCATTCTTGTCCCCTCTCCCAGGAAAAAAACAAACAACCCAAGGGTGATAATTGGTCTGATTGTGCTAAAAAAGGCTATGCTGGTAAGCTTAGTTGTGAAACTTACATGCATTTGATTTTTGATCTTCTACCTCTGAAAATCCGGATGGCTTCCTTTGCAGTGAGACCATTCAAGGGCGACGCTTTGCTGTTCTTCAGTCTACATCCCAATGCTACCACTGATTCTTTGAGCTTACACGGCAGCTGTCCTGTAATCGAAGGTGAGAAATGGTCGGCCACAAAGTGGATTCACGTGAGGGCTTTCGATGTGGAACCAGCCGCTCCTGAGGATGATGATGATGGATGCAAGGACAAGAATTCTAGTTGCGCACATTGGGCATCTTTGGGCGAATGCAAGAAGAATCCTGCATATATGGTGGGCACAGATAGCCATCCAGGTCATTGTAAGAAGAGCTGTAAAGCGTGTTCGTGATTGCAAATTTCGTAATGTCCCTGTGATTCTGAGTTATTTGATCATTCTACTGATATTGTTGCACTGTATATAACACAAAACTATGGCCTATTCAGATGCATTTGGAATGATACAACTGACCTCTTAACAGCAATATACTACTCGAAAATACTGGACTATGGCCTATCCAGCTTAACACAATCGTCACTCTTTGAGATTCCCCGTCTCCCCGCCTCTATATCAACACCCTTTTTCAGAATCGACTTGCTTTCCTTCACTGCAGCCTCCGCCCTCACGATCAGAGTCCGTTACTCGGTGGCCATGGAGGGGGGAGGCAGGGAAGAGGCGAAGTCATACATGCGTAGTTAAAAGCGTTGTTCTACTGCAACTGTTTCTTCTCGGGAAAGCTACGAAACACTAGTGAGAAAGTCACCTGAAACTCATGATCGTCCGGGGTGATTGAACTCACTCCATCTGCTGTCCTGATGTGGTCATCTGTTTGAGTTTTCTTTACATCTCATGAAGCTTACGTTGAATCGCTCCGAGTTGCTGTGTTTTTGCTGAGATTAGTCGTCTTCTTCAGTCCAGTTTAGTCCCGGGGAAGACGGAGAAGATTGCTGAAAATAAGGAACAGAAAAGAACGATATACGGCGGATCCGGTCCGAGGAAAAAGTCAGCCGTCAAAACCTCAATATAACAATGCTACACAAGCTCTAATTCATTTCCAACTGTAGACATTTTCATCCACACCCAAAACCAAGATTTATCAGAACCCCATTCCGAATGGATCCTCGAGGCCTCGTACTGGTGTCGGTAGTTTCTGTCCTCTTGCTGTCTGATCTCTCCTTTACGGCTGCCTGGATTTTTGGATGGCGTAAGGCACCCGAATTGAGGTGATTTTTTCCCTACACATCAAGATCAATTGGTAAAGCAGCTTTCTGGTTATATTCTCTGAAATCCATGCATTTCATGATATTATCAGAGATGGGTCGGTGCTGAAGCTGAAGCCCAGGCGTATTGATCCCACCCGCGTTGAGCAAATCTCTCGGAGTCCTAGGTGCTTATCTCTCTGAATTCATCTTCGTTTCTAATTCTGGGTAGTGATAACTCTGAGTTTGATGGAATTCACAGGGTTTTTATATATAGGGGATTCTTGACTAATGAGGAGTGTGATCACATAATCTCATTGGTTAGTTTTACTGCTTGTTTTCCTCTGTAATAAAGTTAAAAAGTAATGATATACAGATTATACAATTATACTACACCCGCCTCAGATAAAATAACACAATTTTCCTTTCCGTGTGTTCTAACAAAAATGGTATGATTTGAAAAGTAACTAAAACTGCATAGAGTATATTGTAAAATTTTCACAATGCCCTTCACTAATTTCCCAAAATATCTCTACTGTCTAGCACTTATATTAACTTGCATAAAAAAGTGAGTCAAAAGTAGTTGTGGTATTTTATTTGGGATGGAAATCAATCATGGAAATGAGTCCATGAATATATGAATTTTTGTTTCTTGAAATGGTCTGAGAGGGAATGTGACGGGCTTTGAGTAGGCTAGATATCAATTGGAGAAATCCACGGTGTTGGACGCCGACACCGGAGAGGACGTGGAGAGCCAAGCTCGGACAAGTTCCGGCATGTTCCTGGACTTCAAACAGGTTCGCATTCCTCATCTCATCAATAATGAATTGATGATTGATTCGTATATTATTATTTTAAAATTTACAGTATTTGTGCGTGTTTCAATGTTAGGATGAAATCGTTGCGGGCATTGAGGAAAGGATTGCCGCTTGGACATTCCTCCCAGTAGGTAATTTGCTTGACTGCGGTAATTAAGTGAGTGTTGATGGTGTTACAAAGTTGAAACGTTTGGGTGATTTTGTGATGAAGAGAATGGAGAGCCGATACAAGTACTACGTTATGAGATCGGGCAGCTGTATACCGTACATTTGGACTATTTTTCCGACGAGGCCAACCTCGAACTAGGAGGGAACAGAGCCGCTACTGTTCTTATGTATTTGTCAAACGTAGCCAAGGGTGGAGAAACCATTTTCCCTAATTCAACGGTAAACAAATTTACAGTACTCAATGAGTAAACGGTATTCACGTATGAAACTGTGTGTTTTGGTCCCCCCTCCCAGGAAAAAGATGACCAACCGAAGGATGATCAGTACTGGTCTGAATGCGCTAAATTAGGCTATGCAGGTAAGCTTAGTTGAGAAACTTGCATGCATATGATTTGTTTTTAATGCCACGTCATTCACTCTGTGGTTTCAGTATGACTTTTCGCCGTGAATATCATTACTCGTGTCTGGACGGCTTCCTTTGCAGTGAAACCCGAGAAGGGCGACGCTGTGCTGTTTTTCAGCCTAAATATCGATACTACCACAGACCGTAACAGCAAACACGCCAGCTGTCCGGTGATCAAAGGCGAGAAATGGTCCGCCACGAAGTGGATTCACGTGAGGCCTTTTGGGGTGGAACAAGCCGATGATCCCATGGATGATGGATGTACGGACACGAATCCTATGTGCATAAGTTGGGCATCTTCAGGCGAATGTGAGAAGAATCGTGCGTATATGGTGGGCACTGATGCATATCCGGGTCATTGTATGAAGAGCTGTGGAGCATGCTCGGGATTCAAATCTTCCTAATGTTTCTGTGATCGGTTTACTCAATTGTTGCATTGTATGTGCATGGCCGGTCCTAACTATTTTGGGGCCCGAAGCAAATTAGAAATATAGGTCCCATATATAATATTTAGGGTGTCTGATTTTTTTTTAGAGCCCGTCTCTTGAAAGACGGTCTTTCCATACACTATGGAAAGATCAAGGTTTAAACTGCAAATTCGAAGAAATCAAGATGAAAATTTTGGATTGCATTAATCGTGTCATAAACTTATAAATACTGCATGTTGAATGGTTAAATTTTAATATTGCAACTAAAACTATTTATCTTTCTATAATTCTGATTCCACCTCATCTTGCCATAAAAGAAAATTATTAAGGTGACTAATTAAAACATATGGTATTTACTATTTTTTTATATTTACAATTAACTTTTTTAAAGAAAATAAGAGCTCTAAATAATTGTCGGGCCAGCGAATGATTCATATGCCTCCAAGTGAGGGACGGGCCTATGTATATGCTTAGAATTCTGGTCTAATATCGTAACACTCTCAACGTGTGTGTTTTGTATTGACTAACTGGAGATTTATACAAGGAAAAAAGATAATAAACAAGAGATACAGTTCAAAGCGAACTAGTTCTTGAATGACAAGGCAATGGCAATGATAATGTACCAATTCCATGTATGGGTGGGAATCACCAGTGGAAAAAGCTTGATTAAGAACACTAAATCATGTACATAATCGCTTTTAATGGACTGCCTTTAATGACCCAATATATAAGAAATTATTTAAGGTTTCTCCCTTAGTCATTTTCAAATCCAAAACTTATGCTCCTCTCTTCCTTAGTTATTTCCCCCAACATAGCCTCCCTTATACTCCTATTTTCGCCAACACCCTCTTTTGGATCCAAAACCCTGATCGCGCTGCCGTACCCCCGCCTCCCACCACCCTCTGTCGCTTAGCCGACCTCCACCTGCTGAGTGCCGTTGGTGAACACTCTTCCGCCGCGAATTTCTTTCCCACCGCGCTTGCTGCTTCTCCACCACCCGCTCAATGAGCCTGCCTCCACCCGGTGAGCGTCGCTCCTCCTGGTTGAGACGCCGCCACCACTCCATCCCCATTATCCATTGAGCCACTGCGGTGAGCACTCCTCCATCGCAAATCCCTCCCCCACCGCGCGCTGCTCCTCCGTCATCCGCTCCGCCTCTTGCTTATAGTTTTTCTTTTCTTGTTTTCTGGTTGCTATGGTTAAAAGATTTGTGTTCATTTCTTGTTTTTGGGACGTCAGAAATAAGTTCTAAATTCGGAACGTATTTTGCACCTGGATAATAGGCGGTTTTCGGAACCGCTTTTAATCGATTGGATCAAATGTAGGACAAGAGAAGGACCCGAAATGTACTTCTCTGGTCCGATAAAACCGCTTTTAATGTAGCTTTTTCCACTAGTGAATAACACTATAACACAAAAGTCCTATTAGAATGGTACACTACAATAATTATGTAATATCACATGATTAAAGTTTAGACTATCTAAAATAATTGTAGTAGGCGTTAAAAGTTTCATTATTGCTTTTATAATTTTATCCTACTTTATCAAGATTTATAATAATGTTTTAATACAGCATTATTCTAAAAGCTGATGCATGCAAATAAATGAATTTTAAAGTAAATTAAAACTACACGGGACATTTCCAGACCAAACAAAACCCAAACTAGACTTTTCAGTTACAGAAAAACAAAAGGCAAAGGCTCATGTTTCCTGTTTATCAGAAAAAGTTGTCCATCAAAGTGGTCAAATTTAATGCCACGGGCATCCAATAACATTGATTTCCAATACTACATGACCAGCTCTGCCAGTGAGTCAGCTCTAGTCAAACCCATTTTTATCATTGCAGCTATAGCTAGACACTTTTTCTGATAACCAAAATCAGGATTTGTTAGAACTCGACATCGAATGGACCTTTGGGGGCTCTTGTTGCTGTCGATGGTTTTGCTGTCTGAAATCTCCTCTTTGGCTGCCCAAATTTCTGGACGGCGTAAGGCATCCAAATTCACGTGAGTTTTCCCCATTCAAGAGTTCAAGATGAATTGGTAAAACAGCTGTCTGATTTTATTCACTGAAACTTATGCGTATCATGATATTATCAGAGATGAGTCGGTGCTGAAACTGAAAACCAAGCGCAATGTTGATCCCAGCCGCGTTGAGCAAATCTCTTGGCGTCCTAGGTGTTTGCCTCTCTCAATTTATTTTTGTTTCTTATTCTGGGTGGGGATAATTCTAAATTTGATGGGTTTTGTAATGGAATTTACAGGGCTTTTATGTACAGGGGATTTTTGAGTGACGAGGAGTGCGATCACCTTATCCTACTGGTTAGTTATGCTGCCCTTTCTTTTGTTTGAGATGTTTCATGTCTGTGGGGCTCATCAAAATTTGATCTCATCGGATGGGATCCGGCCATTTACCTCCTCGTCAACTTGTAGATGACAACAGGGATTTCGCCTTTTTGCTCTATAATTTGATCTTAGTATCTAATGCTTCCCCTTTGACTTTCACTAGTTTGATCCAAAAAATTGATCGTTAATATCTTTCCTTAATGATAATTAAAACTTGTGATAAGTTGATATTATGAAAAGACTAAACTATTTTTTTGGTCCCCTACAAAGTATCTTTTACTAGCTTTTGGTCCTCATGTGCAAAACTGCCCTTAAACGGTACACAACAAATTCAAAATGATATGCTTTGGTCCCCAAAGGTGGTTTTCCGATATAGCTAGGGGTATAATGGTAATTTTACTAATTAAAATTATTTTCAATTAAAATTTCAATTTTAAAATTTTCTTTTTTAAAGATTTTTCACCACCGGCCTTTCGCCTTCCTGCTCGCCTTCCGCCAGCCTTCCGGCGCCTGCTCGCCTTCTGCCACCTGCTCGCCTTCCCCTCTGCATCACTGAAGAAGTCTTCAGCTCTGCATCGCCGGAGAAGTCTTCACCTCTGGGACCAAGCAGTGAAGAAGACAAAGTGGAGAAGAAGAAGAAGCGGCGGAAGACGAGCGGCGGAGAAGAAGAAGCAGGCGGAGAAGCAGGGGTATAATGGCGGAGAAGACGAGCGGCGGAGAAGACGAAGCAGGCGAAGAAGCGATGCAGAGGTGAAGACGAGCGGCAGAGTAGGCGGCGGTGAAGACGAGCGGCGGAGAAGCCGGCGGAAAAGACGAAGCAGGCAGAGAAGCGACGCAGAGGTGAAGACGAGTGGCGGAGAAGATGACGGCGGAGAAGACGAGCAGGTAGAGAAGACGGAGGAGAAGACGAGCAGGTAGAGAAGACGGCGGTGAAGATGAGCGGCGGAGAAGACGGCGGAGAAGACGGCGGTGAAGACGGCGGTGAAGACGGCGGTGAAGACGGCGGTGAAGACGAGCGGCAGAGAAGACGACGAAAAAAATGAAGCAGGCAGAGAAGTGACGCAGAGTTGAAGACGAGTGGCGGAGAAGACGGCGGAGAAGACGAGCAGGCGGAGAAGACGGTGGAGAAGACAAAGTAGGCGGAGAAGATGAGCGGCGGTGGCAGGCGGAAGACAAGCGAAGCAGACGTTGGTTTTTCTTTTTTATTTTTTTAAACTTAGGGGTATAATGGTCTTTTTACATATTTTGACCAATTTTACCGTTGACTCTACCTGAAAACCACCTTTGGGGACCAAACCATATCATTTTGAATTTGTTGGATACCGTTTAAGGGCAGTTTTGCACATAGGGACCAAAAGAGAGTAAAAGATACTTTGTAGGGGACAAAAAAACAATTTAGTCTTATGAAAATATATCTTACAACGAATCCAACAAGGTACATTCAATAATACTTATACTTATATATCAATTCAATTTTATGATCAGAATTAAGAAGTTTTGACTAAATGAATAGCTAAATTACAAGTTGAAATGAGATGGATGGAGTAATCCCTGAGTTGACCTAAGTTTGTGGTGTTTGATTAGGCTAAGGATAAGTTGGAGAAATCCACGGTGGTTAACCATGAAACTGGAGATGGCATGGAGAGCCAAGTGCGGACAAGTACTGGCAAGTTCCTAACGAAGAAACAGGTTCGCGTTCCTCTTTTGATTTGAGTTCTTTTTTTCTTTCACATTTCAAGCAACTTGATTGAGTTATGTCCACAGGTAAATTATACTCGATTATTATCCTTAGAATATTTTGAGTATTTGAAATTATGAAAATGTATTTTCTTAAGTAAAATTGTGTGCAATTGAAAGAGTAATTTCTCGTAATAATTATCGTAGTACTGAATGGAATAAATAAAGTACATGAAGTAGATTAGGTCTAGTACAACTTTAGTCTAATCATCAAGATAAACATAAATCAAATCAAATTAAATCTAATCATCACATTGATTGATTCTAACACTCCCTCAAGCGAAGCGTCGGATGCTCAGCGACGCAAAGATTGGACCGGAAAAACTCGAACAGCGGACGATAGAGCCCTTTGGTGAAGATGTCCGCAATCTGAAGAGTAGTAGGAACATGAGCAACACACAACTTGCCATATGCAACCAACTCTCGAACAATATGATAGTCAATGTCGATGTGCTTCGCCCGCTTGTGAGCAACTGGATTCTGAGCCAAGAAGATGGCGCTACTGTTGTCACATAACTGCAACGGAGAACCAAAAAGTGGAACTCGAAGATCACGAAGCTGGTGAGTCAGCCAAACAACCTCGGAAGCTATGTTGCTAGAGCCCGGTACTTAGACTCCGTGCTGGAATGAGAAACAGTGGGCTGCTTCTTGGCACTCCAGGAAACAAGGTTTCCACCAAGAAAAACAGCATATCCATAAGTAGGATTGACGAGTCTATAAACATCGAGCCCAATCAGCATCAGAATAACCAAACACCTCGGAGAACTGGCAGATCAAAAGGTAAGACCAAAATGCAATGTTCCTCGAACATATAGGAGAATTCAAGTAACTGCAGCAAAATGATCGTCACGAGGATCCTGAAGATACTGACTGACAGTGTTGACCGAAAAGGCCAAGTCAAGACAGGTATTGGTCAGGTATTTGAGAGCCCTAACTAGAGAACGATACAACGTCGAATTCCAAAATAGAGAACTGGTAGAGCTATGAACCTCGAGCCCGACACAAAATGGGTAGAGGCTGGAGCAGTATCAGACATCCCGACACGAGTAAGAATGTCACGGGTATACTTAGTTGGACCAAGAAGTAAACCTGATGAAGTAGGTGATACTCCTAAGCCAAGAAAGTAATGAAGAACGCCTAAGTCCTTGATGGCAAATTTTCGATGTGTCCGATCAATAAATTGTCGAAGAAGATCTGAATCATTACCTGCAAGAATGATGCCGTCGACATAAACTAGAAGATACAGTAATGATGATCCCCGAGAAAGAACAAACAGAGAAGTGTTAGCGGAGCTACACTGGAAAATGAGCTGAGTCAAATAAGTGCTGAATCATTGAAACCATGCTCGAGGTGCTTGCTTAAGACCATAAATAGCATTCTGCAAGTGATAAACATAATTCGGATGAAGCGGCTAGGAAAGCATCGTGGCAATGGCGAGAACTGTTCAAACAGTGGAGACTTTGACCATAGGACTGAAAATGTGATCAAAGTAAAAACCCAGAATATGAGAAAAACCCTGTGCTACAAGTTGAGCCTTATGACGATCAATCGTGCCATCAGGACAACACTTCACTCGATAGACCCATTTGGAGCCAACAATATTGATGTCCGATGGGCGGGGAACAAAATACATACGCTTTCCACGAGGAGCTGATATCTCCTCATCCAAAGCAGAAACCCAAGAAGGATCTTGAAGAGTTGAACAGTAATCTATGGGTTTCGACTTAGCAATTAAAGTAGCAAGAAGAACGTGAGCGACAATGTCAAAGTAGTCTCTGCACTATAGAGCCCCAGTTGTCGATCGAGTGGACATCTGATGAGTGCAAGTCCGAGGAGAAGCCGGAGGAGTGGAGTCAGCTGAGGCAACCGGTGATGAAGCAGTCGAACTGGGCGGAGACTAGGCGGCCGGACTGGCCGACGAAGATGCAGGTGGCACTGGCTGATGAACATGAGATGTATCTGTAGCACAAATGAAGCAAGGGGCCAAAGGAGATGTAGTCAGCACAGGAGAAACTGTAGTCAAAAGAGGTGCCAAATCAGAATTAGGATAAAGAAATGCAGAAACATCTAACACTGAAGGTGGAAAACCAATCACTGAAGGGATGGATGGGCGAATGGAAAGTACGTCACATTAAAACGAGCATGTTGAGTGACATAGATTCTGCCAGGAGTGCGATCGAGGCACCGAGAACCTTTATACTGCGAGCTATAGACAACAAATACACATGGAATACTACGTGGAGACAACTTGTGGTCGGAAAATAGGCAAACGAATGGGAAGACCCGACAACCAAAGGCATAAAAATGGGTGTATATAGAAACCCAACCATTAATAACTTCATATGATGATCGTCCGCTAAGAACAGGAGTGGACAACCGATTTATGGTATAAGTGGCTACAACAAAGGTGTTAAGCCAGTGAGAAAGAGACTTGAGAGTGATACAACACAGACAAACCCATGTCAGCAATGTGACGGTGCTTACACTCAGCCCGATCGTTCTGCTCAGGAGTATATGAGCAAGAAATCTGATGATGAATGCCCTTTGTCTGAAAGTGAGAGTGTTAGCGACCATTTACCAATTCAATTCCTCCATCACTCTGAAACACCTTAATGGTGGAAGATAATTTGTTCTCCACAAAAGCCTCAAACTGGTGATAAACATCCAAAAATGAGATTTGCAGCGCAGTGGGTAAAACCACGAGAGTCGGGAATGGTAGTAAATGATAATAGCATAATAGGCAAAACCATCAGCAGATAAAATAAGAGAGGGTCCCCATAAATCCCAATGAACTAGATCAAGTACCCTAGCAACATGCTTATCATTTATATGAAAAGATAAACGTTTCCCTTTAGCTTATTCACACGCTTCACAAAGGATGGGTTTAGGCAAAATCGATGAGATAGATAAGGATCCAAAAGCACGCAAACCTGAAATAACATAATGCTGAACATGACCAAGTCTAGCATGCCAAGTTTCAAAAGATGCATGAGACTTATTTGACTCCATAGTAGACAATAAAGCAGATGCACCATAGTCTAAAATATAAAGCTCATTTTCACTATAGCCTGACCCAAAGTTTCCTTAGTGATTTTATGCTTAATAATAAATGAACAGTCATCAAAGAAGACAACATAATTTAAGTACCGAGTTAATTTGATAATCGAAAGAATTTTTTTTAGTGATATCAGGCACAATAAGCACATCGTAGAAAGACAAGGATTCAGAAATCCAAGAATCACCAACAAGAGTAATAAGGAGTTGGGAAACACATAGATGCTTGAAAAACTATGATAATGTGTGGCATTACACTAGTGGAGAAGGGGTGATTAAAGTCACTCAATCAAAGTCGGTTCTTGAGGAACCAACTTTATTTAAGCTCCAAATTGAGTTCCGAGTTTAGAACTCCCTCCTAGGCCTCATATTTCATTTTAAAGACGGTTTGATTTCAATCAAAGACATTTCCGCCTTTGAGGAGAATCGATTGAAGGCGATTCTATTGTAAATACTCCTTAAAATCAATGCCTTTATTGGGCCACTATATAAAAAAAATCCTAGGTCCATAATTTATTTTTCTCTCCCTCTCCAAAACCATCTCTCCTTCACGCCTCTCTCTCTCACTCCAACTCTCTCTCCCGCCTCTCTCCTCAATCTCCTCTCCACCCCTCTGCCGACCATATTATCCCTCTGCCGCGCCTGATTTCCATTCGCCGGAGACGCCTCTCTCCGTCGTGCCTGAGTTCCACCAGCTGTCGTGTCTTCTCCCTCCGTCTCGCCTGAGTTCCATCAACCTCTCCACCGTCTGTCGGGTTGAGTTTTGGTTCGCATCTATTCCACCAACGTCTCCTCTTTCGCCTTTGTGCGCTGCCTCTTGCATCTTCTCCCTCTGCCTCTATTCGTCGTCTCCTCCCTATGACTCAACCTGCTGCATCGCGCCGCCATGGCTCTCAAGATCTGGTTGAAGTCACCATGTTCATGTTTCTTTTGTTTTTTTCTCCAGATTTGTTTTAATTTATTTTGCTTTAAAATCTGTGTTAATTTGTTGTTATTGCTTATAATTCCGTCATAATTTGGATATGTAATTTTTTTAGCTGCCGAAAATGTGAGGTTTCTTTTATAATACCCGATCTAAGTTCCGAATTCGGAACTGATTTTGGACCCCGATCAAGGTCGGTTTTTTAATCGACTTTGATTGAAATAAATCAAATCAAAGTCACCACTAGAGAAGTCACCCACAAAGTGAATTTCTATGATCCCTTAGAATGGACTTTAATGAGATTGTCTCCACTAGTATAATCAACAGCAGCAGGGGATGAACCATGTGTTTTGTGGTGGCAGAATCTACAATTCCATGGAAACACGTTGCTTAACTCAGATAAACCACCAAAATAAGTGGGCAGAACTATTATAAATGTGAATTGCTATATCACGTCTTATATTTTACTTAAACATGCCTTGTATTTATACTAGTTAAAATACTATATGTGTTTTCTAATATAATTAAATGAATAAAGATATTGAATAGTTATTAATAATTCATCATAATTAATTAGTAATTTTAAATCCAATTAACAGCGGTGGTGGTCGCCGGAGATGGTGGTTGCCGGAGCTCGCTGTTTGCCGGAGTTGGTGGCCGCCGGAGTTTTTTGGTCACCGGCGGGGATTCACCGGCGTCTTCTCCGAGAGCTTTTCCATCTCTCCGAGAGCTTTTATTCGCCGGCCAAACCCGCCGTCACTGATTTCCCAAACCCTCGTCTGCCGTCACTGTTCGACGCACCATCGCCTTGGTTCTCATCGTCAGCTCCGACCCGATTGTCATTTCTCCCGCCCTCTCCTCGCTCTCTTCTTCGGCTCTCTAGCCCAGCCTACCGGTGAGTTTTCTTTTTCCAGCTCAATCTTCGCAAGCCCCCGTCCCGATCTCCTTCTCCGGTGCTCCTTTCTGGGCTCTCCTTTCCAATCCCATCTCCTTCCCCAACCCAAACCCGGCTCTACTTCCCCAACCCAGCCCGGCTCTCCTTTCCAAGCCTACACCCGCTCTCATTTCCCAACCCAGACTCGCTCTCCTTTCCAAACCTAGCCCGCTCTCCTTTCCCAACCCAGACCTGGCTCTCCTTTCCAAGCCCAGTCACGATTCTCCTTTTCTAGCCCCAGTCTGTTTCTCCTTTCTTCCCCTTTTTCACCAAGCCTTTGGGTTCTCTTTCCTCAGTTCTCCTTTGCCCTTCTCCTTCCCAAATTCGGTTCTCCTTTGCCTAACTTCCATCTGCCCATATTTATTGTTCATTTAATACAAAAATAGTAATAAATTTTCTATAAAATATTCTGTAAAAATTCATTGTTGTGTACAAAATATTCACTTTTTACTATAAATTTTGGCGTTGGAAGCTCCATGTCTTTAAAGGTAATTTTATTTTAATTGTTGTTTAGATATGCATTTTATGCTTAATAATTAATAGTTAAAGTTACGATTTATAAGTTGTTCAAATAGAAGCTTATATTTTATTATATCATTAATATTTGGGATTTTATTAATATTTCATATTTAGTTGTGGATTATTTTAATTTCATAATTATATTTTATTCCATCATTAATAGTTGTGGATGTCTCCATATATTAAATTTAATTATGTTATAGATTCCATCATTAATAGTTGAAAATATGTTAATTTCATGTTTATTCATATGTTTTTTTTATCTTAGTTAAAGGAGGAAGGCGGTTTATTCATAAGTTTATAGAATGACGGTCTTTCTCAAGACTTTGTCATTATATTTAGTTATGTATAATAAAATGTAAGTACTCCATATAACATAAACAAACAAATTATTAACAAACATTCAATATTTTCTATACGAAGAATTAGTTCTTTCTATTATTTACAAAATAAATAATAATTAAATGGGACTATCATCAAAATTTACTTTGATATTATTTTATTTTTTATTTAAATATTATATTCAGAATATTATTTTTAATTTGAACTTTATTTGTATTACATTTGACCGTTAATATATTTAACAACGTATAATATCAATAAAAAAGTTATTTTTTAGAAACTACATGTTATGGCGAATCCAACAATATCAGATACAACAATATTATTGTTTATATATCTATTCAAATATGTAGTCAAAACTTTATTAGGTTGACTAAATATTTTTTTGTTGCAATTTATTCCGGGACGGAGGGAGTATTTAATTTTAAATTATTTTCCCAGATTAAAATTTAATATTTAATTCACAATTACAAACCCTACCAGCCCACCTTCCTCTTCTCTCCCGCTGTCCTCAGACCCACCAGCTCGCTTCCACCCTCTCCCTCCTCTCCCGCCGTCCCCCAACCATCCGAGCCTCTTCGACGCCTCCATTTCAGCCACCCCAGCTCGCCGTCCCATCTACCAATCTCCGGACAACCAAAACCAAACAATATTTCCGGCGGAAGCTTCGAGATTTTGACGCAGAGGTCTACGGTTGGAACTAGGATGACATAGAGGTCACCGGAAAATTTGACATTCTTAAAACAATCCTAACAATCAAGATTCAGACTACATTTGCGGCAAAAAAATTGAGATTAAGACTACATTTTCAGCGACAAATTCAAATTTCATTTAAAGATAATGGAAACTAACTTTGCCGGTGATATTCAGGCGATGTTCGGTGGCCGGCGGCAGGAGGTGGATGGTGGCAGCAGTGGCCGGTGGGCGGCGGCCGGCGGTGAGTTCAGGTGGAGAAGAGGTAAAAATGGTGAAAGGGAGGGATGGAGATGAAATTTTATTAGTTAATAATTTTACCCCCATATACTAATTATAAATATAAATATTCACATAAAAAATATAAAATAAAAACAATAATACATGGATGTGTAATAAGGCGTAACCTAATAAAATACAAGTGTGCAGGAAACGTAGGGCGCGTAATTCACACTCGTGGGACACTTTACAAGCGCCTGGACAGCACACGTGGAAAACACAGTGAGCGCGTGACTGGAACGCGCTGGAGACACAGCGTGCGCGTGGAGACCACGCGCTGGGGAAGGCTGCCGTCGGGGACTCTGAAGTTGATGAGTCGTCGGGAAGTACTAGAGATGATAGTCGGGGCTGAGATGAATCACCAGAGTTAAGATGCCGCTGAGGGGATGCCGACGAAGGAGGTCGCCGGTGCTGGTGACTTGCGTTGCAATGGAGATACAGAGTTAATCCGCCGGAGATAAAACCGATATTACCAGAACTGAAGTCGGAGATGATGTCGGGGACAACGCCGATAAATATGAACAGCTGAGATGACGACTTGAGAGAGAAGGCCGTAATTCAGAAACGTCAGGGAGTGATATTCTCCAGGGACTGTGCCGGAAGTTGGCCGAAAGTTCACCAAAAAATGACGCCGGCGAGAAGCTTTGTCAGCAACAAAAAATAAATAAAAATAAAAATAAAAGAAAGAGAGAGAGGGGAAAGAGATAGGGACGGTGAGACTCTGATACCACGAAAAAGTCATTTCCCGTACTAATTATCGTAGTACTGAATAGAATAAATAAAGTACTAGAAGTAAACTAGGTCTAGTACAACTCTAGTCTAGTTATCAAGAAAAACATAAATCAAATCTAATCCAATCATCACATTGATTTATTCTAATATATATTCTAATTTAATTATGAATTTATGATTATTAATAATATTTAAATGTAGAAATAATAATATAGAAATGTATATTATACAATAATAATATAAGAATTGATGTCTACAAATGAACTACAAAATACCGAACCATATCAGATTCGATTAATCGAGGAAATGAGAATCTCATATATGATTCCTTTATGTGTAGGTTTATTTAACTATGGGAATAGTTGGATTGGTATGTCGTGCCACATTCTAATAATTATAATAATTACAATACTATAAAATAAGTATTTATACAAAATAATCAGAACTTTTGAAAACTTTAATTCAAGTCAATTTTGGCCTAACCCAATTAAACTTCATTTAATTGGACTCATAGACCAATAATTAGTTATTTTATTAAATTCATATATTGTGTGTGACCTTATAAGTTCAGTAATAATAAGTTGCAAATTCAATTACAATTGATACTAGTAGATCGAAAGTGAATCAACTAAACATTATTATCACTTAATTTAATTGAATTAACATTGACAGAAAGACACTCTACCAACGTATAGCTCCTTCAATATTGTCAAATTGCATCACTTTTGTTTTAACAGAATATTTTGAACAAATTGCCTTCAACATGGATTATATCTTTCTAAATTATTTTGAAGTTTCCATTTCGTCCCAGTGAGATAAAGGCTTAGTCGTTGTTATTATTGTACTATTTGGTGTGTTCTGACAAAAAGTTTCGGTAAAATTTATTGTTAGGATGAAATCGTTACAGGCATTGAGGAAAGGATTGCCATGTGGACCTTTCTCCCTATAGGTAATTTACTTGAGTGCATTAACTCATCGTTGATGATCTTTTTCACGAAGTTATTGTTTTTTAAAACTATAACCTTAAATGTTGCGCGGAATTTGTCATGAAGAAAATGGAGAAGATATTCAAATACTACGGTATGAGCTCGGGCAGAAGTATGAACCACACTTTGACTATTTCGAGGATAAGTGGAACGTGAAACTGGGAGGAAACAGAGTAGCTACTGTTCTTATGTATTTGTCAGATGTTGCTAAGGGGGGAGAAACTCTTTTCCCTAACTCAAAGGTAAAAAAAATTATACTCGCTCAGTCTCAGTTAAATTGGCGGAATTGCTATTTTAGTCTGTCTAAGCAAAATTGGAACAATTTAAAACTTATCCAAAATGGGTAAAAATTAAGCAATGAAATGCCAATTATTCTTTCATGTGAAGAATATTATACTCCCCTCGTCTCAGTCTATTCTGCATAGAATCTTTTTTAGTCAAACATGCCAAACTTTGACCACATATTTGAATAGATATACGAACAATAATTTTATCGTATGAGATATGGTTAGATTCAGCGTAACATGTTATTTCTAAATATCAAATTTTGTTTGTATCATTATTGTCCGTATCTAAACATATCTACATTGAAACATATTTACTGGAGACCGTGAAAAGATTCTGTGCGGAATATGAGTATTTGTTGTGCATGACACAAGAAGACGAAAATACCCCCCCTGTTCTTTCAACTAATGTACACTCCAACATCTGTTCATCTAAATTAGAGGGCTGCAAATTCATTTGGGACGAAGGGAGCAGTTATTCTTTCGCATTTTGTTTTTTTATTCTCTTCCGCTTTCATTTGTGTACAAAAATGTCTATTCTTGTACTCTCTCCAGGTGAAAGACAACCAACCGAAGGGTGACAGCTGGTCTGATTGTGCTAAAAAAGGGTATGCAGGTAAGCTTTATTTATGAAACTCACATGCCCATGATTTTTGATCTTCTACCTCTGAAAATCTGGATGACTTAATTTACAGTGAAACCTAAAAAGGGCGACGCTTTGCTTTTTTTTAGTCTACATCTCGATGCTACAGCCGATCCTTTAAGCATCCATGGCAGTTGTCCTGTAATCAAAGGTGAGAAATGGTCTGCCACAAAGTGGATTCATGTGAGGTCTTTCGATGGAGCATTATCCTATAATCCTGACGATGATGGATGTAAAGACAAGCATCCCAGTTGCTCAGATTGGGCATCTTTAGGCGAATGTAAGAAGAATCCTGCATATATGGTGGGAACTGTAAAGTCTCCAGGTCATTGTAAGAAGAGCTGTAAAGTCTGCTCCTGATTGTAATTTTTGCAATGTACCTATGATTGGAGTTGATTGATCAATTCACTCATTGTTACTCTAGTCTATATAGATGCATTTCAAATGATACACCGATATCTTGACAGAAATATACTACTCCAAAGTAACAGAAGTACTGAAGTGCTATGCATGAATCAGTAGCCTCCTTCTGGAGGGGTCTTCTATGTTCTTGGAAGACATATTGTGTGCCTGATAAGTGGCTATCGGTCCAATTACATTGTTTTTATGATGGTCAGATTTGCAGTTTTGTTTACCTTAAGACAATCCAAAAACTAAAAAGGAAGAGACAATTATGCACATGGTACTATAGGTGGACTTATGAGCAACGCACTGCTATTGTGTTCAGGGGTGAGTTTTAATGAGGTATGTGTTCCAATGGGACATGTATAGAGGTAGTTTTAATGGGAATGGAGTGAGAATGAGATCGAAAAAAACACCTGCTTTCTCTTTCGCGTCTGTCCTCCACTGGCGCCTCCTTTCTTGCCTCTTGCAATTGGAGTCTACTCGCTTGCGCCGCTGTTCTCCTTCACCACAACAAATTAGAGCTATCGTAACACTTTTCTTGCAGCACTTATTAAAAACGTTACAACAACTTATAAAGTGTTACTTTAACCTTTGAAAAGTGTTGCATTAACATTGAAAAGTGTTACGTTGGATCTATTGCAACACGTAGTGCTTGTAAAAGTGTTACTTTAGGTGCTAATAATGAGGGAGTGTGAAATTTTAGTGAAAGACGAGTATATGAGTATTTCTAGTTCAGTGATGACAGACTGACGCCGTGTGCCGGTGGTGCACTTCCCCACACAGAAATTTTCCTGACCAAACGAAACCCTAACCAGAGTGTAAAACTTTTCAGTTGCAAGAAATAACAAAAAGCGAACACTTCTGTTTCCTTGTTTATCAGAAGAGGTTGTCCTCAAAACGGTTTAGTCTTAATAACGTGGGCAGCCAGAAACATTGATTTTCAATGCTAGTCAGCTCTATTCTAACCCCTTTTGATCATACATTTCCTTCTGCAATAGCAGACACTCTTTCTGATAACCAAAATCAGGATTTATCAGAACCCGATTTCAAATGGATTGTCGGGGGCTCTCGTTGCTGTCCATAGTTTCGCTGCTTTTGCTGTCGGATATCTCCTCTTTCGCTGCCCAGATCAAGTTTACGTGAGTTTTTCCCAGTATATATAATCACTGGTGACACAGCTGTCTGATTTTATTCACTGGAATTTCTTCATATCATGGAATTATCAGAGATGAGTCGGTGTTGAAACTGAACAGGGCCGGGGCATCACCGCCTTCCACTATTGATCCCAGCCGCGTTAAGCAGATCTCCTGGCGCCCTAGGTGTTTGTGTCTCTGATTATGCACGCACAATCAAATTTATTTTTGTTTTTATAATTCTGAATTTGATGGAATTTACAGGGTTTTTCTGTATAGGGGATTCTTGAGCAGCGAGGAGTGCGATCACCTTGTCCTGTTGGTTAGTTTTACTGCTGTTTCTTTTGTTTGAGATGTTTCATGTTTGTGGGGTGCATGCAGTTTTCCTCTGCTTGGTATCTAATATTTCTGTATATGCATTTTACTAAAACGGGGCTTCGAATTATGGGGTTTTTCATACAAAAATTGTACTCCCACGCTAAACTGCACACTTATACGTAGTTAAACATATTAACGGTCAAACATATTGTGTAAAGACCGAGAAAAGATTTTGTGAAACTTAGTGTGGGACGGAGGGAGTATGTGATTTGAGAGGGAAAATGATGGAGTGAACCGACCTGAGTTGACCTTGTAAGTTTGTGGTGTTTGAGTAGGCTAAGGATAAATTGGAGAAATCCACGGTGGTTGACAATGAAACTGGAAAGAGCGTGGATAGCGAAGATCGGACAAGTTCTGGCATGTTTTTATGGAAAAAACAGGTTAGCGATGTGCTTGAAAGGGATGACAAAAGTTTCTGCATATTTATTTCTGTGTTATCAGGATGAAATCGTTGCGGGCATTGAAGAAAGGATTGCCGCTTGGACCTTTTTCCCTGTAGGTAATTTGCTTGACTGCAATAACTCATCCCTTATGGTCTTTTTCACCAAGTTAATTAGTTAAAAACTATAACCTTGAGCGTTTCATTGAATTTGCCGTGAAGAAAATGGAGAAGATATTCAAATACTGCATTATGAGCTCGGGCAGAAGTATGAGCCACACACTGACTATTTTGAGGATGAGTGGAACCTGAAACTAGGAGGGAACAGATTAGCTACGGTTCTTATGTATTTGTCAGATGTTGCTGAGGGTGGAGAAACAGTTTTCCCTTATTCGGAGGTAAAAAAATTATACTCCCTCTGTCTCAATAAAATTGACGAAATTTCAATTTTAGTCCATTTTAGTAAATTGGCACAATTTCAAACTTATTCAAAATGGGTATATATTAAGCAATGAAATGCCAATTATTCTTCTTTCATATGAAGAAGAAGATTCGATTGGTTATGCATGACATTAGCGGACGAAAAAACCCTTTTTTCAACTCTTATATACTTCCACGTCCACTTATCTAAATTAACGGGTCAAAAGCAACTATGGAGTAGTTTTTTTGGGAAATATGCATATATAACCCCATATAATTGAGAAAGTGCAAATATAACACTAAGATAATTTTTAGTGCAAATATAATCCTAACTATTTTACAAAAGTGCAAATATAACCCTAAAGACTATATTCCGGCACTGACTAGCCATTTCCGATCATTGACCGACAGAAAATGACCAAAATGTCCTTTCAACCTAATACTAGAATTTAAAAGATAAAAATGCCCCTTAACCCACCACCACTATACTGCCACCACCACCAACTCCTCCCTCGCCACATCCACCTCCATTGGTCATCATTTTTGGCGATGCTCAGCCAAACGCCAAAAAATTGAGACACATCCTAGCCCCGCCTCACCATCAACCAGCATCCTCCGCGCACCAACATCTTGCCGTTGCGACCCATCCTAGACCCTGAATCACCATTGTCTTGACTTCCCACACAGAATACGGGTACCCTTTTCTAGCATATGCGTTCAGCAGCGCCATCGTGGACTCCTTCACCATTCCGGTAAACGTGCCACCCACGTCGTCGCTACCCAATACTGCCTCCAAAAGTGTCAGGTCGAACCCGTACTGCTCCGCCGGCCGGCACCCAAAAACGTTGGACACCGCGACATCTGTGGCACCTCGGCCACGATTCCTTCATGCTGCTCCAGTCCACCGTCGTGCTCCATCGTCACGTGCTATTTCCTTCCCCTGACCATATCCCACCTTCTTTCATTTCCTCCGGCCGAATCTGGTGATTTCCCTCAACCATATCCCGCCTTCTTTCAATTCCTCTGGCCAAACCTGCCTAGAAATCACCCCTGAAAACCCAACCTCAATCACTCTGCCTTCGTTCATTCTAAGAACCTCTATCTCCACGTGAGAACCTCGTAGTCGCGACAGCACTGGAGGCCCCAACTCCGTTCGTTGGATCTCATCCGGCCGCTTGGTCTGGACGGAGATTGGAGATGGCGAAGAGCGGAAGAAGAAGATTGGACACGGGGGAGATTGGATACAACGATTGCACGATTGAATGGAAAATGTCAAAATAATAGTCAATTTTCTTCTTCTTTTTTCTTTTTTCTTTTTTTTCAAGGTTAAAATAGTCTTTTCAATTAAATCCGACCTCCGCTGAAAAATGTTATATTTGCACATAACCTAAATATATAGGGTTATATATGCACTTTTGTCAATTGCGTAGGGGTATATATGCACTTTTGTCAATTGCATAGGGGTATATATGCACTTTGCTCTAGTTTTTTTTTTTTTTTTGAACTTTGTATACAAAAACGAAGAGAGTAGCTATCCAATGTACTCTTCCGCTTTCACGTGTAAACAAAAAGTATTATTGTTCCATCTTCCAGGTAAAAGACAACCAAGCGAAGGGTGGTAACTGGTCTGTTTGTGCTAAAAAAGGTTACGCAGGTAAGCTATTATTTATGAAAATTACATGCATATGATTTTTGATCTTCCACCGCTGAAAATCCGGATGGCTTTCTTGACAGTGAAACCCTTGAAGGGCGACGCTCTGCTATTCTTCGCTCTACATCCCAATGCTACCACCGATTCCTTAAGCTTACACGGCAGCTGTCCTGTTATCGAAGGTGAGAAATGGTCGGCCACGAAGTGGATTCACGTGAGGGCTTTCGATCCTGATGATGATGATGGATGTAAGGATAAGGATCCTAGTTGCCCAGATTGGGCGTCTTCAGGCGAATGTAAGAAGAATCCTGCATATATGGTGGGCACTGCTACACATCCGGGTCATTGTAAGAAGAGCTGTAAAGCATGCTCTTGATCCTAATTCTCCTAATGTTCCGGTGATTACAATCTAGTTTTAATAAAAGTTTAATATGAAGTTTGTTGTGGCTTCGAATGAGAGTGCCTCGTATCAAACTGCCTAATGGTTGGACTAATTATAACAAAACTCGTTCCTATAATTATTTAAACTTTGAGATATATTTTAAAGGGATTAAAATTATGAGAACATGGTTACAGTAAATGAAAATAAACATTAAATCATCCCACTGGTGAAGACTCATACGACCAAGGGCTCATAGAGCAAGGTGGTGCCGATCGTTGAGCCGAGGAGGCCGATCTGGCCGGAGAGCGTGGGAGCTGCAGCGGATGGCACGTGCGGTGAGGCAGGTGGCACATGCAAAGAAACCGACCTGTGGCTAGAAGCGTGTGTGAGTTCTAAGGCAGCTCTCACCACTACAATCTAAGCCTAATGTAACACTTTGAAAGTGTTACTTTAGGTGCGAATAATATTAAGTTAAACTATTGCAACACTTTTACGAGTATTGCCTTAGATGGTGTTGCATTAGATCTAACGAAACACTTTTCAAGATTTAGGTAACACTTTATAAGCCATTATAACATGTTCAATAAGTGTTGCAAGAAAAGTATTACGATAACTCTAGTTTGTAGTAGTGTCTAGAGGTGCAGATGCAGCTGGGAAGTCGCACGAAGGTCCTATCCACAACGCACAACCTCTAGCGACGGCACAACCTCTAGTGTGGACGAAGAGGCTGATGTAGATGGCTCAAAAACTTTCGATTGTTCTGACGAAGGTTCTAGAAAGGCTGAAACATCAAGAGAAATAGGGGGCAGCTGCTTGTCCCAAGTGACAATCTAGGAAGAAAAACTCATCAAAGCGTGCATGTCAGGTGATGTGTTACTTCTTTGTAGCCGGATCAAAGCAACGATAACCCTTGTACTGAGGACTATATCCCAAGAAAATACATGGAAAGCTCTGAGGAATTTATGAGGAGCAGAATGGCGCCAATACGGAAAAACTGGACAATCAAAAGGATGAAAGTTGGAATTATCAAAAGTAATACCAAAAATAATAGAGAGCGGAAACTGGCTAGATAAAGCAGGTGTAAGCGGCTGACAAATAGTGTAGGCAGTCGTAGTGAATGCATTGCACCAAAAATAATGATGCAAATCGGAATGGAAAAGTATAAAGAGCCTCATTTCCATGATATAACAATGTTTCCACCCGACTCGGTCATTTTGCTTCGGTGTGTAGGGACATCAAAGCTGGTGGATTCCCTTTGAAGCAAAATAAAATCGCATGCGGGAGTTTACAAATTTTGTCCCGCTATCATTTTAAAAAATGATAAAATATCTACAATCCCAAATTTACATTGGATTGGACGACATGATAAGTTCTTACCTCGTACTGTCGTACAATGACTCAACATGCCAAACAATCTCAAAATCATGTTTCTCTTGGTACCCCATATCACCTTGTATAATACACCTTTCCTATTACTTAACGAGATGCTCATTTTATTGTTCTCTTTAAAAAAAAAATTTATAGTTCTCTTAAGTTGAGTGTAAATGAAGACGCTTTGCGTTCGCCTTCTGGAACATTAACAATTTCATAATTAATCCAAGTTAGTTAAATGGAGCAATGGAGAAGGGCATTGTTTTTGGTGTCACGTCGATGTGTTTTCGTCGTGAGAAATCATGCAAAAGTCGTTAAAATAGGAGCCAAGTTTACATGCATTTCGTGCTCCCTCAATACTTAAATGATGGCCAGATTATGAAGCTGTGCAAATTGCATCACCATTACATCAAATGCTCATTTCTCCCAACAAAACACGCACTCACACACTAGAGCCATGGGGAGGCCTCCTTGCTGTGACAAAGCAAACGTGAAAAGAGGGCCTTGGACGCCTGAGGAGGACGCCAAGATCCTTGCCTACGTCTCGCGCCACGGCATTGGCAACTGGACTCTCGTGCCTCAGAAAGCTGGTAATTTTCATGAATCTTCTTTGTATCGTTCCAATTTTATCAGATGTCGGGGATTAACTGCGTGTTTTGAAGGGCTCAACCGGTGTGGGAAGAGTTGCAGGCTCAGGTGGACGAATTATCTGCGGCCGGATCTCAAACACGACAACTTTACGGCTGAGGAGGAGGAGTGCATTCTTGAACTTCATAGGACTGTTGGTAGCAGGCGAGTTCTTACATTGTTTTCCATGTTTTTTTCTTTTCTCGTATGGATCGAGCGGTGAAGTTTGAGGTTGATCTGCAGGTGGTCGCTGATAGCGCAGCAGCTGCCGGGGAGAACGGACAATGATGTGAAGAACTACTGGAACACTAAACTGAAGAAAAAGCTGTTCAACATGGGAATAGATCCTGTGACTCATAAGCCATTTTCTCAGATTTTTACAGAGTTTGGAAAACTCAGTGCCCTTCCAAACATCCGCAAAACTGAGCCTGCTTTCACTTCAGAATCCTTACTACTCAATCCAGAGCTTCCAAATCCAAACGTCGGAAACCTCCGAACATTCTCTGCATCTCAGTTAAACCTTATCAATAGGCAGGAAAACGTTCGCGAGCCTCATTTTCTGAATGAGATCCCATCTTCTTCTTCTTCAGGCAGCTTCGCGTATTTTGGATCTCGGTCCCTATCTAGTGAGCCTTCACATCAGCTTTTTTCGCCCCCTTCATGGAGCGAACCCATCGACCATTTCCTTTCCCCTGAGGTAGAGCAGAAAGAGGAAGACTGCAAACTACAGGGACTTCTATCTTCTGCTACTTCTTCTGTCCCAACTCAAAGTTTCACCCATCAAGCAAAACTCGACCTCAATGATAGCGTGAATGAAAGGGATTCCACCTGTTCTTCTTCTTCGGTTGCAGATTCATTTGTGGAATCCATCTTGGCTCGCGACAGCCAGATGCAGCTGGAATTCCCTGAACTTTTAGATGGATACTGTTATTACTGATTTCCAGAATTTCTGTTTCCTCAATAAATGTAGGCTTGCATTCTGTTCTAGTTTAAAGATTAACAAGCAAGTGTTTACCTTGTCTGAATTTCCATATCATTGATACTTGCTCATGATACAAATTCCCAAAAGGGATCTCGAATACTGATATTCCAGAAATAAAGAACAAAACGAATTGCAAGTCATGCGGGGGCTTTTTTATTGCATTCAGAACATCTGTACACTCGATAAAAAAACACCGCAGAAGAAGCTATACAGCTGATACAAGATAAAATTTCAGTGCACCAAAGAAACTTCAGCTTCAGCTAGTTAGGTTATATCAGACTTGCAGTTGAGAATAATTGGGGTAATCGACTGCATTCAACCGTAAACAGCACAACATACACTCGGGCAACTCTTCAGCCCTGTTTCCCTGAAACATATTTTCAGCATATTAACTTGGAAAGATGTATAGGAATTGGAAAGTCTGCTTAGATAGGATTTTGCAATTATTACCTGAATTGTTAGACCAAAATCAATGACACAGCTCTTCAGTCTGTCATGAAATGATTCAAAACCTTTTCTGGCAATATAGCTAAATCTGTGTATGTCCAAATCAATCTCCAAGTAGTTTTCTCCCTGCAGGAATTCAGACCATCTTGTATTTTAGATGAAGTGATGTATTTGTTTGTATAGCACAAAAAGAGGTGTCGGGTCAACGCAAACATGTCGACAATATTCCTTATCACTGCAAACGAGTTATCAATTGCCGTTCTATGGAGTAGCATGTAAGAGGATTGCATAGGATCAACATGAAATGCATGCAGAGTGCCACAGCAAAGCAGATTCAAGTTATTCATTTGTTGGTGGTGGACATAAATCTCAGTCATCAATAAGAAGCAGAAATGGAAGGATATTCAATTGTTTAAACATTGAATAACAGAAAAGTTCTTTCATATTTCAACACAAACTAACCAAGTAAAATTCATGTTGTGGACGTGAAAGAACCGGCTTCTCATTGTAATTATTCACAAGCTTCCTCTCGGTAGCCCCAAAATGGAGCTCTTCTACATTAACCAGTCTGGCTAAAATCTTTAATCTGTCTCTCAAGGGTACATTTGAATCTAATCGAAAGCCTTTAACTTTCTCACTTTCACCATCAATCATTTTCTGCATCCAGAAGGCAGGAAAAATATGTAAATGAGAATCTGGTTCGGAAACAGCAAATGTAACATTGATGCAGGCAAGAAAAAATAAGACAGGATTTTGTCATGAGGATAAATGACTATAACGGTTAAATTATTAACAGTTTTAGGAAACATAAAAGAAAAGCATGAATAAGCACTATCCATCTACCTTACCTTGAGATTTTGTTGAAAATGAACTGGAAGCTCCTTCTCGTAATTCTCATTTAGCCTAAAGTAGAAGACGAAACTGATTCCCTCTCCATTACATTCATTTTGAAAGAATGCCGCAGGATATAGAGGTACCTGTGCAGTTCAAAGGAAACATGTGAAATATAGAGTAAAGATTAGGTCTGGATAAAAAAGAGGAGGGGGGTACCATTTTCTTGGAAACGAAATCAGAAGTTTACCTAGTTGAGGAAAAATGTTCTCAATTAAGATTAAAGATTCCGGTGCTCCCAATTTCAAATTTCAACTTTGAATCATACACATACCTGAACATTCACAACCAGGATTGGCGGAATTTCTCCTGATGAATCAACAGAAGGAAGTTGAACAAACCGAGCTATATGATCAATCTTGCGTGGAGCTAAAAATACATCAGCACCAATTGGATAAAATGCAGCATAGTCCGGAGCGGATTCTTTCTTTTTATCCCTGTGAAGCAAAAAGGTCATGCAAAGGATTACGTGACAACTCGTAGACTGCAGCAAAGGAGCTGAATTTGTGAGGGAGCCCAATAGACTCAAAAAAACCCATTACAGTTCTATTTAGCAAGGGATAAGTTACATCTAGTATACGGTCAATTATTAAAAGCAAAAGAAGATAGCTTTATCACCTGAGAAAGGTTCTTCCACGAACTTTGAAAATGGTTGGGGAAATCTGTGACCAACTATCAGGAATTCTTTTCTCAGCTGAGCAGTTAAGAATTTGGGAGCCTGCTGGAGGTTTTTGAAGAACAGCCCTCGGCGACACTGAGAGAAGAAAACATAGAAACTTAAAAGACGAACATAATCATCTCAAAACATCAAACCAAATGTGAGAAGATAGAATGCAATGCCATGAAAACTCACATATAGTAGAGCTTTCTTTGCGCTTAAAGGAGAGTCTGAAGGACGCTCTTTTCTTAAAAGTTGCAGCGCGTTGGACCAGCGATTTTATCTTCTCATCCGGAGAATTACAAAAGAGGCTAGGCAAACAATGATTAGGTTGGGGTCCAGTATTATGCAGCGTTCTTGCTACCTTTGGGGAAGAAGTTTGATCCCTCGCATCGTTCTCATTATCATTAGCACAACCATGCAGTCGGGATCTTTCACTTAGAGCGCGTGCTTCCGAGTTGTCATCACAACTTCTTGGAGTAACAACAGTTGACATATCTGCAACACGTCAAAGTTACAATTCACGAAACACATTAGAAATCTAACCAAACTAATTATACCAGAACTAAAGTGAGCCCAATATCATGATAACATATAAGACATCAGCATAGAGGCTCAACCGGTTACCCTCTTGAACACTGTAGAAGTCATCATCGCACTCAGAACCACTCCCCGCTTCTGGGTCATAAAAAGACTCTGCATTTCCTGCAAGTAAATTGCTCAAACAATGAACACATTTCCCCAAAAATAAAACCGCACAAACAACTAAAAGAAGTCAAACAAAACCCATCTTGTCTTTAACAGCCATCACAACAAAATGCAATAACAACAGAGAAAAACCCCAGATCAAAATTGAACTCTACTGATTCATTCAGAATAAAAGAAAACATCACAATGCACACAATTAGGCAGGTAAACTAGAGGGTAAAACAGTCAAGTTTAGCAGCGGAATAAAAGGAAAGCACCTTGAAATGCGGCATTGGAGAACGAAACGCCGGCCGATGAATTGTTCGGCTCGACCTTGCTGAGCTTATTGGAAGAGGGTTGAGTCCTTGCTCTCTTCCTCCGCCTCCGAATCCGACTCTTCTTCCCAACATTCAATCTGCCGCCGCCGCCGCCGCCGCCGCCGCCGCCGCCGCCGCCGTCCCCGACGCACCGACTGGGTTTCGATCCGCAAACCCCCATATCGTCGAGCCCCGAGAGATCCGGGCCGAGAAAAAAAGGAGAAGAAAACCGAATTGAAATCAAAATGCACCTGTTTTTGTCTTCGAATTATAGTGTGATGAGAAGGAGCTAAAATTATTTTTGCAATCGTAGTATTTTAGCTCAGCGCGAATTGTTGACGTGCAGATGAAATAAAATAATGTTTGTGTAGTTCCTAATTTGATTAAATTAATTGCACTTTCGGTTGCAATAAGTGGTGATAAAAATGATTGTGACGCTACAGTTTCCCTCTTCCTTCCGATCGGTCAACTTGCGTACACGTAATTCTGGTGTCTCATGTGACATGTCGGTCAGTGAGTGTCATTTGTTAGATAAAATTTACTTGGTCCGGTCCACTATTAATGACTCACTTTTTATTTTTGGATGGTTCTTTTATTTTGGCTCATTCTACTTTTAGTAAATCATAAATTATTTTTATCCATACATTTTACTTTTTATATTTTCAATACATTCTCTACCATTCATTTATCTTTTTGAAAAAATTTGTGCCCAAAAATTGAAGTCATAAATAAGGGACTAGAGGGAGTATAAAATTTAACTCACACAAGCTAAATAAGCAATTTAAGGAGGGATGAAGGGATTATTTTTTTAGAGCTTATCTCTTGAAAGTAGAAGTGTGATTTTTTTAGAGCTCATCTCTTGAAAGTTGGAGTGTTCATGGGTCAGGGTGGAACACCTGACCTAGCCCAAATTTACCCTAAATTTAAGGTCAAATGGGTTGGGTTGGTGCGGGCCAGCTGATCCAGTCCAAATTGACCCTAAATTTAGGGTTAAATGGGTCGGATTGGATTAAAATTTCTGTAGTTTAGGGTCGGGCCGAACAGGGTTATGGGTCGACCGTAATTGACCCAAATTGACCAAAATCAATAAAAATAGTAAACTTATTTTTTAAAATATATTTTTAACTTTATAAAAAAAATAAAAAATGTTAAAATTGTTTATGAAGTAAATTAATTGTGGATATATTAGATTAATTCTTTATTACGATTTTTTTCAAGCAAATGAACCAAAATTGCAAACGGGTCAAAACGGATCAAAATCTGACCCGACTCATTTTGACCCATATGGGTCATTGACTCGACCTGACCCGAATGGGCCAGATCAAAATGGGTCAGGTCGGGTCGGACAATTTGATCAAAATCTGATCCGACCCATTATGGAATGACCAATGTTTAAATTGCAAATTAGAAGAAATCAAGATAAAATTTTCAGGTTACACTAATCGGGTCATAAATTTATAACTACTGCACGTTGGATAAATTTTTAATATAACAATTAAAATCATTTATCTTTCTATAATTCTAATTTGACCCAACATTTCCATATGTCTATGGAAATATGGTATTTACCAAGAGTTTACCTATTTTTTAATACTCCCTCAATTCATTCAAATTTTAATGAAGAGGGTGTCTTTTTTGTAGAACACTTAATGGTTATATTAATCTTGAAAAAACTTATTTTTGATAAGTTTAATTATAATTATTTACATTTTACAATATATTTTTTAAAACAAAATTCAAAATTATGTAAAGTTTGTTGCAAAATAAATAGAAATAGATGTGAAATCACCTCATTACTTACATCATGATATCGTCTTACAATTGAACAATTTAAAACAAAACTTTGCGTTTAATGAATCTCACGTCTCTGAAAAATATTTTAGTTTGTTCGTATTTTTAACTATTTAATATTCTATAAAATTAATATTTACAAATGGAAACGTTTTTGAATAAAACGTCTTTCCATATGCATATGGAAAGACGATGTTGAATTAAAATTATAGAAAGTTAAAAGGTTTTAGTTGTGATGTTAAAAAATCACAATGCAACGTGCGATTTTTATAAGTTTATGACCTGATTAATGCAACCATAAAATTTTATTTGATTTCTTCTAATTTGCAATTTAAATATTTGTCTTTCCATAACTTATGGAAAGACCATTTTTCAAGAGACAAACTTCGTAAATAATATGCGTTATAATAAACTAGCGGAGTGCCATCGCGCTTTGTGCGATATCATTAATTAAAATATTGAGATTAAGTTTTATTTAAAATTTTAAAGTTTAGTCATCTGAAGAAAATTGCATGAGTTATGAAGTGAAATAATTAATTTAGTTGGAAACCGTTAAATATTGAATACAATAAAAATTAATTATTTTTATAATATTCCATTCAAATTATTTATATGTTGATATTCATTTTAAAAAGGTTATCATAATTATATGTGTCTCATTGCAACAAAAAAAGTAAATGTCAAATGACTTTATTAGTATCACTAATTAAAAAATATCCCCATTTAACAATTAGTCGGTCTAAAATAAGACTTTGTCATGCATTAATAAATAAATAATATGTACTGTATACATATTTCTATCAAAGTGCTATATCATTGTATTAAAAAATCTAAACATTTTGTTATTTCAGATTATGTGTTTCTTTGGATTTTCTTCATTGATATATATGTGTGTGTGCGCGTGTGTAGTTTTCAATATATATTTAGAAGTTATATATGTTAACAAGTTATGATGGATTATATATAGTAAAGAATTAAAACCAGTAATAAATTATATATAGTATGTTAACAAGTTATGATTGATTATATATGATAAAGAAATAAAATCAGTAACATATTATAATATTGGTATGTTATTTTTAGACAACTTCATG
The DNA here is from genome assembly GCA_037428765.1 of Rubia yunnanensis. Lineage (NCBI taxonomy): Eukaryota > Viridiplantae > Streptophyta > Magnoliopsida > Gentianales > Rubiaceae > Rubia > Rubia yunnanensis. Next base: position 7,977,097 of record CM075069.1, read on the forward strand.
GGTTTAGGAAAGTCAAAGTGACAAAATCATCCATAGTTGAAGAACCATCCTAATCAAACAATTTCTATTATATGGTGCTTGGGATTAAATAAGATTACATAATAGTATTTTTATTTATAGTGTAAAGTCTATATTTATCTAGTTGGCAATTTGTGGAAGCTATGAAAATATGAAATTGTTGGGTTGAAACATCAAAGAAGGTAATTTCGGTGATATAAGGAATTTGGAGTTGTAATCCAAGAAGAAGTATTTTTGCTCATGGTGTTTTTATTGAAGAGTATATCAATTCACATATTATGGGATTGGACTAGATTTATTGAAATTGGAATTGATGTGATAAATATTATTTCGAGTGAGATATGGGCGAGATATTTTAATTCCTTTATTTAATGAATTAGATTTGATAATTCCTATCTCCAAGTGATTTGATTGTAATCAAAATATTATGTGGAGAATGAAATATATTTGCACATGACTTCATGCGTATCAGAATTGGAGATGGAATAAACTTCATGCACACGAAGACTGTGTATGTTGGAACATACGTACATCTGCAACCTAAAAGGTTTTTAGGTAAGAACAGAATATTGCGATTGTGTTGATTTGTGGAAGGTTAAATATTCTGCAATATGTTAGGCGGTGTTAGAAGTATAATGGGTTTATGAAAAATTCCTATAATTATAGAAAATGATTTATGGGATATTTGAGATAAGGAAAATCATTTTATTTATGGGATTTGGATATGCTTTAGAAGCAGGTTATGAATAGAAATATTATGGAGATAATTATGGTAATTCTGATCTTCTCATAGACTATATAAAGAGGACATTACAGCTGCATAGACTCACGTACTTAATAGAAAAAAATATGCATACATATTTGATATCTTTCGAAAGTATTGCAAGATCCAAAATTCTTATGTTCCAACATACGTAACATGTTGATCAAGTTCAGAATCGTATACCTTGATTCCCCGAGAGAAGGAGATATAGCATCGACGAATTTCGAGGTCAGGGGGAGTCTGATCAAGGCAGATTTGTAGCAGGGGGGGCTTGCAGGATTCACGTTATAGTTAGATAAGATAAGTATAATTGCATGGTGTACTTTGCACTGTATCTTTCTGATTAGTGGATTCATTCTGAACTGGGTCACCCCACAGATATTGGTAGATTTCACCAAACTGTGAACCAAGTCTTGTGTCTTTATGCTTTACTTTATTGCATACTTGGTTAGATAGGTTATGTTGGAACATAGCAGTGATAATTGAATTAATTAAGTAAAACCAAATTTCAATTGGTATCAGAGCAAAGTCACTTGTTTTACCTTGGTTTTGACAAGAAAAGTGTGACCCGGTTTTACTAATGGCGACCAGAGAAGGAGCTTCTGTGTCTCGGCCACCAGTGCTGGAAGGAATGAATTACAACTACTAGAAGGCTCGCATCATAAATTCACTAGATGAACTGGCTTAACGATTTGTTGAAATTGAACGGAGTCCTCCAACTGAAGAGGTTGAAACTAGTTCAAAGGACAAGGAGAATCGAGTATGAATAAGCGGAAATTCAAGGACATGTCTACATGGACTCGAGATGAAATGAATGCTTCATTGGAAAAATCAAAGGTTTTGAATGCTATATTCACAGCGGTAAATTAGTTTAAACTCATCTCAACATGCCACCAGGCAAAGAAAACTTGGGATATCTTGCAGACCATTCATGAAGGAACAAGTCGTGAACGTGAATCCAAACTACAAATGTTGGCTACAAATTTTGAGGAACTGAAGATGGAGGATGATGATACTATTGCTATATTCAATGCGAAACTCAGAGACATCTCTAATATAGCGTATCAACTTGGGAAAGTTTACAAGGAAGCAAAATTGGTGAAAAAGACTTTGAGATCCCTTCCTAAAAAATTTGCTGTGAAAGATGCAGTAATAGAAGAAGCAGGAGATGTAATCACCATGATCTTAGATGAACTAATGGGATCACTACAGACCTATGAGATGACAATGCAACAACCTGCAAAGAAAGTCCAGAAGGAGTTGGTCTTCCAAACCTCGTCATCAAGGGTTATCCATAAATTTGATGGTGATAATGAAATTGAAGAACTTGCTCTTATGACTAAGAATTTCTCAAGAATGCCAAAGAAGGTGGTAAACAAGAAATCACAAGAAATATTTGGTGGAAATAGACCTTGAGCACAAGACCTTGGTAATATTCATGGAACACGGTTGGAACAAAGAAATCAGCAGTTCGCTAGAAATCAAGATGGTGAAACAAACGAGTCTGGAAGAATTCAATGCGAAGGATATGGGCACATCCAGGCTGAATGTACTAATACCCAAAAGAACCAAGGAAAATCACACATCACCTCATGGAGTGAAGATGAGGAAGATGAAAAGGACAAAGAGGAACTTACAAGAAATTATATGGCATTTGGAGCAAAAGTTCACGGTGGATCAGATGATGATGTATGTTCCAACATGTCAAAGAAAAAAGATGATGTATGTTCCAACATGTCAAAGAAAAATGATGATGTATACTCCAACACAGTTTCCGATGATACTTCCAGTGATGACGAAGGAGAAGTTGTGAGTGATGAAGATATCTGCACTGCTTACGAAAAAATGTACGGCATGTGGCTTCAAGTTGTTGATACAAATAAAGTGTTGAAGGAAGAGAAAAATCATGTGGCTGGGAAGGAGAAGGAATTGCTAGTTCTAGTTGTTGAACTCAGAAGAAAGATTGAAGAGCTAGAGTTAAATCTAAGCTCAACAACGAAGAGAACTGGGATGGTCGAAGCAGTTATTACCAAGTTAAACACTGGTAAGGCAAAACTTGATGCCATTCTAACCATGGAAAGAACTTTGGAGATCGACAAGGAATCGGGTATGACAACTTACCAGGTGGCACAGTCAATCTCAAGTCAAAGATTCAAGAGACTAAAAGAAAGTTTATCAAGACTCGTCAGAGGAAACCTCTCATCTGTAATTACTGCATGTGTTAAGGTCATACAGAGGAACAATTCTGAAAACTGATCAAAGATATCATGATTGGACGACAATTATCGGTATGTTCCAACATAGACGATGTCCAGAGATCAATGATGGTCAGGAATGTATGGGTTATTAAACGCACTAGTACTTATCTTGTTGCACATACTTCTCTTATTGCACATTCTAGAGACTCGTGGTACTTTGATATTGGTTGCTCTCACCACATGACTGGAACTCGGGAATTTATAAAAGCATCAAACCATATGATGGTGGTTTTGTTACGTTTGGCAATAGAAAGAAGAGTTGAGTGGTTGGAAAAAATGAACTGCATATTGAAGGATTCCCCGTATTCACTAGTGTTCTGTTGGTGGAAGATCTAAAGGCTAATCTCCTAAGAATCAATCAGCTATATGATGATAATATGACCGTGGAATTCCATAAGGGGAAGTGCATAGTGAAACATGGCAACAACAAAGTGCTTAGTGGTATTTGGTCATCAGAAGAATGTTACTTGTTGGAACAAGAAGTGAACTGCTTGAGTGTCGAATATGATGAGGAAGATCTTACTAGTGACCATGTTCCAACATTGGATGATTTCTTAGATCATGGACGTAATGATGTTGGAACATCAAATGAGGTATATCTTACAAATGAAGCTGATGACTCTTATAATTTCAGCGATGTTGGAACATCGTTCTCCCCATAACTCTCCCATGTTCCAACATAAGTGCGGGTTGAACCATGCAAAAGAAGGACTCGATTGATCCCTCAGGTTAATTATAGGGAACTTGTTGATCTACAATATCTTCTCTCCCTCATTGAACCCAAGAATTACAAAGAGACTCTACTTTATTAGTATTGTATTGCGACAATGCAAGAAGAGCTTGGGCAATTCGAACACAATAATAATAAAGAAAGGTTAGTTGCTCAAGACTACACTCAAGATGAAGGAGTTTATTTTGATGAGACATTCGCATCAGTTGCTAAGTTAGAATCTATACACATTCTCCTTGTTATGGCTTGCACTATGAATTTTACGATGTACCAAAAAGCTGTCAAGAGTGCACCCCTACATGGTGTGGTTAATGAGGACGTATATCATTGACTAGAGATGGGTTTGCAAGGATCAAAACAAGCACCAAGGGCGTGGTATGAGTGACTCACTATCTTTCCTATGCAGAAAGCTTATCGTCAAGGAGGAGTGGATCGCACCTTGCTTGTTTTGGATATGGTCTTCGAGTCTACTTCACCATCCTTGGTACACGATAGTGTGACTTTGATGTTGGCCAAATTTTAAATTATTATGGTATGAGTATTTGTAAGATTCCAGGTTGATCATAAGGAGTCTCACTTGAATGCAGTCAAAAGGATAATCCGATATATGAGTGGGACTTCTGAGTATGGTGTCTGGTATTCTAAGAATCAAGACTTTGATCTTAATAGGTAAAATGATTCCGATTGGGCTAGTAATGCAGATGATCGTAAAAATACTACAGGTGACTGTTTCTTTATCGGTACGAATCTAGTTTCTTGGTACAGTAAGAAACAAAATTCGATCTCACTGTCAACTATTTAAGCTGAATATCTTGCTCCTGGAAGTTGTTGTGCACAACTATTGTGGATGAAGCAAATGTTGAAATATTATGGAATTCCTCAAGGGCCTTTGAAGATCATATGTGACTACACAAGTGCTATTGATAATTCTAAAAATCATGTCCAACACTCTCGAACGAAGCATAATGACATAAGGCATCATTTTATTTGAGATTTTGTTGAAATGAAGGAAGTGGTGGTTGTCTATATTCCAACATCTGAGAAATTTGCGGATATTTTCACAAAGCCGTTGGATACTGCCACGTTTGAGCTCCTTGGACAACAGTTAGGTTTTTATCAGATTTGAGGTATTTCTTTAAAGCTTTTATTCAACTGTAGAATTTATGTTTATTTATTTTGTGTACAGAAAATTAGAAAAACACAAAAAAAAATATTAGAAAGAAGAAAAGGTGAGCAAAAATAGAAGTTGTGAAGACATTATGGTGATTGATGTGATGAAAAGTTGGAGAAAAAATGATGGTCGTATATATCAGAGAGAAGGATTTTCTTGGTATTATGGTTTAGGATGATGAGGACTTGGAAGACGGTGATATTGGTCATGTTCCAACAAAGAGTATGAAGATAGGTAGAGAGGATGTGTGCATGTAAATAGATAATCCTAGTGTGATTAGAGATTTAGATTCTCAAACATCAGCAAATGTGCCTGAAGAAGATCATGATTTAGGTGGTGATCAAGTTTAGGTTCCAACACCAGATATGGAGATGGGGGGAGAAAGTACTGATAGAGTGAAGGAAGCTGAGCATATGATGTTCCAACGTCGATACAGACTGAGGGTATTAGTTCTGAAGCAATGAAAGGATTGGATATTTCAACATCATAGAAAGCGGGTGAAACTTAGAGCTGCTATGTTCCAACATCAGTGACTGATGTTCCAACACAAGTTGAGCATATTATTAGCGCTATTGATCAGACTACCATGAGAGATATGATATTGTATGTCAGAGAAGGATTTTAGCTGAGAGGACAACTGATCTGGGTGCATGTGAGGAGTGTAGATTTATCGCCTACGTAGACTATTTGGGTTTCAAGAACGTTGCCTCAATCTACAAGGAGTACAACTGAGAGATTGTAGAAGAATTTTATTCAAACTTTATGGGAGGCAACATCGATCCAGATTCTGAGTGATACAATAGAGTTTACATCAGAGGCAAGGCAATGAGATTTTCTAGAAGACTGGTCAATCAGTGACTTTGACTACTCACCCTCAAGAATTTAAAGACTGCTTATGCTGAGGACTTTGTTGTGAAGGACGATTAGCATCTGTCAAAAATTACTGGCGGAGTTTAGTCTCAGTGGTCACTCAAGGGAATGCTACTGCATCTAGCTTGACTACCAGGCATTTATGTCTATTCCAGATAGATGTAAATAGTTGGATTCTTTCCTGAATACTACAACTCTTACTCAAGAAACGGCCAAACAAGAGAACATTTGATCAAAAACATGTGCATGGGGGAATTCTAAGGCTACAACTTCTGATGTTGACGAGAAGAAGGCCAAGCTTGTGGCCAATTAAAATGAGGACAAGGCACAATTTGAGGCACATATAGCTGCTCCTAAAGAGGTTTGAAGGTTCTGTTGTGGCTATGCTCCAACATAGGACATATATATGTTTCAGGGGGAGATATGTAAATTGGTTATCTGTGTCCATTGACTTTGGCATGTTTATGGTACCAAGGGAGAGATATTTTGGATTTCCTAGATATCTTTTTAATGACTTTATTGGCTCTGTTGGGTTGATGTTTCAACATGCTTATTATTCCTGGATGTTGAGGGAATCTGAAATTCAGGGGGAGACGTTATGATTCTATGTTGCAACATCCAAAGCGGTTTTCAATGATTGATGTTCATATTTGCATAAGCTCTGTAAAAGGTGATTGGTCCGCAAAATTCAAAGGGGAAGATTGTAAAGTCTAGATTTATTTAGTTGGTAATTTGTGGAAGTTATGCAAGGGTTGAAACATTAAAGAAGGTAATTTCGGTGATATAAGGAATTTGGAGTTGTAATCCGAGAAGAAGTATTTTCGTCCACGGTGTTTTTATTGAAGAATATATCAATTCCTATATTTATGAGATTTGAATAGATTTATAGAAATTGGAATTGATGTGATAAATATTTGTTTCGAATGAGATATATACGAGATATTTTAATTCTTTTCTTTAAGGAATTAGATTTGATAATTCCTAGCTCTAAGTGATTTGATTGTAATCAAACTATTATGTGGAGAATGAATTATATTTGCACATGACTTCATACGTATCAGAAATGGAGATGTAATAAGCTTCATGCGTACGAAGACTGTGTATGCTGGAACATACGTACATCTGCAACATAAAAGGTTTTTACGGAAGAACAGAATATTGCGATTGTGTTGATTTGTGGAAGATTGAATATTCTGCAATATGTTAGGTGGTGTTAGAAGCATAATGAGTTTATGGAAAATCCTTATAATTATGAAAAATGATTTATGAGATATTTGAGATAAGGAAAATCTTTTTATTTATTGAATTTTGATATGCTTCAGAAGCATATTATGAATATGAATATTATGGAGATAATTATGGTAATTCTGATATGCTCATGTACTATATAAAGAGGACATCACGGCTGTATAGACTCACATACTTAATAGAAAAGATCTGCATACATATTTGATATCTTCCGAGAGTATTGCAAGAACCATAATTCTTATGTTCCAACATACGTAACATGTTGATCAAGTTCATAATCGTATACCTTAATTCCTCGGGTGGAGGAGATCCATTGTCGATGAGTTTCGAGATTAGAGAGAGTCTGATTAAGGCGGATCGGTAGCAATGGAAGCTTGCAGGATTCACATTATAGTTAAATAAGATAAGCATAATTGTATGATGTACTTTGTATGTATATTTCTGATTAGCGGATTCATTCTGAACTGGATCAGGTCCCGCAGGTGTGTGTAGATTTCACTGAGCTGTGTAATCAAGTCTTGTATCTTTATGCTTTATTTTACTGCATACTTTGTTAGATAGGTTATGTTGGAACATAGTAGTGATAATTGAATTTATTAGGTAAAATCAAATTTTAAATAGTATTAATTTAAATATATAGTTATAATTTATCAATTTTAGCTAAATTGTTATTTAAAATTTGAAGTAAAAGGAAGGGGTTGTTAAATGAATAAGTCAGATTATAATGGATGCCGTGAATGATGCGAATGTAAGATGATTATTGCACTCCTGTAAAAGTCTGTAACCGAGTTTGTGCAAATAAAGAAAATAGCACGCAGAACACTTGACAGTTAACTACGCGTTCATAATGTTGTTTGCACGACGTCGTTGCCACAAAAAATGTCTTCGCTTCAATTAGAGTACCCCATTTCACTCGAATCTACACACATTTTTATCATCGGTAACTTTAGTTGCATATATTAGCAGTGCATTAAATTTTGATATTTAGTAAATACATGATACAAAAAATCTAAAAATATCTCATATGTTGATATTGATACATATATACTAACTAAAATTTATAATCAAACGTGGATTGAAAAAAATTAACTAAAAAGTGTGCAAATTTGACTGGGATAGATGGAGTATCTTATTTTTAATTTATTTTTTAAAGGTTCTATTTTTCAATTATGTTTTTAAAATGTATTTTTAAATTGAAAGTTCCTATTATCATTTTTAATTTAAAAGGAGAAAGACATCTTTTTATAATAAAACAAAAAGTGGATACTATAAAATGTAAAATAAAAATAAATTTTTAATGAGCAAAGTGCGTTTTTAACCCTATATTTTGGAAAATAGTGTAGAAATAACCTTGTAAAATCTAAGAGTGTGTCTCTTGAAAGACGGTCTTTCCATAAGTTATGGAAAGACCAAGGTTTAAAGTGTAAATTAGAAGAAATTAAGATAAAATTTTCGTGTTGCATGAACCGGGTTATAAATTTTATAACTACTACATGTTTCATACTAAAACTTTAATATTGCAACTAAGACCTTTTACCTTTTATTATTCTAATCAAACCCCGTCTTTCCATAAGCCTATGGAAAGACCGTCTTTCCCAAGACTTTGCCAAAATCTAAAGGTATAAAAATAACTCTAAACTTCATTGACCAAAATGTATACAGCCAGATTGGCTAGAAATATGTGAAAAATAAATAAATATATGAAAAGACCTTCTCACCCCCTCTTTTTCGACGCTAGTATAATGCTAATAAAATTCGACGTATACCATCCAAAAATGACCAAAATGCCCCTATATTTTTCTTTAGCGTTATACTAGCACTTTGAAGAAAAATATAGGGCCAGATCAATATTTTTTAAAACATTTTACAAAATCATTGTAAACAAAATTATTTATCATTTACCAAAAAAACCCACTTATTCACAGATTAGTTTTTGTTCTTCAACCTGATCAATTAGATTGTTGTATTCATGGTGATATCTTGATTTAGTTATTTACATTGATGTTTTATTTTCGATCTGCTTGTTCAGATCATGTGTTCATAGTTTTGTTTGTGATTTTATTTTTGGGTTTCAATTTATTTGGATTCGTCAGATCTATGTTCTTCAAGATGTTTACAGTTTGGACAACATAGATCGTGGTAGGATCAAGTGGTGTTACATTTTTAGAAGATCCTTGTTTGACGCTGTGATATTGATGCGTGATACACTCCTCTCTGCCAAGTGGTCATGATTTTCGCGGAGAGCAAGTTAATATCTGTGAGGGCGATGTTACACTTTTTATTGGATCTCTGATCTGTAATAGTGCAGACAATCAACCTGGTTGACAAGTAATTTTGATATCCTTGCAATATGTTAGTTATTGATAGAGGCTAGTAACATTGGATGTCAATTCCACTCATTGTAATTATTGTTGGCCATTTTCCCCACCATCTTCAATTGATTGATTTTTTTTATTAAAAAAATATGAAGATAAAATAATGATGTTTACCTATCAATCACTTGCAATAAAAGTCTTGCACAAAGGTATCTAAACTAACTAAGATTTGAGAATGATAGATATCAAATTGTATCCCTCTTAAAACATGTAGACAACCCTTTCACAACCACACCAAAACCATTATAGCCACCACGTAGCCTTCATCCACCGCATAGATTCAGCTATACAATACATATCTACCCATCGTATTGAGTCAATGCGCGCGCACACACACACACATATATGTATATGTGATTCAGTGTGAGCAATGCGGAGGGTAGGATTACGCATGGCAGAGGTCGTGGCGGAGGGACAGATAAGGGTGGCGATGAGTATATGATTCAGGCAGTGTTGAGCGGTGGTGATGAGGGCGGATGGCGTGGCGGGGGGTGGATGAGGGTACGATTCATGTGATGGTGAGTGATGGTGAGGAGGGTGTCTGGTGGAAGAGCAGTGGGTGGGTTGGGTGGTTGTTCTATTGGAGGGGGTGGAGGAGAGGGGAAGGAGAAAAAGAAAACTGATAAATGGAAAATGGAAAAAGAAAAAGAAAAGAGGAAAAGGGAAAATAAAAATGACTATTTTACCCTTAAATTTTACGATTTTGACTGAATTTGACTCTTTGATCGGACGGAAGGGCTACGATTTAATACTTTTGTTAGTTCAGGGGGCAAAAGTATTCTAAAAATCAATGAAGAACCAAAGGTGAATGATGTGAAGAGTTGGAGGCCACTGAAATCGTTCACCCTACGGATGTCGTTATTTTACTCTATTTTTCTCTTTAAAAAAAAAAATTTCTTCTTGGCACCCGGTATAATTTGTCGCTGGTTAATTGCTGCAACATCACCGGATATCATTTCCCGCGTCACAGATGGCGAGCTTATGCTTCCACCACCACGCGTCGTCGCCGTACTCCGCTTCTCTCCGGCCAAAAGCCGGCCCCAATTCTCCCAGTGCCTATCACTTATGCCCTAAACTCCTCTCTACAGCTGTCAGCAGGCGCCGCGAATTCCTCCTTGCCGAATACAAAAGTAAGCTCGCTCCACTGATTTCTCCATTTCGAGATGTTATAGTTTTATATTATATGTTTGTGCTGCTGTCAGAATCTAAAAGTGGGGTCGAAATGGAAAACGAAAGAGAAATTCTGGAACGATATGGTCTCAACCCTGACGAATTCTTATCCGAACCCGCCCCCAAGGTCCAATTTCATTTGTTTATACTTGCACTGTTTTGATAGACTCAGCTAAAACAATAATATGTTGACTTCGAATTGTTTTTTAATGCTCAATTTCAAAATTGCACAGGCAAAGAAGAGAAAGGGGCAACAATCGAAGATTGGAGAAAAGGGAAGACAGGCTGTTGTTGAGGAACGCAAGCCTCCCCGGGAGACCCATAAATTGCTTCAGGTTGTGTGTTTATGCGTGTGGGGTTTTTGCTGATTTCGATCCAAATGTCCATTTGAAGCTCACTTGAATGTGCATTATGTAATAACACCCTTTTTTGGCATTCAGGTGCTTGCTGGAAAAGCTCGAAGGAAGAAATTACTCTCACCAAAAGGCATGGATGTGCGTCCGATGATGGAGGTTGTGAAGGCTGCTGCATTCTCCATTTTGCAGGTGAATGATCAACGTTGTGTTTGATTTCAATTCATCTTATGCATCAATGGTTGTCGTGAGCTGATAAGGAGTCTTCATCTGTGGAACAATCAACAGTGTTTTCATAACCAGTGTTTGTCGATATTCAGGCTGCTGGTGGATCTCCTGCAGCTTTACAGCCAGGTCGGTGGTTAGACCTGTACAGTGGTACTGGATCTGTTGGAATCGAAGCTATAAGTCGAGGGTGCTCAGAGGTTAGTATTAAATGCAAAAGCAGGTTTATGGAGTGCATTATAAGAGTTGATAGTTATGCATGAATTTACCTTGTTTCCTACCCTTTCATGAGGTAACTAATTGTGGCACTACTCTATCAATTAATTTACTGCCACATTATCGGACCAAAATAACCATATCTTACTGTTGGGGGCGCTAACAAAGTTATTAGAATCTAAAGGAAACTGCAGTATCTCAAATTTTATCTTCATCTAACATTGGTTTAGAACCCTCTCAGACTACTTATGTTTCACGATATCCAAATGATTTATCTCCACATTTGTAATCACCAGGTGCATTTTGTTGAGATGGATCCTTGGGTTGTGTCAGATGTCTTACGGCCAAACTTAGAAAATACTGGTTTCCTTGATGTATCCACTATACACACCCTCCGAGTTGAGGATTTCCTGAAAAGGGCTGATCAACTTATTGGTATGCTTTCTACGTCCTATGCATAAGAGGGAGAATGGAGAGGAGGAGTCCCCTTCATTAAATTTTACCCCGATAAAGATTCATCATCCTCTGGTTCTCATTCAAAAAACTTAACCTTACAAGGTCATGAACTTTTTAATATATTGACAGGTACTGAGGGACCATTTAATTATATAAGTGTCACACCTCCATACTTGTTAGTAGATTATAGTGTTCTAATGAACCAAATATCAACCTCAGCTGTCATTGGAGAAGAAAGCTTTATAGTAAGCTATTTTTCAGAATTTGTTCATTTTTACCATACGTTTTTAGTGTGTTAGAAATCATTCTAAAACATCTTATCGTGTAGATGGTGGAATACCCTTTGAATACTGACATGCTCGATTCATGTGGCTGCCTCATTAAGGTACTCTAATTGACTTTAGTTGGTTATCTATCAGCACACTATAATCTGATCTCCAAAGACTTAAGTCACTGCGTATTTAGTTAGCAAATGCAGTACAATAACTGCCCTTTTAATAATTAGTACAACGCACAAATTGCAGATAGCGGACAGGCGGTTTGGTCGGACACATCTAGCCTTATATGGACCAACTTGGGCTCAAAAGAAAAAATAGTTGGGCAGCTGAAGTGTGCTAAGAATAAGACTGGAGATAGGCTGGGCACGGAGAAGGAAACATGCTGCTATTGAGAATCACTTTCTTTGCTGATATATATATATATTCTCTGCTGTCAACTAATGATAATCTGAACAAGGTTTTCGATGATTGAAGGTAAATTAATTAGCTTTACATCCAATGTACATATCTTCTCTACATAAAGTTGGGATTTTGATTATGCCTCTGTTACTCATAATTGTAGAAGGTCTGATACCCGGGCGATTTAGATGACCGGAAACAACTCAAATCCGTCTTAGCGCAGTTCATCTAACCGGAGCTCGGGGTCTATTAAATATTGCTCTCATCTGCTGTACAATTTCCAGCGATTAGATTATGTAAACGTACTTGGCTTCAGAATTTGAAGAGGGTTTTGTCCGAAAATGGGGGCTGAAGTTGGACCACCCTTGTTGATACCTTGAGTTAGAGTGGAGAAACTCTCCTTTATTTTATCCTACCCATGGAATATTCAGGGAAAGTTGACGTCTGTGTGAAGAAATCTTGAAAGCTCAATTCAAATTGCCAACTCCTATTTCAAATAAAACTGGTTCTTGAACAAGAGTCATTTTAAAATAAGGTGAAGGTAACATTAACTTCACAATATGCTGTTTTTAATGCAACTTTAATTTTCAATACAAGATAACAACTTCAAGTTGAACTTCAGACGCTTTCATTGTAACCAGCTTTGTTAATTTACTCTAATTCGTTTAAAATTAAAATGAAATCAAGAGGGCTATAAATAGGAAGGGTAGTAAGGTCCCATTCAATGCAAAACATAAAAATGTGCCCAACAAAGTAAAGACACCCGGTGGACCAGCCAATCTTAAAGCAAACTTATTCAAAACTCATAGCAGTATAAATATTCTCCCCCCTCCCATTCACACCATACAACATTCTTTCCATTCATTCATCCTGAAAAATGCAAATGCAAAACCAAAAGAATGTTTCTCACATGTGATGGAAACTGGCAGCAGTATTAAATAGATTTTAACCAGGGCAAAAGGGCGATGGGGAGATCTTTGGGAGCTCTGATTGCTGCTGCTGCTGTACTATGGCTGTTTTTCATGATCTGCATTCTGTCCAACCGTCCGGCAACAATTTCGGCGACCGCGAAGCTCGACTTTTTTAGCCTTGTAGGTAGCAGAAGGGAAAATCCGGCCAGCTTCCGCTCGTTTAGCAAGAGGAGAGTGCCAAACGGACCTGATCCTATACACAACAGGTACCATTTCCACCGCTCATCTTCACTAGCTCACTGTGCTTCTTGTAGCACTTGAGTTGCAAAATACCCTCCGTCCAGTCTATTTGCATAACAATCATTATCACGGTGATCAAGAAATACCGTTAATATGTTTACCCATGTATAATAACGACATATAAAAAGTTGATATTTAAAAACTACTTGTTACAACGAATATCACACGTAATAATATTGTTGTTCATATATGTATTGAAATCTGCGGTCAAACTTTAATAAAGAATAGTATAAAACAGTAAGAGCAAATAGAATTGAAACGGGGTAAGTTATATTGTTTGAATAACTATTGGATACGGCTTTTATTCTTAAACGGATGGAGTAACATTAACATGCAATGTGTCAAACATAATGATGTCCGGCACAGAGTTAAAAGGACATTTACTACAGTATATTTGAGTTTTTTTTAAAAAAATCTTTGTTTGTGATACTGTTTTTAATGATACAGTATAAAGAAACGATTTCAATTTATTTGATGGAATGCTCACATGTTTCTAAAAGTTTGATAGATTGGAGGCTTTAATCCATTTTAGCACTTAACTCCAAAACCATAGCATTAAATTAGAAGGGATAATTGACAATCATGTATGTTCCACCACACTTCTGTTGGATATTCGTCAGAGCAACTATCATAACATTATGTTATCAACTTATCTACAATTCAGTTCAATTTTATTTATTTCAATACAGTTTTAAACCAACGCTATCTAACTTATTTTAGTCTATTATTTCTAATTTACACTACTCCGTATGTCTAAATTAGTTTAGTTCAGTACAAATCAGCTCAAAAGAAGAAAGCTTATTATTTATTAAATATTTTGACGATAATTTTTTCACTGAAAAGAGAAGATTTTTCATTGCCCATCTTCATATTTTGTTTTGTTTTCCGTGTGGTCAGAAGAGCATGGAATTGGAGACTACCGACTATTCGAGGGTAGGAGCTGAAAAGTGAAGAGAATATGCAGGAACAGACCAATTAAGGAATCATAATGCGTTTGTAGCTTTGTCACTTTGTGCTTAGTCTTTCTTCAGATTGTAATTAAAGTTAGGTGCACTTTCTGGGATTTTTTTCTGCTGTTTTATGGCTCAAGATTACTAGGAAAAATGTGGCAGTATTGTGAATGAAGCATGTATCTTATTCTTAGGAGAATGTGCTTGCTTTGGATTAAAGGGAAATTGTGCTGTGCTTTTTTGAAATGGGATTGGCTTTTGTTTCTCAAGTGGTTTGTGTTCCCCAATCCCGTGTAAAGCATTTGCACATTGCACGGGTTAAAAATTCAAAAGCTTACTACTACTGTGTGCAGTGTTCTAAAAATCGCTAGGCGCTAGTCGGGCGGTTTGCTGGGGCCTAGCGCCTAGGGGATTAATCGGGGATTAATCGGGGATTAATCGGTCTAGGCGGATTTGTATTATTTAATTATTTTTTATATATAATTCATTAAAATAATATAAATTATATTTAAAAATAAAATAAAAACCTATTTCCCAAGTCACAATAACTTATATTACATACAAATGATACAATACAAGAACGAAAATTTCATGATAAACGACACAAATGAATATATTATATATATATATATATATTGTCGAAATATTATCTTGGAGTTGAAAAATGAAATCCATACAAGCTTACAAAGTTTGAGGCACGTGGCAAAAATTACCAAATACAAACTAGTGAGTAGTGAATCCACACATGGCCATAGGCCAAAATTAAAAGTTAGACAAAATAAAAAAGTACCAAATACAATTCACACATAGCCTATGACATTTCAAATTCTTCTTCACCATTTATCTCTTGCACTTCATCGTTATCGGACTCAAAGTCATAAGTCATCTCATCTACTTCCTCCTCCTCATCCGATTCAAAATCATCTTCATGTAATTCTCTAACCTCTTGAATTCTAGAACTTCTTCTCAACTCCATGCCAAGACCTTGTTCCAATCCATCTCCATCCATATCCATCGCTTCACCATCTTCATTAACATCATCATCACCACCCTCAACAATCCATCCTTGAACCATGGTAGATTCATTAGAAAGAAGCACATCTATGTCCTTCACTTTCTCTCTTTGCTTCTTGTTCATAATCTTGGCATTGAATTGAACATAGACCAAGTTGTTCAACCTTTTCGTATCAAGCCTATTCCTCTTCTTTGTATGGATCTAAATAGAAGTAATATAATGAAATGATTAAAATTGAAACTTTGAGATATAACAACATTTCAACTTTAAACAAGGTCTTCCATCACAAACAATAAAGACTACAATATGTTTGCATATTACGGTATTACCCAAACATGATGTGGGAAATTAATTTACTCAAAGTTTTGAAGAGTTAAAATGAGCAAAGTTATAGAAAGTTATTAAATATCTATTCTTTGAAATATATAGCAACTACAATAGAAAGAAATGAATGAATAGCAAATATTACATACCCCTTCAAATGTGCTCCAATTTCTTTCACATCCCGACGCACTTGAAGTTAATGAAAGTATCCTTTTAGCCATTTTTTGCAAGTTTGGCACACCACTTCCATAGATACTCCACCATGAAACTATATCAAATATAACAAAGAGACAAAGAATTACTTCAATTCAAAAAGTGAAAGCCAAAAACATACAAAAAACCATTTATGCTAAACATCTATGAAAAAACAAAACTAAACGAGAAACACATTTCAAACAAGTAATCTTATTTACTTAACATGAATTAAAATAAAACATTACCTGGATCATAGTTCTCATCATTGTTTTTGCATCCTTCCATAGCCATCACTCTTCCAAATAACCCTTCTTTCTTTATAAACTTAGGCCATTCAACATTTATCACCAAGTGATGAAGCTCTCGAGGGAGCATGACCTCAACACAAGTCAAAAACCCATTCATAACAAACTCATCATTAGTGATATCCTTGTTATTGTATGAATAATAAGGATTCAAAATATAGGAAGCTAGATGCAATGTACTATCAAGGCGGTCTCTTGCTTTTGTTTCAATAATATCAAGAATTGGACGACATTGGGCTTCATTGTGATTGTACACCTTTTGAATCTCCTCTTTGGCTTTGAGTATCTCTCCATACACAAATCCCATTGTAGGCTTCCTATCTCCATCAACAAGTCGAAGGACCTTCACTAAAGGACTAAACACTCGTAAGCAAAAGTCCACTCCTCTCCAAAAAGCTATGCTATGTGCTATAGCCACCGCCGCCTTCCCCTTTTGAGTTTTTGAATGTTTAGTTGCACTCCATTCATCACTAGTCACCATAGCTACTATCTCTTTCTTTTTATTCATCAAACTTTGCAAAGTGAGAAAAGCGGAAGCAAACCTTGTAACTCCCGGCCTTACTATATCCCGTTGTTTAGTAAACTTTCTCAACAAATCTAAAGTCTTGTGATGAGAATACATGTAAATGGTGAAACTCTTTGCCTTTTCAATCACTCCTTTAAACTTTGAAAGATTTCCAATTCCTTGAAGCATAAGATTGAAAGTGTGAGTAGCACATGAGCTCCAAAAGATATTTGGCCTTTTCACCTTCATCAAGTCTCTTGCCAACATATTGTTAGAAGCATTGTCCGTCACCACTTGAACCACTTTTTCTTGCCCAATGTCTTCAACACATTTGTCCACATATTCAAAGATATAAGCACCGGTATGTGATTCACCGGATGCTTCCTTAGAGGATAGAAAAGTTGTACCTTCTTTACAATTTACACAAAGATTCATGATACTTCTTCTCTTTCGATCACTCCAAGCATCGGTCATAATTGAACAACCATTCAAAGCCCATTCTTCTTCTTGCTTCTTCATCAAACTTTTTGTCCTCTCAACCTCCCCTTTCAACAATGGTTCCCTCAATTGATATTGGCTTGGAGGTCGATAGCCCGGACCAAATGTTCCAACCGCTTCCATCAATCTCTTGAAGCTATCATTGTCAACCGCATGAAAAGGAATGCCGGATTCGTAAACCCACCTTGCCAAGAATTGATCCACTTGACAAGTTCTTTCTTTAAAAAGTGAATCATTAAGGCTTTGTTGCCTCCTCTTCTTACTTGTATCCATCGTTGAATCCGGGTCAATTGGATTCACAAAACGATTCATCGGACCAAGATAAAGTGACTTTCCAATCCCCTCAAAATTCACTTCAATTTCTTGAACTTCATCATCATGATTATGAATGACCCTATGAACTTCATTCCTTAATTCCTTTTCATCATTGAGCTTTTGTTTCTTCTTCGCCCCAATTTCATCTAAAGCTTTTTTGCACCTTGCTCTATCCTCCTCGGGAGCTCTTGGACAAGGCTTAACATTACCCTTTACATGGGCAATATGTTGTTTGATTCGGTTTACTCCCCCACTACCCCTATGAGGACATAACTTGCACTTCCACTTATCTAGGTTGTTAGGATCAACCAATTCTCCATATTCCCACCCTATATCATCCGAACCTCTCTTCAAAGAAGATGTCTCCGACATGGTGGCAGAAGCGGTGGAAGAAGTAGTTCCCTCCATTGTTCCAAATTTCCAATGAATCAAATCAAACCTGTGACTTAAACTAGCACAACGACACCCAGACAATCATATATAGAAACAATCTTATTACATGATTATGGAGCAATTTACAGCACAAATCAATTGGCACAAACCAATGAAAACAAGCGGCATTTAATAATTGCAGAGAGAGGGAGGGAGGTATCCAGGGAAATCAGGGCAGCAAGTACGACATACTTTTAAAGACAGTTTCAACGCATAGGCATCATTCTTCAGATGAACAAACATCAAATGAGAGGTTTGGTTCAGCTTGTACTCAAGTGTAACTTTCAAGATTAACTACTGCCCCTCAATGGTAAAATATTTTGAGTGCACAAGTGTAACTACTGAAATATTTTACACTTGTACACCATTTTCAGGATTAACTACTGAAAAATAGTAACTTTTTCCAGAAAAAAGGTGGTAAACAATATTAAAAACCAACTATCATTCTCTTTTTGACAATAAGTTATCAATGATCACCAATCAATTCATCAAACTTGGTATGCATTTAAAAGAAGAAGTCAATTTCACAGCACGAGCTCCAATGATTGCGTCAAACTTGGTATGCATTTTAAACAAGAACACATTTTTACAGCATGAACACCAAGAGTTGCATCAACATATACGTTAGGAGAAAACATAACAGCATGAACACATTTTTACAGCATGAACACATTTTTACAGCATGAACACCAAGAGTTGCATCAGCATGAACATATACGTTAGGAGAAAACATGCAGTTCTGGTTTCCTTTTTGGAAGAGAAAAACTTCACAAACTTCACAAAGAGAAAAACTTCACAAAAACTTCACAAACTTCACAAACTTCACAAACTCCTTTAGGAGTGCAGCACTTTTTGGAAGAGAAAAACTTCACAAACTTTTCATCTTTCAACAAGGCAAAGATATAAAAACATCAAGCCACAAACTCTCAGTCTCAGTTCAGAGCATTAGCCAGACCTTGCATCTGCTATAAGAGCACAATTTATTACAGTTTTTAACTTTAACTTAACAGCAACCTTGTCATTTCAATAGGCCTCCAGAATTGCTTTAGAACCATAAGAATGGTGACATAAATTCTATTCAACTATTCTCCAAATCCATTGCTATTTCTAAAATGAGATGGAGTATTCTTAACTCTGAATTAGATTTATCCCAAATATATAGATATTGCAGCAATATAGCAAGACAATCTAAGCATATAAGGTCCAAAGAAATATCTAACCATCTAGAATCCACCATTGTTGCGGGAAAATAAACCAGATTAACTTCGCTTTTAATACAATCTGAACTCTTGCTAACTTCGCTTTTAATCTGAATTACTCACATCATAGGCATCACGCAATGGCACTTTAATAATTGCAGACTTACATTGCAGAGACTGAGAGAGGGAGGCGTCGACACCTCGACGGTGGCCGGTAGTTTGCTTCGGCGACGGCGAGGTGATGTTGACGTTGCTGCTGCTGGTTCGACCGTCCAACTAAGGTGACGAAAACGGCGAGGCGATGAAGACGGTGAGGTCCCGGCCGGCGAGTCAACGAAGGTCGATCGGCGTCTGGGAGAAGAGGAGGAGAAGAGAAAACTGAAGAGAAAACGGCGTCTGGGAGAAGAGAACTGAAGGTCGATCGGGTTTGAGATGGGAGAAAACAGAGGATTGGGAAAAAAATAGGCGGGTCTGGGCGCCTAGACCCGATTAGCGCCTAGACCCGATTAGGCGGGTCTGGGCGGGTCTGGGCGCCGCCCAGAGGCAAAAACGCCTAATGTCACCGCCCAGAGGCTAATCCGGGCGTTTTGGTGGCGCCTAGCGCCTAGGCGCCGCCTAGGCGGGCCTAGGCGCCGATTTTTAGAACACTGACTGTGTGTCTTTGTACACTTCCTCTGCTTAATTATTTGCCTTTTCTTTTTTGTCCATCAAGATTACAGTACTAATACTAATATATTTGGTCAGTGGCTTAAAATGTACATATATTTGGTCATATTCTACACATTATGGTACTCCCTCCCTTCTTCCTACATGTAAAACACATCTTTTTTTCATAATTTTCCACACACGTTTGACTAGCGATAACTTTATTTACGTGTATGAAAAATATTATTATCTTTGTCCCAGGAAAATCTGCACAGTTTTCTTTTTAGTCCGTCTCATGTAAATCTGCACATTTTTCTTTTAAGAAAAATTCAAACTCTAAAAGGGGAAGGCGGAGGCGGTGAGAGGTAGGGTTGGAGAGAGGCGGAGTTGGAGGTGGTGAGAGGTGGCGGAGTCAGAGCCGGCGGAGGTGGTGAGAGACAAAGGATGGGGTGAAGGTGTTGAAAAATTACAGAAAATACTCCGTATTATCTCTCATCTTTAAATAATTATATTTAAATCCTTCGTTTCACCATAAGATTGGGTGGGACCGTCTCACCCAAATCTTTGTAGTTTCTTAAATTTGATTTTCAATCTATTATGAAATTTCAAAAAATAAATAAAAAAAATAAATTATGATAAATGAGTCATGCTTTGGAATTACTATTTTATTTTATTTTAAATATCTTCATGTGAATTAAAGGGAGTTGGCTTTTCCCTTCTATCCAAGATACATGGTGACATACACAATATCTTCCTGTGAAATGTTATACTAATAGTAAAACATCACAGTGAATGGAGTAGTGACGACTAAATTGCTAATCACATTCCTCAAAAGTCCAACTAATAATGGATATATTAGTTTTTTTTTAATGTCACATTATTCACTACTCCTTCTGGTCCTCTATTTATGGTCCCTTTGACCAGACATTTTTTCATGTCATATTTGACCATCGGTAACTTTTTATTGCATACAGTAATGGATATTATGTGAGATGTCTTTGGATTCTCCATAACATATATTTTTCAAAAAGTAAAATTTTATAATCTATTATCGTATGTAACAATAGTTATCGATGGTCAAATATGCCTTGATATTTTTTTTATAAAAAATGGGGAAATAAATAGAGCACCAAAGGGAGTCTGACATTTCAGGAAATTACACTGAGAATATCATTTCTCTCCCCGAATTGAAGGGTATTGGCTAAATGAGCTCCATGATTTCTGTGAAAATGAAAGTAGTAACTGACTCATTCCAGTGAGTTTGAGGAGTGGATCGACCAAATGATATTTACCCCCAATAGCTTTAACATATCTCAACAGTAAAACAAAGCGAGCCCTGTTCTTCTCTTTTCCCTTTTGCTTTCTTTGCTTCTTTTACGGCTATGATTTTGAATGTTTTAAGAAGCAGTACAGACTGGTCTAAAGTGACTTAGATTCAAAATTACAACCCCTTTTTGTCATCGTATCATGTCCTACCGTCCTAATTAATCTCCCCTCTCCCAGTCCCTTCCTGTTAACACCGGTCTATTCCATATACCATATCAAGAATCTCTGAAACTTAAGGGCAGCCAAACATTTTCCTAAACAACCTTTCAAATCAAAAAAGCATTCCAACATCCCCGACCCGAATGTTCGATCATGAGTCTAGAGCAGAAGACTCCCTCAGAGAACATCCATGTTTAAAATCTCAAACACACATTGTGTTGACTAGCAATTAATATACACTTGGTCCTTCCGGTTCTAGCTTACCAAATTGCAAAATCCAAACAAGGTGTTCAATTCAAAGCATGCAGGAAAAACAGCAAAAGCCAGAATTAAGGTAAAGGTCCCAGAAAAGATGAGCAAAAGCCCACTTTCACAATGCACTTTCCTCAGCACGAGGAAAAGAAAAGATTGCAAGGCTCCTACCATTTCCTAAAGTAACCTGCATCTTCATTTCTTTCTAGTTATCCAACATGTGAAATAATTCAGTCACTTAGGCCAGTTCCTATACAAAACTGTCCGGAAGGCAGGTTTCATAACATATGTTATCCCGGAGCTACTAACAAGAAGCCAGTCAAGAATGATTCTCGGCAATAACTATGGTGGCAGCTAGCCAACTACTGTTGGCAAATTGAACTATTACAATGGGTGCTGAATAGAGGGAAACTAGAAGTGTGTCATTTCTTCTCATATGTTTCCCGCCAGTCCTACCTATGCAGATAAGCTATACTACAATGTTTCAAAATCACCATAACAGAATGTAAGAAGGCTACAAATTTATCACTCAACAGACTTCTCAAGTTTTGGTATAACCTCTCTGAAGCTCAACCTACTTTGATGGGTGCATATGTGTGGTTTTGAGTGTGTTGTGTGTGGGGTGGAAATGGTTAGTTCTCTCGTTTTTCTACACATTTGATAGCTCAGGAGAACCAAATTATACAAACGTAAACAATCACGATCATTATCTCTGATTGTATAGCAGCCAGAAGTTCAGAGCATCACAAGCCATAACAGGTAACCAGAAATAACGAGTACACCTAGCTATAAAAACACAGGTTCTTGGCAAAGAGCATTGCACAAACACATGAAAGAAATCAAATCATCTAAAAGCATATATTAGAAGCTGTGAGGTGACTGAAAAAGATATTTGCCAAATGATTGCATCATGCTTTCCCGAATAGCAAGAAAAGATACAGCATGTATCATTATGTAATATAGAAGCAGCCATTACCTTAAGAATTGGACCAGGAACCAAATGAGGAAACAATATTAGGAGTTCAATTAAGAATCTACAAAACAAAATGTAATGCTGAAGATTGATGCATGAGAGTACCACAATCATTACGAACCAACCAATCTAGTTACCATACAAACACTTTTTAAACAAAGAGGATATTGGCCTACGGTTGAAGCCGTTAATCATATTATACAGCAATATTTGACAAGGTTCAACATGCGTAGATAGCCAATAGAAATCCCATTTTTGTGTCCAAAGCACAAGCAACATGCCCTAGAGAGCAAAAAATAGTCCTTGCACAACGAGTGCCAAATTTTCCCTGCTCCCCAACTTCCTTTGATAACAAAATGAAACTAGTCTGCATCATTTTTACCAAAAAGTAAGGGAAATTCATCATACTGTTCAGAGTGCCCTTGTCTCTCAGCCATACTCTTCAATGATTCATACACCTGATACATAGACCACCTGTCCTTTGGCCGAGAGATCACACAATTGCATGCAATTCTCAAGAACTGCACGATTTCTTCGTCATGGCCCCTCCCAATCAAAGTTCTATCAATAGCATCTTTGATCCGACCAGAACCCACATGTTGGCTCACCCAGTCCACCAAGTTACCTTTAAATCCTTCATCAGCACCACCAACTTCAAGAGGCTTCTGCCCAGTTGCTAGTTCCATAAGCACCACTCCAAAACTATAAGCATCACCTTTCAGCGAAGCAACCATTGTGCTGGAGTACTCCGGTGCAACATATCCTAATTCCCCCAAATCCCCATTGACATAACTACTCTCATTTGAATCCGCAGAATTCATGAGCCTAGCCAACCCAAAATCCATAATCCTCGGATCAAAATCTTCATCCAGGAGAATGACATTCGAGCTAATATTCTGATGCAGAATAGGCGGGTGACAGCCATGGTGAAGCCAAGCAATGCCCCTAGCAGCTCCCAACCCAATCCTGAACCTAGTTGGCCAATCCAAATCAGTCGAATTTCGGCTCAATAATGCAAACAAAGTCCCATTCGAAAGATGCTTGTAAACCAGCAGCTTCTCATCCTCCACAGCACAGAACCCCAACAATGGCACCAAATTCGGGTGGCGGAGCTGTCCCAACCTATTCATCTCTATCCTGAACTGCTTCTCAGCCATCTTACAAGTACTAAGCCTCTTGATCGCCAATGCAGATCCATCCCTCAGCACAGCCTTATACGTTGTCCCCGTCGTGGTCGAATTGATCACACTCTCAGTGCTAAAACTGTTGGTAGCCGCCAACAAGTCCGCCAATTTAACCTTCACAAGGGGCTTCTGAAACAGCATAACCTGACTAAGCTTATGTGCTCTCAACCTCTCAGCCCAGCTATCAGAATCAGTCCTCCCCACACCATATCCTCTCTTCCTCCTCCCAGCCCCCGACTTCGTAAAATACCACCACCACGCCCCAAACCCTAGCAGCATCGACGCAGCAGCCCCGAAAACACCGGCAGCGATTATAATCGCCAGGTTTTTCTTACTCAAACCACCGCATTTCCTCAACGACTCTCCACAGAGGCCGTCATTCCCATCGAAATTAAGCTCAACACCAACAGCAGCAAACGACGGAACCCTACCGGACAAATCGTTATTCGCAACGGAAAACTTCTTCAGCCTATTCAAACTAGCCAACTGAAACGGAATCCCGCCCGTCAACTTATTACCGTCAAACACAATCGTATTCAGATACGAGCACTTAACTATGTCCTCCGGGATGGTCCCCGTGAAATCATTGTTAGACAGGTCAATAGAGACCAGATACGGCAGCCAATCGCAAATCTGGGCCGGGATCGGGCCGGAGAGGCTGTTACCGGAGAGATCAAGAGTCTGCATACTGGAGCAGTCTTTCAGAGCGGAGGGAACTTCTCCGGCGAGGTTCATGCTCGGAAGCTCGAGGCTGATGAGCCGATTCTCCCGGTCGTTCCAGCACGAAACGCCGACGAAGGTGCAGATGAACCCCACGGTGCTGTTGGAGAAGTTCCACAAGGTGAGCCTCCCGTCCGGGTCCTGCAGCGAGGTCTTCACGCCTCTCAAGCACCTGACGTCATCTTCCGCCACGGAAAAACCGGCCAAAGTACAGAACACAACCAGGTAAGCCAACCCGGCGGCGCGAACTAGATTCGGGGGAAATTCCGCCATCTTTCGCCCTCCGGGGATCGAGAAATTACGGGATGGGAATAGGGTTGGAGAAGCAAAGGAGAGGGATTGACTGGGAATTCCGTAACGGAAAATGAATAAAATAAAAATGATAAGGTGAAAATGGAAAATAAAGCAGAATGATTGTACCCACTGTTTACAGTTCATATACTCCGTAGGAAGATGCAGTGTGGGACCGGACAGAGACTGGGAGAGGTTGAATTGGAAAAGGCGATAGGCTTTTTATTTGTGTATTTTTTATTTTTATTGTTTTCCGTATTTTAATATTACGGTACTTTTGACTGGATGGAGATGGTTGGGTTGAATAGTTGACTGAGAATGTACTACTTTGGAGGCGCGCCAACTGGGAACTTGTCTGAATCACCGCTGTTTCCAAAATTTATATTCCTAGGTGTTGGTTTGAAGGTAATTTACTCTCTATTTGCGCAGATTTTTGAAAGTTGGTCAAAATTATTTTTGATCATTAATATTTTTATTTATTTATATTTAAAAAATTAATATTATAAAAATTGATATTACGTCCATTCTAATAAGGTCTCACGTGATAGTATATTATCTTATATATTACTTGATTTTTACCTTTTAAATTAGCCAATTTTAATTAAATGAATAGTACTTGTACAAATTCAGCTGATAAATAGGGAGGTTCTGTTTGGCAGAGTTATGATTGTAAGCAAATTTGGCTTATTTTAACAGGGGAAGACCAGCTTCTGATTTTTCACCAAAAATAGCTACTGCTTTCAAAATAAACTACTTTTTACCACTTAAACAAACACTAAAATATAATTTACTTATAGGGATAGAATGTTAAAAGCTATGGCAAACAGAGCCTTAATTACTTTCATTATTCTAGAGATTGACAACTATATTTAAGCCGAGTTCACCATTAATTTAACTAGCTTTGCACTTTTACTTTTTACACGTTATTCAAAATATATATTTGTCCATTAATATATTTGCCAATGTATAATAACATAAATAGGAATTTAATATTTAAAAATTACTTGTTATAACGAATTGAACAATAGCATATACGATAAAATTTTTGTTCATGTATTTATTAAAATATGCCATCAAACTTTGATAGAAAATAGTGTTAAAAAAGATAAGAGTGAAAATTCAGCATAGACTAAGGAGTAGTTTAATTTCATGCAATGCAAATCTATAATAAAATTTATTTATTTATTTGTAATTTTATTTTATGTTTGAATAACTTCAGATATTTTACCTTATAAGTTGAAAAATGTGAAAAAAATTGAATAAAGAGTTGAAATTTTAAGGGATGGTCTCCTGCGAGGCATCCTAAACTTTAGGCAGGGGTCTTTGTACAATTCTAACAATATTTTAGCAGCAGAGACCTATCTCTAATAATTTTATATGAGCATATCTCTAATTATTTTACAGGGACCTAGCTCTAATAATTTTATATGAGCATATCTCTAATTATTTTACAGGAACCTATCGCTAATAACTTTCTAGGGGCCTTTTCGTCCATTTTTTCCATCATTTTCCTGCCACATGCAATTTGCAAAAAAACATTTAAAAATATTTTTTTAAATGCAAAAAATAATAAAAAAATTGCAGAAAAAAACTGCAGAAACATCAGGGAAAAATAGCAGAACCTCATAAAAAATCATAAAATATCAACTAAAACCTGCAGCAAAAAAATAAAATTAAATAAAATGGAAAAAATATATAAAAATTCAAATAAAAATCAACAAAAAATTGAAAAAAAATGTCAATTACGAATAACAAAAAATCAACTGGAAATCATAAAAATATCAACAAAGCTAAACTGTCATTTTTATAAAAAAAAATATTTTAAAAACACTATAAAAAATGAACCTTATCATAAAAAAACTACAAACATCAATTCCTAATAAAACAACGACTGAAGCACTTACAAGCAACGATTGGAGCACTTACAAGTTGTACTCTAAGCTCCAATTCATTTTCATAACACAAACAAATTATAAAATAAGTACCTACAACTTACATTTCAAACACTAACAAAAAATGAAAAACGTCAACGTAAGGAAAAAAAATATTACAAAAAATCAACTATATCATCAAAAGAAGCTACAAACATCAAATCCTAATAAGCAACGATTGAAGCACTTACAAGTAGTACTCTAAGCACCAATTTGTTTCCATAACACACACAAGTTATAGTATAAGCACCTACAACCTACATTTGAAACAATGGCAAAAAATTTAAAAACTTCAGCATAAAGAAAAAACACTATCAAAAAAATCAACAATATCATTTAAAAAACTACAAACATCAACTCCTAACAAGCAACGATTGAAGCACTTACAAGTTGTACTCTAAGCATCAATTTGTTTTCATAACACACACAAGTTATAAAATAAGCACCTACAACCTATATTTGAAGCACTAATAAAAAAGGAAAAGCGTCAACCCAAGGAAAAAACACTACAAAAAATCAATCATATCATCAAAAAAGCTACAAACATCAACCTCTATCACCTAAAACTCATCTAGAAAATGAAAAACATTAACACGAGAGAAAAAAACTAAAAACATCAACAAAAAAACTACAATACCTCAAGAATTTAAATCATTCACTCTAAAAAACACAAAACATCAACAACTTAAAAAAAAACTACAATTATCAACATACATCACCCAAAACCTAAAAACATTAACTCCTAACACCTGAACCTCGTCCAGAAAATGAAAAACATCATCATAAGAAAAAAAACTATAAACATCAATTTCTATTACCAAAATCTCAGTCAGAAAATGAAAAATAAGAACATGAGAAAATTTTTAAAAACTACAAATATCAACCTGTATCACAAAAAAAAACTACAAAACATCAACTTATATCAAATAAAATTCACTGAAATAATGAAAATATCAAATAAGAGGGAAAAAACTACAAACATCAACAAAAAGGTACAGTACCTTGAGAAAAAGGACCTAGTAGGATTTGAACCTATATCTTTAACCCCAAAGCTTAGAGCAATAACTACTAATACCAAAGATTCTTATATAACATATATTCAGTCAAAATATATTAAAACTCATTATGTAAATTATTAGAACATTAATTCTTCAAAAATATGTCCCGTTGGGATTTGAACCCCAGACCTCTAACCCCAAGCACAAAGTACTAACCACTAGACCAAAGAACCTTAATTGATCATAGTTAACAAGCATTAAACCTCATAATATCTCTTTGAAAAAAATAAAACACGAAATTAAAACTCACCTCTCACGAGTAGAAGCTCAGCCACAGCCACAGCCTCCGTCGTTGTCGCCTCAGGGTGCATGTGAAACCACGCTTATCATCATCTACCTTCGGGCGCGTGCATCTCATGCGCCTCCTTCATTCGCGACTGCTTCCCCTGCTCCGTGCTCCTCTGTCGTCATCAATCACCAGCAGCGGCGTTGTCTTCAATCCTTGGTAGTGACAGTGTTGATGAGCCTCGAAGCTACCAATTTGAGTCGAGGCTCAATAATTTACAGCGACGGAGAGTCGAAGCTTCCAATTTGATTAGAGTCGAAGCTTTTGATCGGAGCTAAAACCCTAGAACTTCCACACCGCTGCCGTATGGGAATCACAAAGGAGAAGGCTGGAGATTTTGCAGGAAGAAAACTCATCGATGATGCCGCTGCCGATCTAAGAAGGAGGGCGAAGAATTTCAATCGGATATTTTGATAGATACCTAGAACATTGTTGTCGTTGGGGATTCACGAGCTCAGATCCGGCGATTTCTGCCATGAACTTCCGTCGGTGAGCGGTCGAAGGAGGAGAAGGAAAATCGGTGAGAATCTGGCAAAATTCCGGCCGAATCCGGCGATAACCGTCGGTCGATTGCGGTTTCCGATTGATTGAAGAAAAAAATTTTAAAATGGAAATTCTGCAATTTTCGTGATGTATATTGTATTTCAATAATTGCATAGTAGGCCTCTAAATTTATCAACATATTTTTTATAAAAAAAAAACCATCCTAAATTTTAGATTTATATTAATTGTATGATAGGGTCTTCCTAAAGTCTACCCTGCATAAAGTAAGACTCTGTGAAAGTTTAATTAGTGATTATAAATAATTCATTTTTATCGTAAGAAGAATATCACGACTTTGTGAAAGTTTAATTAGTGATTATAAATAATTCATTTTTATCGTAAGAAGAATATCACCACTTTATCAAAATGAAATATCCGTCAACTTAAGATAAATAAAGGAAGTATTATAATAGTATTTACTATCACGCAAATTATTGGAAAAACCGTCTTTTCATAGGAATATAGAAGAAATGGTTGAATTAGAATTATAAAAAGTAAAATATTTTAGATGTAATATTAAAAATTTATTACAACGTGCATTAGTTATAGGCAAAGTCTTGGGAAAGACGGTCTTTCTATAGGCTTATGGAAAGACGGAGTTTGATTAGAATAATAAAAGATAAAAGGTCTTAGTTGCAATATTAAAATTTTAGTATGAAACATGTAGTAGTTATAAAATTTATAACCCGGTTCATGCAACTCGAAAAAATATCATATATAAAAATATTCAATGTTATTAATTATTATTTTATTTTATTTTACTTTTGTCTGTTTAGATTATTGTTCAAAATAAAACAATTGTTTAAGAATTTAATTTTAATAAAAAATTATCCTACTAATAATAGTGTAATATTGTAATACATTTATTTATTTTCTAAAATTAAAATATAATCCATATATTTCATGATTAATATTTATTATACAACTCATTTGTTACTATTATCAACCAACCAAATATGGTCGAAGCTTCGAACTGAAATATTATTAAATTTTCAATTTAGTGGTTATAAATTATGTATTAGGCAAAGTTTTGGGAAAGGCAGGTAAAAGGTAAAAAGTTTTAGTTGCAATATCAAAATTTTATTATGCACGTTGTATTAGTTATAAATTTTATAATCTGGTTCATGCAACCCAAAAAATTTCTCTTCATTTCTTATAATTTACACTTTAAACCTTGATTTTTCCATGACTAATGGAAAAACCGTCTTTCAAGAGACAGACTCTATGTATTATATGAATTAATTATGTAATTGAGATGAAGTGAGTCTAAATATTGAACTTATATAAAATATGAAAAATAAGATATTTTAATTTAAACAATATAAAATTACATACTCCATCAGTATCACTGATAGTGTCACACTTTCTAATTTGGGATGTTTCTTTTATATTGACAATTTCTAATTATGGCAAGTTTAAGGTTATTATGGCCATTCATTTTACTTTTCTTTCTTTCAATTTAATTTTATCCACTCATTTAGCATCTCCCAAATTCTACCACTCAAAAGTGGTGTGCCTTTAAAAATAGAATTGCAATAGTTAGAATTATTATTTGGAACAATATTTGGAATCACATTGTAGATGTAGTAGACCTTGATAAATACCGTCTTTCCATAGGGTTATGGAAAGACAATGTGACCTATAAAAAGACGCGGTTTAATTGAAATAACAAAAGGTAAACAAAATTAGTTGTAATATTAAAAATTTATTATGCAACATGTAGTAGTTATAAAGTTTATAACCCGATTCATGCAACCCAAAAATTTTATCTTAATTTCTTCTAATTTGCACTTTAAACCTTGGTATTTCCCTAACTTATGGAAAGACTATCTTCAAGAAACGGACTCTTAAAAATATTAATTTGATTATATTTTAATTAATTATATAGATTAATATTTGAGTTCATTTATGATTATTCAAAATCTATATTTAGTTTTATTCATTTATAATATTAAATTAAAATATATTTTAAAAATATTACAATTTTATTTTTATTAAAATGTTGTATTATTTATTGAGCTCGTCCCTTGAAACTTTAAAAGACGGTCTTTCCATAAGCCATGGAAGAACCAAGGTTTAAAGTGCAAATTAGAAGAAATGAAGATAAAATTTTTTGGTTGCATGAATTGGATTATAAACTTTATAACTACTAAATGTTGAACAATAAACTTTTAATATTACAACTAAAATCTTCTACCTTTTATTATTATAATTAAATCTCGTCTTTCCATATTGTCTTATTTATTTGTACTTTTAAATATTGTATTGTTTGGAGCATTATTAATTGATTATCCATTGTGAATTTACGGTCCTAATGTTTTATTGATGAATTTAATATTAGAGTGAAGTGCATTTTAAACACTATATTTTGGCTGAAAGTGCATAAATGGCCTTGTAAAATCAGAAAGTGCAAAAATAACATTGGAAATCGTTGACCAAATTGTCAACGGTCAATTTGGCTAGAAATCAGTCAAATGACTAATATACCCCCAAATTAAAAAAAATTCAAAAAATAGTAAAAGACCAAAATAGCCTCCCCTCTTAACATTTCTCCTTCTTCCAATTTTTCTTTATTTTTGAAAATGCCGAGTGAAAACCTTTTCCTTCTTGACCGAGTGAAAATGCCGCGACGGGAGGCGATGGGTGGCGGCGGGAGAGAAGGAGCGACGGGTGGAGACGAGAGAGGAGGAGCGATGGGTGGCGACAGTTGGTTGGAGATGGAGTTAGAGTTAGGGTCGAGGGTTAGCGGCAGCAGACTAACAGGTCAATTTTTCGGCGCTTGGCTGAGCGGCGCCGAAAATGGTGGCGAAGGTGACGTGGGGATTTAGGGTTTTGAGGTGGAGGTGACATGGGGTTAGAGCGTCTGGATTTAGGGTTTCAAGGTGACGGAGAGAATTAGCAGAGGTGGCGAGAGGTAAAGATGTGTCGGGGAGGTAAAGACGTTTGGGGACTGGAGGGGAAGTGACTAGTGGCTGGTGGTGCCATGGATGAGAGGTGATTGATGGTGGCGATGCAGCGGTGGATATGGCGGAAGTTGTGATTCTTGGAGGTGAAGGTGGGACTGTGATGACCAGTGGATAGGCAGCGCGGCGGTGCTCGGCCGCAACGCAGGTGCAAGGGGTGGTGTAAGGGGCTGAGTAGCTGGATCCAACGGTGGGTGGAGTAAGGGGCTGAGTAGCTGGATCCAACGGTGGGTGGATTTCGGTGGTGATGGTTCTGGGTAGGGGGCGGAGCAGCGACGGAGGCCCGACGGCAGAGAAGAGGTGGTGGTGGTAGGAGCAAGTGGCGGTGGCGCACCGACGGAAATTATAGTGGTGGTGGGGGCGGTGTAGTTTGTGTGAAGATGAAGAATAAGGGCTTTAGGGGGGTATTTTTGTCATTCAATTTTTTGCATTAACAATAGGGGTATTTTTGTCTTTTCTAAATGGTCAACGTTTGAATTTGTTCGATCAATGCTAGAATAGTGTAATTTGGGTAAAACTGCACAATTTGACCAAAGGATAGGGTTAGTTATGCACTTTCAGATTATACAAGGTTATATCTGCACTTTCTCAATCTTATAAGGTCATTTTTGCACTTTCCCTTAATCTTATTTATTAATTTTTGTTTTATGATTAAGTAAAAAATAATAATACTTCCTTCATCCCACTAAAATTTGTTTATTTACTTTTGCACGGTTTTCAGTTATTATGTCTGACCGCCAATGTCTCCAACTACGTATAATAATTTCGAATAAAAAAATTATATTAAGAAACTAGATATTAAAATGAATATAACAAGATCTCCTATGATATTTTTATTAGTTATATATGTATATATATATATATATATATATATATATATATATGAGTGGGTCTCCTGACAGACGGCCTGTCCATAAGCTTATGGACAGGCCACTTATTTCTTACCTTATACACTGCATTTGTTAAATTACATATAAAAATTAAAATTTTTGAAAATATTTTTTATATCATATATTTTTATATTTTCACCTTCAAATACATATTATTACTTGTTTTAACTTATAAAATCCAATATTTAAATTTTATAAAATATTACAACATTTAAGGCAAATGCCCCTGAGGACTGTCAATAAACTTATGGAAAAACCGCATTTCCTGAGACTTTCCCTATATATATATGAGTTGGAATTTAAGATCAAAATTACAAATTAGACTTTGAAAAATCAAATAAATAAGTTTTAGTCCAACGGAGGTAGTACAAGCTTTAACATGTACTCCCTTCATCACATAATTAATGGCACAATTATTTTTTACGGTATTCAATGATCACGTTTGACCGTTAATATCTCTAACTGCATATAATAATTACGCATTTAAAATTGATATTTAAAAAATAGATATTAAGGTGAATGTAACTAGATCCCGCATGATATTTTTAGAGCGAAGTGCATATATAACCCTACATATTTTTCAAAAGCGCATATATAACCCTATGATAATTCAAAGTGTAAATATAACCCTAGATAGTTAGTTTATGTACAAATAAAACCTTTTTCGGCAACTTGAGATCGTAATTAGGTGAAATATCAATTTTACCCTTCTAAAAAAAGAAAAAATAATAAATTTACTATTTTGATCCCGAAACTATGTAACCCTAATTGCTTCCTTTCCTCCCGCCATCTCTTTCCTCTCTAACCAATTCTAGGCTCTTACGATTCTCTAACACAAGTTCAGCTTCCCAAAATCTCTAACGGGCTCTTCCAAATCCATAGGTACCTCTCCGTCGGCATCACCGATTACACCAATTGCGGCGGAACCAAAGTATTGGAAAAAAATTTGAGGGCCAAAGTATTGGAAAAAATTTAGAGGGTCAAAGGTGGACGATGGTGATAGTTTGAGGGCCAGTATTTCTATGAGTAAATATATACTAACATATTACTTTCTTATAAAATCAAAATTATAATAATTTAAATATATATAAATTTCTTATAAAATAATAAAATCTTTCAACCATTCATGAAATATATATATATATATATATATATATATATATATATATATATATATATTACATGTGCAACGACTAAGAAGAAAATGAATACGTTACAACTTTTGCATTTGGCATATATAATATTTCATGGATCAACGTCTATTTTACTATTGAATACATACCATTATTTGAAATTGAAATGCACATAGAATATATTTATAGATAACTCTTTTAAGAGTTGGATTAGTGTCGAGCTCTAATATAAAATTAGAAATGACAAATTCTATTTATAATATCAAATTAAAAATGGAAAATTTTGATGAACAATTTCACCAGTATCTTGCATTTTATCAATATTATAATAAAGATTATATTACACTATGAAACCAAATTACACGTGAAAATACACTTTCTACATTTGAAACATTAAATGCAACAGACTTTAAAGTAACCTGCTTCTAAAAACTACAGCTACTTGTAATGATGTGGATTCTGCAACAACGGTGAACATGCCTTCAACATGTGAAATTTTATAAGCAGATAAAAAACACTCTCTAATCAGGATAATTTTCAGCATAGTAAGAGCATCTCCAATGCATGGAGAATTTTCGTTATTTAACGGGTATAAATGGTAGAATCTGATTGGAACATTGATTCACCTTCACTCTGACGTAATATTAAATGTTTCAACGGGTGTCGTTTGAAATCATTCTCCAATCCAAACTGACTGATTATGTAACGTGAATATGCTCCAAACTCCCAATTATTATGTGACGTGTATATATATAATATTGAAATTATATTTTAATATTATATTTGATCTCAACAAATATTATATTCATACAATTAATTATATTTTCGATGCATCTAATTATTTGACAAGAGTAATGATGGAGAATAGATAATTATATTGATTCAATAAAATAGTTTTTATGAACTCGAGTATAACATTAATCGGCACTAACTTATTTTTAGTTCATGTTTAAAATAAAATTGATTTTATTCTAGAAATTAATTTGTTATTCTAATTAAATTAACTAATTATTAAATAGACAATGAGTTAAGAAACTTTCTAATTTATGTCTCAATTTTACTTTTATGGAGAAAGAGTAAAAAACAAAAATTAATCGAAATTGATTTTTATTTTTGCCAATCTATAATATATGCATCGTTATTATTTATATATTATTAAATATAAATGAATATATTTAGCACTTAACATGTGGAATTTTCATTATTATTCAAATACATCATTCAATTATTTTATAACCTATAAATTCATAGTTACTTTTTAGAATTTGAAAAAAAAAATTGAATTCTAATGTTAATAGACTAATACATATAATTTTTTGAGTATAAATATATATATATATATATATATATATATATATATATATATATTACCACATAGATTGAAAATACTTTTTAAATCTCTTTAAATTATTATTTTATTTTATATATAAAAAAATCAAAGTTTAAAATTAATTTTGCCATTTCATTTTCCAATGTAGTTTGGTTTATTTTTAGTGGTGTACAAAATTATGGTAAACGTGAATTTGGAAATTTTTTCAAACAAAACTACATCAAAACACCAAAGTATCTACCCCAATAAAAAAAATTAAATAAGGCGCTTTTATTTTTTTGTGTGGCTGATTGGGCAAAGCGCGGCCTTGATTTCATCCTCGGAGAATAGAAGTTCATTTCGACGGGGTCACTTATATTTTTAGCCACATAATATCGACGTTCACCTCCGATCCCTGGATTGGAGATTAAATTTAATAACAGACGTTAGTAAATGTTACGTGGCAATTAGAGTGGACTCTAACGAAACGCATTGGAGATGCTCTGAAAGATGAACATATGAACATTCGCCTCAGATTCAACAGTTCGGAGTTAACAGATGAACATTCAGTCTTGAAGAACATTAACCTCAGATTCAATCGTTCCTGATTAACAGATGAACATTCACCTCAGATTCAACAAACAGTTTGGGTTAACAAACACAAGAAATTAAAAAAAAAGCCTCAGCTTAACCTAAACCCATCAACTCCCAGATTTCCCCCTCAGCCTAACATAACTTTCGCCTCAAAAACTCAGCCCAATCTTCAAAGCTTAGATTCGTTCTTCCAGATCTCCCACGTTGTGGCCTTGGTTGAGATTTCTAAAAATTGAGGTTCAAACTAAGTGCTGGGTCTACGCCGGGTCGGATTTCTGCGTTTGCAGACGCTGGAGATGATGGCGGACTCGGCACGGTAGATGGTGGACTCGGCGCCGGATGGGGTCAAGGACGGTCAACGCCGGGTCAGATCTGTATTTTGAGGGTTCAAGTAAATCTCGGGTCGGGTTAAGGGTTATTCTTATTTTTCAGTTCTGTTTTTTTTATGGCAAAGTCTTGGGAAAGACGGTCTTTCCATAGTCTTATTGAAAGACGGGGTTTAATTAGAATAATAAAAGGTAAAAGGTCTTAGTTGCAATATTAAAGTTTTAGTATGAAACATGTAGTAGTTATAAAATTTATAACCCGGTTCATGCAACCCGAAAATTTTATCTTAATTTTTTCTAATTTACACTTTAAACCTTGGTCTTTCCATAACTTATAGAAAGACCGTCTTTCAAGAGACGGACTCTTTTTTTATTATAGATTTTTCACTTGGTTAATTACGTTTTTGGCAAAGTCTTGGGAAAGACGGTCTTTCCATAGGCTTATGGAAAAACGGGGTTTAATTTGAATAATAAAAGGTAAAAGGTTTTAGTTGCAACATTTAAAATTTAGTATGCAACATGTAGTAGTTATAAAATTTATAACCCAGTTCATGCAACCCAAAAATTTTATCTTCATTTCTTCTAATTTACACTTTAAACCTTGGTCTTTCCATGATTTATGGAAAGACCGTCTTTCAAGAGACGCACTCTAGGTTTTTAGTACTAAATTGCAACAAAAAGGTTATTTTAAAAAATGAGTTTTGTTTTTGTTATGAACTTTAGATCCAAAAATCCCTGCCAAGTTTAGTTTTTTCGTCGATATTTTGTGCAGTAACATTGTGTTGGACTTTTGGCGATTCCATATGAGGTACAGTATATTCGTAGACTTTAGCTGGTTTGGATGACTTGGGCTACCTTGATCGATTTATTTTAATTAAAGTTGTCTCTAAACTGATTTGCCTGGTTGTCCAACCCGGTATGTGTTAGAGATTTTTGTACGCACAAATTAACCTAGTCACAGTTTGTGCGTTCGACACATCTTTTAAGCAAGCTTGCAACTTGTTTTAAAGAAATGTCGATTATTATTGTAATTGTTTCTGGTTGGGACACTAGCTCAAAACAGTATTCCGTCAGAGTTTACTGAATAGTTTTATAGTAGAGGAGGATAGAATCTTTACATGTAACACCTTTTGTTTTAGAACTTTATGTTCACTACCTCTATGTAATTGAGATTATCCCTTACCAAGTCGTGTAAGGCCTTAGGTCATTCAAATTAATATATAGGGTTGAATGCCCTAACAACCCTATCACTGACGTTTTCGATTGAAAAAACAATCCAGGCTAACAAATATACTAAGACTGGCCCAGAATGTAAACTTAAAACCAATTAAATTTATGACCTTCCATCATAAAATCAATTAGTACTATGTAAGTGTGATCCAAAACATCATACTCCCTCTGTTTCTTTAATAGTGACACACTTTCTAATTTGAGATGTTTCTTTTATATTGGCATTTTCTATTTATGGCAAATTTAAGGTTATTACATTCACTCATTTTACTTTTTCTTCTTTCAATTCAATTTCATCCACTCATTTAGCATCTCTTAAATTCTAACATAAAAATGATGTGCCACTATTAGAGAAACAGAGGGAGTATATTAAGCTATAGATTTATCAGTGTAAGTGTGGGTTTCTTAACAAATACCAAAGCAGGTAGTCCCTCCTTTTGTTCCCCACT
Organism: Rubia yunnanensis; assembly: GCA_037428765.1. Taxonomy (NCBI): domain Eukaryota; kingdom Viridiplantae; phylum Streptophyta; class Magnoliopsida; order Gentianales; family Rubiaceae; genus Rubia; species Rubia yunnanensis. The sequence goes on from CM075069.1 coordinate 8,014,838, forward strand.
TCTTCTGCCACATCAAATACATAAATGTTTGTGTAAAAGGTGATAGGAAACTTTGGGTACGACAGAGGCATAGTATATTACACAAGTAAATCAGTAAAAGCAAGAGTAAGTCATTATTTACCATACAGTGTCAAGCTTAATTTGTGCACATCTTCATCAAACATGCTAAATGATTTATTTTTTTTTGTTGGTGTCAGGCTAAATAGTTCTCCGTAACATGTTCTTTGTTTAAAACTTTTATATGATTTTTATAGGATTTTTTTGCAAAATTTTTATAACGTGTTATTTGTTTATAAACTTTAGTTTATCCTGCATCTACTGAGAGCTGAAATTAGGTTAACTTGGTTAATGTATATAGCTCATTTCTTTATCTGCCAAGAAGCTGCAGATTGTTGTCCTCTCCTCTCTATTCCCTGCCTCATGAAAACATATTGCTCTTATGTTTGGACTTGAGGCCGTTTAAAGTATCCGGGCCAGAAAATAGCCCAATTTACTCGTCAAGTGTAGTCGGTGTGTCCAGCCCAATAGAACTTGGACTTCACCGCCATGTTCTTCTGAATTGATTTCTTATTAAATTAAAATAAATTAAAATTTTAAGAGTTCGTCTTTTTTAAAGACGGTCTTTCAAGAGCGAATCCGTTTTTTGAAAGACGATCTTTTCATAAACTATGGAAAGATCAAAGTTAAAACAAAAAATTGAAGAAATGAAGATAAAACTTGTGGGTTGCATTTTCAGTTACACACTTTGACTTTTATTAGGTAAATAAAAAATGTTTAATTCATAATATATTTTACCAAAGATAATTTAAACTTATAAATAGCTAATATTTTAAAAATATATGTTATAACAAACCTAATAAAGTATCACTCAAGAGTGTTTATATCTATATACTAATTCAATTTTATGATTAAAATTTTTAAAAAATTGAACAAATAAATAGTCAAATGGCAATTTAAAATGAGACTGATGGTGTATAAGTAAATCCTTGTACAAAACCATCAAAAAGTCAGAGATCTCTGAACTAAAAACGATGGTTTTTGCCACTCTGTACAGAGTTACTGATTAAAACGACCAAAATCCACAACTTTGGAAACGGTGAAGCTCAAAACTGCAACTTTTTCATCGTTCGATTTCCTATAATTAGATGACTGCACGCCTATCCAACAAAAGAAAATGGTAGATGCACTCTCTAGAATCTAAGTAGCCCTCTTGCTCATAAGCATGCAACAACAACAAAAGAGGAAGTCCCAATCATTAGTTGTGGCATTATGAAGTGCTACGGAAAAGGAAAATATTAAAGTCACGTATTTCCACAAAAAAATAATTGACATTGTCTTGGGAAAGACGGTCTTTCCATAAACTTATAGAAAGACGAGGTTTAATTCAAATAATAAAATGTAAAATGTCTTAGTTGCAATATTAAAATTTTAGTATTCAACATGTAGTAGTTAGAAAATTTATAATCCGGTTCATGCAACCCAAAAATTTTATCTTCATTTCTTCTAATTTACACTTTAAATCTTGATCTTTTTATGACTTATGAAAAGATCATCTTTCAAGAGACGGACTCAAAAAACAATTGGCATTAAAAAAAGGTAATCATAATATTGTATACTGAGATTTTGTTGGATACGATTACGAGTATATCTTCCTCTCTCTCGCTCTTGCTTTGTATTGTCACACTTTTATTTTTGGATGGATTATTATATATTAGCATACTTTCTATTTTAAATAAGATTCCTTTTATTTCATCACTCATTCTACTTTTAACTTCCTACCTTCAATTTCGTCCACTCATTTTCTTCACATAAATTCAAGCACCTAAATCTATAACGTCACTAATAGAGAAACAGATAGAGGATATTTGAAATGAACTAAATTGATTGAATTATTGTAGGTAGTAATAATATAACTGAATTAACCTAAATTTCACAAAATCAAATTTCCATTGCAGTGGAATCTGATATGATATTGAAATCAGAATATTATATTACACAACCAAATTATATTAAGTAGAGCTATTTCGTGACCTCGTAATTCATTTGCAACCAACACATGACTCTTAGGCCGCGCAGTTGTAAAGACCGCTAGCGGTCTCTTATCAATTAAATATATTATTTTTAGATCTATTTCTTCTAATCTTATCTTAAGAGATCACTTAAGAGACTATCCCTTTTTTTCTTCACAATGGCAAGAGACCGTTTTTTACTATTCATGAACCCCATTTGATTTTCTCTATCATACTCATTAATTTGACCATTAAATTTTATTTTAAATAAACCTGTCCACCCAAAATAAGTTGAATGTGAAATTTAATAATATGTTTTCATATTTAAAATATAATTTCGCTTTTAAAAAATATGTTAAATAATTTATTTTTCTTGTTCTTGTCAATATCATGTTTCAGTGTAAAAAAATGAAATTAATTTCAATTTTTTAAAAGAAATTATTAAAACGAAATTAAAAAATAATTAATAAGAGAATCCCACTTCTTAAAAATTATATAAAAAACATGAAAATTGTGAAAATCAATTATAACAACTATAAAAATTACAGAAAATACTAAATAAAATATTGATCTAGTCCGACCAATTAAAATTGAAATGGAAGATGGAATAAAAATTTTAAATTTAAATTATGGAAAAAAACAATTTTTTTATAAAAATGCTGCAGGGACACATGTCGCCACCAGAATGGGACACATGTCCCATTAAAAAATGCCCGTCAACTGCCGTTGCGGAGGACACATGTCGCCTTCTGATTGGTCCACGTGTCCCCTAATTTAAATTTCAACCTCCAAATCTAAAAAGAGTTGTTGCAGACACGTGACCCAATCTCTGGGTGACACGTGTCCGTACCAGAAAATCAAAGAAAAGGCAGCATTTGAGTGGGACACATGGTCCACTCAGAGGGCGACACGTGTCCCAAATAGACAAAGAAAATGGCCGCTGATTTGGTACATGCGGACTCTTATATGATTTTTTAGCAAGAAACTCTTGAGCGATATCTTAATTCTAAGAGAACAATGACGGCTATTCCCTTAGTCTTAACACAAAAGATGAATCCTATGTTGGTTGAGTGGAATAACAAGAATATGCTAGTGCAAAGAGTGCACAGAGAATGTTTTTTTGTCTCTCCCAAAGCAAACTCATCTGTCACATCTCTGATCATTGCAAACCGCTGGATGCACAATTTGCCCCCACTCAACAAAACACACACACCACTGTAGTACTATAAGAAGGCCCCTTTAGCTCAGAAGAAGAACACCAATATCTCCAATTATAACAGAGAAGAAGATGAAGAACTTACCCGGGCCGTTACAGTTACAGGCCATGTGGTTCGCCGCTGGAACGGCGGCACTAATGGCGTGTTTAGAACGCGCCGTTTTAGTATCAGTTGTGGAGCAATGGAGGGCGGCAGTGTTCCTCGCTCTCAACCTCCTGCTCTTGGCCATTCTCTTCACTTCTCCGTCTTCTCCGCCGCCCGCCACCTCCGCCGCCGCCGCAGAGGAAGTGCAGTTGGAGACGCCGCTGCAGGAAGCCCTAGATTTGACGGAGGAAGATGTAAAAGACGAGGTTGAAAGTGATGATGATAAAGGTCAGGAGCTGTCGGAGGAGGAGTTCAATGAGAGAGTGGAGACGTTTATTGCTACTTTCCGGCAGCATTTAGTGTCCGATGCGAAGGGTCAGAGCTGCCGGTTGAACTGTTCATCCGGCGGCGGTGGGAACCACCGCCATCGTGGCAGGATTGCCATGCGTTTATGAGGTCAAGTTTCAGGGGGCGAAATCGAGTTTTTCCTTGGGATTCAAATTGAAAAGAAAAACAATGGTGCATTGTTTCACTCGTAGAGTTGTGTGTAGAAACGTTTCTTCTATAGGGTTAATTGTGATTCGTAGTTATAAAACATTAGTAGCACAGTATTCATACTACTGCTAATTTTTCAAATATACATTTGTCTATGGGTAATTGGATATACACCTCCTTTAAACTTTACTACTCCGTATAGATTTTAGAAGTTAAAAATAGGGTAAAATGCTGATATGATCCTATGTTTTGGTGGTTTGTGATAATATGACCCTATGAAGTTGGAAAGTGTTATTGTAGTCCTGTGTTTTGCATCAGAAGTGCCGATATAACCTTTTGGCACTATTCTGGCATTGACTTAGCATTTCCTGGCATTGATCATAACTAAAAAGACTAAAATAACCCTAGTCTTAAAATTAAAAATGTAAAGACATAATTACCCCTAGTCCTCCATAACACAACCACTGCTTGCCACCTCCGCCACCGCTGCCTCTCCATCGGGACGCCAAAATCTGGAGTTCCGCTCCATCACCGCCGTCCTCTCGAACCCTATTTCACATCTCAAAACCCTGATGGTCACCACCACCTCTCGAAACCCTACCTCACCTCCGCTCCGCCACCGGTCAGCCACCGGCGGTGGCCATAATCTAGAAAAAGTGGCCAGTTCCAGCCAAGAAAAATAAAAACCCGTCCCTTCGTATGAATGAATCCGCAACAACCAGCAAACATAATCCAAACCCAGAAATCGACGATAAATCCGAGAGCACTCTAACCTTTTGAATCATCGAGCTCACTAGCGAGGGTTCAATCTCTCAGATTAATGCTCCGGAAATCCCAAATCCTGCGATGGGATATCACCCCATATTGTTGCCGGTCCAAAGATCCTTCCGCGCTATGGCACACTCGATCACTATCGTGGTGGTACAGCAGCAGGGAGATCTCATTCGGCAAAATCGGACTCGCCGCTGCCATCTCCGTCGCATCGTAAGGTGGAGCGGAGCGGAGATGGAGCGGAGGTTAGGTGGAGCGGAGCAGAGGTGTGTGAAGTTAGGTAGAGCGGAGTTGTGTGAAGTTAGGCGGAGCGGAGTGGAGAATAAGGAAAGAATACTTTTGCTTCTACTTCAACAGTGGCGGAAAGAGTAAGGAAATAAAAGAATGAGGCATAATTGTCCTTTCACTTGTTCTGAATTTTTATTTTTAAAAAACAAGGGTATAGTAATCATTTCATGTATTTCTGGCCAAATTCAGGCCTCCAGGGTCATATTAGCACATTCAAGCAAAACACAAGGTTACAATAGAACTTTTCAACTTCACATGGTCATATTAGCACAAACTACCAAAACATAGGGTTATATGAGCAATTAACTCTAAAAAACACGTAAGTTTTCCATTATATTATTTTTCATTTATATCAACGATTTTGACTACAGACACTAGTAGAAAAGCTTCTTTTAAAGGCAACAATCAAAAACAGTTCTTGAGAAACCACCTTTGTTGGGAATCCGAAGGAGTTTCGAATTCAGAACTTCCTCCAAAGTTCCCACCAAAAATTTTAAAGATATTTTTTTTGTTCAAGAACCGCCTTTAATGGGCATCAATTAAAGGTGATTCTATTGAAGAAACGCATTTAATGTGGTGTCTTTGTTTGCATTTTGCATTTTGAGCCTAAGTATACATAGTTAGGGTTTATTTTTCATGCCTTATTTTTTGCTCTCTTTAATTTCCTTCCCTGTTGTCAAGCTATATCTACCTTTTTTTTTCTCCTTGCGGCACTGTTCCATCCCCCTTGCTATCTCCTTTCTTCTCTCTCTTCCTCCGCAACAGTACTCCCCCCCCAACACACACACACCTTTTCTCCTCCACTGTCGTATTCCTTCTTTCCTACTCCGCCGCTGTCCCCACTTTTCTACCCCATCGTCCCCCTCTTTCTCTTCCGCAATCCTCCGTCGCATCTGCTGGGCCTCCTACGTGCGCCGCTCCCTCTCTGCCGCTCGCTTCAACCCTAGGCCAACGGTCCCCAACCGCTTTTAATAGGCTATTTCTCCAATAGTGGAAGTATCAAAATGACACATTTTAAACATAGTATAATCAAAATGGAAACATTAAATAGGAACAAGAGTACTAATAAATCTTATTATAATAAATTAATAGTTATCACAATATTTTAGTTGAGTTTTAATCTCAACGGTTATTATTTATGGGGAGCTAATAATTAACCTTAATATGTATGTATACGTCAACGGCTCATTTAAAACTTTTAGAAATTGAAAAAAATCCAAACCTTCTCCCTCCCCTATCTATCACCACCTCCCTAACATCTCACATCGCCTCCATGCCATCCCACAACCTTAGGCTACCACCAATACCATCATCACCACCAGAAACCCATATATGATAGGTGTCGAACTCAACCCCATCTAAATTGGTGAACCCCCATCTCACCCCTTCGCGAACCCCCATCTCACCATCTCTCCATTAAGAAACCCCACATTCCATGTTGCTTCGGAGAACTACTGTCGCCACCAATGAACATTGTCCCGCGCTTAGGTGATAATACGCTCTCAACTTCTCTCAAGCAAAGATGCACGATCCCCACGATTGTTTGCACTCGAGCAATGACGCATGGTCTAACGTGGAGTCGCTCGGTTCTCTCGAGCGCCCCTACCCGTGCTTAACCACTCAATCTCTAGCGATCATGTATGCTCGAGTGACGACGCTTAGTCTTGCACTCAGGCGCTTGATTTTATTGAGCGATATGTTCTCGCATCCAGGCACTCAGTTCCCTCAAACAGCCGTGCTTGAACCTGCTCTCGATCTGGATTGATCGAGCAACAATGCACCACCTCGCTTGCAAGCGATCCAACACCACCACCACTGTTGAACCGTTACCACAACACCATCACCGCCAGTACCCCCACATTCTTATTTTTTCAAACCACAAAAAATATTTTTAAAAAGTAAATATACATTTAGGAAAATACATTGTGTGATTCAACTATCCTCAATCTATACGAAGACTTAGAAAATAACTGCTCAACTAAGCCCAAGAGATTTAGTGGACTTACTCTATCTGCGTGGGGCTCAGGCCTACTTATTTGCCTCTCATCTTCGACGTTTTCCGTGCACAGACTAATAAAACAAAGCACAAGAATCATATTTTCAAACAAAGGCACAAAACATCTGCTGCATCCAGTTCAGTTGAAAAGTACAGAACTAATACAAAATCTGCCGTGATTTTTATGTCTTTCTTCGACTCTCCTTCAGCGTCAACTTTCATCAATGGACAACGGTTAGGATGCATCACACCTACCATTAAGGCAGAGGCGGATCTATTAAGGTGCAATGTAGGGCAACTGTCATACCACTTTTTCAAAACAAACAATTTTTTAAATTTTTTTATAATTAATTAATATATTTCCTCTGTTTTGTTAAGTTTGACACACTTACCATATTTGTATATTTTTCTAAGTTTGTCACATTTTCTTTTATGGCAAAAACTACATCATTATCAACCACTCATTAAACTTTTTGAGTGGGCTCCTAACAGGCGGCCTGTCCATAAGTTTATGGACATGCCACTTATTTCTAACCTTATACACTGCATTTCTTAAATTACATACAAAATTTATAATTTTTGAAAATATTATTTTATATGATATATTTTTATATTTTCACCTTCAAATACATATTATTACTTATAAAATGCAATATTTAAATTTTATAAAAATCACAACATTTATGGCAAATGCCCCTGAGGACTGTCTGTAGAGTCCTTGGGAGTTGGACTTCTTTATGGCATATTGTGAATACTGGGATCTGGTGTTTTAACACCACTGCGACAGCAGGTTTCTGGAGAGCTGGTGTTTAAACACCACTGCGACAGCAGGTTTCTGGACAGCAGGTTTTAGCCACGAATTATGGAGCTAATTATGGAGTATGATTATGCGATCAGATCAGAATATTGTGAAGATAAGTATGTGATTTCGTGGCTATCTAATTCTGGTAAACGAATATTCCTGTAATAGTTAGGAATTGATTAAATAGTTTATTTATGGTACAAGTCCTATTAATAAAGGATTGTCCATTTACAAACCAGATTAGGATTAGATCTTTCCTTAGTTTAGAAGTCTATTCATGGTAGAGTTAGACAAGGAAAGAGTTTGATTGAAGGCAGGATTGCGATGGATATAAATACAAGAATATACAACGCAATCAATTAAGCGACCGAGGATTATTCTCTACGTGAGAAGTTCGGAGCGATCTGTCTGTGGTGTCTGGAGACGAAGCGACCAAGTTTTATCTCTACGTGAGATACGTTGGTGGAGAAGTTTGTCTCAGGTTTTGGAGGATTGTTTAATCTGACCAAGTTCGTAAAAAGTTGAGCGAAGCAATCAAGTTTTTATCTCTACGTGAGATACGTTATTGAAGCTCTTCGTCGTGGTTTTTGGAGGTTCGTCAAAACAACCGACCAAGTTCGTAAAGATCAGAAACAAGGAAGCCTTAATTCCTCGGGAGGAGGAGATCCAGAGAGACGTGTTGATCGTGGGGGTTCAACGGCGTAGGATCGGCAGTGAGGGGATCTCACAACATTCACTCTATAGGTTAGCAATGGATTAGTATTTAAGTTAAGCTTCTTGTACTAAAGACTGCTTTCTAGTGAATGGTTTCTGATCTGGGCAAGGCCCCGCAGACGTAGGTGTATTCGCACCGAACTGCGTAACCAAGTTGTGTGTGCACTGCGTTATTTCGTTTTGTGTTTTAAACATTAAACTGAACTTGGTGTTTCAACACCAAACGGTTAAACAACTTGGTATAGAGTTTTGGAATTTAGGTGAAACGGAAATTCAATTGGTATCAGAGCAAGGCACTTGCTGACCCCTATACAGGGAGAGTGAGATCAGGTTTCACCATGGCACCAAAGGAGGGGGCATCAGTCACGCGACCACCGTTGCTGGAACAAGGAAATTATGCCTATTGGAAGGCACGCATGAAGGTGTTCATTGGAGCATTAGATGATCAAGCTTGGAACAATGTCATAAATCAGTACACTCCACCTACAGTAGCCGAATCCGCGGGATCAAGCTCATTGACGGCTAAACCCTTCTCTGAATATTCTACCGAGGAGCACAAAGCATACGTGTCCAACTCAAAGGCGTTAAATGCCATCTTTACGGCAGTGGATGAAGATCAGTTTAAGATGATTTCAAATTGTGAGACTGCTAAAGAGGCGTGGGATGTGTTACAAACTTATCATGAGGGGACAAGCTCCGTCAGAGAATCAAAGTTGCAGTATTACACGTCAAAATTTGAAGAACTAAAGATGCGCGAAGATGAGACTATTTCTGAGTTCAATGGACGAGTTCGAGATATTGCAAACAAAGCTTTTCAGTTTGGCAAAAAGTACAAAGATCACAAGCTTGTAAGAAAGGTTTTGAGAGCACTGCCACCACGTTTCAACATGAAGGTCACAGCGATTAATGAAAATGGAAGGATAGGAACAATGACACTTGACGAACTGATGGGATCACTGGAATCTTATGAGATGGAGATGCTGCAAACAAAAGCAGGAAAGAAAGATTTGGCTTTCTCGAGCAGAACTTCTGAAAAGTTGGAAGATCATTCAGATAATGAAGAGTCTGTTGAAATTGCAAACATAACCAGGAACTTCTCCAGATTTATGAAGAAGGTGGGCAGGAAGCCACAAGAGAAGCCAAGTGGAAGCAAAAATACAAACGCAAACTTCACTCCAAAATTTGGCCAAGAAATTGGTGTTGAAACACCAAAGTTCAAATCAACGAATCCAAACCTGAACAGGAAAATCCAATGTAGAGAATGTGAAGGTTTCGGGCACATACAAGCTGAGTGTGCCAATACACTTAAAAGGCAAGGAAAACCGTATGCCGCAACCTGGAGTGATGATGATGGAGGAGATGATGGTAAGGATGGAGAGGAGTATACCAATCATGTTGCTTTCGGTGTGTCAGTGGTGGAGCTAGAAGAATCTTTCGAGGAAGGAGTCAGTGTGCTGAATGAAAGTGAGAGTGGTAGCTCAGATGAAGAGAGTAGCAGCATTTGTGATGATGACATTCGCAAGGAGAGCATGGAAATGTACAAGATGTGGTTGAAAGTGGCGGATGAAAACAAAGACCTCAAGTCCAAGAACAAGAGATTGAGTGAAAATGCTAAAATGAAGGAACTTGAAAAAGAAAAGGCGATCAGTGAACTGGAAAAAGTAAAGACGGAACTTGCTGGAATGGTGCAACGAGCAGAGGCAGCAGAACAAGCTATTAGACGTCTCAATACAGGGAAAGCTAAGCTTGAAGATTGTCTAAGAATGGGACAGACGACCAAGTACGGAATTGGCTATGAAGAATCTTCACCGGTGAATTCATGGAGCAACAAGGTAGATCAAGGTGCACCAGCTCCAGAAATAATCGAGAGAAATTACCCCACCAAAAGGATTCGACGATGCGGATACTGTGGAGCTCAAGGGCATGTCAGGAACAGGTGTTTTAAGCTGCTTAGGACACTGTCTGTCAACACAGCAGATCGGTGTTTTAACACCATGCCAGGATATAAGTCAAGGCATCGGTTTAATACTGGAGGATACAGAACCGGATTTCTGAACACACGTGTCAATCAAAATCCTAATCACATCCATCGATCAGTAAGCCAGGTATGGGTTCGAAAATCTTAAGATGTTTGTTTTTCAAGTTTCGTATGTTTTGGGGCAAATACAGGAAATTCCTGGTATTTCGATAGTGCCTGTTCAAGGCATATGACTGGAGTCCCTGAATTTCTGCGAAAATTTAAACCTAGATTTGGCGGATATGTTAGATTTGGTGATGGGAAACGCAGTAGAATAATCGGCAAAGGTGAGTTAGCCATCAAAGGGCTTCCGGTGTTCCAAGATGTGTTATTGGTGGAAGGTCTGAAAGCAAACTTGTTGAGCATTAGCCATATATGTGACAATGAAATAACAGTGTTTTTCGACAAGGAGAAATGCGTAGTAAACCATGGAACTGGAGTATTCACTGGATCTAGATCAATGGATAATTGTTATTTGCTCGATCAAGATATCACCTGCTTTAGCTCGAAAAAAAGGGTCATGGAGTCTATTAATGTGATTGTTGATGATTCAGAGGTATATACTATGGGTGAAAGTGATATCCTCGACACAGTGAATCCTACTGGTGTTGAAACACCAGCACAGTCAACCGGTGTTGAAACTCCGGAAACAGTAGCATATGAATCTGAACAAAGTCTAACCAAATACATGCAGTTAAGGGATAAAGGAGGAATCGTGGCCAGGATGGAGTCGATGAGGCTAATGTTGGCAGTATTCTGCATTCTAGACTTTACTCTTCATCAAATGGATGTCAAGAGTGCCTTTCTGAATGCTCTAGTGAAGGAGGAAGTTTATGTGAAGCAGCCCAAGGGATTTGAAGACCCACATTTTCCTGACCATGTATATCGGTTGAATAAAGCTTTGTATGGCCTTAAGCAGGCACCCCGTGCATGGTATGAGCGACTGACAACCTTTCTGAGTCAGAAGGGATATCGTCGAGGGGGAGTGGACCGTACACTGTTTGTGCTGCATAAGGGGACAAATATTCTAATCGAACAGATTTACGTTGATGATATTGTCTTTGGATCCACCTCTTCAGCATTGGTGAAGGAGTTTGTTGACTTAATGATTGGCAGCCTGTTATATTTAACTCCAAGTAGACCAGACATCTGGTTGAGTGTTGGTATTTGTGCTCACTACCAGGCTAATCCAAAGGAATCATATCTGGCAGCTGTGAAGAGAATTATTCGATATATAAGTGGAACAGTGGAGTATGGAGTATGGTTTTCTAGGAATAAGGATTCGCAGTTGGTAGGTTTCAATGACTCTGACTGGACCGGGAATGATGATGATTGTAAGAGTACCACTGGTGGATGCTTCTTTGCTGGATCAAATCTGCTATTATGGATGAAGCAGATGATGCGAGACTATGGATTCAATGATGTGAGTTTGACAGTCTTATGTGATAATAAAAGCGCCATTGATATCTCCAAGAATCCTGTGCAACATTCGAGGACAAAACACATCGATATCCAACATCAGCTTATCAGGGATTTGGTCGAAAAAGGAGAAGTTACAGTCCATTATGTCCCAACTGCAGAACAACTTGCTGATATTTTTACAAAGCCTCTGGATGGCGAGATTTTTGAAGGACTCAGACAGCACTTGGGAGTGTGTCGATTGTGAGGTACCCAGATCTGTCTATTCTGTTGTATTATTTACTGTTTTCCTTTAAATACAGTCGAAAAAATTAGAAAAACAGAAAATACCAAAAATTTGGTGAGGTGGTATTTAAACACCACAGGATAAAGTGATGGTGTTTAATCACTATGGGATAAAGTTACTGGACAGTTGACTTAATGTGGAAGTAGATCAGAAGGGCTCAACATAGGCCAGTCATTAGGAGAATGGGGGGATGAGGCTGTGTTGCATCCCTGGGTCAAAGTGGTTAAGGCCACTGTTTTTGCCAAAGCAAAAGGCATGGAGTTGGAGAGCTTTGATGGTCCATTGTTCGTGCTTCAAGAATATCTACGACAATTGCCCTTTCCGGTCGTGGAAATCAGTGACAGTGATGAGGAGACAGTGTATGCAGGGGGAGCTGTTGAAATTGAAACAGTGTCTATGTTGAAGGAATCTGAGAGTGCATCTGTGATAGTCGAGAATGTGTCTGAGACAGGAGAAATCAAGGATGATGTTATGGATCAGCAAGCAGGTGCTGACAATGAGAGCTATGATGTGAAAAGTACTGGTATTGCTACACCAGGAACCGTTGAAGTTGAGACTGTGTCAGAGTTGATTGAGCCAGTAGCTGAAAATGGAGAAGATGCAGATAGAGCTGTTGAAAAATAAGAGTGTGATAATATGGTTGTTTCTGGTATTCAAACACCAGATGTGATATCAAATGGTGATGACCAGGTACCTGTGAATTAAGCACAGGATGTGGATTTTGCTGATATGGAATCAAATTCTGAGGGGTATGACCTTGAAAACTTGGCAGAGTTGACTGAGATAGCCAGTGGTGAAGGCAACTTAGTGGGTACTGGTGTTGGTGTTGAAATACCACTCAAGACCAGAAAGACATGTGGATCAAAGAGAAAGTGCAGGAAGTGGGTGTTGAAACACCACCAGAGTATGTGGGAACCCATGTTACTCAAAATTCAAAGAAGGCCAGGGACAGTGTGGTCTCATCTTCCAAGGGTGTGCGAAACTCGAAGCGATGCAGGGATAAGAATATGAAAGCAGGTGAACACAGCGATGAACTGATTGGGAAGAAGATGAAGAGGCTCCGTGCTGCCAGACAGCAAAGACAAGCTGAGACAATTGAGTCTAGTGCACAACCTGTACCTGAAGCGAGTGAAGCCATTAGCCCTTAATTCTTTGATGATGCAAGTCAAGAAAAGTGGAAGTTTGTCTGTGACAGGAAGATATTGGCGGAAAGGCCAGCTGGTGCTGTAAAATACAAGGAATGTGGAGTCACGGGTTATTTGCACCATCTCGAAGTGTTTAAGGCGGCTACCTGTTTCTGTGACGATAACAAGCAACTTGTGCTGGAGTTCTATTCGAATCTGAAAGCTGAATGTGAAGATGTAGAATCACCCTGGTTTCATAAGGTTTATGTGCGTGGAGAGATTGTTGAGTTTTCGCCAAAGGTGTTGAACAAGTGTCTGAAGCATAGCTCGTCAAGGGATGACAAACCGGTGTTCCAACACCAGATGCCAAAAGATTATGATGAGGTGGCTTGCAGTACCGTCAAGGTTCGGGTGCCGGAGAATCCTCGAGTCGAAGAACTCGACCCCGATACAGAAGTGGCAGATTCTGGAGAAGGCCGAGAACGGACGATAGTTCAGTGGGATGGCAAAAACCGTCGCCGCCCAAAACCCAGAGATGAGTGATAGTGAGGAAGAAGCAGATTGTGCAGGAGAAGCTAATATAGATGAAACAGTGATGAACGAACCAGAAGGTGGTTCTGAGCTGAGTGAGGTTTTGGCAGAGTTTATGAGGTCATACTCTGAGAAGGAGGTTGATGAGCATGTTGATGATGATGGTGCTGTTGGTGCTGGTTTGGTTGATACTGATGATCAAACACCAGATGAGAGCCATGCTAAGAAGGAGCAGAGTCTAGCTGATCTGGGTATTGGTGTTGAAACACCACTGGAGACAAGTCCAGCCCAGGGATTCAAGAGGAAAAGGAAGGAGGTTGGTGTTGAAACACCACCTGAGTCTGGAGACAGATCTGTACGTCAGATGTCTGAGAATGCCAGAGAGTTTCGATGCAGTGGCTGTAGAGCTTACTGGTGAAGTGGAGAGCACATGGCCTGTGACTGGTCGACAACAGATAATTGCATCTAACCTCACGTCCAGGTATTATTGTTTGTATGTGGTCGCCGTGCATAATTGGATTCCCTCTGTAAACAACACGAGTGTCACCAAAGAGATGGCTACATTACTATACATTTTGGGAGCGCGTCAAAAGGTAAACATGGGCAGATTGATTTTTAATGATATCATTGATTGTGATCGCAAGACCAGGAAAGAAGCTCTGTTACATCCGTGTGTGATCACTATGGTGCTGCAAAAAGGGGAGCAGCTACAAGGGACTCTGTTGAGTGGATTACTGTCCAATTCTTAAAACCGATGGTAGAGTGGTCGAATTATCAAGGACTTACCTTGGATTCATCCGGAAGAGGTTTGCTCGGATGCTGGTATGGCGAGGTTGAAAGCTATTGAGGCTCGAGTTGGAGTATACCAGGAACTGATTTAACGACATCAGGCTATTTTGGCAAAGCTTCAGGGGGAGTTGACTGCTTTGGATACTGAGCATGGAGTCTTGTTGGCTGAAGCTACGTAGGATGGTTCAGAGGCACATGTTCGTGATGATGATGCTAATAACGATGATGCACATAATGGTGATGGTGATGCAACTGCTGAGGAGCAGACAGCATTTATTTTCGGTGGCACATTCATGAATCCAGGGGGAGAAAACTGGATGGTTTTATTGTTTTTACTTGCTGAATTTTATTAGTAAACTTGCATGACCTGTGTTATTGCTGAATTCTTGGTTGTTTTAGTGGAGTTGAATTCAGGGGGAGTTGGTAGGTCAAAATCCAGTGTTGATGAATTCACAAATATGCCAAGGGGGAGATTGTAGAGTCCTTGGGAGTTGGACTTCTTTATGGCATATTGTGAATACTGGGATCTGGTGTTTTAACACCACTGCGACAGCAGGTTTCTGGAGAGCTGGTGTTTAAACACCACTGCGACAGCAGGTTTCTGGACAGCAGGTTTTAGCCACGAATTATGGAGCTAATTATGGAGTATGATTATGCGATCAGATCAGAATATTGTGAAGATAAGTATGTGATTTCGTGGCTATCTAATTCTGGTAAACGAATATTCCTGTAATAGTTAGGAATTGATTAAATAGTTTATTTATGGTACAAGTCCTATTAATAAAGGATTGTCCATTTACAAACCAGATTAGGATTAGATCTTTCCTTAGTTTAGAAGTCTATTCATGGTAGAGTTAGACAAGGAAAGAGTTTGATTGAAGGCAGGATTGCGATGGATATAAATACAAGAATATACAACGCAATCAATTAAGCGACCGAGGATTATTCTCTACGTGAGAAGTTCGGAGCGATCTGCCTGTGGTGTCTGGAGACGAAGCGACCAAGTTTTATCTCTACGTGAGATACGTTGGTGGAGAAGTTTGTCTCAGGTTTTGGAGGATTGTTTAATCTGACCAAGTTCGTAAAAAGTTGAGCGAAGCAATCAAGTTTTTATCTCTACGTGAGATACGTTATTGAAGCTCTTCGTCGTGGTTTTTGGAGGTTCGTCAAAACAACCGACCAAGTTCGTAAAGATCAGAAACAAGGAAGCCTTAATTCCTCGGGAGGAGGAGATCCAGAGAGACGTGTTGATCGTGGGGGTTCAACGGCGTAGGATCGGCAGTGAGGGGATCTCACAACATTCACTCTATAGGTTAGCAATGGATTAGTATTTAAGTTAAGCTTCTTGTACTAAAGACTGCTTTCTAGTGAATGGTTTCTGATCTGGGCAAGGCCCCGCAGACGTAGGTGTATTCGCACCGAACTGCGTAACCAAGTTGTGTGTGCACTGCGTTATTTCGTTTTGTGTTTTAAACATTAAACTGAACTTGGTGTTTCAACACCAAACGGTTAAACAACTTGGTATAGAGTTTTGGAATTTAGGTGAAACGGAAATTCACTGTCCATAAGCTTATGGAAAGGCCGCCTTTCCTGAGACTTTCCCAAATTTTTTACTCTCCTTGCTCAATTCCTCCGCACATTTCAACTTATAAAAAAAAACACCACCAAAACTTGATGGTGCCAAATATAGTGAAATGGAGGGAGTATGATTTTTAATTAGTACCCTAGTATAATTTTAATTTTAGGCCCACTTTATTCCTCTAAATTTTAAAAAATCTCAAAAATTAACACTACCTTCAAAGTCAGAGTCATCAAATTTAATTGTAACCCACTAAATTTCTTTTTCTGAATCTGCCCCCTGCATTAAGGTAGGTAGCAATCCACCATTAACTGGCATAACTGCATACTTTGTGATGCTACACACTTGTCCCCTCACCATTTGATTTGGTTGACCAAAACGTGCGTTTACATGGGCGCTTCAAGTTGTATGAGAAATTATTTCAAATAATGCTCGAAACATTTGAAAATTCTCAATTTGAACGAAACAACTAAGTATACTTTTTGGGAAGTTGGGGATAAGAAACGGAACCAACCATCACTAATGAATCCTACCATATCTTTTCGCGTCAACTGAATCCCTAATGAAGTAATGATTAAAAGTGTTGGTAAAAATTCAAAACCCGACCGTGCAGAACATGAAGCTAAAAAAAGTCAATCAGGACAGCATTCTATTCAAGATGGAGCTAGAGTGGATAAGAACAACTCAAAAAGACATGTAAGTATTTACAGGGTTAGATTAATTTCTCTTGTAGTCAATTTTTTTTTTCAGAAAAGACTACTTACAAGAAACAAATCATATGACAAAAGCCACAGCATATATGTAAGGAAATTTTTCCTAAGAAAAGTACATATGAAAGGTCGCATATTAAACAGATACAAAACTTTGATCACAAAATGGATGAAACATCACCTTATAGGCTTATACCAATATTCAACTTTTGGTATGATTTCAAAATACTTAAGTTTTTGAATACATTTATCCTTACAATCCCATATAATCACACAAAGAAAACTCAACTTGCACATTTCCTACATTCGTATTGAAGCTGTCATGGTATTTCTTCTGTACTGAAATAAATTTTATTTAAATAACTAATACTCCCTCTGTTTAACTGTGTTTGGCACACTTACCATTTTTTATATGTTTTTTTTAAAACTGTCACATTTTTCTTTAAGGCAAAAAGTACATTACTTTCAACCAACCATTAAACGTTTTACTCAACTTATTTAATTCTATCCACACATTTCAACTTGCAAAAAAAAAAAAACCTAAACTTATGGTACCAAAAACATGTTAGGAAATTAATCTCCTTGCGCAGAATCAAGATAAAGAAAAAGAACACAAGAAAAAGAGTACAGATTTTAACTTGGTTTACCAAACATGTTGGGCACCTCCACGACCAGAAACAGATTAATCTTATTGCCCAAATGGGCTAGACAGATTACAGATGTCATGATGTCATGCAGGACCATCGACCAGATTACAGATTACAAATTACAAATTCAGAAAGGACTACATCTTTCCCACAGATTACAGACATTGAAGGGTGATTTTAAAACCAGAACAAATGTCTACAAAACTCACACCTAACCCAGAGTGAAAAAATCTCAGACCAGAACAGATGTCCGAAGAAAACTCATTAAACTCGCTAACTCTCTGTCTCTTTATAAGAGTTCAAGTACATCTCAAGAATCCCACATTCATGAACCAAACTCTTGAAGTTCTTATTCATGAATCAACCATCAAGTTTCTGATTCATGAATCCAAAACTCTTGAATTCCTACTTAATCAAGATTTGAGATTTGAAGAGATGCCCAAAAATTTCCCTCTCGATTCAAAGTCCCAAATATAGATTAAGAGTCAGATGCTGACTGACGGATATCCCATATTCAAATACACATTAATCGTCCCAAATGTACTAGATGCCCAACGGTTGTGCCAGATGTACCAGATGCGCAATGATAGTACCAAATGTATCAGATGCATGATAATTGTGCCAGATGTACTAGATGCCCAAAGATAGTGCTAGATGTAATAGACGCATGGTGATGGTGCCGGACATATGTGCCCAAATATCACCAACAGAACAAATGGACAAATCCAATCTAGAAAAGATTTGCAACAGATGAACCAGATACCACCAACCGGAATAAATCCAACCAAGAAAGGATTTATTAAACAGAACAAACCTGTAAATCCCAACGGATGCAACAGCTACAGAACCTCCACTACTTCCTCCTCTTTATCTTGAAACGGAAGCCCAAACGAACCGTCAGCTCTAATATCACTTGTTAAGAAATTAAACCCTTTGCGCAGAATCAAGATAAAGAAAAAGAAAATAAGAAAAAGAACATAAATTTTAATGTGGTTCACTAAACATGTTGTCTACCTCCACAACCAGAAACAAATTAATCATATTTCCGACCAGACAGATTACAGATGTCAGGATGTCACACATGACCATCAGACTAGATTACAGATTCAGAATTGACTACATCTTTCCCATAGATTACAGATACAGAAGGGTGATTTTAAGACCCGAACATATGTCTGCAAAACTCACATCTAACCCCGAGTGAAGAATTCTCAAACAAGAACAGATGTCCGAAGAAACTTACCTAAACTCCCTAACACTCCCTCTATTTATAAGAGTTCAAATACAACTCAAGAGCCCCTCATTCATGAACCCAACTCTTGAAGTTCTCATTCATGAACCAACTATTAAGTTTTTCGATTCATGAATCCAAAACTCTTGACTTCCTACTTAATCAAGATTTGAGATTTGAAGAGAAGCCCAACAAAATGGAGGGATGGATCATTTTTAGGTAATATGCAAATATAACCCTATATGTTGAGGAAAGTGCAAATATAACCCTATATGTTGAGGAAAGTGCAAATATAACCCTCAATTATTTTCAGTGCAAATATAACCCTGTCTATTGAATGAAAGTGCAAATATAACCCTCCAATCATAATTCTGGCATAGACTAATGAATTTTGGCCATTGACCCACTTGAAAAGACTAAAATACCCTCATGCCCAAACCTTAAATGAGAAGGACAATTCTACCATCTCCCCTAATCACCACCACCCGTCAATCCACCATCATTCAACCACCACCACCTGCTAAGCCACCACCACCCGCCAAGCCACCACCACCACTCATCCATAAACGTTGCCAGTTTCAAGCTTCTTCAGTTCGCCGGAGAGCTCCGCCTCAGCTCAGCCTCGCCTCGCCTCGCCATCACCTGCACCTCTACCACCAGCATTTTCATTGAGCCACCGCTACTCCACCTCCCTCTGCCCTAGCCTTGCCTCCACCATAATTCCATCACCGTTGCTCTATCAATCCTGGCATCAATTTGTGCGCTGCCCATCCCAGCCCTCCACCAAAACCCTTGCGCCGACGATCCCTTCTTAATCCAAACCCTTCCCGATTCCCAGCGCTGCTCAGCCAAGCACCGAAAAATTGAGACCCACCACCTCCATTTAAGATAGCTATAAAAATCGAGACCCAACTCCTCCAGCCCACCACCCCCACCCCTCCAGCATCACCACGCCACGGCCAAGCCCAACCGTAGAGTAGCAGGGATGAGTATTGGGTTCACGAGGAGAAGAGCGAGGTGTGAGGGCCAGCCCAATCAGGGTTCCGACCAGAGTGAGGCCAGCGACTGTGAGCAGATAAAGGTGATGGTTGGCATCGGGAAGGTGATTAGGTCAGAGATGAGAGATCAAAAAGATAATAAAACGAGAAGATGAAAGGATGGTGGTCGAGGGTTTGAAGGACCCGAAGGGCAATATGGTCATTACATTATTTTTAATTTTCAATTTTTTAAAACATAAATTGATCAGGGTAAATTTGTCTTTTCACCAAATTCCGACATCAAATTGTTAGAAAAGGTTATATTTGCACATAACCTGAATAGATAAGGTTATATTTGCACTTTCAATTATTGTAGAGTTATATCTTCACTTTCGTCAATTATATAGAGTTATATATGCACTTTTTTCTTTTTATTTATATGTTTATGAATTCTTAAGTTTTAAATTCACACTAAAAAAGTAATTCAGAAAGCGGAACTCCTTTGTTAGAATAAAGCAAGTTGATGATTTAATAACATTTTATTCTTGATGATTAGGCTAGAGTTATGTTTAGACTAGTCTATTTGGTACTCTTCTTAATTAATAAGAATCATTATGGGAAATCACTCTTTCATCCTCATTTATGTTGTTATGCAATAGGTGTTTATTTGAGAAAAAAAGAAGATGAATTATAGTGTTCATACTCTAATTTTACTCAGTGGTATTGTTCTAATAGTAGTACTATTATGACTAAATTATTTTTTTTGTCCCCTACAAAATATATTATACTATCATTTTGACCCAATTTACAAAACAACCCTTAGATGGTACCCAACAAATTCAAAATATTTTGTTTGGTCCTCAAACCCAGTTTTCGGCATGGTTTCTGGTTTTTCGGTGCACGTTTGGTAAGGTCAGGGGTAATTTAGTGATTTCACAAATTAAACACAGTTACTCATTTTTTTACTTCACCTTAACCCTTACCCACTTCATCTTATACCCAAACCCGAGAATTGCGACCTTAGAGATTGGTGGTCTTCATTCACATTTAATCCGATCATACAACGTTTGTTCTCTTGACCAGTGTGTGACCTGGGCATATACCCGTGGAGTCAAGTCAGTCAACGTCAGCGCTGAGTCGTTACTCGACCGTTTGCGACGGAACCCTAGGTATTTCCAAATGTTTTTGTGCTTTCACTGTTTGGGTTCAATTCATTTCCATCGACGTTGTTGGTTTGATAGTGTTATGCTGATGGGTTAGTTTGTGCAAGTGTAGCTCACAATTGACTCAGATAAGAGGTTGTTGCTGCTAGAAGATCGTTGTTGTTTTGGTGGGGGAAATAGATCTCAGAACTTTGGTATGTAACCTTTAAGAATGCAGAGATATGTGTTGATGGTTGTCCCCCCTGGTAGTTGTATAGTTAATAATCCAGTCAGCCTTTTGAATGTAGTGGTCCCCTATTTTGTTGCTGCTGTTTGAAAACCAGTTAGAATAGGATCTGTTTACCCCCACAATTAGTTAATGCATGACTGTTAGTGGTAATATGATTTTGGATAAGATATAGTGTGGGATGAGAATAATATATTGTAGGTGGGGGGTAATATATTGTGTAGGCCCCATTACATAACTTAATAATTTTATTTTGATAGGGTTGTGGTTCTTTATTTATAGTAATCCATGTTTATTTTTCAGTTCTTGATATCAACAGATTCTCTATTAGAATACATTTTCATGGGAACCGTTTCCTATGTATATTGGTGGCTCAATGTACATGGTTGATTATTGTGAAGCTGAGGGTTTCAACTTGGGTAGGATGGATTACGCATATAACTATTTGGGTTATAGGGGCATGGTATCTGGTGTATTTTTGGAGCCCGGTATGATGTTCAGTTCTATAGAAGTAGACCATTTGCTTTGTTTTCCCGAGCAGTCAAAGGTACTAGCTAGCATAGGGCTAAAGAACGGAGTGGTTGATGTTTATTTCTGTGGTTACTATTGGAATTATCTGAGTTGGCCCACTGGTGAGGAGGAAATGAAAGCTGGTGTCAGGTTCTTAGGGAAAGAAGGGGATTGTGGTTATGAGAATGTGGAACAGATTGGTTCTGAGATGAAGAAGACTAGTGGTAGGAGACCAGGAAAAGGTTTGAAGCACAGAGCTCCGAAAAGGCCAGACAAGGAGGAATCTATCCCTGCCCTGAAGAATTATTACCAAAATGTGTGAAGGTCACAGAGGCAGCATCATAGGATGTTGAAGAAAAAAGTAATTTATGTTGATCCCTGAACAAGACAAGGTACAAGAGTGGAATTGAAGGGGTGGTAATCATTGATGAGCCTGAGAGCATGGATGATGAGGGTCCTATAACACAGCCTTCTAAACAGTTTGTAAGCCTTTAAATTGGTCCTAAGGTCACTGAAACTATGCCAGAAGCCATAGATGAAGAGGAAGTGGCTGAAGAACTTAATGGTCAAGAAGTAGATCCTGTAAAAGCAGATGCCATAGAAGGTGGTTTAAGAGATGGTGAAAAACTGGATCAGGAACAAGGGGGTGAAGTTGAGATAGTTGTTAGTGTTGGTGGAAAAAAAGAGGAAGAGATACAGGAAAAGGTCACCAGGGAGCAGGAAAATAAATGGAAATAAGGCATCAGGTAAGGAAAAAACTCCACTAGTTGAGCCAAATGAAGTTAATGTGAAATTTGTAGACCCGAAATTTGATGTGGATGACGATGATAATTTAGTGGTGACCACGAATGATAGGGAAAAACATTGGGGGTGAATTGTCAGGGAAAAAGCTACATTGCGGGGAAACAAGCAAGGGAAAACAGAAGGAGAATATGGTTGAGTCAGAACTCAAGTGAGGTTTTTGGTGACGGGGATGACCAAAGTCAGACAAGTTCTGATGAGGAAGATGATGTTAAGAAGCAGCGGATAAGGGTTCACAAAAGGTTCGTGCCGCTGATTGGTAACAGTGATGTGGAATTCCATCTGGGGCAGGAATTTGTTATAAAAAAAAAGTTCAAATTGACTTGCAAACACCACGGGACAGTACCCAACAGGAGGAATGTAGCTCTGCAGGAATGAACTCTTCCCGTTGGCTACTGTCCTGTGGTGTTTGCAAGCCAATTTGAACTCTTCTTTGGTAACAAATTTCTGCCCCATATGGAATTCCACATCATTGTTACCAATCGACAGCACGAACCTTTTGTGAACCCTTATCCGCTGCTTCGTAACATCATCTTCCTCATCAGAACTTGTCTTACTTTGGTCATCCCCATCACCAAAAACCTCACTTGAGTCTAACTCAACCATATTCTCCTTCTATTTTCCCTTGCTTGTTTCCCCGTCAGGTAACATTTTCCCTGACAATTCACCCCCAATGTTTTCCCTATCATTCATGGTCACCACTATATTATCATCGTCATCCACATCAAATTCCAGGCCTACAAATTTCTCATTAACTTCATCCTTGTCATCTGGCTCAACTAGTGGAGCTTTTTCCTTACCTTCTTTGTTACCTGATGCCTTCTTTCCATTTATTTTCCTGCTCCCTGATGACCTTTTCCTGTATTTCTTCCCTTTTTTTTTCCACCAACACTAACAACTATCTCAACTTCACCCCCTTGTTCCTGATCCAGTTTTTCACCATCTCTTAAACCACCTTCTATGGCATCTACTTTTACAGGACCTGCTTCTTGACCATTAAGTTCTTCATTCTTCAGCAACTTCTTAGCCACTTCCTCTTCATCTCTGGCTTCTGGCATAGTTTCAGTGACCTCAGGACCAATTTCATGGCTTACAAACTGTTTAGAAGGCTGTGTTATAGGACCCTCATCATCCATGCTCCCAGGCTCATCAATAATTACCACCTCGTCAACTTCCTTCAATTACACTCTTGTACCTTGTCTTGTCCGAGGATCAACATAAATTCCCTTTTTCTTCAACATCCTACGATGCTGCCTCTGCGACCTTCACACATTTTGGTAATAATTCTTCAGGGCAGGGATAGATTCCTCCTTGTCTGGCCTTTTCAGAGCTCTGTGCTTCAAACCTTTTCCTGGTCTCCTACCACTAGTCTTCTTCGTTTCAGAACCAATCTGCTCCACATTCTCAGAACCACAATCCCCTTCTTTCCCTAAGAACCTGACACCAGCTTTCATTTCCTTCTCACCAGTGGGCCAACTTAGATAATTCCAATAGTAACCACAGAAATAAACATCAACCACTCTGTTCTTTAGCCCTATGCTAGCTAGTACCTTTGACTGCTCGGGAAAATAAAGCAAATGGTCTACTTCTATAGAACTGAACATCATACCGGGCTCCAAAAACACACCAGATACCATGCCCCTATAACCCAAAGAGTTATATGCGTAGTCCAGCCTACCCAAGTTGAAACCCTCAGCTTCACAATAATCAACCATGTACATAGAGCCACCAACATACATAGGAAACGGTTCCCATGACAATGTATTCTAATAGAGAAGTTGTTGGTTCCAAGAACTGAAAAATAAACATGGATTACTATAGATAAAGAACTACAACCCTACCAAAATTAAATTATTAAGTTATGTAATAGGGCCTACACAATATATTATCCCCCACCAACAATATATTATTCCCATCTCACATCATATTTTATCCAAAATCAGAACAACTCAGATTACCACTAACAGTCCTATGCATTCATTATTTGTGGGGACAAACAGATGTCATTCTAACTGGTTTTCAAACATCAGCAACAAAATAGGGGACCACTACATTCAAAAGGTTGGCAAGATTATTAATTATACAACTACCAGTGGGGACAACCATCAACACATATCTCTGCATTCTTAAAGGTTACATACCTAAGTTCTGAGATCTATTTCCCCCACCAGAACAACAACGATTTTCTAGCAGCAACTACCTCTTATCTGAGTCAATTATGAGCTACACTTGCACAAACTAACCCATCATCATAACACTATCAAACCAACAACGTCGATGGAAAAGAATTGAACCCAAGCAGAGAAAGCACAAAAACATTTGGAAATACCTAGGGTTCCATCACAAACGATCGAGTAACGACTCAGCACTGCCGTCGACTCCACAGGTATGCCCAGGTCGCACACGGATCAAGAGAACAAACGTCATATGACCGGTTTAAATGTGAACGGAGACCACCAATCTCTAAGGTCGCGATTTTCCGGTGAGATTCTGAGTAAATTTTAGAGATTGATGAATTGGGGAAACGGAACGTCGGGTTTGGGTATAAGATGAACTGGGTAAGGGTAATTCGAAGGGTTAGGGTGAAGTAAAAAAATGAGTAACTGTGTTTAATTTGCAAAATTACTAAATCACCCCTGACCTTATCAAAAAAAAGGCACGTAAGGCACGTGTGCCGAAAAACCAAAAACCAGGCCGAAAATTATGTTTGGGGACCAAACAAAAATGTTTTGAATATGTTGGGTACCATATAAGAGTTATTTTGCAAATGAGGACCAAAAGATAGTATAAGATATTTTGTAGGGGATCAAAAAAATAATTTAGTCTACTATTATCTTTATTCGATGTTTTCCTAGCCACAAAAATGTGAATAATCAAACAATAATAACATAGCATTTTCAACTTGTGATTGGAGAACTAATTAGGTCCCAAGAGAGAGAGAGCGCTGGTGATCATTAAGAACGAGGTTGAAAGTTTTCTGCAATAAAACTGAAACCTCATAGAATGTCGTAAACCCATGATAGGCATCCTCGTAAATGCAACGACTGCCGTCGCTACGAATAATCACAATTAAAGCCTACTTCCATGGACCACGGACACCAGGACCAATTTGACTATTTAAACCAATTCAATCAATACATGTCTTCCACAACCTCAATTTTGTCACAAAGAAAGGAAACTTCATAATCAATCACAGGTTGTCCATCTCTTGGTTTCAACTTTTACAAGTGTCGTCAGGCCTCTAATATTGCTTTTACGTGGTTCCACTTGGACACAAACAGAGGGATTATAAAACCGTGAAACAAGGGAGAGATATTTCAAAAACCAATTGGTTGATTGTTGAAAGGGAAACATAGGAGTATAATAATTGGTTGATTATGGACCAATGTTTTACTCTAGGAAAGGTCTCTGGTTTAATTCCTAAATTCCCGATTCTAAAACTAGAAAAAGAGACAAAATGATTTCAAAAAAGAAAAAGAGACAAAATGATTTCAAAAAAGAAAAGGAGACAAAAGAATTAGCTAGCCAAAAAAAGGCGATAAACAGGATATGTTTTGTGAGTGGTTGGGTGCCAAATTAATTCTATAACATTTATAGGATGCGAATATGCACCCTCCTTTTATCTATCCATTTTAATGAGCATCTAACATATTTGAGAAATGTAAAACATTGGATTTCTTTTAGGAAAAAGTAGATTACAAGGAATAATTCGAAATTGTGCTTTCCATATTCATTTGATTTTATTCCAATCCTGAATCAATTCTTTGCTACGAAAATTGTTCTTTTTTACCTTTTCCGACTTCGATCTGAGTTGTATAGCACGGTTTGACCGGACAATGTCTCCTGGAAAGAAACTTACAAGTTACAATTGAAAGGTATATAAAAGTAATACTATAACGATGACCTCATTCTACGCAAAACTTCAGAGAATTGATTCGCTAACAATATTTAACATTTTCGAAGCGAATTTCCATACCAAGGCCAGGTCAGAACCACCCATTTTCTAACAATATTGCACCGGCAGATACAACGGACCCTCCATGATTTGACTTTTTGTGGAGTCTCTAGTGATTATCGCTTGAACGCTAATTCGAACTTACTTCTTCTAGTTGTCCCTTTCAATATAACTATTCTATCTTTTTGAATGGGCGATCAACACAATATATGCTGGCTCAAGAATTTTATATGCGGTTGTCTTTGAGCAAACTACCAATCGTTGGTTTCTCTCCGAAGGATTCGTCCGTGAGATAAAACACATTAGCACATTGCCAGAACAAGAACTGCCTGCGAATGTGTCAACATGGTAGGTGGTGCTGCTGAATTCCGACCTATGGATAAAAAGAACCAAATTCCGACAAGGAAGAGGTTCCGCTGGTGGTTTTCCAGAAAGAAGAAGAAGACGGATCTACTTGGTTCAATAGAAAACACCGAAGGTTTGTCAATGAGAGTATATCCTTTCTCCTGCCTACCTCCTGATGAGAGTATATCACTTCTTGATGCTCCCCAATAACCAAATTTCACAGATGTAGCTGAAGAAGATGATAATTCTGGTGGATGGTCGTTGGACATGGATCCATGCATCTCAACGGACGAGCTAAGGTGAGGCTTCAGGATTTTTATTTTTTATCTCAAGGGAATGAGGAAAATTTCCTCTAGAATCATGACATGAGTTGAGAATTCATTCTCAGGGTGTTCGTGGGAACCTGGAATGTTGGGGGGCGATCTCCTGTTGGTAGCTTGGCTGTGGATTTAGACGAATGGCTGAATGTTAAAGACCCGGCAGACATATATGTTCTTGGGTAAGTATTTCAATCTTAAGCTATGGTTTCATGCTACTTTTTGTGATTCCTGAATTTAGCTTTCCTACTGCAGGTTTCAGGAGATAGTTCCTTTGAAGCCTCGAACTATCATAGCAGGTGAAAACATGACTGAAGCAGCAAACTGGAACCAGCTGATAGGGAAAATTCTGAATGACAAATATGGATGCCCTTGGCTAACACCAATGCTGAATCCTATCAATAGTGAAGATTACAACTATTCAGAAGTTCCAGATTCTGAAAGAAGACCTCCCTTCAGAAGAGAAGCATACAGTCAAATGAGGAATCAGAATAGATCTTTAAATGGCAGACCGTATAGATGCGCAAAGTACAAACTGTTAGCGAGCAAGAAGATGGTTGGTGTATTTTTAAGTGTTTGGGTCAGAAGGGAGTTGCTGAAGATATACAAAATATCAGATGTGAAAGTTTGTTCGGTGGCTTGTGGTATAATGGGTCGGATAGGAAACAAAGGATCTGTTTCTATAAGCTTGACCATAGGAGGAACAAGTTTTTGCTTCATTGTTGCTCACTTGGCTTCAGGTGAGAAGAGAGGTGATGAAGGGAAGAGGAATCACCAAGTGACAGAAATCTTCCGGCGAACATCTTTTCCTAGGCTCCAAGGAGGTGGCTATAATCCTGTTCTTCGGACCATCTTAGGACACGAGTAAGCCTTTTATCTTCTCCCAACAAACTGAGTTCAATAAGGTTGATTCTAATTGACTAATTGTGCTTTAAAATAGTTTTGACCTGGTTTTTAAAAAGCGCAAAGTGCAACGAAGCGCTAACGGTAAAATTTACCGAAGTGCTGAGCGCTTGCAAAACATGTACTAGGATTATTTCATTAAAGAC
The DNA here is from genome assembly GCA_037428765.1 of Rubia yunnanensis. Lineage (NCBI taxonomy): Eukaryota > Viridiplantae > Streptophyta > Magnoliopsida > Gentianales > Rubiaceae > Rubia > Rubia yunnanensis. The sequence continues at coordinate 8,042,890 of CM075069.1, forward strand.
ACAACATAGAACATAGAATAATAACACAATATCATAAAAGATAAATAAAACTTTTAACACAATACCAAATTGAAAGTTTTAGGGGTGGTAAGAAGAACTAAACGACTAAGATCGAAAGATTCTTAAATTATTATAAAAATATTTAAGGCTATAATCTCTAGTCATCGGAAAAATCATATCATCTTCACCAAAAGTATCCCTGTGGACCTCATCTCCATCCCTAAACTCCATGTCATCTTCCATATCATTTCCCATATCTCCCTCGGTGAAGATGAGGAAGTGAAGACAAGGCCGCATGGGTGAAGATAGAATCTGAGCTGATTCCTTTTTTTTTGTTCAATTTCCTAACTCATTCTAACCCTAATACTATTCTATTTCAGCCCAAACTCATTTCATTATAAAAAAAAAAAATAAAATAAAAAGCCCCATTGACGAAAAGCGCGCTTTTCTTAGCGCTTCGCCGAAAGCGCTTAAAAGTGTGCGCTTTTCATCGGTGTCGGCACTTCGCAATACAAAGCGCTCAGGGGAGCGCCCAGCGCTTTAAGCGCGCTTTTTAAATCCCAGGTTTTGACGAAAACAAAATATGTATCTGTAATGTGCCCCTACAGAAATGAGAATACAAACAGAGTTTCTGATTGCTAATGAGCATGCACTTTATGTTGTAGAACAGCCGGATATTCTGGTTTGGGGATCTTAATTACAGACTATGCTTGGATGACAATCTAGCTAGGGAGTTGATAATGATGCAAGAGTGGAAAAGCTTGCAGATGTTTGATCAGTTGCAGAGTGAACTAGATGATGGTGGAGTATTCCAGGGATGGAGAGAGGGAAGCTTACATTTTCCACCTACATACAAATATGCCTCAGCTAATTCTAATAGGTATTCAGGCGGGGTTCCTAACAAAGCAGGAGAGAAGCAACGAACTCCAGCATGGTACGTCACCCCTTTGTCTAATGAATATATTTACCAAAATCATGCGGCATTATTAAAGTCACCATTACGGTTTTAACATTTCCGTGAACATATCATTCTCATCCATGAAGAGCAATCTTCGGGGGGATTTTTCCCCAGTCTCTGACTGAATCATGGTGAAAACCTCTCTGAGAGAATTTCACTGCCAGTAAAACTGATGCGAGAGAAAGTTGCTACCAAGTATATTTATAAAATCTCTCTAATCTCTATTCTAATATTTCACGATGACAGGTGTGACAGAATTTTATGGTATGGCAAAGGAATTGAGCAGCTTTCCTATTTCCGAAGTGAAAGCAGGTTTTCAGATCATAGGCCAGTCTCTGCTCTTTTTTCTACCCAGATTGAGGTTGTTAAGTGTAGCAATCCCAGGCAACTCAAATAAAAACTGTGAGTTCATTTATGATACTAAATATATGTTCCCGCTAAAAGTGCAAATAACATGACACGGGTTAGTCATATGATTAAAAAACCTAATTATTTTATTGCAGAAAGAAAAAGCAGGAGACGGAACTACAACGCTGAATTCTAGGAAAGGATGTAGAAACATCACCGACTAACTTACAAAACTAAAGATCAAGTAGAAGAGAGAGATGATGCGGTCGTTTGACTTTTTTTTTCTTCTGTTTCATACTGGAGGTACCATTACCAGTATGAAGAAAAGTTCTATCCCAGCCGAATCTGCACACTTTTTGATCAACTTTCTCAAGGCATGTTTGACCATAATTTTCAACTAGTATATAGACACCAATATCATCATGTGAGATATTGCTAGATACCCTGCATGATGTATTTTCTAAATATCAAATTTTAACATACCGTTAATATACGTAACTAAAGTTATCGTTGGTCAAACATGACCTGACAAACTTGACCAAAAAGTGTGCACATTCGGCTGGGACAGAGTAATACAGTTTTCCTATAGCATACTAAGTTTATATTTAGTATTTAGGTGTAAATCAATACTGTGTATTCACCCTAGATGAGAATTAGAGTTCATTACTACTCAAAGAACATAGTCCCATGTTATGTGAACAAGAAAATCATGTTTATGTAACCTGAGTTGGTATTCTCAAACATTTGAAATTTGAATTGTGGATGTACTAACCAGATCAAGATCTGCTATTTGTCTGGCAAAGGCCACCCAATGCCTCTGAATTGTCTTTCTGACAGCTGGGACAGTGAAATTTCCTCTGCAGATCATCACTCAAAGAAGCACAGGCCCTTTCACATTCTTCTGTCTGCTTACTTCATGTCAAGGATACATTAATCATGTATAGAATTACAACATACAAGTAAACACAGTGAAACTTCATATTTAGTTGGCATTAGTCACTTTGTTTCTAAGGCATAGTTTTGTTTACCAGAATACATGTATACTTGGGAAGCATAACTTTTCACTACTCTTTTAAAGCTTTATTCCCAAGATTAGCAGTGCTAGCTTTTCTATGTGCGATAGCTTCAAATAAGGCAATGAGGTTGTTGAACTCGAATAACCCCAATGAATTTGTTACTCAGTATATCCTATAATACTCAAAGAAAACAATTCAATTATAATTAAGCATGCAGGAAATAATGTATGAAGGATATCTAGTTAACTCTTTCAGCTCTGCATTTCCTTGCAATATTTTCTCCATATGAGAGGCTTTCTTTTCAAGATCAAGTAACTCTTTCTGAACCTGCAAATTTCCCAGAGAGCTCAAGGACAATATAGCAATACTGAGGGACCATAATGTTGGTAGCATATTCAATTTAATATACTATCCAGCCCAGTTAGCAGAATGGCTTAGTTGCTTCTCAAAAGAATCGAAATGAACTTACAAGCTGATGGACATTCTGTTCATTTATACATTCTTGTTCCAACAAATTGGTTTGAGAGATAACTCGACTAAGTTCATTCTCAAGCTCCCTTCGGGTAACTTCTGCTACATTGGTGTCTGCAATCTCGCTGATTCCTGAAAGTTTTAAGAGGGAACTAAATCACGACATCACTTTTACCAAATTATAACAGTTCACATGTGTGAATAGTGTGCTTATGTTGTCTGTCTGTTAGAAGGAGTTTTCAAGTGCAAATGAAGATGTAAATTCTCATTTTAATTGAGCATTTCATAATATAAATGATGCTCAAAAGGATTCCGACCAGTACTAAATACTGCTTTCTTGCAGTCCTCTTTTGAAGGGGAGAGTATTGATTCTTGAAATTTTCTGCATTAAAACAATAGAGATAGTGGGAGCTTAGTACAGTGGTATGACTAAAGTTGAACAGAAGAATGAGTATACCGATGCAATCAAGGACAGCCAAGAAAATAACTGGTCATGGTGCTCTCAAGTTTCTTTCCACGGTCCTACAAGCCATTCCTGACTTTCATAATCAGCAGGGTGCTAGTGACTAAAGTTTAGGAGCCATGGTTTATTTTCAGTAGTAAAATGAAGACGATTTCAGCTAGTGGCAGAGTACAGGAATTTAATATTTTTGTTAATCACGTATAAGTTTACAGCCAGCACCATTAAGCCTCAAATGATTTGCAAATTGTAATAGTCTTACATTACATGCAAACAATCAGTCATAATACAGTCTAAAGTTAGGCAGGTATAGTTCCAAAGACAAAATGTGAATATACAGTATCAGCTACTAGTGAACATCAGGTTGTCTAAATTCTACATGCTGGAATGACGGTCCAAAATCAAGGATAATCCGATCTAGAAGCAATTTCAATCCAGCAAATTACCTTATAGAGGAATTGATCTCCAGCATTTTCTGAATGAACTCATCTCTGCACAAGCAAATACATAAAGTAAATCCTTATTTCAATTACTTAAAACACGAAAAGCACAATTAAACGAGGAAAAATCAAACGAGATGCATGTACCGCTCAGCTCCTCCTTTGTTCTTCACAGATAGTCAATCGGAAGCATTAACAAAAATCAGAACAAGCAGGAGTGATTCAGAACGTAGACTCATGCATATAATAGTCATAATTATGGGCAGAGACAGAGTGCATACTTTTAGAGTCTCTAAATCGGATCCAAACGCAGATATCTCGTCTTGAACAGCAGCATTTCGTGCCTAAAATTAATTTAAGAGAAATTTGTTGCATAATTTTCATCAAAATCGTAATCACGCTCGACCTGATATCCTAATATAAACAATCAAAATGAATACAGGGGAAATACCTCTAGAGATTGGATAGATGTCTCGTTCATCGCTAATTCAACTTCGTAGCCTTTCAGATCTTGCTCAGTTGATTCCTTCTCAACCTTCGCATGTTCGAGCTCCGCTTTTGCTTCATCAAGCTCCGATCGAAGCTCTTCAACTCGCTTCTTCAAACTGTATATCCGCTTCTCTGCAAAACGTGAATCGAAATTCAAACACATTGTTTAATTTGATTAAGCAATCACCAGTTCAATCACTGAAAATTGCACAATTATTTGACTCAATCCTCGTCGAAATGAGTTTCGGTAATATATTTTGCACTAAAAATCGTAGGGTAATCGATTCGAAACTTACCTCCTTGAGATTTCTCGGAGGCGAAGTCTCGAATTAGAGAGAGAAGCTGCTTCTGTGAATCGTTTCCCGCCATTGCTGTGGGAGTTTTCAAATTGTGTATCGAGCAATTTTAGATGCTAATTTCCCTGTTTCCCATTTTTATATGCCTGCGTGTAGAGCGGGCTGGGCCTAACAGATCTTCAATTATTAATGGGCTAAAAAGGACACCTTGAGCTGTACTATATCGGTTCTTTTGGAAATGTTTGGGGAAATAAGTACTCCAACCCAAAATGATTTATCAGAAGAAAAAATGATTGGGGAAATGTTAGGAGTAAAGAAAATACCAACCCAAACTGATTTATCAGAAGAAAAAAATTACTAATAGCAAGGTTTTATTTATTTATTTATGGGATAAGTGCCAATATAACCCTATCTATTTGAGTAAGTGCCAATATAACCCTATGATAATTTTTAGTGCAAATATAACCCTAACTAGTTAATGAAAGTGCCAATATAACCCTCAAACTCCATTTCTGACATTGACCTCAATTTTTCAGCGTTGACTCTATGTAAATTGACCAAAATTCCCTTTGGGCTAACTCTGAAATTGGGTGGACAATTTTACCCTCATAGTTAGTCGGAACATCATAGTTCGTTGAAATTAGGTAGGGTTATATCAGCACATTATGCAATCTTATTGGGTTATATCAGCACATTCCTAATGTTTGTAGGGTTATATCAGCACATTTCTAATGTTTGTTGGGTTATATCAGCACATCCTTAAAACTTATAGGGTTATATTGGCACTTTCACTAACTATATAAGGTTATATTGACACTTTCAAATATTGAAAGGTTATATTGGCACTTATGTCACTAGTTAGGATTATAAAAGCACTTTTTTCTTTATTTATTTATTTGTACGCTTTCAATTCTAATTTCTACTACTCCATTGGTCCATAATACATCAAAAAACTTATTTATAAAACTTTTATACTTATTTATAAGGTATGTTTAACTTATTCATACTCCTAGCAACTATATTCATTTTAGTTGACTCCTCTCTGATAAATCACTCAACCATCTCAAAAACCAACCTAAAATGTTCACCTCGACCAATATTTGTCTAATAACTTTTACTTGATAAAAAAATAAATATACTCCCTCTGTGCAATACTGAACTTCACAGAATCTTTTTTACGGCTTTCAAGAAATATGTTTGGCTGTTAACATATTTAATTACATAGAATAACAGCAAATAAAAAGTCGATATTTAAAAACTACTAACTACTACGTCGAATCCAACAAATACGTGGTCAAAGTTTGCCAGTCTTAGCTTGGGGCGGAGGGAATATACAATACATTAACTATTTATCTGTTAAATCATCTCACTATCTCAAAATTGGCTCGCTCAGCTCGGATCAATCCAAAATGGATTATTTCGAGTTGGTTCCATATCCACTAATCATATCGATTCACGATCTAAAATCTTTGTCATTTCAATTTCGATCACACCATATTTTCTAATTTGTTGTGATGTGACCCGGTTTCGTACCAACGAACGACCCTACTGCTCACCAGCTATAATTACACTCCCAGGTGCCGCCTAGTTTCAGGGTGAGGGACTGGGTGTTTCCTGCTGGTCACCTTTTGAGTTAGGAAATGGGACTTTGCACCCGAAATGCTTACACAATCATGAGCCGCAAGGAGTGTGCGTGGGAGGAATGGGAGCAAGATCCACCAAATGCGGCCTGCACACCGCACCCAATGCTCAATAATTCGTCTGATCAGGTTAGTTTCCAAATCCAGCTTGCTTTCTTCTCCTTCCCCCGCTCTTTGTCACACTTGGTAGTAAGAGTTCCTGGTACCGTATCGATATTCACATTGTGTGTCCCCTTTGAGAGTGGAAAAAATAGGTGCCTGTTTTTAATTAGAATTTACAATTTAACATTATGTTTTTTTAATTTGTTATTTAGAGGTATTTAAATTTAAAGGGGGGATGGAGGGGTACGAAACTTCATCCCCGACCAGGGCGGCAACGCCCACTGATGGGCTCTTTCCTTGGTAACCTAAGCTTCTTCAAATTGGTAGGACCCGGCCGAAGTGGCAATTGACAAGAGCAACCGCATCCTTAGATTTCTTTTTTAATACTCCCTCAGTTTTTTTTCATTGGCACACTTATTAAAAGTGGTATATTTTTTAATTGGCACTTGCTATTTTAGGCAAGTTTAAGGTTTTTACATCCACTCATTTTACTTTCTCTTCTTTCAATTCAATTTCATCCACTCATTTAACATCTCCTCAATTCTAACACCAAAAGAGGCCAATGAAAAAAAACGGAGGGAGTACTAGCTTTTTTAGGATTTTGTTTTAAATGACTCGCCTTCTATTTTTGGAAAGATTCATATACTCTCATTTTATTTTTTACTTTTTACGCTCAATTTCAACCTCTCATATTATTCACATTAATCCAAGAGACTAAACCTAATGTGTCACTCCTAATGAAACGGAGGGAGTACTACCTTTGTTTTATTGGATGTGGTACAATAGCCTTAGGTGCTTGGATATAGGTGAATGAAATGAGTGGGTGGAATTGAATTTAGAAATTTTAAAAGAAAGTAGAATAAGTGAACGAAAATGAAGGAATCTTACCCAAAAAGGAAAGTGTGTCAGATTCACAAAAGCAACCAAAAAGGGAAAGTGTGTCACATCCAATGAAACAGAGGGAGTATTCTTTTCAACATAAAATCCATTTTGCAAGGGAAAATTGGTACTCACTCTATTCTATTTCAAACTGTACAATCTGACATTTTGTAACATTGAATAAAAACAATAATTATTAATACTTTCTATTAAGAATAATTAAAACTAGTCAATATATTTGAAAACATGTGTTATAACGATATGTATCACTCAATATTATTTATAGTTATACACTAATTTCATTTTGGCTTTGGCAAATTCCCGGTTCCATGAATAGGTACATGGAAAGATGGGGTTTAATTAGAAAAATAAAAGGATAAAACGTTTTAGTTGCAATTAAAATATTATTATGCAACGTGCAGTCGTTATAAGTTTTAAGACCCGATTAATGCAACCCAAAAATTTTATCTCTATTTCTTCTAATTTGCAGCTTTCTATAACTTATGCCGTAATGAAACCCTTGATTTTATAGTAAAAGTTTAAAATTTTTAAAATATAACATAGGGCAGAGGGAGTAGTCTGTTCAATCCAATTATAATTAAATAGACTTGTGTTTCATAAAACACCTACAAGCGAGACATCGTGCAAGTCGCTTATATTTCCATGACCCTTACCGATAATTCCTTCCTTCATATTGGAAAACTTCGACAATGCAGCTGGAATTGTTTCAGCATTATCATTAGTTAAATTAACCTTCTTCCACATAGGTCAATACGTGTCGAGTAGTGTGAGGTTTGCAATGGCAAATCAAGTGTACAAGTGCTTTTTGAGAGAGAATCTGAATTGAACAGTGATTTTGAGAGAGAATCTGAATTGAAGCAGTAGTTACATCAGAATTAAAGCTGTTGATCATGTGTACAAGCGCACATTCACGTGAATGATGGAGAATGGTACTGTAGGGTTAATTAGCGCTGGAAACCACAACATCACATTCTCTTTGCCTCGTAAGCTGTTGTTAATTAGTGTGAAGATATAGGCCTAGTCTTGAAAATATTAGTGCAGTTTACGAAATCACTGTTCACGTAACGTTTGAGACTGATCTATCAACAAAAGAATAAGCATGCGCACATATGAATTTAGGAGTCTTCAGTCATGTCCAAACATTAATGTGTCTCATCCATTTGGGATGACTATGCAAACCATAATCCAAAAGATCCCTCCCCACCAAATACATGGCAACTTCTATCAATGTTATTCCTTACCAAACAAAGGTGTATTTATAAGCCTACATAATTGATATAAGTGTTAATATAATCTTATAAGCGTATATAATTGACATAAGTGCTAATATAATCTTCTAGTGTTTGAAAGTGTTGATAAAATCTTGAATAATCTGTGAAGGTGCAGACTAATCATTCCGATAAATTTTGGCGGGGGTTCTATGAAATGACTCTTTTACCCCTTTTAAAAGATAATTAAAATTAAAAAGGATGAAATGATTATTATACCCCCTAAGCCCCAATCTTCTTCTTCCTCTCTTCTTCTTTCTTCTTTTGTTTCTATTATATCTCCTTTTCTTCTTCTTTTTTCCGCACGCCTCACTTGCCCCATCTCCACTCACCCGCTCTACCACTCCTTCTAACCATTGTCGGACCTCGCCACCCGAGTGGATGGACCTCGTTGATCACTAGTGGAAAGCTTGTGATTAAAGGCAACATTCAAAGGTGATTATAAAATTCTGGGAAGGAACCGCCTTTGAAAGAGGAACTGAAAGAGGTTCTGAAGTCGGAAGTGGTTTCGGGTCCAATTAAAGGCGGTTCTACATTGTTCAAAGGTGGTTATTGAGGAACCGTCTTTCATGAACATCAATTAAAGGTGATTCTACAATAAAATCGCCTTTAATTGGAGAAGCCGAAAGGCGTTCCGATGTCGGAAGTGTTTCAGATCCAATTAAATGTGGTTTTACTTGAGGAACCGTCTTTGATAGAGGTTCCGATACCGGAAGTGTTTTCGAGTCATCTTTAATGGGATGCACTTGGGCTTATTATGTGGTTACTATATATATAAAGAAACCCTAATCCCGTAGTCATTTTTTCTCCTTCTCCCTCCCAGCTTAATACTCTCACCTCCACCACTTCATCTCCCAATTCTCTCTCCCAATTCATACCTCCACCACTCCACCACTTCATCTCTTCACCAGAGTTGCTTCACCGGAGCTCCTCCCTCTCAGACCCACCTTCGTCGGTGCCCCTCCATCGAAGCCCCTCCACTAGCCACGAAGACATTGCTGCGAAGTCACCACTGACACACCGGAGATTGACACCCAGGCCACCACTGGCGCACCGGAGAAGGAAACCTGTACCATCAGAGAATAAACATCCTCCTCTCTATTTCATGTTGTTTGTTTATTGTTTTTATGTTTTATTGGTCATAGATCTGGATTGGTTGGTGGTTTTTGGTTCAATATTATCTTGTTTTCACATCTGCTTCTTTGGCTTGCCGCCATAAACCTTGGTTTTTGGCAACCATTTTTTTGGGACCCCAGACATAGGTTCCGAATTTGAAACTTTTTTTGGGACAGCTGAAAGAGGTTTCGAATTCGGAACCTATTTTAGGTGTGATAGAAGGCGGTTCTCGAAATCGCCTTTGATCGGGGGGATCAAAGGCAGTACCAGAGAAGGCACAAAAACGTGCCTTCTCTGGTCCAATTAAATCGCCTTTAATCCCCCTTCCTACACTAGTGGATGAGTCGGTTGGCGTAGGCGCGAACAACGTCGACAAGACGACTCCAGCGATCCGATGTTGTTGTCGTGCAGCCAGAGCGGCTGCAAAGAACTCTGACGACGGCGGAACAAGAATTGAATAGAGTGATTGAGGAGTTGTGCCACAGGGATGACACAAACCCAGCTACCGGAGATGACGCAGTTTTGGTGTCCTACCAGAAGAGGGCAATAACGTGTTCTCGATGTGTGATGGAGGCGAGCGATTGTGGCTGAGTAGGATCGGGAAAGAGTCCAAGTGGTGCCTGAGCGGCGACAATAGGCGACCACGACGGTGGCTGAGCAAATTCGACATTTTGGGAGGGGGGTTTGTGTGTTTATCAGATTTTTTTTTGGGTGGTGGTGCAGCGGTGGCGGGCCGTGACGGTGATGTTGCACAGTGGCATGCAATGGAGCAGTACTGGTGGTTGCAGGTTAAAAACAAAGGAGAGAAAGGACAAAATGAAAAAGAATATGAAAATTATAAAAAAAATTGTAATATATATTATCTTTTGATAATTACATGGTAGATCTCTAAATTTATTAGCATATTTTTTAAAGAAAAACTCACTCTAATTGAGACTTTTAGTAGTTGCATAATAGACCATGTCTAAAGTTTAACTACCTAAACTTTGTGATAAAATTATCATGAATTTTAATTTATTTATTGCTTCATGCACGGCTTTCATGTCGGTGCTCCCATCAGTGGCGGAACCAGGAGTATATGTTAGGGGGGGCGAAAAAGAGCTTAAAATTTTTTGTGGTTGTAGAAGGGACGGCGGCAGGCGGCGGCGGCGGCGGTGGAAGGCGGAGCCTGGGCGGCGGAGGTGGAGTGGAGCTCAGCTTGGAGTTGGAGGCGTGAGCTTGGAGCAAATGCTTTTGCTGCACAATGCCATTGCCAATTAATTAGGTTAGGCTTAAATTTCGTTTGGGCCAATTGGGCTCAGCCCAATTGGCTTTCTTTTTTTTCCCACCAGCTAAGCAAAACGACGTCGTTTCACTTAGCCAAAACGACGTCGTTTTGCTTAGTTATACCAAAAAAAAAAAAGAAAAAACATCATCTTCTTCCCTCTTCCTCTGCGCCTCCATGGCCATTTCCTCCGCTACCCGCTCCGGCAACAACCACAGCTCAAGGGGGGGCGGAATCCGGCGGCTTCCGGTGGCTCTAGGCCTAATTTTCGGACCGCCGGATCTTAGGGAAGGCGCTAGCACCCCCTCGTTCCCCCCTTAGTTCCGCCTCTGGCTCCCATGCATGCATCAATTGAAGAAATGTGAAATGACGCGAGGTTTATCTTGTCTCCCTGTGCTCCTTTTCCAAAAAAGGATTCCTCTGTGGGGGTGTGAAAGATTATCATAATTGGAGCTCATTTCCGTTTTACTTGAATATTGTATTTTAATGAATAAGGGACTTCTGTAGCAATTTTTTTACACAGTTATTTAGATCTCTATCCTTCGCACTCCGCAAATTTAATTGGAAGAGAGCTGACTTCCAAAAACGGTGACGCTTAACTTGGATTTGAAATATGTTGTCTCCACCCTGACCATCAAATGTTGAGATCGTAGCAGTGTAATATTATTATTTGGACACCTTTTATGATATTAATATTTAAATGTTGTGAAATACTCCTTGTAGCAATACTATCTTTAATGAATCATGTAACAAAAAATCAGATTATATAATAAAGAAAATTCTTCTGTTTGTGGATGCCTTAGACTGCACCACAGCCAATAGAAATGCGAATTTCAACCCACTAGTGGAGAGGCTTCTACTAAAGGTGATTATATCGGACTGCCTTCTCTGGCCCTGCCTTCCAATATCCATCAATAGAAGGCGGTTCCAATAAATGCCTATAAAAAATGCAAACAAAGGCGGTTAAAAACCATCTCTAAAAAGACGAGAAAATCACCTTTAAATAGTTTATGAGTTCAGAAACTCATTCTGACCTTCCAAAAAAATAGTTGCCAGAAACCAGTTTCCGGCAACCAAACAAGTAACAGATCGACACAGCAAAAAAGCACCATGAATATATAGATTAACAGCAAAATAGAGCACTCTATTCACAGTAACACCAAGCCAAAGAAGAGCACTCTATTCACAATAACACCAGCAAAACAAAGCACTATATTCCATCTCCGGTGGTGGCCTTCGGCGGCGACGCGGTGGAGGCAATCTCGAGCGAGCAGCTTCGAGTGAGAAGCGTTGGTGCTGTGCATCGGGGTCGTGTGGCGAGCACCGGAGCCTGGAGGCGGAGGCGGGCTAGCGGCGACGAAGAGAACCCTAGGCGAGTGTCTTGTGGTGAGCTTCGGAGCTTGGAAGCAAATGCGGGGCTAGCAGCGGCGACGACAACTCTAGGCGGAGAGCGGTGGAGATGGAAGCCGAAGCACGTGGTGGCATGGGTTGAAGCTGGGCGGAGGACTGAGAAGCAGAGAGAGGGTGAGGCGGCGAAGAGGGGGAGGGATTAGGCTGGTGGTGAAGCAAGAGAGAGGGAAGTAGAGTTTGCATAAGAAGTGAGAATTGGGCTCATAATTCTAAGTGTTAGTTTTATATTGGGCCAAAAGGCAGAGCCCATTAAAGGCGGTTCTAATTAAAACTGCCTTTAAATTTAGGGCAAAATACTGATATGACCCTATGTTTTGGTGGTGTGTGCTAATATGACCCTGTGAAGTTGGAAAATGCTATTGTAGCCATGTGTTTTGCATCAGAAGTACAGATATAACCTTTTGGCACTATTCTGGCATTGACTTAGCATTTTCAGGCATTGACCATAACTAAAAAGACTAAAATAACCTAGTCTTAAAACTAAAAATGTAAAGACATAATTGCCCCTAGTTCATCTTCTTCTCCATAACACAATCACTGCTCCGCCACCTCCGCCGCCGCTCCGCCACCTCTGCTGCCGCCGCCGCCTTTTCATCGGGATGCCGAAATATGGAGTTTCGCTCCATCACTGCCGGAATCTAGTATCACCACCGCCGTCCTCTTGAACCCTACCTCACCTCTCGAAACCCTGATGGTCACCACCACCTCTTGAAACCCTACCTCACCCCTCGAAACCCTACCTCACCTATCGAAACCCTACCTCACCTCTTAAAACCCTACCCTGATGGTCACCACCACCTCTTGAAACCCTACCTCACCTCTCAAAACCCTACCTCACCTCTGCTCCGCCTCCTCCGCAACCGGCGATGGCTAGAATCTGGAAAAAGTGGCCAGTTTCAGCCAAGAAAAATCAAAACTCATCCCTTTGGATTCCATAAGAATGAACCTGCAACAACCAGCACACATAATCCAAACCCAGAAATCGACGATAAATCCGAGAGCAGTCTAACCTTTTGAATCGTCGAGCTCAGTAGCGAGGGTTCAATCTCCCTGATTGATGCTCCAAAAATCCCAAATCATGCGATGGGATATCACCCCATATTGTTGCCGGTCCAAAGATCCTTCCGCGATATGGCCCACTCGATCGCTATCGTGGTGGTACGGCGGCAGGGAGATCTCATCCGGCGGAATCGGACTTGCCGTTGCCATCTCCATCGAATCGCTAGGTAGAGCGGAGCGGAGGTGGAGCGGAGTTGTGTGAAGTTAGGAAGAGCGGAGCTAGGTGGAGCGGAGTGGAGGTTAGGTGGAACGGAGGTGAAGCGGAGTTGTGTGAAGTTAGGCAGAGTGGAGCTAGGTGGAGCGGAGTGGTAGAGCGGAGTTGGAGATGAGGTGGAGAGAATAAGGAAAGAAGAAGGAAATAATAGTTTTGCTTCTTCTTCAACAGTGGCAGAAAGAATAAGGAAATAAAAGAATGAGGGCATAATTGTCCTTTCACTTGTTCTAAATTTTTATTTTAAAAAAATAGGGGTATAATAGTCATTTCATGTATTTCTTGCCAAATTCAGCTCTCCATGGTCATATTAGCACATTCAAGCAAAGCACAGGGTTACAATAGCACTTTCCAACTTCACATGGTCATATTAGCACAAACCACCAAAACATGTGTTTATATGAGCACTTAACTTTTAAATTTAATAGTTGACCTAGGAAATAGATTCCGAACTCGGAAATGCTTCCGTACCTAGTTTTCGAACTTGAAAATGGGGCAATTAAGGCAGAACCGCCTTTAAAGTGAAAAAAGTGGCCTATGAGCTATTTCCAAACTCAAAAATAGCTTCTGACCTCCATTAAAGGCGGTTCTAGGTGAATTTTTTAAAATCGTCTTCCTTTGACACCTTTAATAGAAGTCTCTCAACTATTGACCCTGTCCAGCAAAAAAGATACAATTCCTTCATCCCATTATTTTAAGTCGCGACTTTATTCGAGATTCCTTGTTTTGGAGGTGCTAAACTATTGAGAATTTTATCTCAACATGGAAGTTAGTATTCATAAATTCCTAAGTCCCTTGTTTTTTAAATGCTAAAACTGTTGTTTTTTTTTAAACGCACAATGAGTAAGGTGCTAATAAAGTCCGAATATCGATGTCAAAAATAGTGCAATGGTGGAGCGAACTATTACGTGATAGCATACATAATTATATAGAGTTATTAACGGTATACCATTATTGTGTGCTCAACATATTTTTGTTCCATTATAACTAAAAATAATATTATGTGAGATAAAATCTAAATTTTCAATTTGATAATGAAAAAATGAACTTGCAATAATATGACTATAGAAGCAAGTACAGTATTTCCTTTAATTCACTGTGCTTGGCACACTTTCAATTTTCATATGTTTTTTATTTTAAGTTTGTCATATTTTCTTTTATGGTAAAAATTGATTCATTGTCAATCACTTATTAAATTTTTTACTCTTTTCACTCAATTTTCTCCGCACATTTTTACTTGCAAAAAAATAACATCTAAACCTATGATGTCAAACATAGTGAAACAAATGAAGCATATTTTCTATAGTATTTTTAGCTGATATTGAAAATTCGAATTTCATATTGGTGGGATCCGATGAATTTATGAAATGTGAATCATGCTACAGTTGAAACCAAATGTATTTTATATCAATACACATCTGATCTAATTAACCAGACTCAAGGATTCAAATTACTGGTGTACCCCCGAAGAGAAATGGTAGGAGGCACATTTGGATGCCTCAATCTCTGATCCGAATCGAGAATTCGACCTGCACCAATACGGTCGAATTAACCCGAAATCCGACCTGATCCGAGAAACATTGACCCTAACCTGACCTGACACGATCCACTCAACTCGAAACTCGATTTTGACCTGCGAAATATTGACATGTACCCGAACTCGACACGGTCGAATTCAACCTGAAACCCGAATATGACCCGATAATTTGGACCCGAACCCAACCTGAATACGAACCCCGAGATCAACCCAAACCCGATTTAACACGAACTTAATTCAACATGATAAATCAACTATATAACCCTACATGTAATCAACCCAAAACAAATGTAGTTATAAAACGTCAATTAACATTTAATATGAAACCAAGTCAACTTAGTTATGCGTTAAACTAATGACAAATGAGGTTTTTAGACATATGATTACTAGTACGTGAAGTCAACTCATAACAAATGTGAATACACAAGGTTAAGTTAAAAATGCACACGACTAAATTTATAAATCTAATGAATAATAGTCAAATAACGAGAGATGTCTCATCAAAATTATGATTTTTAATTAGTAATTATAGAGAGTCGACTAAATATTAATTTCAAAAATCAGTTTGAAAAGTATTGTAAGAATAATATTTAATAAATTATCATAAAATTTTGTTACTGACTGAGTCACTGCTCAATGCGGTTATTTTATAATTAGTGGGACTAATAAGAATAGGCAAAGTTTTGGGAAAGACGGTTTTTCCATAAGCTTATGGAAAGATGAGGTTTATTTAGAATAATAAAAGGTGAAGATCTTAGTTGCAATATTAAAATTTTATTGTACAACATGTAGTGGTTATAAAGTTTATAACCCGATTCATACAACCGAAAATTTTTATCTTCATTTCTTCTAATTTACACTTTAAACATTGGTCTTTCCATGGATTATGGAAGGACCGTCTTTCAAGAGACATATTCATAAGAATATTTGTTATTTAATTTTATTCAGTGAGATATATATAATTATGGTAACCTTTAAAATGAGCTCAAAATATAAATAATTGTTTTTAAAATAATTTGAATGAAATATTAAAAAAATAATCATTTTTATTGTATTTAATAGGTAACGATTTCCAACTAAACTAATAATTTCACTTCATTACTCATACATTTTTCCTTATATAACTAAACTTCATAATTGTAAATAAAATTCTTTATTTTCAATTTAAATGTAAGACACAAAAATACTTAAAAGTAATCTTAATTTTTTAATTAATAATGTCGCGCAATACGCGGTGGGACTTCACTGGTTTTTTTATTTTAAAAAATATAATCAGAATATTTATTACAATACAAAATTGCACTAAAGTATTTTAAAAAGGGAATTGAACTCAATGAATATTAAACACTGCTATTCAACTAAGATAGTAGGCACAAAAGCATCTCTAACATATTTATGAAAAATTACGCTATGGCCCAAAAAATGTTACGACATTATCCTTCTCTCCAAATTACACATTTTTTGTTATTCTTGCATAAATATAGAAATAGAAAACAAATTATTTTTTTTGGTGAAATGTTGGAAATCGCTAGTATATGTTCTAAAATAACTTAAACTTGATTACTTAGAAGTAAGAAAGAGAAATCGAAAAAGATTACATATATGTTCTTGTGCATAATTGTTGATAAATATTCCGTTACGGACTTGAAAAATACAATGGGGGTGTATAGGGTATCATCACGTTCAAGCGGATTTCAATTTGGAATTACGAGTAAAGTTTTTTACTTTTTGCACTTAGGTCCCTCCAAGAAAGTTGAAATTGTCGAATCACAAAATTGGCGACACTAAAAAGCAATTCAATAATGTACTATTGCAAATTCGCGATTTGGGCATGTATGGGTGAACATAAGGGCCTTGAAAGTCAACATTGAATACTTCTACATAGTCTTAAAAAATTACATTGTGGCCCAAAATTGTGTTACCCTATAATTCGTTGCTCCAATATGCATTATTTTTGTTATTCTTGCCTAAATATAGAAATATTAAATTAATTAATTTTTTGGTGAAATATTTGAAAGCGCTAATACATGTTCTAGTGTAGTTTAAAGTTGATTACTTAGAAAAGAAAGAGAAATTGAAAATGATTACGGATATATTTTTATGCTCGATTGTTGATAAATATTTTGTTACGTACTTGGAAAATGCAATTGGGGTGTATAGTGTAGCATCACTTTCGAGCGGATTTTAATTTGGAGTTACGAGTCAAGTTTTTACATTTCGCAAGTTACAATTACAACAAAACAATACATGATAATAGTGCAGTTGTAACAATAATATGATTGAAACATAATCTAAACCAACCCAAATTTAATCGGGTGACATAATAACCCGATCTAAAATGAACCAACCCAAACTATATCTGAATTCAATATGAAACATTATAAAAATATATATGACATGATCAGACCCGAACAAAACTCCAGTACAAAAAATGACACGACAATAACCCGATCCAATCCAACCCAAAAATATTCTGACCCGACCCGACCTAATCCGAGTATAAAAATTACACGACAGTAACCCAAACCGATATTAACTCGACCCGACATGACCCAATTCGAGAAAAAAATTGACACGTTTTCAACCCGACACGATAGGTACCCAACCCAACCCGACCCAACACGACAAATGAAATTAACACATTTCAACCCGACCTATTTCAACACGACACGTTTCAAACCCGACACGAATGTGACACGGTAACCCGAATTGACACCTCTGCTTTTAACAGATATTATTGGAAGATCCGGATGAGTAACTAGCTTTAGCCTTTGGGCAATGCTGTTAGTGGACATTTTTCGAAAATCATGTAACAATTATAATATTTCTAATTTAGATATTTTATTTTAAATTTAAATATTATATATTATTATTTAAATAAGTAATTAATTTAAACTTAAATAAGTAATAAAATATTTTTAAAAAAATCAATCACTCACCGATGATGGGGAAAATGCCAGCGGCGATACAATGAGTGGAATTGACATCCAACCTAACTAGCCACTAATTAACAATAACTGATCTATTGCAAGGATATTTAAATTATATGTCAACCAGATTAACTGTCTGTAATATTACAGAGTAGATAAATCCAAAACATCGCACCCCAATGATGTTAACTTGTTTTGTGCAAAAATCATTACCACTTGGCAGAGAATAGCGTACCACATATCAATATCACCATGTACATGCAGGGATCTTCAACAACTGGAACACCACTTGACCCAAAACACGATCTATCTGTCCAAACTGGAAACACCTTGAAAAACACATGAAAAATTAAATTTAGTGTTTATCACGAACACAACAATCTAATCTATCAAGTCAAAAAACAATAATGATGTATGAGACGAATTCATACTTATTCGATAAAATAAATGACAAATGACTTCAGGGGCCCCTGAACTTCCACCATCTTACCATTTTAGTTCCTTATCTTCTTCTTTTTTGAATACTTTTAGCCCCTCATCTAACAAAAGTGCTGAGTTGTCGCCCTTCTGTCTGGTCAAAGTGTCAAGTATTGGTAAAAATGTCAAGTTCAAGGGTAAAATAGTAATTTATCCTATTCTTTTTTCTTTTCTTCCTTTTCTCTTTTCTCCTTTCCTTTTTCTGTTATTTCCTTTTCTCCTTTTCTTTTCTTCTTTTCTCTTTTTCTTCTTTTCTCCTTTTGGAGCAGTGCTGCTCTGTAATTGGCACCTTTCCGAGAAATAGTAATTGGCGCCGCCTGCTCTGTAATAGTAATAGTGCCACCTGCTTTGAGGGCTCATTTGCTTCTCTTGTGGCAAGAATTGTGGTGTGATGAAGGGGTCTTTAATCAGCTGTGCAAACAAGCCAGGGAGTAGAGCTCCAGTGGCCTGAGTTACTTCGCCGACGACATTGCTCCAGAAAAAATTCTTTTTCGCCAAGGTCAGTTCAAGATCTCTGAGTATTGTTGCTGTAGAAAAGTCATCCTGATATGTTACTGTGAGCTTGATTGAATCGTTGGGTTCAAGAACAAAGCCTTTACATGTTTGCACTGCAACTCCATCCAATCTGCACTCAGATCCAAAGATTCTAATGCTTCTAATCTCCAGGCTGTATTTTTAGCTTACAACTCCTTCGATGAAGGCTCAGAGCAAGCATGAATTGTGTCTTCTCGCAGGGATTCGATCAGCTGGACTGGGATTCGATCCAAGAAAACACCGGTCCAGCTGAGCTCTCGTCACCGGTCCAGTCGAGCTCCCGCTGGTTCGAGCAACGCCACCGGTCCAGCCAAGCTCCCGCTGGTTTGAGCAACGCCACCGATCCAACCAAGCTCCCGCTGGTTCGAGCAACGCCACCGGTCCAGCCAAGCTCCCACCTACTCCGTTCCCAATTTTTCAAACTAAAATCTACTCCAGGCGGCAGACAGTGGCGGCGGATGGTGGTGTTTTAGGATAGAGGGTTGGATTCTAGTTTTCAGAATTAATGCTCTGACCGGACGGAAGGGTGACGGCTTAACACTTTTGTTAGACGATGGGCCAAAAGTATTCAAAAAAAAGATAAGGGGCTAAAATGGTAAGATGAAGGAAGTTCAGGAACCCCTGAAGTCGTTTGCCCTAAAATAAATATTAAAAGAATATCAAATGATAAAAACACAGTTTCCCCGTAAATGGGAAGATGGGGAAAAGAAAATTTAAAAAGAAAAGTTTTTGAAAAGAGAAGGGGAGAAGGGTGGCGGCCGCCTAGTATAGACTAGTTTGTAATACGAGTAGTCCAAGTAAGAAACTGTTTTTGAAGGTAGGATCAACCACAAAATCAAAACTACCCTTTAGCAGGTCAAATTTCATAGTGGCCGAAGCAGCGAACCCACAAAGGTAAAGCTATGCTACGGTTTAATTGACTAGATACATGCCCTAAGCCACTAAACAAAAATCACTAATTAAGTTGTCTCTGTCCAAGTTTGGCTTGTTATGTTATACGAATCTTTTAACTTATTGAGTACTTTCTGATATTAATGCTATTTTCAACCGTATCTAGTTTAAAAGTCGTTATTTGCTCACGTTAGATGCATGGATTAATCATCCAAAACAGGATAAATGGGGGGTAGATTCGAAAGTTTCCCCAAAAATTTCGTATTCTTTGGATAATCTCCAAGAACAAAGTCTGGGTTTTATTTTTATCAGCAAAAGAGTTTAATGGGCGCAGCACACATGAAACATAGATAACTAATTTAGATAACTGGATTTTGAAATATCTCTCTCTACTATCGTGTTGTGTTAGGATGTGGGGTTGTTGAGTGCGATTAGTAGGTCTTATAACTGTTTATTTTAAATGTAAAGTTATTTTTTGGGAGGGAAAAAAAGAAGTTAGTCCCTCTACTTTTAAAATAAATTAAATTTACTTAAAAACTTGTTTTAAAAGCAGAATCCTTTTTTTGGAGAAAAAATAGAGGTCGGTCTCCCTACTTAAAAAAAATCACATTTACTTACAAACCAATTCCACACTTCCACCAAACCCATTCACAAAAGCAAAAGTTTCCTCCTAATCTAAAAGTATGTTTTTTTTCCCCTTCATATATATATATAAAAAAAAGTGTGGGTTTGAATTTATGTGTAGCAAAACTAGAGAGGAAACTTTACTTCAACGCTGATGATTCACAACATTCAGTTAGGGATGATCGTCACCAGTGACGCTAAGCCGAAAATACAACTGTGAAAGTCAACCAAACTCACAAGCACATTATATCAACCTCAAGCTTAAACTAATTTCGTTGATTTTAATTAAGAGAGAGCATATCGTATACTCTGATGCATGATCAAAGCAACTGATTAATTAGTGACTAACAAATCCGCTCGTTTTATTTTGCAACGAATTCTAGTGCTATTTAATTTCTTAATTATCACAAATGCTAGCTGTACATGCTAAACACCAGTAATCTGTAAGAAGGCCATCTAGAACGAAGACTTTGATGAAATGTCAATTAATGTTATTTGTAACCTGAAATGGTTCGATTAAATATTTCATAGGCAAGACGACAATTTATAAGCAGCAGGAAGCATAATATATACGTCTTCAATGATATACTACCATAATACTTCAACTTTAAAGGATAAGCTGATAAGATCTAAATTTATAAATAGCGTATGTGGGGGAGGTTGTATGTGGGGGGAGAGACTAATAATTGGCAAAAGGCGATCAATCCGCTCGCCCTCAGCAGTCCATACCAGTCCACACTCACGCCATCGTATGAGAGGTAAATCACGGTAGCCCAGCACCAGGACCCATGGGCTTGGCATTGCCTCGGTGCGCACAAGGGAGCCTTGCAAAGCAAGAACTCCCCACACTGCCACTGCCGAGGATCGAACCTGGGATTATTGGCTTACCCACCCATGTCCCAACCACTGGGGTACACCCGTGGGTGTGGGAGAGACTAATAATATTACGATAAGTGTTGGATCATGGATGTTATGATATGGAATTTTTTTTTGAATTAATTCTTCTCGTTATTTAGTTTTACTTCATTTCATTAAACACGTGTCACATTATTATTAGTCTTTCATCCCCACATACAAAATTTTCTAGATCATATATTCAATCTAGATTTAAGATTTACTTAGGAAACCAAAGGATGTTGATAGAATATCTTGATTGATATCAAGGTATTCTTGTATTTATTGATAGAATATCTTGATTGATATCAAGATATTCTTGTATTTATTTGTAATATTTCTTGTCTATATTTAGAGTAGGCTAGATACAATGAATGTATAGCTCTTGTAACACCCTTGCATTAATGAAATCATTCTGAATTATACATTCACATGGTATCAGATTTGGTTCTCATACACATTCGTTAGGTGCAGTATTCAAACCCTAACCTTACAAACCCTGGCCCACTGCTAGGTGTCTAAAGCTCTTTCGATCCAGACCAAATCCTGCCGCCGGTGTGCTCTATTCATCCCGATGGAGACCGAAAAATCTTTGACCTACGCCACCATGATCCATATGTTGCCGATCAAGCTCAACACCGGAAATTTCATGATGTGGCGATCTCGGGTGCAGGTGTTGTTTCAATCTGCCGGGTTTTTTGCGTACCTCGACGGTTCTCTGCTAAAACCCAACGCTTCTGCTACTGGAACGTCGGATCCCTCAGCCCTCACGCGGGAGGCTTGGACGGCGCAGGACAAGGTCCTTCAGGTTCTTCTCCGATCGTCGCTCACCGAAGAATCCATGTTAGAAACGATCGGCTGCGAGACTGTTCAGGCCATGTGGGAGGCTCTGGCGGCGGCGTTCGACAACACGTCCGACGCTCGAGAGTTGCAACTCCGTGACGAGCTGCACACAATCCGTCGCGGCTCCTCCACTGTCATGGAATATCACCGCTGCCTCAAGACCATCACCGACGGCCTTGCTTCTGTTGGACCTCCAGTCGGCAACAAGGATCGCGTCATGATTTTTCTTCGCGATCTCGGCTCAGCCTTCTCCAATTTCCAGGCGGTGCAAATGTCGCAACCCCAGATTCCGGTGTATGCCGACGTTGTCGCAAGGGCCCGAAGTCACGAGATCTTCATCGCTTCTAGTGGTTCTCATACTGACATGGGTTCTGATCCTGCTCCCGTCGCTTTTGCAGCCTCTGCATAGGCATTTTCAGGTGGTTTTTCCTCGAACTCCCAGGCACGTGGCCAACACGTGCCACCGACAGGCGCTTCAAACCTCACGCGCGGCCGATCTAGCGGCGGTTCTGGGCGCTCTGGTGGTTCTGGTCGTGCAGTTGGTGGTGGTGGCTCCTCTGGTCAATCTGCTGGTGGTGGTGGTGGTGCTCGTCATAGTAAACGAAGGTGGAATCCCAAATGCCAACTTTGTTATGAATTTGGTCACACGGCTCGCACTTGCACCAACCCGAATTCGGAGTCTGCAAATCTTGCTGATGCTTTTCAGTCCTCGGTGTCTCTCGACAATGCTTCTGACTGGTATCTAGACTTTGGTGCTACCAACCACATTGCTTCCACTTCGTCTGGTCTTGACAGCATCACTCCCTATAACGGTAACCGTTCTGTTGCTATTGCTAATGGTAGATCTGTTAAAATTACTCATATTGGTCAGTGTCGGTTTTCTCGTGATTTATGCTTATCTGATGTGTTGGTGGTACCTGATATTACAAAAAACCTTCTCTCCATTAGTAAACTAACAAGGGATTTACATGGTGTGATATCATTTGATGAAAATTCGTTTATTATTCAGACATGGTTCAAAAAGGAAATCGTGGGCCGAGGACGATGTGAGAAAGGTCTTTATGTGCTAGAACAAGGTGGTGCTGCTTTTGTTGCTTATATTCAAGCAAATAAACATAGGGTGTCTTTTGACATATGGTATGCTAGACTAGGTCATACTTCCCCTTCAGTTATTTCATTATTGGATAAGTTCAACCTAGTTAAGGTTACATCATTTTCGCCTACACCCTCTTTATGTTCTTCCTGTGAACGAGCTAAGCGAAAAAGGCTTTCATTTATGGAAAATCCCAGACGGGCTGTTTCTTTAATTGCTTTAGTACACTGCGACTTATGGGGTCCTCTTCCTATTTTATCAGAAAGTGGTTTCTCTTATTATGCGATCTTTGTGGATGATTTTTTGCGCTTTACTTGGTTTTATCCGTTGAAGCGGAAATCGAACTTTTTTGAGACATTCGTGCAGTTTCAGAACTTGGTTGAAAATTAGTTTTCCTGCTCGATTAAGGTGTTTCAAAGTGATGGAGGCACTAAATTCACTAATGCGCGTTTACGGGCACATTTCTCTGCTAAGGGAAATTTTCATCAAATTTCTTGTCCAGCCACACCAGAACAAAATGGTAGAGCCGAACGCAAACATAGGCATATTACGGAAATGGGACTTTCAATGTTGATGCACTCTCAGCTACCACCATCTTACTGGGATGTTGCCTTCGCCACTGCCACTTATACCATCAACCGTCTCCCTATGCCTGTTCTTCATAATGTGTCTCCCTACTTTCTGATCCATGGCCGTCATCCTGATTACTATAACTTTCATCCTTTTGGGTGTAGAGTTTATCCTTATATACGGCCGTTTTCACCCCATAAGCTCGCTCCTCGAAGTGTTCCATGCATTTTTGTTGGTTACAGTGCGCAATACAAAGGTTTTCGCTGCCTTGACCCCTCATCCAAGAAGGTCTACCCCACTAGCCATGCCCGTTTCGATGAGACCTTCTTTCCAGTAGCTGCTGATTCTACTTCTGCTGCTCCAGCAACCTTGGATGTTTCTGTCTTTGCAGACTTGGATGATCCTATCTTATTGAAAAACCTGACTCCAGCACCGTCGGCAAACCCGACTCCAACACTGTTGCCGACCTCAACTCCTGCACCGTCATCACTGCCATCCCCGTCTCAATCTCCAGCACCGTCTGCTTCCTCTCCGTCGCCTTCACCACCGCGACCGATTCACCGCATGACTACCTTTTTGCAAATATGCAGTCTTACCACTAATCGTCAGTTTGCTGATTATGAGATGACTGGACTTCTTGCTGCATTGCTTGCCGAGACTGAGCCGCGAGGGTTTCGTTCCGCTGTTAAAGATTCCTGTTGGACTTCTGCCATGGATGAGGAGATGCGAGCTCTCCGCCAGCAACACACTTGGGATCTTGTTCCTCGGCCCTCAGATGTTAATGTTGTTGGATCCAAATGGGTTTATCGTCTCAAGCATCGTCCTGATGGCTCTATTGACAGGTATAAGGCTCGTCTTGTTGCCCAAGGATTTACTCAGCTGCCTGGGTTTGACTTTACTCATACTTTTAGTCCTGTCGTTAAAGCCTCCACCGTCCGGATCATCCTTGGTCTTGCCACGACCTTCTCTTGGCCTCTTCATCAGCTCGATGTCAGGAACGCTTTCCTTAATGGTGTTCTTGATTCTCTGGTCTACATGGAGCAACCAGTTGGATTTTCTGATCCTGTTCATCCGGATTTTTTCTGTCGCCTTCGGAAAGCCATATATGGGCTCAAGCAGGCTCCTCGAGCTTGGTTCCAGCGCTTCAGCTCCTTTCTTCTCCGTTTAGGTTTTAAATGTTGTTTGACTGACACTTCACTGTTTGTTTATGCTCGAGGATCAACTGTGCTATATTTGTTGGTGTATGTTGACGACATCATCCTCACCGGAAATAACTCTGATCTCATTCGATGGTTCATTGTTCGTGCTGATCGAGAGTTCTTCGTCAAAGATCTTGGTTCTCTTCACTACTTTTTGGGCATTGAAGTTACTCGATCTTCTTCTGGACTGTTCTTAGGGCAAGCTAAGTACGCTATGGAAATTTTACAGCGAGCTGGTATGATGGATGTTGTGCATGTCTCTACACTGTTTGTGCCTGGTTCACAACTTCTCACCTCTGCTGGTCCTGAATTCTCACATGCCAAGCTTTATCGCTCACTTGTTGGTGCACTGCAGCACTTGACAATCACTCGCCCAGATTTATCTTATGCTGTTAACTCTGTTAGCCAATTTCTGCAGTCTCCTAAGGATGATCATTTTCAAGCTGTCACTCGCATCCTTCGCTATGTTCGTGGGATGCTTCACTATGGACTTTCGTTTCATCCTTCGCCTGCTGGTCTTCCCATTCTTGGCTACTCTGATGCTGATTGGGCTCGTTGTCTCGAGACTCGCAGCTCCACCTATGGCTATGCCATTTTCCTTGGTGGAAATCTTGTTTCTTGGAGTGCTAAGAAGCAACCTACTGTTTCTCGATCCAGTTGTGAATCTGAATATCGTGCCATGGCCAATACTGCGGCTGAGTTGGCTTGGTTGTGTCAACTGCTACGTGAGCTTCGGGTCCCTCGATCTTCCACTCCACTACTGCTCTGTGACAACAGTAGTGCCATTTTTCTGGCTCAAAATCCCGTTGCCCATAAGCGGGCTAAGCACATCGACATTGACTACCACTTCGTTCGTGAGCTTGTTACCTCTGGGAAGTTTCGTGTTAGTCATGTTCCCTCTTCTCTTCAAGTTGCTGATGTTTTCACTAAGGAACTGTCTCGCTCGCTCTTCGAGTTGTTTCGTTCCAAGCTTTGCGTCTCCAACAATCCGACGCTTCGCTTGAAGGGGGGTGATAGAATATCTTGATTGATATCAAGATATTCTTGTATTTATTGATAGAATATCTTGATTGATATTAAGATATTCTTGTATTTATTTGTAATATTTCTTGTCTATATTTAGAGTAGGCTAGATACAATGAATGTATAGCTTGTGTACTCTATAAATTGTAACACCCTTGCATCAATGAAATCATTCTGAATTACACATTCACAGTTTTACTTCATTTCATTAGACACGTGTCACATTATTATTAGTCTTTCATCCCCACATACAAAATTTTCTGGATCATATATTCAATCTAGATTTATGATTTACTTAGGAAACTAAAGGAGGTTTATGTACATTTTTAGATTCTTATTTTTCTAGTCATTAAACAGCGGCATTTGCTAAAGAATTCTGTTTTTTCCATTGACGATCTATCGGCGATCACCATTTTTATTACAACAATGGTGACGACGATTCTTTTGTGAATGAGCAGTAAAGTCGTCAGCAGATCTTTTAGCAATGATCTTGTAAGGAAGACTCTCTGACTATGTTTTTTCGTCACTAAAAGGTTTTTGGTGATGAAATTCAGGTTTCGAGTGATGTTGTTTAGGTATTTATAGTGATATTGTTTAGGTATTTATAATGTCATGAACGGACGAGCTATCAATCAAACCCATTGGATTACATGTTTTATCCAAGTCTAACCAAAATAGATCGTCATAACTTCGTGTTGATATACTCTACATCACGTTTATTACGGGAAGAAAATTACACACGACGATTACAATAAGTGGAATTGACATTAAACCTAACTAGCCTCTAGAAATAACTGATCTATGGTAAAGATTGAATTTCAGTTTCACCTAAATTCTGAACCTTTATGCCAAGTTGTTTAACAGTTTGGTGTTGAAACACCAAGTTCAGTTTGATGTTAAAACTCAAAACGAAATACGCAGTGCACACACAACTTGGTTACGCAGTTCGGTGCAAATACACCTACGTCTGCGGGGCCTTGCCCAGATCAGAAACCATTCACTAGAAAGCAGTCTTTAGTACAAGAAGCTTAACTTAAATACTAATCCATTGCTAACCTATAGAGTGAATGTTGTGAGATCCCCTCACTGCCGATCCTACGCCGTTGAACCCCAACGATCAACACGTCTCTCTGGATCTCCTCCTCCCGAGGAATTAAGGCTTCCTTGTTTCTGATCTTTAAGAACTTGGTCGGTTGTTTTGACGAACCTCCAAACTGAGTCGAACAGCTCCAGCAACGTATCTCACGTAGAGATAAAACCTGAACGCTTCGCTCAACTTTTTACGAACTTGGTCAGATTAAACAATCCTCCAAAACCTGAGACGAACTTCTCCACCAACGTATCTCACGTAGAGATAAAACTGGTCGCTTCGTCTCCAGACACCACAGGCAGATCGCTCCAAACTTCTCACGTAGAGAATAATCCTCGGTCGCTTAATTGATTGCGTTGTATCTTCTTGTATTTATATCCATCGCAATCCTGCCTTCAATCAAACTCTTTCCTTGTCTAACTCTACCATGAATAGACTTCTAAACTAAGGAAAGATCTAATCCTAATCTGGTTTGTAAATGGACAATCCTTTATTAATAGGACTTGTACCATAAATAAACTATTTAATCAATTCCTAACTATTACAGGAATATTCGTTTACCAGAATTAGATAGCCACGAAATCACATACTTATCTTCATAATATTCTGATCTGATCGCATAATCATACTCCATAATTAGCTCCATAATTCGTGGCTAAAACCTGCTGTCCAGAAACCTGCTGTCGCAGTGGTGTTTAAACACCAGCTCTCCAGAAACCTGCTGTCGCAGTGGTGTTAAAACACCAGATCCCAGTATTCACAATATGCCATAAAGAAGTCCAACTCCCAAGGACTCTACAATCTCCCCCTTGGCATATTTGTGAATTCATCAACACTGGATTTTGACCTACCAACTCCCCCTGAATTCAACTCCACTAAAACAACCAAGAATTCAGCAATAACACAGGTCATGCAGGTTTACTAATAAAATTCAGCAAGTAAAAACAATAAAACCATCCAGTTTTCTCCCCCTGGATTCATGAATGTGCCACCGAAAATAAATGCTGTCTGCTCCTCATCAGTTGCATCACCATCACCATTATGTGCATCATCGTTATTAGCATCATCATCACCATCATGTGCCTCTGAACCATCCTAAGTAGCTTCAGCCAACAAGACTCCATGCTCAGTATCCAAAGCAGTCAACTCCCCCTGAAGCTTTGCCAAAATAGCCTGATGTCGTTCAATCAGTTCCTGGTATACTCCAACTCGAGCCTCAATAGCTTTCAACCTCGACATACCAGCATCCGAGCAAACCTCTTCCGGATGAATCCAAGGTAAGTCCTTGATAATTCGACCACTCTACCATCGGTTTTAAGAATTGGACAGTAATCCACTCAACAGAGTCCCTTGTAGCTGCTCCCCTTTTTGCAGCACCATAGTGATCACACACGGATGTAACAGAGCTTCTTTCCTGGACGTGAGGTTAGGCGCAGTTATTTGTTTTCGACCAGTCACAAGCCATGTGCTATCCACTCCACCAGTAAGCTCTACAGCCACTGCATCGAAACTCTCTAGCATTCTCAGACATCTGAGGTACAGATCTGTCTCCAGACTCAGGTGGTGTTTCAACACCAACCTCCTTCCTTTTCCTCTTGAATCCCTGGGCTGGACTTGTCTCCAGTGGTGTTTCAACACCAATACCCAGATCAGCTGGATTCTGCTCCTTCTCAGCATGGCTCTCATCTGGTGTTTGATCATCAGTATCAACCAAACCAGCACCAACAGCACCATCATCATCAACATGCTCATCAACCTCCTTCTCAGAGTCTGACCTCAGAAACTCTGCCAAAACCTCACTCAGCTCAGAACCACCTTCTGGTTCGTTCATCACTGTTTCATCTATATTAGCTTCTCCTGCACAATCTGCTTCTTCCTCACTATCACTCATCTCTGAGTTTTGGGCGGCGACGGTTTTTGCCATCCCACTGAACTATCGTCCGTTCTCGGCCTTCTCCAGAATCTGCCACTTCTGTATCGGGGTCGAGTTCTTCGACTCGAGGATTCTCCGGCACCCGGACCTTGACGGTACTGCAAGCCACCTCATCATAATCTTCTGGCATCTGGTGTTGGAACACCGGTTTGTCATCCCTTGACGAGCTATGCTTCAGACACTTGTTCAACACCTTTGGCGAAAACTCAACAATCTCTCCACGCACATAAACCTTATGAAACCAGGGTGATTCTACATCTTCACATTCAGCTTTCAGATTCGAATAGAACTCCAGCACAAGTTGCTTGTTATCGTCACAGAAACAGGTAGCCGCCTTAAACACCTCGAGATGGTGCAAATAACCCGTGAATCCACATTCCTTATATTTTACAGCATCAGCTGGCCTTTCCGCCAATATCTTCCTGTCACAGACAAACTTCCACTTTTCTTGACTTGCATCATCAAAGAATTAAGGGCTAATGGCTTCACTCGCTTCAGGTAAAGGTTGTGCACTATACTCAATTGTCTCAGCTTGTCTTTGCTGTCTGGCAGCACGGAGCCTCTTCATCTTCTTCCCAATCGGTTCATCGCTGTGCTCACCTGTTTTCATATTCTTATCCCTGCATCGCTTCGAGTTTTGCACACCCTTGAAAGATGAGACCACACTGTCCCTGGCCTTCTTTGAATTTTGAGTAACATGGGTTCCCACATACTCTGGTGGTGTTTCAACACCCACTTCCTGCACTTTCTCTTTGATCCACGTGTCTTTCTGGTCTTGAGTGGTATTTCAACACCAACACCAGTACCCACTAAGTTGCCTTTACCACTGGCTATCTCAGTCAACTCTGCCAAGTTTTCAAGGTCATACCCCTCAGAATTTGATTCCATATCAGCAAAATCCACATCCTGTGCTTAATTCACAGGTACCTGGTCATCAACATTTGATATCACA
This sequence comes from Rubia yunnanensis, assembly GCA_037428765.1. Lineage (NCBI taxonomy): Eukaryota > Viridiplantae > Streptophyta > Magnoliopsida > Gentianales > Rubiaceae > Rubia > Rubia yunnanensis. The sequence goes on from CM075069.1 coordinate 8,072,928, forward strand.
TCTGGTGTTTGAATACCAGAAAGCTCTATCCTCATCTTCTCCATTTTCAGAGGCTGGTTCCATCAATACTGACACGGTCTCACCCATAACAGTTCCTGGTGTAGCAATACCAGTATTATCCACTTCATAGTTCTCATTGTCAGCACCTGCTTGCTGATCCATAACATCATCCTTGATTTCTCCTGTCTCAGACACATTCTCGACTATCACAGATGCACTCTCAGATTCCTTCAATATAGACACTGTTTCAATTTCAACAGCTCCCCCTGCATACACTGTCTCCTCATCACTGTCACTGATTTCCACGACCGGAAAGGGCAAATGTCTGAGATATTCTTGAAGCACAAACACTGATTTTCCATGCAAGCTCTTAAACTTCCTGAGATCAACATAATCTTGGTTCTGGACCTGGTCTTCGGTCGGCGACGATTGACTCCGTCCCACTTTGCCAACCTCTGCTCATGACCTCCACAGCACTCATTCAAGTCCACATCCGAATCAATTTCTTCAAATCACGAATTTTCTGGAACTCGCTCACTCGAGAAACCTCCAAACCGTTTCTTGAAGGTAAAGTTCACCATTGTCAATGGGTTTTGGTGTGGGCAATGCAAATTTGTGGGATTATGAAGATTTCAGGTCACCGGAGACACTGTTGTGCGAGCTCTGTTCTTTTTCTTACTGGGCTCTATCCAATTTCGTGAACAACCAAGCCCATCATCACAGATTTCTGGCCCAAGGTTAGCTCGTCTGATCTACTTCCCAATCAAGCTGTTTTTTTTTTTCAGTACCACTAGCCCTATTCGACACACACCCAAGTGCTGTCTGAGACCTTCAAAAGTCACATCATTGAATCCATAGTCTCTCATCATCTGCTTCATCCATAATAGCTACGCACAACAACTCCCTGCAGCTAGATATTCTGCCTCAGCCATAGACAAAGATATAGAATTCTGCTTTTTACTGTACCAGCCCACCAGATTTGATCCAGCAAAGAAACATCCACCAGTGGTATTCTTACAATCATCAGCATTCCCGGCCCAGTCAGAGTCACTGAGACCTACCATACTCATTAAGTCAACAAACTCATTCACCAATGCTGAAGAGGTGGCAAAGACAATATTATCAACGTAAATCTGTGCGATTAAAAGATGTGTCCCCTTATGCAGCACACACAGTGTACAATTCACTCCCCCTCGACGATATCCCTTCTGACTCAGAAAGGGTGTCAGTCGCTCATACCATGCATGTGATGCCTGCTTGAGTCCATAAAATGCTTTATTCAACTGATAGACATGATCAGGAAAATGTGAGTCTTCAACCCCCTTAGGCTGCTCCACGTAAACTTCCTCCTTTAATAGACCATTCAGAAATGCACTCTTGACATCCATCTGATGAAGAGTAAAGTCCAGAATGCATGATACTTCCAACATTAGCCTCATCGACTCCAACCTGGCCACGATTCCTCCTTTATCCCTTAACTGCATGTATTTGGTTAGACTTTGTTCAGATTCATATGCTACTGTTTCCGGAGTTTCAACACCGGTTGACTGTGCTGGTGTTTCAACACCAGTAGGATTCACTGTCTCGAGGATATCACTTTCACCCATAGTATATACCTCTGAATCATCAACAATCACATTAATAGACTCCATGACTTCTTTTTTCGAGCTAAAGCAGGTGACATCTTGATCGAGCATATAACAATTATCCATTGATCTAGATCCAGTGAATACTCCAGTTCCATGGTTCACTACGCATTTCTCCTTGTCGAAAAACAGTGTCATTTCATTGTCACATATATGGCTAATGCTCAACAAGTTTGCTTTCAGACCTTCCACCAACAACACATCTTGGAACACCGGAAGCCCTTTGATGGCTAACTCACCTTTGCCGATTATTCTACTGCGTTTCCCATCACCAAATCTAACATATCCGCCAAATCCAGGTTTGAATTTTCGTAGAAATTCAGGGACTCCAGTCATATGCCTTGAACAGGCACTATCAAAATACCAGGAATTTCCTGTATTTGCCCCAAAACATACGAAACTTGAAAAACAAACATCTTGAGATTTTCGAACCCATACCTGGCTTACTGATCGATGGATGTGATTAGGATTTTGATTGACACGTGTGTTCAGAAATCCGGTTCTGTATCCTCCAGTATTAAACTGATGCCTTGCATTATATCCTGGCATGGTGTTGAAACACCGATCTGTGGTGTTGAAACCTCGATCTGCTGTGTTGACAGACATTGTCCTAAGCCGCTTAAAGCACCTATTTCTCACATGGCCTTGAACTCCACAGTATCCACATCGTCTGATCCTTTTGGTGGGATAATTCTTCTCGATTGTTCTTGGAGCTGGTACACCTTGATCTGCCTTGTTTTTCAACACATTCACTGTCCTTTCATAACCAATTCCGTGTTTGGTCATCTGTCCCATTCGTAGACAATCTTCGAGCTTAGCTTTCCCTGTATTGAGACGTCTAATGGCTTGTTCTGCTGTCTCTGCTCTTTGCACCGCTTCATTGAATCCCTTCTTAATCTTTTCAAGTTCTCCAATTGCCTCTTCCTTTTCAAGTTCATTCACTTTAACCTTCTCACATAGTCTCTTATTCTCAAGCTTGAGCTCTTTGTTTTCATCTGCCACTTTTAACCACATCTTGTACATCTCCATGCTTTCCTTGCGAATATCATCATCACTAATGCTTCTAGTCTCTTCATCTGAACTACTACTGTCTACTTCATTCAGCACACCAAGACCTTCCGTACTAGAGTCTTCTAACTCCATCATCGACACACCGAAAGCGACATGATTTGTATACTCCTCTCCATCCTTAAAATCATCTCCTCCGTCATCATCACTCCAGGTTGTAGCATACGATTTTCCTTGCCTTTTAAGCGTATTGGCACACTCAGCTTGTATGTGTCCAAAACCTTCACATTCTCTGCACTGGATTTTCCTGTTCAGGTTTGGATTCGTTGATTTGAACTTTGGTGTTTCAACACCAATTTCTTGGCCAAATTTTGGAGTGAAGTTTGCGTTTGTATTTTTGCTTCCACTTGGCTTCTCTTGTGGCTTCCTGCCCACCTTCTTCATAAATCTGGAGAAGTTCCTGGTTATGTTTGCAATTTCAACGGACTCTTCATTATCTGAATGATCTTCCAACTTTTCAGAAGTTCTGCTCGAGAAAGCCAACTCTTTCTTTCCTGCTTTTGTTTGCAGCATCTCCATCTCATAAGATTCCAGTGATCCCATCAGTTCGTCAAGTGTCATTGTCCCTATCCTTCCATTCTCATTAATTGCAGTAACCTTCATGTTGAACCGTGGAGCTCTTAACACTTTCCTAACAAGCTTTTGGTCTTTGTACTTTTTGCCAAACTGAAACGCTTTGTTTGCAGTATCTCGGACTCGTCCATTGAACTCAGAAATTGTCTCATCTTCGCGCATCTTTAGAGCATCGAATTGTGCCGTGTAATACTGCAACTTTGATTCTCTGACAGAGCTTGTCCCCTCATGATAAGTTTGTAACACATCCCACGCCTCTTTAGCAGTCTCACAATTTAAAATCATCTTAAACTGATCTTCATCCACTGCCGTAAAAATGGCATTTAACGCCTTTGAGTTGGACACGTGTGCTTTGTGCTCCTCGGTAGAATATTCAGAGAATGGTTTAGCCGTCAATGAGCTTGATCCCGCAGATTCGGCTACTGTAGGTGGAGTGTACTGATTTATGACATTGTTCCAAGCTTGATCATCTAGAGCTCCAATGAACACTTTCATACGTGCCTTCCAGTAAGCATAATTTCCTTGTTCCAGCAATGGTGGTCGCGTGACTGATGCCCCCTCCTTTGGTGCCATGGTGAAACCTGATCTCACTCTCCCTGTATAGGGGTCAGCAAGTGCCTTGCTCTGATACCAATTGAATTTCAGTTTCACCTAAATTCTGAACCTTTATGCCAAGTTGTTTAACAGTTTGGTGTTGAAACACCAAGTTCAGTTTGATGTTAAAACTCAAAACGAAATACGCAGTGCACACACAACTTGGTTACGCAGTTCGGTGCAAATACACCTACGTCTGCGGGGCCTTGCCCAGATCAGAAACCATTCACTAGAAAGCAGTCTTTAGTACAAGAAGCTTAACTTAAATACTAATCCATTGCTAACCTATAGAGTGAATGTTGTGAGATCCCCTCACTGCCGATCCTACGCCGTTGAACCCCCACGATCAACACGTCTCTCTGGATCTCCTCCTCCCGAGGAATTAAGGCTTCCTTGTTTCTGATCTTTAAGAACTTGGTCGGTTGTTTTGACGAACCTCCAAACCGAGTCGAACAGCTCCAGCAACGTATCTCACGTAGAGATAAAACCTGAACGCTTCGCTCAACTTTTTACGAACTTGGTCAGATTAAACAATCCTCCAAAACCTGAGACGAACTTCTCCACCAACGTATCTCACGTAGAGATAAAACTGGTCGCTTCGTCTCCAGACACCACAGGCAGATCGCTCCAAACTTCTCACGTAGAGAATAATCCTCGGTCGCTTAATTGATTGCGTTGTATCTTCTTGTATTTATATCCATCGCAATCCTGCCTTCAATCAAACTCTTTCCTTGTCTAACTCTACCATGAATAGACTTCTAAACTAAGGAAAGATCTAATCCTAATCTGGTTTGTAAATGGACAATCCTTTATTAATAGGACTTGTACCATAAATAAACTATTTAATCAATTCCTAACTATTACAGGAATATTCGTTTACCAGAATTAGATAGCCACGAAATCACATACTTATCTTCATAATATTCTGATCTGATCGCATAATCATACTCCATAATTAGCTCCATAATTCGTGGCTAAAACCTGCTGTCCAGAAACCTGCTGTCGCAGTGGTGTTTAAACACCAGCTCTCCAGAAACCTGCTGTCGCAGTGGTGTTAAAACACCAGATCCCAGTATTCACAATATGCCATAAAGAAGTCCAACTCCCAAGGACTCTACAAAGATATTCAAATTACATGTCAACCAGTTGATCATCTGTACTATTACAGATCAAAGATCCAATAAAAAAAACTGTAACATTGCCATCGGGCATATTAACTGGTTTCCCGCGAAAATCATGACCACTTGGTAGAGATGAGTGTATCACACATCAATATCACTGCACCAAAAAGGGATCTTCTACAACTGTAACACCACTTGATCCAACAACGATCTATGATGCCCAAACTGTAAACACCTTAAAAAGCACAGATATGACAAACCCAAATTGATGGAAACTCAAAAATAAAACTACAAACAAAATTGCGAACACAAGATCCGAACAAGCAGATCGAGAACAATATTTCAACGTGAACAACTAAATCGAATTATAACACAACGATCGGGTTGAAGAACAAAACTAATCCGTGGAGATAAATCTCACACTTATTGAATAATGAAAATATAAATTAAAATAAATTAATGAGAAGATGGGGAAAAAAGATTGAAGAAGAATGAGTGCCGCAAGATTAGAGAGAGAATGCTTAAGCTTTGTTGTTAACTCCGATAGAGCTTATTACACGGTTCCAATGCATGTATCAAGTGAAATCACCAATCTAGCATGGCTCAATTCTCTTTCAACAATGTCAAATAAAGCGTCTTGTGAAGAAATTCAATCTGAAACTTTCAGCTGTCACTTAAGTACAAGTCTACAAGAGATGGAGATTTATTCATATCATGTAAATCAGTAAATGTAAGCATAACCGATCAATATTCAAGGCCAACCCTAATACATTTCTTAATTACATTTCTACCAAATATGTTTCATTGTGTTAAAGGTTTTTTCCCTCTGCCTTTCACTTTTATATGTATATATAATATATATATAAAGAATTGATAGAATAATATGAATGGTAAGAAATAATCAAGAGTATATATATTTTTTCTTGATTTTCTCTTACCATTCATATTATTCTATCAATTCTTTTCTTTCTTTTTTTTTAAAGAAGAAATTAGATGGAATTGATTCAGTAGATTAACAATCGAAAGAATACTCTACATTATTGCTCTTCACACATGAAATTCAGACTTCTAGTGGTGGATTTGCCTAGTCACTATAAGTGACTATGCTGCTATACTGATTTTTTTTTAGGGATTTGCAACACTAAGAACGGATGAATTATTAACAACTATTCTACTATACTGATATTATTTAGGAATTTGCAACCCTACAAATAGATGAACCATCAATCAAATTTAGCGAACATGTACCATCCAAATCTAACAAATAAAGATCGTCAATTTTTCATGGTGATGATACTCTAAAATACATTTATTGAAGGGGAAAAATACATACTTATTAAGGAAGAATCTAACTATGCAAAGGGAAAAACTATCTTTTTTTTCCCCAAATCCATACAAAGTAAAAGTATTTCCCTCACCTCTCATGGAGAGATGGGAAAGATGATAAAGACTTGTTTTTTTGTGAGAGAATAATAGGTGAAAGGGTAGGCTTCTTTTGAAGATGAATATACTTGGATTCAGGTTAGAGTATTTCAATGCAATAGTTGACTTGGTGAAAATCGATTTAATGCTAAATGTTAAATTGATTGACCTCCAACCTACAAAAACATCTCTAAACTCTAATACAAGCGTGGACCAATAGAGATACACGTGGATCAGTCGAGACACATTATACTGAAATTGTACTTTTAACTGTAGCAATTCGGAGACAAATTCAACAAAAACCATCATTCAATATTTTTTGCTTACATCCTCTTATCAAAATTTATCACGCAAAACCTTAAAATACGGAGAACCCGTGATATTGAAAATGTTCTAACCTATATGTTCAAAGAAGATTCAAAATATATTCTCCATATTATGTAAATGTAACAGAACTCATTAATATTCAAGGCCTACCCTAACACGTTTCTACATATTGCATTATATCATTCCGTTACCTTGTGTTAAAGTGTTTTTCATTCTTCAACCTACTCTGCCAGTCACTCTTTTCAAAATTATAAATAAATAGACATTTCTCTTTATTCTCTCTCACCATTCATATTATTCTATCAATTCTTTTTTTAAAAGAAGAAAATAGATGGAATTGATTCAATGAACAATCAAAAGAACTACTCTGCTTCACACATCTAAACTAAATTTTGGTTTATGCCAAATGAACTCTTATATGACATAAACAAAAGAATACTGTACATGAACTACTCTACTTCACACATTAACATTAAATTATCGTTTATGCCAAATGAACTCCTATACTACCCCCGTTTCATTGGATCTAGCACACTGGACTTAGATGGTTGAATTTTGGTAAATAAAATGAGTAGATGAAATTGAATTTAGAAAAAAAAATACAATGTGTGCATGAAAATTAAGAAATCTTACAAAAAAAGAGTCTTTCAAATTTACAAAAATAACTAAAATATGAAAGTGTGTCACGTCCAACAAACTAGAAAACGCATAAGAGTATGACGGTGGCCTAAAAGATACCCAAACAAACAAATTAATTAGTACCATAAATTCTCTCCAATCCCCACCACCTTTCTTTCTCTCTTTCTCCCACTCCTGCTTATGTATAAAAGAAGCACACTCCCATACAACCACACAAGCCCACACCAGCTGTAAAAAAAGCTAGAATCGGGTCCAATCTTTTACTTTCTTGATAAATTTCAAGAAAACAGATATGCGAAATACATCCAAAGAAAATAAGAACACGACGATGAAGAAGAAGAAGAGCTCAAGCCCATTACTTTCGATCTTGATGCACGCAGATGCTGTTGATAAACTGTTGATGATCGTCGGATTTCTGGGAGCAGTTGGGGACGGGATTTCAATGCCGGCAATGCTGCTCCTGACCAGCAAACTCTTCAACAACGTTGGTAACACTAACGGTAATATTTCTCTCGGCCAAGCCTTCAGCGACAGCATCAACAAGGTCGGTGTTAAACTGTTGATTCCTCTCCATGATTACGAAATAAAGAGATTGATTTCTTAACCCCTTTTTGTTTGGAAATGAATTCAGAACGTGCTGTTTCTCTGTTACATGGCATGCGGGCAATGGATTGCTTGCTTTTTGGGTATGTTAATGTTGTAAAACAAATAATTACATATTGATATTTCTATCTGCTAGTTGATGAACTAAACCCCCTGTTTTCCAGAGGGTTATTGCTGGACGAGAACGGCGGAGAGGCAAGCGTCGACGCTACGGGCGAGGTATCTAAAGGCGGTGCTCCGGCAAGACGTGGGCTACTTCGATTTACACGTGACAAGCACGGCGGAAGTCATCGAAAGCGTTTCGAGCGACAGCCTCGTGATTCAGGATGTTATAAGTGAAAAGGTGGTCATTCTATTTCAATCTCTCTTTTACCTTTTTAATGGAGGAAACGAAATGCTAATTTGAAAAAAGAAAAAAAAAACAGGTACCGATGTTCTTGATGAATCTGTCGACTTTTATCGGGTCATACATCGCAGCCTTTTTGATGGTGTGGCGGCTAGCGATCGTGGGATTCCCGTTCGTGGTATTTCTGGTGATTCCGGGAATGATGTACGGAAGATCGCTTATGGTGATCGCGAGGAAGATTAGGGATGAGTATAGCAAGGCAGGGGCGATTGTGGAGCAGGCGATTTCTTCGATTCGGACAGTTTATTCGTTTGTCGGGGAGACGAAAACTGCGACAGAGTACTCTGCTGCACTTGACGGCGCGTTTGAGTTAGGCCTCCGGCAAGGTTTGGCGAAAGGTTTAGCCATTGGTAGTAACGGCGTGGTTTTTGCGATCTGGTCTTTCATGTCGTATTATGGTAGCAGATTGGTGATGTACCACGGTGCTAAAGGAGGGACGGTTTTCGCGGTCGGCGCTGCCATCGCCATTGGGGGACTGTAAGTTTTCATTCCTACCAACCCTTACTTTTTTCCCCCTTCCACTGCTACGGATATAGCTTTTAACTTTGGTTCTTGGTGGACATTGGGTGTATTTAGTGGAATTACCGTTGTAAGTAAAACTGACCTATACAGATAAGGCAAAGTCTTGGGAAAGACGGTCTTTCCATAGTCTTATGGAAAGACGGGGTTTGATTAGAATAATAAAAGGTAAAAGGTCTTAGTTGCAATATTAAAGTTTTAGTATGAAACATGTAGTAGTTATAAAATTTATAACCCAGTTCATGCAACCCGAAAATTTTATCTTAATTTCTTCTAATTTACACTTTAAACCTTGGTCTTTCCATAACTTATGGAAAGACCGTCTTTCAAGAGACGGACTCTACAGATAATAGCGTAAAATAAACTTATATTTTTCCTTTGAATAGCTTTACTTTTAACACTTTAACAAACGGTTAAAAGTGTTCAGCTTATAAGTTATGTCAAGCGATACCATTATTTATGAAAATGAATACCGAATGATTTGTACCTTCTATTTATATTTGATTGACACCTTTCAACACCAGCAAGTTTTAATTTAATCATGTCTATTTATCCTGGCATAACGAAGTGCGTCAATGAGAGAAAATCAGAGGAATATTAATTTAGAACTCGTTTGACGTGAGAGAAAAGTCTAATCAGTTAAACTACATTTCCTTATCACAATTGTACCTCTTGTAATTTTGAATGTCAACGAATGTTTTAAATATAATAAGGTTGTTTATTTTGTCATAAAGTATAAGAAACAATTTAATAATTAAAGTTGAAATTCAACGCACTCATCTTGAACTGCATTTCAATTAAAGTCTTGTCTTTGGAACAGATCACTGGGTTCTGGTTTGTCCTACGTGCGGTACTTCTCGGAGGCAAGCGCGGCGGCGGAGAGAATCATGGAGATCATAGAAAGAGTTCCGAACATCGATTCCGACAACATGGAAGGCGAAGTCTTAACCACCGTGTCCGGCGAAGTCGAATTCCGGCACGTGGAGTTCGCGTACCCGTCCCGGCCGGAAACCACCATCTTCAAGGACTTCAACCTGAGGGTTCCGGCGGGAAGAGCGGTGGCGCTGGTAGGCGGCAGCGGGTCAGGGAAATCGACAGTGATCGCTCTGCTGCAGAGATTTTATGACCCACTTGGGGGCGACATATTTCTGGACGGAGTGGGGATCAATAAGATGCAGCTCAAGTGGGTGCGGTCCCAGATGGGGCTGGTGAGCCAGGAGCCGGCGCTCTTCGCGACGACCATTAAAGAGAATATACTTTTTGGGAAGGAGGATGCCTCTGTTGATGAGGTTGTTCAGGCTGCCAAGGCTTCTAATGCTCATAACTTCATCTCCCACTTGCCTCAGGGTTATGATACCCAGGTTTCCCTCTCTTCCTCCTTCATTACATGCTTTCTCCGTAAATGTTCCATTTTTTATTTGGTAAAGGCTTGGGAAAGACTTCGTATTCTTATGAAAATACGATGTTTAATTGGAATAATAAAAGGTAAAAGATCTTAGTTGCAATGTTAAAATTTTATTATACAACGTATAGTAGTTATAATGTTTAGAGTCTGTTTCTTGAAAGATGGTGGAAAGACCAAGATTTAAAGTGCAAATTAGAATAAATGAAGATAAAATTTTTGAATTTCATAAATCGAGTTATAAACTTTATAATTACTACATGTTGCATAATAATTTTTAATATTGCAACTAAGATCTAACATCTTTTATTATTCTAATTAAATTTCGTATTTCCATAAGCATATGGGATAGTCGAGAAAATTTTCAAGTACGTGCTTGTGCACTTTTTGTTGGGACTTCAAATTATGGAAGGAAATGAATGAGTGAAGGATAATTGGAATAAAAATAAATTGACTGAAAAATAATGTATATACTAGTAAAATTTAAGTGTTTATAAAAATATAAATTTCGTATATTTTGATGAGTTGCTAGGAAATTGACCAAACAAACATTTAGACTTTCTAGTAAAGTGTACGAATAAACAAACTCATGTACTAGTGAGGTTAGATAACTACATAACACATAACGGTAAATTCAAGCTCGTGTATATAAGAAAGAACGTAATGACAAGGTCAAAAGATGTATCTCGTCGTGTTTATGAGATTTTAGATTTGAACAAGGAAAATAGAATGGAACTCTTAGTTTTAATAGATGACCACTGAGTCACTGACCAGTGAATTACGATGGGGTTTGTGCACAACTCACCACATTTACACATGAAAAATAAGTTAAACATAAATATTAATAGATTATCAAGGGTGTTAAAGCTAATCTGAACTAAATAATTCTAAGAAAAATGTAATGCACATTAGCAACAATAACTTCATCTTAAACAGTAGAATCATATTTCCAACACTCACCCCTTCTACTCCCTCCATCACAGACGAATGTGCACACGTTTTAGTAATTTTAAAAACCATCATTAACTTTAATACGTATATTATTAGTATAATAAAATTTGATATTTAAAAACTAATGATGCAAAGAATTTAATAATATTTCACATGATAATATTGATGTCTATACACCAATTTAAATATATAATCAAATGTGCCATAAGAAAGTTGATTGAAAAGTGTGAAAATTTTGGTGGGATGGAGGGAGTATAATCCATCAATTTGTTCAAAAACTAAATCATTATTCCGATTATAGAAAGGAGCAGCATAGGGGCCCTCCGGTTCCAATCTGGTAGATTCCCTTTTCGGGTTCCGTTTAGATGTCGTTATGGGGTGACAAAATTACCTAAAATGTTCACTACGACAAGACAACATTAACTCATTAACTGACTAATTAATTACCAGTAGTGTCTAATGGCGCCACGTCTTCACCTTAAAGGATGAGTATTTGGTACCTCCCAAGATACCAAATTATAGATTATCCGGTGTATAATCGTTGACTTTCTTTACCTTTATTTTACGCTTATTAATAATAATTTATCTACGTATAATAATGATAAATAAAAAATTACTTTTTAAAAATGAATTGTTATGATGAATCCAATCATATAACATATAATAATATTATTGTTTATATATCTATTTAAATATGTGGTCAAAGTTAGATACTCCCTCTGGTCCACTATTTATGGCCCTATTTGATCAGCAATTTTTTTATGGCATGTTTGACAATCGATAACTTTTGTTGTATATAGTAATGGATCTTATGTGAGATGTCTTTGGATTCTCCGTATAAACTATTATCGTACGTAACAAAAGTCAAACATGCCTTGAAAAAAAGTAAGAAAAAGGGAACATAAACAATGGACCAGAGGGAATAGTAAATGGTAATAAAAAATGAAATGTGCAGTTTAACCTGAGTAGGTGTTTATACTACTCGTATTAACTGAAATCCACGTGATTCTTGACTAAATAACTCGTCACTGATTACATGGTACTCCGTCTTGCGGAACACAAGTTGCGAATTTTGTTGGAACTCGAGGCCATTTCGATTAATTATTATTATCCTCCGGCATTTTGGAGGTTTGAACCAAATTCGAAAAAATATATATGTCTCATATATATTGTATATATGTAAAGAGGGATCGCACATGTCAGATGTAAGGAAAAAATTTATTGGGACACTTAACTGAAAAATATATTTTTTTTCTTTTTGGCAAGTCTTGGGAAAGACGATTTTCCCATATGCTTATAGAAAGATAAAATTTAATTAGAATAATAAAAAGTAAAAGATTTTAGTTGCAGTATTAAAAATTTATTATTCATGTAGTAGTTATAAATTTATAACCCGATTGATGTAGCATGAAAATTTTATCTTCATTTCTTTTAATTTGCATTTTAAACCTTGGTCTTTCCATAGTTTATAGAGAGATCGGACTCTTGTATTTTATAAGTTAAAACAAGTAATATTATATACAGTATTTAAAGGTGAAAATATAAAAATATATGATATATAAAGATATTTTAAAAAATTATAGAAATTATATGTAATTTAACAAATGTAATGTACAAGGTAAAAAATAAGTGGCATGTTCATACTCATGGACAACCCGCATGTCAAGAGAGCTACTCATTTCTTAATTATCTTAACAATTTTTATTTAGCATGGAGCAATTCCTTACTTAAAGAATCAGTACTCCTTCTATAAATATATTTGTATTGATATTTTTAAAGATTTCTAATAGCTATATTTAACTAGTAAAATTTACTATTGATGTACAAGTAGTTGATAATTAAAATTTATATACAGATAATATTTTATATCCTTCCATCTCACCAAAAGATTTTTCTTTCTTCTTCATTTCAACTACATTTCAACCAGTGGGTAACATCGTACGTTGCATGATATCATTAATTAAAATATTGAAATTAAGTTTTATTTAAAATTTTAAAGTTTAGTCATTTAAGAAAAATTATATGAGTTATGAAGTGAAATAATTAATTTAATTGAAAAATGTTAAATATTGAATATAATAAAAATTGATTAATTTATAATATTTCATTCAAATTATTTAAAAAGTAATTATTTATATGTTGACATTCATTTTAAAAAGTTATCATAATTATATATATATGTATCTCATTGCAATGAATAAAAATAAATATCAAATGAACTTATTAGTCTCACTAATTATAAAATGTCCTCATTTAACATATATTCAGTGTAAAATAAGACTTTGTCGAATATAAATAAATAAACAAATATGTATGCATATTTTTATCAAAATTACTCTATCATTGTACAAAAAATCTGAACATTTTGTTATTTCATATTATGTGTTTCTTTGGATTTTCTTCAATATATATATATATATATATATATTATTTGGAAAAGTTTTGGAAAAAATCGTCTTTTCATAGGCATATGAAAAGATGGGGTTGAATTATAATTATATAAAGGTTAAAGGTTTTAGTTGCAATATTAAAAATTTATCATGCAACTTACAGTAGTTATAAGTTAATGACCCTATTAATGTAACCCAAAAATTTTATCTTGATTTCTTCTAATTTGCAATTTAAACATTGGTCTTTCTATAACTTATGGAAAGACCATCTACGGACTCATATTATAATGAGATATTTATGATTTTAAATATATCTTTGATTAGAAGTTATATATTTTAGAGCTCGTCTCTTTGATCTTTCCATAAACCATGGAAAGACTAGGGTTTAAAGTGTAAATTAGAAGAAATGAATATAAAATTTTTGGGTTGCATATAAAGTTTATAACTACTACACATTGAACAATAAACTTTTCATATTGCAACTAAGACCTTTAAACTTTTATTATTCTAGTTAAACCCCTCATTTCCATAAACTTATGGAAAGACGGTCTTTCCCAAGAGTTTGCCTATATCTTAACAAATTCTGATTGATTATATACAGTAAAAAATTAAAATCAGTAACATATTATAATATTTTCATGTTAATAAGTTATGATTGATTATACATAGTAGAGAATTAAAACCAGTAACATATTATAATATTGGTACATATGTTTTTTTCAGACAATTTTTTGGGTTTAGGGTTGTCAAAATGACTCAAATACCTATGGTTGGCAGACACAAAGCAAACAATATCTATTATAGGGTGTTTGGAAAAAAATTAAAATCAATAACATATTATAATATTTGCATGTTAATAAGTTATGATTGATTATATATAGTAGAGAATTAAAACCAGTAACATATTATAATATTGGTATATATGTTATTTTTAGACAAATTTTTGAGTTTATGGTAGTCAAAATGATAAAAATACCCATGGTTGGCAAACAATAAGCAAACAATATCTATTATAGGGTGCTTGAGATCAGTTATGATTGATTATACATAGTAGAAAATTAAAACCAGTAACAAGGGGGTGTACATGGGTCAGGGCAGGTCAGGGCGAGTCAGCTGACTCGGTCCGAATTGACCCCATATTTATGTTAAATGGGTCAGGGTGGGTCGGGTCAAAGTTCTCATAGTTTAGGGTCGTGTTAGGTCGAACATGGTCATGGGTAAAAGGTTTAATTAAAACTATAGAAAGGTACCCCCTCTGTTTCACTATGTTTGGCATTAGGTTTAGGTTTTATTTTATTTTTATAAGTTGAAATGTGTGGAGAAAATTGAGTGAAGGAAGTAAAAAGTTTAATGAGTGATTGAGAATGATGTACTTTGCCATAAAAGAAAATGTGACAAAGTTATAAAAATATACAAACATAGTAAGTGTGCTAAACTTAAAAAGAGAGAGTAAAATATTTTAGTTGCAATATTAAAAATTTATTATGCAACATGCAGTATTTATAAGTTTATGACCGATTAATGCAACCCAAACGTTTTATCTTGATTTGTTATAATTTGCAGTTTAAACATTGGTACTTTCATAACTTATGAAAATACCACTGTTTTTAAAGAGACGCACTCTCTTATAAATGTGTGGGCTATTGAAAAAATAATGATTTTTTGAATTTTTAAATAATAATGTGACATTTAAGTGACGTTGTGAATGCCTAAACATTTTATTTATCAAAACTTCAACCATGTTGATTAATGCAGGTGGGAGAGAGGGGAGTCCAGATGTCGGGAGGGCAGAAGCAGAGAATCGCCATAGCCAGAGCCATAATCAAATCCCCAAAAATCCTCCTCCTCGACGAGGCCACAAGCGCACTGGACTCCGAATCAGAAAGAGTCGTCCAAGAAGCTCTAGACAAAGCCGCCGTGGGCCGCTCCACCATCACCATCGCCCACCGCCTCTCCACCATCCGAAACGCCGACCTAATCGCCGTCGTCCAAAACGGCCAAGTCGTCGAGACCGGGTCGCACGACGACCTCATCGCAGCGGAGGACGGAATGTACGCATCTCTCATCCGCCTCCAACAAACCGAAGCCAACAATGCAGATCACCAAACCGGTCCCGCTTCTGCTTCCCAAATCATAAACAGCGGCCGGTACAGCACGAGCAGCCGGCGATTATCAACCTTTAGCCGGTCGAGTTCCGCTAACTCATTTTCTCCGGGGAATGAAGTGGAGAAATGTACATCCGGTTCCACTCCGGTTCCGTCGTTTAGGAGATTGCTTGCCATGAATGCGCCGGAATGGCGGCAGGCGCTCGCGGGGTGTATTTGTGCGGTGCTGTTCGGTGCGATTCAACCGGGTTATGCATTTTCGATGGGGTCTGTGATAACGGTGTATTTCTTGCCGGATCACGATAAGATTAAGGAGCAAATTCGGATTTATGCGCTGTGTTTTGCGGGATTGGCTGTTTTCTCGCTCTTGATCAATATCTGCCAGCATTATAACTTTGCTGCCATGGGAGAGAGCTTGACAAAGAGGATTAGGGAAAAAATGCTTTCGAAGATACTGACGTTCGAGATTGGATGGTTTGATAGGGATGAAAATGCCACTGGCGCCATTTGCTCAAGACTAGCTAAAGATGCCAATGTGGTAAGCATTATAGCCCTTCTACTAAACATGCACAAAATCTTTTGGCAATCTCCGGTACACATGTTTAATATCATTAACTGTATTTAATAACATCGTATAAAAAGTTGATATTTCTGAACCACTCGTTACACTAAATTCTACAATATCGTTTAATTTTTCACTAAACCCTTGATTAGTTGATTCAGCATCATTTCAATTTGTTCATCAGGTGAGATCTGTAGTGGGTGATCGAATGGCACTATTGATCCAAACCATTTCAGCAGTGACGATCGCTTTCACGATGGGCCTAGTTATTGCATGGAAATTGGCAATAGTGATGATAGCCATTCAGCCCCTTATCATCATCTGTTTCTACTGGCGGCGCGTGCTTCTCAAGACCATGTCGGAGAAGAGCACCAAATCCCAGGAACAGAGCAGCAAGATCGCAGCCGAAGCCGTGTCCAATCTCCGAACGGTGGCGGCTTTCAGCTCCCAGGCCCGTATTCTCCAAATGCTCGAGAAATCCCAGGAAGGCCCGCGGAAGGAAAGCATTCGCCAGTCGTGGTTCGCCGGAATCGGGCTCGGAACGTCCAACGGGCTCGTGACGATAAGCTGGGCTTTTGACTTCTGGTACGGCGGCAAGCTCATGGTAGCGGGCTCACTCGGGCCCAAAGCCCTGTTCCAGACCTTCATGATTCTGGTCAGCACCGGGCGCGTGATCGCCGACGCCGCCACGATGACGAATGATCTCGCGAAAGGATCTGACGCGGTCGGATCGGTCTTCGCTGTTCTGGACCGGTACTCCTCGATCGAACCGGAAGATCCGGAAGGGCACAAACCGGACCGGCTAACCGGGCACGTGGAGCTACGCGACGTTGATTTCGCGTACCCGTCCAGGCCCGACGTGATGATTTTCAAAGGCTTCTCGCTCAAAATTGAGGCGGGAAAATCAACCGCGCTTGTTGGACAAAGCGGGTCGGGTAAATCGACTATAGTCGGCTTGATTGAGCGATTCTACGACCCGATCAAAGGCGCGGTAAAAATCGACGGCCGAGATGTCAGATCGTATCACCTCCGAGCACTGAGAAAACACATCGCTCTCGTCAGTCAAGAGCCGGCGTTATTCGCCGGCACCGTCCGACAGAACATCGCCTACGGCGCATCGGAAAACACCAGCGAGTCGGAGATGATCGTGGCTGCAAAGGTAGCAAACGCGCATGATTTCATCACAGGGTTGAAGGACGGTTACGACACTTGGTGTGGAGACAAGGGACTTCAGATGTCCGGCGGGCAGAAGCAGCGGATCGCGATCGCTAGGGCGGTGCTGAAGAATCCGGCGATTTTACTGCTGGACGAAGCGACGAGTGCGCTGGATAGTCGGTCGGAGAAGGTGGTGCAAGATGCGCTGGAGAAGGTGATGGTGGGAAGAACCAGTGTGGTGGTGGCCCACAGGCTGAGTACGATTCAGGGATGCGATACGATTGCGGTTTTGGACAAAGGGCGCGTGATTGAGAAGGGGACGCATTCGAGCTTACTGGCGAAGGGTTCCGATGGAGCTTATTTCTCTCTAGTTAGCCTCCAGAGAACTTCTGCTCCCTCTTCTGCTACTAATAACTCCATTAGCT
The DNA here is from genome assembly GCA_037428765.1 of Rubia yunnanensis. Lineage (NCBI taxonomy): Eukaryota > Viridiplantae > Streptophyta > Magnoliopsida > Gentianales > Rubiaceae > Rubia > Rubia yunnanensis. Next base: position 8,090,836 of record CM075069.1, read on the forward strand.
AGTTGGATTAGGTTGATTCCCTCGTGTTTGTTTTGTAGTCTTTGAGCAAAATAACGTAGGAGACCGTAGTTTCGGAGGTCTTTGAATAGTCTTCAAAGTTGTACAGTGCATTGCATGCTACATACCTTAATGTAGATGGTGATGCAAGGACCAGTCAGGTCTTGATGGTCAAGTTTGTTTTCTTGTTTTTTTCAACCGTTGACGGATCCTTCGGAGATTATTAAAAATCAGTATTAAACGATATCGTTCAAATACTCGATGAAACGAGAGATTTAAAAAAACATGATTCCATCCTTCTTGACAAATAGTAGGATTACTGAGGGATTTCCGATCCAATGGCATGTTTCGAATGCTACCTACTTTCGCTACTGAATCGTAGAGGCTTGTACGTTCCCTCGCCCCCCAAACAATTTTATTAGGATTCAGTACACAGAGATTTAATGTCATTTGTTCAACTCCATTTTAAGGTTCATAGGTAGCGCTTGATTTCTGCCCCCGTCAAAAACTATCGTTATCTTATGATAGAAAAGCTGTTACAACCTCCTTATCTAGCCCGGGGTTTATTCGACCGGCTGAAAAAGACGAACTTGCAACTAGGGTGGTGCTTGAAAAGTGTGAACCTATGGATGAGTCGACAATACTAAGGTTGGAGCAACTTATACTGTGTATAGCACGGGTAAACTAGAAGATTCTGTCTCAAACGAAAGCAAAAGAGTGAATCTAACAGGATTTATAAATTATTTTACTATTAATTGAATAAATTTTATTGTTTGGAATTTTGCTAAGAGTCTGTAATTTAAATGCATAAAACATTTTTGAAAGGGGAATTTCAAAACATTTTTAACCGAGAAAAACTTTATAAACTTTTTTGAAACATTTTTGAAAACATTTGAATGAGAAAAATCAGATTTCTCGTTGATAAGCAGAGTTCATCTGCCAAAGGGACGATTAGTTTCCTGCATTGCGGTCTATCATAGACCGCGGGTAAAATCAAATCCCAGGATGAAGTATCAAGAAAAGATGCAAACTTGACTTAAATTAGACTTTTACTATGACAGTACTGTAAATGTTATCACCTGTCTATTACATATTCATCAAATCATATAAAATTGTCTGAAAACTGGTTTCAAAGTTGGGAATGACCAGAGAACTTTCCAACAGTATACATTGCGGGCTCCTCATGAACCAGCAAAGAAGAGAACAATTCTGATGGACCCATGAACAGACACAGCTCTACATGCAAAGAACCTTGGTGAACTCTATATTTACAAAAGAATGGCTCCAAAGCCATAATCATCACCAGACCAGACGACGCTATGACAACCTCGACCCCCCTTCTTTGCTAGTCCAGGGTTATTTTGGCTGGCTAAGACAGACAGACAGACATACAAGACAGTTGAGCCTTCACCTCGACCGCATCGTTATCCCATCCAGCTTCTTCATGTTGAAAGGAACTGAAAAATAGCGACAGTATAGGAGTTAGTACGGGAGAACCATTGAAGGAATATTGAAGGAGGCAAGTTCTAAGAATTTGAGGAAGATGTGCGCATACCTGGATTGTTAGACAGAATCAAGACGGCAGACAAGTTTTACAATGATGCCGACAAATATTTTTTGAACTTCTGTACCCTTTGCGATTCAGACTTTTCCCCTACTGCAATATTTCTTCTTTTCCTTCCAGTGCGGATAAAGAAATCCTCAGTATCAAGGACATAGGAAATCTGACAGAAATGTGGGAAACAAAATATCAGCCACAGAATGTTTAGCTTGAGAGGGCTCCCCAAATCACTTCACAAAGTTCAGAGTATAATAAGCTTGACCAAAAGACATGAAATAGAGAAAGACAAGCAATCTACAAGTCAATATGCAAAAAGATGTAGGCGAATACTGACAACTCTCTCCAGCCACAAATAAAGATGATATAGCTTACTTAGCGAGCATTTAGAAATGAACTAGGCAATTGTACATCTATTGCTACTTTTAAGATCAGACACCTCTTACTTGTTACTTGTAAAACAAGCAACAGTGCATACCTTCGAGGAGCTCGCAGCCATCTTACACTCCAACCCATTCCATACTCGAACAGTTTCCAAGGCCGTGCAAAGAGCCTCATCCTCATCGACATCTGGGTATTTTCGCTTATTTCTGCACCAACGAAAAATGAGAAATATAATTACAGTAAAAAAGTCATACTGGCTAGTTGATTGCCAAATTCTACAAGTTAGACCACACAATCATAGATTTCCATTAAACATGTCAATAAATTTGAAGACAGACTATAGGATGCAAGATTGTAATAGTGCTTTCTACCATATTTTCTTCAGAACTACAAAAATCAGTTTCTAAGTTCAAGCAGGTAAAAACAGCAACAATACCTTTTCAGTACAACCTGAGATAACTCCTTTTTAGCATGGCCACCAACTGATAGGTAATCATTATAGAGATAGGCTGCAAAATTTGGATCAATTGACACTGCAACCACCTCAGACTTCTCATTTCCATCATCCAGCAATTGGATGGACAACCTTGTAGGAGAAGAAGTCTAGGAAAAGCAAAGAAATAAATCATCATTTGCATAAACAATGGAGCAAATAAAGCCACGGGGGATGAGGATAAAGAGAAAGAATGGGAAAACTTACACACTCAAAACGGTATATGTTCTCTTCATAGAGAACCACATGTGAATTCTCATAATACACTGTATCAACAAACTTCTCCGGTTTCCGGGATCTTTCGTACTCAAACAAATGAAGTAGCTTAATATCTAGCTCATCGCCTGAAACACTTTGAAGCTGCAAAATATACTTTGCGAGTCAGAATCTTGTAATTAGAAAGAAATGAAACAGGAAGGAGATTGCACGCAAATTATACAGGATACCTGTTTGACTAATTTGTATATGAGCTTGTCCAGAGTAAAAAGCACATAAGACTGGTTCCCAATTACTGACCGGCAATCATCCTCGAACTTAGCATTATCCGAAGACCCATCAAGCAAACTATACAATGCACTCATAAATCTGCATTGTACATATATTATCTATCAGTCTGTTTTCTCCACCTGAGATTAAATTTATTGTTTATGAACGGATCAAGCTGCTGCAATACCTGGCATATGGATCAGTATCAGTGTCCTTTGCATTTCTCCATTTAACATATGGATCAGTATCAGAGGATGCAGAGTTCTGTTTAGCCGACAATAGCCTTTCATACAGCATCTGGGGAAAAATTCAACGAGATACTTATCACTAAAAAGGATTAACAAGTGCCCGTCCATATCTTTACAAACCAAGGAATAAACAAAAATTGGGAGAGCACATGAGTTCAACTTCTCCTCTTAAGAGATTATAAACATTAACTCATATACTTAAATAGAGAGAAGGGACAATATTCTTCAAAAGAATATATACTGAAGCCTCATTATATTCCTGCTTACCTTATCTTAGCAAGAGCAAAGTTGCAAAACCTCAAATGATTTCTAATAAAGTTCATATATTAGAAATGTGACTTACTTGATGAAGCCTAAAAAGCACATAGAAAGAGTCATTCCCGTAGAAAATCCGTGACTTGGTCCTTCCAGAGTCGCTCGAAGTTGAAGGCACGTGCTTTGAAAGAGGTTTAGAATTCAGTAGAAACCTCTCAGACATTGGCATTGAGGTACCATCCACGCCAACAAAGTGAGCCTCGCCACCTCCTTCTCCCTCACCTTCACTCTCACCCTTGCCATCAACACCATCATGCTCTCCATCTTCCTCTTCTTCATTCTCTTCTCGCGAGCACTCATCAGCTGCAGATTCACTGCCTGAAACATCTTCGCCGCCTTCAGAAACATTTTCACTGTCCTCATCATCGGCATCTGCATCATTTTCACCTGCAGCATCCTGGCTACAATTCTCTTGACCACCACCATTTGGATACTGCATATTCACATCACCATGAGTGGTGCTAGGTATGCCTGGTGAAACCCCTTCGCGATAGGCAACGAAATTGTCCTCAAAATCACCATTTGGCGACAATTCTCCCTCCTCCTTCTCATTTTTTGATGGATCAACAGATTCCTTGTTATATCCATTGGCAATAGATCCTTCAGCAAGTCCTCCATTTGCCAGCGCCAACAATCTTGACACATCACCTCCCTACATCACAAAAGGGTGCTAGACTCGCATCATGCTAACACCAACCTACCTAAATAGTAAAATAAATGCTATACAAAAGCATGCTTGTGCAGACAAAAAAAGACTCTTCAACAGAAAGAAGGGATGAATGACATCAACGTTTCCCACCTCACAACTCCATTTCTCTGCCGAATCAACTACCAACAAAAATCAGAAAACCCCAAGGGTAAGGAAGCAGCATCATACCTCAGATGACAAAATATCCCCCGAAGTCTTCGCCCCGTGATTATCCTCTACTCCGCCACCATTACAAGGGCGCGATGAAGTACCACGTCCTTGAATCAACAAGATGCAATGATCAATTAGAATATAGTAAAATGTGGCATTATCATGTTCTTTTGACACTAGCTGGAACGTCATAAACTTTGATGAAAAAAATCATGTTGAGATCATTTGTACTGACCTGAGGACATTTCCAAACTGACTCTTCCATGAGCTGCATCTGATCCTGCAGCAACTGCTGTATCAGATGCAGTTAACCGCTCAATAGAAGCCCCGGGCAATCCAACTTCTTTGGGTAAAGCGTCAGCATTTGAGAAGCCAGTTCTGCCAGTTGGTGAAGTGTCTGCATCTCCATTACAGATAGGTTGTTTCGATTGCTTGGGATTTGACAGAGTGGCATCAGCAGCTGGGCTTCCATCACTTTCAGCTACACCTGTCCCAGTTCCTTTTATCGTGCGACGCTTAGATATTATGTCATCTTCTATAGCTTCTTGACCACAAGGCCGAGAAGGAACACCCAACATAACCTCAAGGAAGTTTGTCCAAAGTCTCATAACTTTATTCAATTGTTCTTTGGTAGAGCAAACCTCCTCGCATGAATATTTTATAAGTTTATACAGATCTTCATGAATTTCAGTATCAGCAAATTCAAATTCCAGATCTGGATTAATAGGATGTCTACTTCCAGCAGCAATAGAAAGCAGCACATCATCTTCTTTTTGCTTTTTCTCCTTAATTTCTTTGATCTCCATCACCAAAGCTGCACATCGGAACAAAGGCAACAGTGAGACCCTAAAATGATTCTGAAATGAGATATACCTTACAGCTCAGTTGAACTAGAACAATCAATGACGATTATACACGTGAGATAATATAACTTGAAAGTCAATTCAGTCTGGAAAGAGGCAATCAAACATAGCAAAATGATAACTGGCCAATTAAAAACACAAGAATTATACAAAACGGACTACCAAAAAAACTCTTAACATATACTTCAGGATAAAGGTTAACTCACATTTTGTGCTCAAGTTCTTCGAATCCTGTTGCTTGAAGTAGAAACTACGATGGTCAAGCGACTTGTAGTGGTTCTTCGAATAAATATCCGCCCATACTTTATTAAAATCAAAACGGCATTTAGTCCACTCCTCCTGCTTCTGTTTCAGCCGGGTCAATACGACAGGCAAGGCAAGAGAAGGATTTTTCCGCAACACTTCCATCACATCCAAGCCATGGTCACCATAAAGCCGTTCAATGCATCTTAAGTTATGAGCTACAGATAACAAATGCACAAATAAAGCAGTCAATATATTTTGTAAGCACATGTCAGAACAGGTGTGTATATATCGAGTCAATAGTAAAAAACCTGTGAGATGGTCTTCTATTCGGATTGGACTATCAACACCTATTGAATTATCATTAATGCAATTCAACACTTCTTCTGCACGCTTTGCAGTCGAACTAATGGACTCCAGTAGCATATCCAGCTCAAACCTGGTATCAATTTGACAGGGTTAGAGAGCGAAGGAATATTAATATGACGGTAAAGAGCATTGCCAGAAAAAGCCAACCAATAAATAGGACATTAAAAGTTAACCATGCAAAAGAAAATGTACCGATCATCTTCGCATCGAAAGAGACTCTCCTCATACTGATTCCTACGCATGTGTTTGAAAGAGTAATCTTCACTCCCTGATGTTACTGACACCCAGTGATCATTTAAGACTTGAGCACCAAGCTCAGACCTCTGACTTGCTGATGGGATTGGATACTGCGAAAGTAACAAATTCTTATAAACTACTTGGTATTCCAGAAATTTGCACCTAACATTGCAATTAAATAAGTAACCAATTTTGAATAATCAAAATAAAATCTCATACATCCTCGGGAAGAAGCCTGTAACTTGGAGTGCATCGTTGACAGTTTGAGAGATCCAGCTCCTGGATGGATTTTCCCCAATACTTTTCTTTATACCGATCTTTTTCCTTAGCACTATCTGTGTCCCGTTTATGTTCCCTTTCCTTTTCCTCCAACTTCACGGATTTTGAAGCATGCCCTTCATTCCACAAAGATTCTGCTATTAATCAAGCCAATTGATTAGGTCAGATTAGAACATCCTCAAAAATACTAAAATGCAAATCCTCTTATACCAGATTATAAATTCCAATACTAAACTATCAATTAAAACTACTGGCCAAAGAGAAGATTTCAAACTCACTTTTGCTCATCACACCAAGAAATCCGTCTGCAGGAAAGGGCCTTGGTCAGAAATGAACTCATATATTGAAAAATGCCAACAAAAAGCAAGATTTTAGCAGTTTACCAATTTTTTCGCAACGCTCTAAGAACACCTTAAATCCCTCCATAAGATCAGTATATTTTCCAAGTAGATCGTCAACCTGCAGGGAAGAGGAAGAAATAAAACATACTTTCATGCATTTAGATAAATGACAATATATGATAGCACAAAACATTGAAATATGAAAGCACCTAACACTGCTAACAAGTAATACCGTGTAAATGATATAGAAGAGGAAGCTAACCATAAAACAAGACCCAAAATAATAGTAAAGGTAACAGGAAAATTAGGTTTAGTCTGGCCTCAGAATAAAGATAACATTTGGAAAAATTAGACTTGTAAATACTGCTCAGCCTTGTCTCCTACCCATGTTACAAGATAGTGAAACTGGGGAAATAGCATTGATTAAGAGTGGAGAAATAGATTGCACTAAAATTCCCAACATTCACTTACTAAAATAATTTGAGTAATAGAAACAAAACTGAATACCACTAATAAAATATAAATAAAAAGTAAGAGCTTCTACACACATACCAAGCTCATCAACTCTTTCCTTGTTATTATTTCTGTGCTGTAGATATGGAGACACTTCAAGAATGCCTGGTATTCATCAGGGTTTTGTAATCTCTCCTTCACTTTTTCACAAAAAGAGAACTCCTCGCTATAAGTGCCTGAACATTTAGGAGGAAAAAAGAACAAATGAATAAGTTAGAAAAGGGACCAAACACTAGCAATATAAACCAAGTGAAACCAAACTCATTTAGGTAATCCTATGATAAAGCCAAAAAGGTAATATTCAGGGAAAAAAGTATATGTCGCTCGTTTTCCTTTCTATTTTACCGATTTTTAAAATGAAAAGATGCAGTGTCACCTACTTTCATGATGGAAGTATATCAAATAAGTACTATGTATTTACAGGTCCTAACTGAGAACACCTTAATAAAATGGAGGATGTATTCGTAAGCAGAGCATGTACAATTGCAGGTTAAAGGCATATCATGGGCTATTAAATCCAAAAGAAAAATTATCATGGACTCACTCTTTAACGAGTCTTTATCATCATAAGATGTTGATGCTCCATTTCCTCCATAGTCTTCGACCTTACGAGTAGGTTTTCTTTTGTCAGCAGCACGATGCACGTCTCCATTATTTTCGTTTTCAGGATCTCTAAAATCCTGATCACGGTTTCTCCGGTCCCTACTCTCCCTCTCAGCCCGCTTCTTTTGCTCCTTGTGCAATCTCACCATGGTTTTATCATCATCAGTATCCGGCCGCTCTACACTAAGGTCCCGTTCTGCATGGGGACCAACAAGTCTATCCCTTCGAAAACGTTGCTGAATATAATTGAGTAAAAGGCTTAGTAAGAAAGGAATAAACAAATAGTTCACTTCTGGCAAGTCAAATACTGAATGTGAATATACCTTATCCAGCTGTGATTGACGCAGGGCAGTCACAGCAGAGCTTCTCTCATCGTATCGTTGAAAAGGTTGTCTGGCGAAAGAAGTATGAGGTGCTATTGCTGCTGTTGCTGCACCACCAGAAGTATCTGGTAAAAATCTAGTGAACTCGTCCAGCAAATCTGGGTGATCTTCAAAGAGTGCAGCAACCTGAGTACATGAGAAAATTTTACGGAACAAAATAAACTTGTTGTCATAACAACTCAGTAATGATTGACTTACAGTCGAGTAAAACACCTAACGATACATAAGTATTGTGTGGCAGAAAATGTTCTAAAATTTTTATCAGAGCCCAAAACGGTTTTCAGGCTATTTGTTAGGGGCAATTGATAAACATTAGCCTTTTCTCATGTATATATGAACAGCATTAGGCACAAATTAACAGTTAAATGAGAAGGATAACAGATAAATAGAACTTGGAAAACAACCTCCTGGTAAACTTCATTAATGCCTTTGTGTTCCTTTCGGTACATATTCAAAATGTCCAGAAAGGATTTGTAGACATGGTCATCACTTTGAAACCGTTTCTGCAGTGAGAAATAGACCAAGAGTTACAATTCAAAGTTGATTACAGGCATAAGCTACATGGTTCTGCAGTTCATAAAAGAGAGTAACTTTTACCTTTATCTTGTTAACAAAACTTATAGCCTCCTCGAATTCAACTGTCCTCTTGGGTTGGACCTCTTCATCATCATTCAAGGTGATTTCATACCCCTTTGGCAAGAAAGTATTAAAACCAAGTATTAAGTTCGGGTGCCCTTTAAATAGCTCTTTCACCCGCGCAATGACACCAGTAGTATCAATCCTGTCAGACATACAACAGTGGATACATTATACGAAAAGGGGAAAATTAATCTAGCGAAATCATGCCCTGGGAAATTGAGTTACCTTTGAGCCTTAAAGTCCTTCATAACATCAAGGAACATATCATACTTCTCCCTTTGATCCTGAAACATGTCCTTAACTTCCTTCAAATACGATAGCGCATCATTTGTTGTCAGCTTTTGTGAACCTGCACCAGCACTCACACCGGCACCAGCGCCAGCCCCTCCTCCGCTTCCCCCAGGAGCTTGTGGTGGCCCAAACCTAGGAAAGGAAAAACGAAAACCAAAGATACGAATTGAGTTACGATCCAACCCCATCGATACAAACGAGGGCAATTTCTCAAACCCTAGATGAGTTAGAAGGCTTGCGATAGAAAAGGGAATGAAAGGCTTAGTCTCCTAAGTTCCTTTTATAGTCATAATAAAAGGCCCCGGCCCCAGCAATGGAACCACCCACTTATAAGATTTTCCGAATCGAAACAAATAAAAATCACCCACCCACTTATAAGATTTTCCAAATCGAAACTGGTAAAAATCACTAACACCATCTCCAAAACCGTAAACTAGTAAATGAAGCTCTGCGCAAAATACGGAGCCAGCCATTACATGGTTTGACTGCACAGCACACATTGTAAAAATCTAAACTTTACACTACAAATTATCATTAACTGAATCTATTAAACCAATTATCAGCCAAAAAGTTTCTTCAAACCCCAAGCATATTCAGTAGGCAAAAGTAGGGCATCCATTTAGCCTCATTTAGCCTGATCAGGAAAAAAATCATGTAAACAAAGCAAAAACCCCACATGAAATTATATTCTAGTAAATCAACTCCAACCCAATTATTCCTTACTTATACCATTTCCAATTCAACAAACTAAAAATACCCAAGAGTCAGGAAACACGATCTTCACATACAATTAAGCAACACATCCACCATCAGGGATCAAAGCAACACTCAAACAAGAAAATCAACAGACAAATAATACCACAACAAACAAAATCAAAACAGATAACAGATAGATAAAGAAAAGCTCACGATTCAGGACGGGTGGAACCAAATGGCCGCTTAAACTGAGAGTTGGCAAAAGCCTCATCCCTGAGGCGCTTCATATCTGCAGAAGACAACGCCAAGTATAGAATCAGGGCTAAAAACCAACAAAACAACAAAAATTACTAATCTTCTCAGGTTTACCAGAAACCCACCTCCAAACTAGCCTCAGAAAAATCTGAGGAAAGGGGGGAAAGTTGAACCCAGCAGATCTAACACACGGAATCAGAGGGAAATCGCTTCAAAACCTTCGGATCAAAAAAACACTCCAATCATGTCTTCCCTCTCACCTACAGCCATGAGCGTACCATTCACTAGTTTCTGAACCCCCAAACACCTCCCAACACACACTAGTCTCACACAGCGTTTTCCTTCCCCTGAACACGATGAGAAAAGAGAGAGAGGTGAGTTCGAATGAGAGGAAAAAAATTGTTGAGGCGGGTTTTATATGTAAAATTGTGTGTAATAGTAATAATAATATGTGAAGAAGAGAGGCGTCTGGAAATCCCATTACGTGACGCTCCACTCTTAATGAAATTAAAAAATCAAAACTCCATCGCCAGAAAATTCATGCTTTTTCTCGAACCTTAACAAAACGAGGATGAAGATGAACACGAAGGAATTGAATTGGGAAATGGAAGTATGGATGAAGATGAGCAGCAGTAGAGGTTTTTCTCTCTCGCTTTCGGTGTTGATTTTTCAGGCTACTTCCCGAATGCCTCGCCTTTGTTTATATATTTCGCCTTGGGCTCCTGCCGCTTTGTTTCTTACACTTGACGCGCCACTTAGCGATCTTTTTGGGCTCATGCTTTTCTTCCAACGGCTGATGAAATGGGAACCCTAATTGGAGCCCATTGTATGCCTCTACTATAGTAGCCCAACTTGTTGATCTAGGTTTTCACTATTCAAGTCCAAAGAAGAGTTCTACTTTTTAGAGATGGGTGTTCTTAGGTTTGGAGTTGTTGAAGTAGGGATTTTGCTTGTGAGGATATGGAGGAATAAGGGAGTGTTTAAGAGAGAGTTGGTTTGAAGTAGTCTTTGGTACTAAATTGCGTGTTTATAGAGTAAACAGACACTTCTTTATTCTGCTAAAAAAGTCATGTTTAGATTTATGTTCGATCTGGTTTCATCGGAAAGATGCCTGATAAAGGAGCAAGTATGCAATGTGAAAGTAATGTGGTCCGAACGGCCAATGTAAAGGGAGTTATGGCGTGAGGGGCTTGTCAATCGTTGATGGCTTTTGAGTTAAATCAGATCTTTATATAGTAAACAGAGATGTATCTGTTCTACTTAAAAGATCGTGTTCGGAAACATATCTGGCTTCATAAGGAAATTCCGTGACAAGGAAGCGAGAACTCAAGGTGAAATAATGTGGTCCGAACAACGTGCCATATAAGGGAGGTATGGCACGAGGGGTTGAACAATCATCAACGATTTTTGTATTAAATCTAATATGTATATGGTAAAAGGAGACTTCTCTGCTCTACTTTAAAAAACTGTGTTCAAAAATACATGTGACATGCCTTCCCATGAAAATTCCGTGACAAAGAAGCAAGGACGTGAGGTTAAAATAATACGGTTCAAACCGCCAATGCCATATAAGGAAGCTATGGCGTGAGGGGTTGGTCGATCCTTGGTGACTTTTGTCGATAAAAGTACTTAATTACCGACTGTAATATAGATTTTTTATTTGCATGTTACCTTGATGGACTTAATTTCTCTGAACATGTTGTTAGTACCGGATATGGAAGTAATAATAATTTCTTACCTTTTATAATTAATTTAATGTTGTTACTACCACGATATAAATATACAATTATCACACACTATCTAGCTAAAGTATTTATACTTGACATATAACTCGATATGTTAATAACTACAATTGCTATATTTTGTTAGACTGGTAATCCCCGTATGTTTTTCGATTTGATTCAATTTTTATTCACCATAATATGAAGAATTTCATATTTGGGTCACCAAACTTTAAAATTGACATTTCAATCACAGGAATTTAAAATAATTTTATTTATGATCATTTTTGGCCCGTCTCCGCTAAACTACAAACATTTGACTTTTTCAACATACTCTTGAAGGGCAAACTTGACAATCCTTTACACCCCCACTATTCATTAATTTCTAACTCCTTTATAGGGTAAACTTAACTTCATGTGGTGCTTTTCGATTTTGATGGATCGAGATTCGGGTGGGTTTCATCGACCTCTTAAACATATGGTCGACCTCTCTTACTTCAAACCTTTCAATTAACCACTAGGAGTAGCCCAGTGGCCAGGGCGTATGCCCGCCCCAGAGGCACCCCAGGTTCGATTCCGGCCTGGGGCAATTTCTGGGGTTTAGTCTCCAATTGCACCATACTGGTGTAGGAGCCTCACTTCGTGTGAGTTATGTGGGAGTCTCACCCCACCTTTGTGTGAGACGCAAGAGGAGTCTCACCCCCTTTGTGTGAGGCAACTGGGTTGTAGTAATAGAGTGTGTATTCCAAAAAAAAACCTTTCAATTTATGATATTTAGTATCCATGCTCAGCTTTATGCTTAATCTCCAAAACCCTCCTAGATAACCACTATCTAGCTAAAGTATTTATACTTGACATATAACTCGACCTGTTAATAACCAATACAATTGCTATATTTTGTTAAATTGATAATCCCCGTATATTTTTCGATTTGATTCAATTTTTATTCACCATACTATGAAGAATTTCATATTTGGGTCACCAAACTTTAAAATTGACATTTCAATCACTGGAATTTAAAATCATTTTATTTGTGATCACTTTTTGTCCCGTCTCCGCTAAACTACAAACATTTGACTTTTTCAACGTACTCTTGAAGGGCAAACTTGACAATCACGTACACCCCCCACTATTCCTTTATTTCTAACTCCTTTATAGGGTAAACTTAGCTTTATGTGGTGCTTTTCGATTTTGTTGGATCAAGATTCGGGTGGGTTTCATCGACCTCTTAGAAACGGATATCAGTGATAATTGTGGTTATCTAAGAGGGTTTTGGAGATTAAACATAAAGCTGAGCATGGATACTACATCATCGATTTTGTTATAGCTCCTTCCCTAGTATAACAAGTTTTTTTAATCACGATTGATAGAAAATATGTTGAGGTTGTTATAGTAAATACACCATAGTTTATCAAAATGGACAATTACTCCATAGAGCGGAATGTTGCTACTTGAATTGTTTTTAAGGAAAAGTGTCATATAAGTGCCAGTATAACCCTAAATAGTTAATGTAAGTGCCAATATAACCCTCAGATGCACTTTCCGGCGTTGACCATCATTTTCTGGTGTTGGCTGTATGTAAAATGTCCAAAATACCCTTCATGTAAAATTCTGAATTGAATTTGACAAAATTACCCTTTTATTGTCCTTGAGCCCCACCTAACTATATTATATAGTGCTGATATGACCCTATCTAATTCGATAGAGTGCAAATATGACCCTAAGTAAGTTATTAAAGTGCGAATATAACCCTGATTAAATTTATGTAGTACTGAAATAACCCTAAATTTAGACAATTTGTGTATAAGAAAAAAAACTGCTTGAACACCGTATTCAAGTATTACAAGCACCTTGTAGTAGAAAATCTGAAAATCATTTCAAACCAACATTGAACTAGATTAATTTAGGTTCAACTGTTTTACAATGGAAGTGGACAAAAGCCTGGAATTACAGAAACAAGAAGGTGCCTTATACGTTGTTGAACAACTATAGGGCAACAGTTCTAAGTAATCCAAAGGCAACAAAAGTGGAATTTGTTTCCCCCAAGTTTGTCAAAAGGCACAAAAGAAAGTGATGAGAATGTCAAGTACAGTCAACTGGAGGTGTTAGGCCTTCAATCTCCCCAGTGTTCTCATTCATTACGATAACGTCCCCGCTAATCAGATCCTTGACCAAGTGCAAACCTTGGTCCTCCCTATGAGGTGGCTCATCTACCACAACCTGCACCGGAACGCCCTTCCTATCATGGACAGTGGAAGATGTAGCTGCATCTTGGCAGGTGTATTCTTTCTTCACAGCATCGAGAGTTTCCTGCATTATCTTCTCGAATTCCTCACCAGGCTCAAAAGGAGATTCATCATAAGAATCCTGAACTTGAGGAAGGGTAGTAGTTAGGCCAGCATTTAAGCAGCATGATCAATATTTTATCGTAAATATTGAGGTGACTCACTTGGGCAATAGTTACTCTACGCCGCGCCGTTTCCTTTGTCCTATTCGCCCGCTTTAGCTTCTTTTCAATGTTTTGTGCTTGCGCTTGAGGAATGTCATTCTCAGCTTGCTGATTGAATGGTAAGGCATCCACGCTTCCTGGTCCAGCCTGCACGACCACAAATTAATGATATTAAATTAGTTACTAATATAACCCTTCCTAAATTGTTATAGAGCTGATATAACCCTATATAAATAAATGTTGTGCTGATGAAACCCAATGTAAATAAACATAGTGCTGATATAACCCTATATACCTCATTGCCGGACAAAATACTAATTTCCTGATGCTCCTTCACATCATCGACACGCTTATTCTACAATCCATATGTAATTCAAGAATTATTTCCCATACCTTTTTATGACATCCAATTAGTCAACAAAGTATTAGATAAAATCCTTTGGGTTTTACCTTTCTTGTCCTTCGTGTTTTGGTTGTGGGCACGGAACTGGAACTAGCAGGTGTTCTTCCACGCTTTAATGTTTGCCTAGAATTGGTTATGGTTGCATTCCTTGTCCGTAGGGGCTTCTTCTTGTTATCTGGTTGTGCCGGCAGTTGAACATTGTCATTCTGATATTGCTGAGTGAATGGTATGATATCCCATCTTTCAGGTGCTCCCTTCACAACCATGACATATAAATACAGGAAGTGCTGAGGTAATAAAGTTTGATCCCTTTTACCTCGTAGGCCTGACTGCGGTCAGTTGCAGGCTCGTCTATGTTAGGAATGTGAACATCAATGTCAGCATGCTCTTGAACCTATATAATAACCTTATGTCATGAATAGGCTCAAACGTACATGAAAAATCATTCATACACATGTAAAAAATAACCTCATTGCTAGAAAAAATATTTAGTTGCTCAGGCTCCTGTTTGCATAAACTTTTACGCCACAATGTAAACATTGATCTTTCCTTCTTTTTTACCTTTGTTGTCTTTCCCGTTTTGACCAGGGTTTCAGAACTAGAACTGCCATGAGGTTTTCCACGCTTCGATGTTTCCCTAAAAGTGGTACCCGTTGCAGCCCGCTTCCTACCTCTCTTGGTAGCAACCTGTGAAGTGGGTTGTGAAGGGGGTATGTCACTGCCATCTACTCCCTGCTTTAAGACAGACATCACATGAAATAAATAGGTCAAATAAAATAACATAATGGGTTTCTAACATAATTAATGAACAAAAGAAACATAGAAAAAAAGTTATGACCTGGGATGCTGCAGCTAATTGTGCTAATTTTTTCTCCTTGGTTGTAGGCCCACCCTGACATGTCTTTATATTATGGTCATAGTGTCCACAATTACTACACTTCCTTGTCTTCACTTTGCCATGTCCTTCCCACTCCTCTTTCGACCTATTCAACTTTGGTCTTCCAACACGACGATGCAATTCTGGGGCTTGGCACGGTCTAGCTCTTGGGTTGGGGATCTAGAATGACCTATGAGGTACGGGTTCAATCATGTGTGCATAAGCCTTCTGAAAGGTAGCTTTAAACAACATGACATCACACGCTTCATGGTGGGGGTGTCTTTTGTGCACAAGAACAACAACAGCATGCCTGCACGGTATCCCCGTGTTATCCCAAACACCACAGTCGCACGACCGCTTATCAAGTCGCACTCTGTAATGTGACTCACCATGTGTGACCTTATAAGTTGTATCAGAGCAAGCATTTAACATGATTATGCCAACCTGTTTTGTAACCTTCTTCAATATCTCTTCCTTCCGTGGACACATAATATTATCCCAGGCAGCAGACTTCATAAACCTATCATTCAACCTTTCCATGAACTTCTTCCGCAACCCTTCCATCAGTGTAAGAATCGGTTGGTTCCTCAATCCTCCAATCCAGTTGTTGAAAGACTCAGCTGGATTGTTTGTGACATTGGCACACTTCAATGTTGTGGAGAATGTGTGCCTAGCCCACAAGGAGTCACCAAGCCCATTCAGGTACTCGTAAGCCTCCACAGATAATTCCTTTATTTTATCCATTGTTGTTGTGAAGTCTCTCTTGTTATAGGCCATTGAAGCCCTCCAGAACAGTTTCTTGAAGATATCTGCAGGATGCTTACTACGAAAGTTTGCATAGATATGCCTGCTACACTTCCGTTGTGTCGAGTGAGGCACACAATCCAGGATAGCATGGTCAAGACCCTGCATTTCAGTGCAATTAGGTAGGGTCATTTTAGAACATAAATAAATTACACAGGGTTATATAAGCACATAGATAACTTATATAGGGTTATATCAGTACGTAATTAAATTACACAGGGTTAAAGCATCCATATATAAAATACAACAGAATAATCATCACACAACAACCCAGACGAAACGATTAGCACTTCGACATATTGAGTCATATTCGAGACCAAAAACTACAGAACAACCAGCGTGTAAACCCACAGAAAAGTCAGCATTTAAACCCGCACAAAATAAAATAGGTGGATAAGTCACCTTTTGATGATCGGTCATGAAGGTCCATTCCTTATCTTCAGCAAATCCGCCTAGGAATTCATCCATTTGCTTGAAAAAAAAGGTCCAGCTATCTTTTGATTTCGACTCCACATACGCAACAACAAGAGGGAAAATGCCTCCATCCGAATCATTCCCAATCGCACTGAGCAAAACCACACCGTACCTGCCCTTTAGGTGACAACCATCAAACCCCAAGTACGGCCTGCATCCTTCAAGAAAACATTTCTTTGCTGCATCGAATCCGACAAAAAGCCTTTTCACATGTGGCACTCTCTGTAGTCCCTCTCTACTGTACTCCATCATCGCGCGATTGCCCTGGTTGCTGCTGGTCACCTCTAAACAATATTGTGGGAGCGTTTTGAATGACTCTCCATGGCTCCCATCTAGCATCTCTTCAGCTAAGTGTTTATACCTCATCAGTTGGAGTAGCTTTGGATGAACACCAAAAATTTTAGATAAGTGGTCCATCAACACTTTGTTGGACACTTTCCTATCAACCTGCAACACTGATATAATCTTCTTGGCTATCCATTTCTTCGACGACCTCACAAACCCTTGTTGCCTACATGTATGAGCTCCCTTTAACGATCAAATGCAAAATGTCAAACCATCAGGTATTTTAGAGCTGTGTAACCTCCATTCACAGTTACTGTATGCACACACAACAGTTACTATATTTTTCTCGCTCTTCACATGCTTATACAGAAACCCCTCTTGTATGGAGAAGTCAACCAATAATGCCTTCAGGTCCTTCAGAGTCTGAAACATCATTCCTTCCTCCAATGTATTTTGTCACCCTTCACGATGTCAAATTTCTCCATGTTGATACACTTACTCATAGGATTTTCCTCTATGTCGTTGTCCGAGAATTCATTTACATCATGCGCGGTGTCACCACCACAATCCTTATCAGAGTCAATCTCAGACCCAGCTTCCGTGTATCTATGATACCCGTTGCGATCTTGATTCGACTCCCCTTCCTTAACAGATTCTTGAACATAATCATCATCAGAGCCATCTGACTCCTCCAAGGCTTTACCGGCAGGGTTGCTTGGTCCCTCTCCAACTTGTTTACTAAAAAATTTCACTGATTTGGGCTTCCTCGCCTTCTTGCTACCTTGTGCCCGATCACCAATGGCAGGAGAATTCACAACCTCACAAAATATATCCAGCATCTTTTCTCCACGGCAAGAGGTAAACATTTTTGTCACATTATCTTCTGATTCGAGGAACACCCTCTCAGATTCGGGGAGAGTGTAACTGAGCTGCACATCCATAATTTTCCATACTTCCGGATCACCCAAAAACTCCTCCGTGGAATCTGATTTCAACACAATGAGGGAGTATCTATCGGGATCGATACCTTCTAAAGCCTTTCAACGACTACCATAATGAAGGATAATAGAATAGACAGGATCGATGTCATCCTACAACATTGAATTACCACTCCAATATTAGTTACCAAAACCAATAATAGATACCAAAAAATGAAACGTCCAACGATGAGGTTATAGCAGCACATAAAATAAGTGATTGGGGTTATATCAAGACATACAAGAAACATTCATGTTTATATCAGCAAATACAAGAAACATTCACTCGGGGTTATATCAGCACATATAATGATTACTTGGGGTTATATCAGTACATATAATGTTTGCTTGGGGTTATATCAGCACATACTGTATAAACATTAGTTGGGGTTATATCAGCACATATAATCATTAGTTGGGGTCATATAAGAACAAAAGTTAGGGTCATATATGCACATAACTAAAACATGCGACCAATATTTAGGCATACAACAAGGCCTATTATCCTAGTTCTAAAACATTACAACAACATTGCACATTCTTCATTTCAATATCCCTTAAACATTCCACATTTCCTTATACAATATTATCGAGTACAACCAACTATATTCCTTCTTCTAATTAACCAATAAGGACTAAGCCTCCTACAACATACAAGACAATATCACACTCACACAATATACACAACAACATCACTGATCCCCCCCACCTAATATACACAATTATATCACAATATCCCCTCACAATATCCCACAATTTATTCAACAATATCACACACACTCCAACAACATTCACAACAACTCAAACACCACATCTAATAAAAAACCATTCAAGGACAACATTCATAGCAACATTAACAACAACTCTACACTTCACCATTTTTCGTTAACCAATCCAAAGCTATACTAGGAGTTTCAACCAAATCTACAACCCCAAACACCAAAGAATCACAAGAACATTAAACCATTTGTACCATTGCCCGAACAACAAAGAAACATAACAACCACATACACAACATTAAACATCATCCAATCATCAATCCGGATAATACTCTTTGAAATCAATAAAAATTTGCCCAAAACCCTATATTCTAACCCACGTATACTATTTTCCAACATTCAAATGACGAGAACATGCCTATTATCACATTATCAAAGACATTAATGAAGTTTGTTCATCAAAATTATGGAAAAGAGTGTACCATTTCGCAAGGGTTTACTGTAGAGATAATAAGTCGAAGATTATGAGAATCCTAACTCACCGCCACCTCGTTGAACTCGTTGGAGCGCAACCAAAGTTGCCAAAATCCACCACAGCGAAGCCGGTGAACAGATAATCGGGCCCGATGTACAGTAGCGTGTAAAAAAGTAGATTTTAAGACTGGGGTTTTCGAATACACAATACGCGCTGCCGCCAAGTCAGACTCGCCGGAGCTCCTCCGATTCTGGCTGAACCGGTCGCTGCGACGCCGGAGAACGGAGAATTGGTGGTTGATCGGTAGCGTGAGGCGAGGGTTTGGAACAAGTGGGGAGAAAATAAGAATGGCTTGGTTAGGCGGGAATGGAAGTGAAAAGGAGAGTTGAAGAGTCTGGGGGCGTTATGATCTTTATCTATTTTTTAGTTTTTTTATTTTTTTAAGAGGGGTAAAATAAACTTTTCCATTGAATCCGACTTTCAACTACCAGATTGGGTAGAATTGCACTTACATCAACTAGGTAGGGTTATATCTGCATTTTCTGTTATCAAAAGGTTGTATTGGCACTCATGTCAATTAGATAGGGTTATAAAAGTATTTTTTTTCTTGTTTTTATGTTTATTTGTTGGGAGCACATTTCATAAGTTGAATACAAACTTAACTTGTATCCTAACATTAAAAAGATGGCCGAGGGGGACTGGTGGTCGAAGTCCGTGGAAAAGTCAATGGATGGAAGGTTGAAAGGGGATAGAGCATTCTAAAGAACGTCGGTATCGATGATAAGCTCACGAGCCTGAGTGTGCGCATGCATAGAAACGTTCATGAGTAAAGTAAGGCCATATTTATTGGAGTTTGGGCTTTCAATAATCACCAAAGCTAGTTGTCCCGCATAGTAGGTCGTTGTTGTACGTGATCACTCTTTGTTTTAGTGATTATAGGGCAATGGTTAAGAGGGGTTTGAACACTCACGCCCATCTTCCCCCTATAACCCTTCCCTACTTTAACCTCCTCTTGCAAACCACCATATAAACCCATGCCACCATCTCGGCGGAGTAACAAAACATGTATATACAGATGAAAATTCAATAACAGCATTAAAATAAATCTACAAATTCAAATAATTGTTCACAATAAGGGACAAACAAGGTAACGCCAAGAGAAATGAAATGGGTTATGGAAAATGCACACGTTGAAGAAACGAGTGTATGTTGATAACGTATGTAACCTTTTCCATCTTTCACTCAATTGAGTTTGTATGGGTTTGGGGGCTTATCCGTCCCCGGGACAAACTCATTAACAAATTTCAAAGTCGATTTTTGTCACAACTCCACAATCAATCACAGACTTTCACATTTTATCATTGGTGGTGTAGGTCAACTGGAAAATATTACTCTTTAGCATTGTGAGTTATAATACACCTTTAGCACTTGAGATTGTTGATTGACTACCCAACAAATTACCTTGTCTGGTTCACCACACTCTTCATCCAAATATTTAGATCTGAACGACCTCAAATAGTCAGAATTTCAAGCCATGTCCTCATCGACAGCATGCTATTCTTCAGTAAACAAGCACATTTTTTTAATTGCGTAGGCACATATTATTAGTCCACACTTGTAATAGTTAAATCACTTCATAATACCTCTTGTACCCATTTTATTTATTGTACATTTTGTTGAATGGCATGTTCACTAGAGATGGCTTTCTACCCAAAGTGTTACTATCAAAGTCTATGCTAATTCCAAAATTTACCACCTATGGTATACCACCGCCCGCGTTATTAAAGTCACTGTTATGCATTTCCTGCCGCTCTTTATGAAGTTCCTATTGGTGAGCCTCAATATTTGTCAAATTATCACACATTTTTATATCCTCAATTTGCTTCGCAACAAATCGTTCTTTTGTTTCCATGATATCATTTCATACAAATATAATTCATTTGTATTGTCATCAATTGAACAAGTACACTGTAGGGTGAAAGCTAAGTTCCCATCAAAATCTTCACCCACAAAGCCACCTTTAATTTCTTGAATTTTACTCAGGTTAATTTGGGATGTTGTGATCGGGTTGTAAGTCAATCTCCAAGCCTAGTGTTTTTGTTATTGAAAACTGAACTCTATAATTTCTTTAAACATGGCGCCCCTGTGAATTCTTCCTCCAAATTACCACTATTGAACGAGTTTTTCTTACAAGCACGAAAACGATATTGAAGTTCCACATTCTCCATTACCTACTCCAACCAATCTGATAATGTAAAACGAATAAATTACAATCACAGCATTCCTCCCACTACAAACGATGTTTATAATCGTGAAAGTATCGTTCTAATCACGTCACATTATCTCGTTCGCTAACTCATTCATGCCAGGTATCATATTATCACCAATAAACGAATTTGTAGTACCAACTGACAGTGGCCAAAAAACTTTCTTAGAACGTTTCTTCATGAAAATTTTGAATAACACTCTAATTGAGTGTTGATGAATCAAACTCGGCTACGTTCCATTTGATTAAGTTTGCAGTCCATAATAATTTACTCCACATAACCGGTATCAAAACCCTACCAGCGTCCCAGCCCCCTCTTTCCGTTTTGTCGCACCCCCTCTTCTTTAATCTTTTTTCCTCATCTTCCTATTAGGCGAGGTGGGGAATAATAGTTTATTTTAATTTATATTTTTTTAATTCAATAAGTGTAAGAATTGTTTTCACAAAGTAGTTTTGTTTTTCAACCTGATCATTTAGATCGTTGTGTTCATGATGATAACTCGATTTAGTTGTTACATTGATGTATTGTTCTCGATCTGCTTGTTCATATTGCGTGTTCGTAATTTTGTTTGTGATTTTATTTTTGGGTACTAAATTCAGCCTCATTTAAACATGCCTCATTTAATTAAACATGCCTCATCTTAATGTATACCTTTTCTTCAATGAGTGTATTTCACGTATATCCTTTTCATGGCAACTGTTCATTTATGTCTTATCTTTTGTGAGAGATTTATACTTCCTGTAGTTTTGAGGGAAAAAACTGGTATTTTTATGGCTCATGATCATCTATTAAACCATTGTGTATTACTGTGTGTTACACCAATTAGATTCTGCCATATGTCCCTCCTGAATAAATTATACTTAGATAAAAATCATTAAACTAATTTTAGCTAATTTAGGAGAGACACGTGGCATAATCTTATTGGTGTAACACATAGTGGTACACAAAAGTGTAACAGAAGATCCTGAGCTTATTTTTATTGGAAGACTTTTGTGAGAGATTTATGCTTATCTATACTAATAACTAAAAGGGCAACTATTTTGACAAGTTTCATCTCCTATACTTGCCACATCAGCTTGCCATGTCAAGTTTTTAAAAATAAATTACATTATGTAATTATTAAATGCATCATTCCTTCCTAGGCAATTTAATTAAACCCGACTAATTTAATGTTTATCTTTTCTTCAATGGTGTATTTCATGTATATCCCATCCATTGGGAGCTATTCAATTATGTCTAATCTTTTGTGAGAGATTTATACTTCCTGTAATTTTGAAGAAAAAAACTGATCTTTTTATTGGAAGACTTTAAAATTTGTTAACAAATTCATTGATCTATTTATAAAATACCTAAACTCCATATCCGCCATATAAAAATTAAAAAGTTAAAAATGAAAACGAGATAAGAATATATTTTTGTTGAATTAGCTGCAGTAAAGCTGATATAGTACCAACAATAAGTTAATTTTAACTACAATTGAAAGATAATTACTTCAAAAACATATTTGGGTTTCCAAAGAGCTTTTGTCAATACACCAAGTATAGTTTTAGGTGGTCTAAATTTTAAACAGGGATCATTATGCAATTATTAAACATTTTGATTGTGATGAGATTGTTTTTTTAATGCAAATAAATTTGAATATGTGTTGATTTTTACAGAAAGATCTCTATCTAAAGTTTAGACTATCTTACAAGAGACCGTCTCTTGCTGATAAAAGAGGAGTTGTGCGTCCTCACGAATATTTAACGTCCAACCCCATGTCTACCTTCTTTTTTAAATGCATTTCATTCTCATCTCTTTATCCACATATTCGTATAATCTCTTAAGAGTGGTATCCTGACAGGCGGTCTGTCCATAAACTTATGCACATACCACTCATTTGTTACCTTATACACTCCAATTGTTAAATTACATACAAAATTTAGATTTTTAAAATTTTTATATGATATATTTTTATATTTTCACCTTCAAATACATTAGTCAAAGTCTTGGGAAAGACGGTCTTTCCATATGCTTATGGAAAGACGAGCTTTGATTAGAATAATAAAAGGTAAAAAGTCTTACAATATTAAATTTTAGTATGCAGCATGTAATAGTTATAAAATTTATAACCCTGTTCATGCAACTCGAAAATTTTATCTTCATTTTTTCTAATTTACACTTTAAACATTGGTCTTTTCATAACCTATGGAAAGACCACCTTTAAAGAGATTGACTCAATACATTATATTACTTGTTTTAACTTATAAAATACAATATTTAAATTTTATAAAAATTTTGAAGCATTAAAGGTAAAAGCCCCCCGATTGCTGTCCATAAGCATATGGGAATGCCGCATTTCCTGAAACTCTCTCATCTCTTAATCCATATAGTCTTTTTCTTTAACTTTTAATTTATAATAATTGATGCATTCTGTATAATATTTTGAGCGAATTGCATATACAACCCTATATAATTCATGAAAGTACATATAACTCTGTGATAATTGAAAGTGCAAATATAACCCTAAATTATTAATTTATGTACAAATATAACCCTTTCTGACGGTTTAAAGCCGGATTTGATTGAAAAAACTATTTTACCCTTCCAAAAAATGAAATTGACTATTATACCCTCCAAACCCTAAGCCCTATTCCATCTTCTTCCCTCCTTCAGCAGTTCTTCTTTCCATCTTCTTCCCTCCCAAATTGAACATTCACCTTTTCTTTCATCTGTCAATTGTGCAAGGCCGAGGAGCAGCGGGCAAGGCTTTGGAGGCGACGCGGGCAAGATCGGGGACGCCGGAGAAGCTCAAACTGGCGGAGGTGCTGGGGGTGGTGCCAGAGCTGGGCGTCAGCGGAGGTGGCCACGGCGGTCATATCTGCAGAGGCGTTTCTGTGGCGAAGCCTATACTCCCGTGGAAGATGGTAAATCATCTGCTGCATCGAAGATTATAATTTGATGGGTAGAGGGATTATCTTTGTCTTATTGGGCTGTGTAATGATTAGTGATTATGTTATAGGATTGATTAGATGAATTGTGTTTGTTTTCTTCAGAACCGAAGTGGTGTAGTTTGATTGGAAATTTACAAGAATAGTTGAGTCTGAAAGTCTGAGCAGTTACCTGATGAATTCTGAGCAAAGAGAGATGATTGGTAAAAATGTATGAGGAAGTGTGTGTTTGTGTTGCATTCGTTAAATTGGGGAGAGAATTGGAGGTGGTGGGGGTGGTGGTTGTGGTGGCTTGGTGGTGGTGAGGGAGGGGTATGATAAAGAAGAAGAAGAAGAAGAATAGGTATAAATTGGGAAATGAATTTTAAGATTTGGCCCAAGAGCTATTTTGGTCATTTCCGGTCAGGCAATAACCTGAAATAGTCTGTCAATGTCAGAATATAGGTTTTAGGGTTATATCTGCACTTTTTCAATTATATAGGGTTATTCGCTAACATTTTCTTTTCATTAGCCAATTTCTATCTTCTAATTTTAGCTTTGTTTATACCTTTTGTATATAAAACTGAATTATACAATAAATATTACTCGAATAATAATTCCCTAAAATTATTTAATTAGAAAATAAAATTGTATTCAAATAATATGAATATATTGTATAATTTAAATAGAGCATATAAAAATATTTATTTATTTTTGAGAATATGTCCATACATGCCTTTTGTATTTTCTTTACAAAGAGATAAAAATTTATAATTTCAGTTAAATAATTATTCATTCATTATCATTTGACATTTCTTGTTTTTATTACTATATTTCTCATAATCCAAAATATTTTTATACGTACAACAATTTTATAATTTTCTACGTGAAAAGGGTATGTGTCGACAAGTTTTGAGTCGATTTAGTTTCATTCAATGCATTATAATATTAATAAATAAATTATTTTATTGTGAGTTCTCCAGTATGTTTATTTCTATATACATACGACAACTCAATACTTGTTTAAATTATAAATTAAACTATATCTTAATTTTTTATTCATAAACCTGTATATCGACAAGGTGTTATCTAGCTTATATACGTTAGTCATACACAATTAATATAAAACGTATTAAATATTAATGGTCTTGAATATGTTTTTAGAATTTATATATATATAAAATTAGTTGTGTCAACTACATGAAAACTAAATTATTTTTTTGGTCCCCTTCAAATTATCTTTTACTATCTTTTGGTCATCATTTGCAAAACAACCCTTAGACGGTACCCAACAAATTCAAAATGATATGTTTTGGTCCCAGAGGTGATTTTCAGGGAAAGTCAACGGTAAAATTGGTCAAAATATGTAAAATAACCATTATACCCATGAGTTTAAAAAATAAAAAAATTTGTCAGGAGGCAGGATGTTCGAGGGCTCGTGGCAAGGGGTTTGAGGGCTCGATCTTCGAGGGATCGAGGCAGGAGGTTCGAGGGCTCGAGGCATGAAGTTCGAGGGCTCGAGGCATGAGGCTCGAGGGTTCAAGGGGAGAGGTTCGAGGGCTCGAGTGCTCGAGGGGAGAGGCTCGAGTGCTCGAGGACTCGAGGGGTGAGGTTCGAGGGCTCAGGATGAAGTTGAAATCTGAAAATTTTAAAAAATATTTTTTAATTGAAAATATTTTAAATTAGTAAAATTACCGTTATACCCCTGACTATACCGGAAAACCATTTAGTCTTACTGGAAAACCACCTCAGGGGACCAAAACATATCATTTTAAATTTGTTTAGTACCATCTAATGATTGTTTTGCAAATTGAGACCAAAAGATAGTAAAAGATACTTTGTAAGAGAAAAAAACAATTTAATCAAGTAGTACTTGAAACATATTTATTCCTTGGCCTCATATCATGGGTGTTATCTAGTTTATATATGTTAATTATACATAATTAATATAAAATGTATTAAATATTAATGATCTTGGATATGTTTTGAGAATTTATATATATATATATATAAATTAATTGTGCCAACTACATGACAAAGGTAGTACTTGGAACATATCTATTCCTTGACCTCATCTTAACTTTTAAAGGGGTTGGTAATTAATTTTGGCTGGATAGTCAACGTACAGATTTGACTGAGAAGATATAATTTGAAACTGAAAAAATGTAGTAGTCTAGACTAACTTTTGAGTTTTTCCATAAATAATAAAGGGAAAGTATAACTTTTGAGTTTTTCCATAAATAATAAAGGCAAACTATTGAAAAACACTATTTTTACGTGAGATTATGGAAATATAAAGTTTAATTAAAATAATAAAAGATAAAAAGTATTTATTGTAATATTAAATTTTATTACGTAATCATCTTTTCATTTTTATATTTTCACATTTAAATACATATTATTACGTGTTTTAACTTTAAATATATAATATTTAAATTTTATATAAAAAATAATATTTAAAATAAAAATCACTATATACTGTCCATAAATTTGAAAGACCATATTTACTAAGACTTTCTTTAAAAACAAATGTACACACAAAGATTTTAAAATCACTAGTCATAATAATGGTCGGTTCGGCATTTAGAAAAAAACGCTCGATCCCGAAAAGGAAACACTTTCAAAATGTTGTACTTATCGTGCATACCATCTTCGATATTAATTGTGTATAATTTAATAAATTAAAGAGTCAGTCTTTTGAAAGACTTATTTTTATGGAAAGATCAATATTTTAAGTATAAATTGAAAGAAATGAAGATAAAATTTTTGTGTTGCATGAATCGGGTTTTAAACTTTATAACTACTGCACATTGCATAATAAATTTTTAATATTGCAACTAAGTTCTTTTACCTTTTATTACTCCCTCTGTTTCATTGGATGTTGCACACTTTCATTTGTTGGTTATTTTTATGAATTTGACACGCTTTCCTTTAATACCAAGATTCCTTTAATTTCATCTACTCTATCTACTTTTCTCTTTCAAAATTCAATTTCATCCACTCATTTCATTCAGCTAAATCCAAACACATAAGGTTATGGTGCAACATCCAATGTAACTGAAGCAGTATTCTAATTAAACCTTGGTTTTCCATAAAGGTATGGAAAGATGGTATTTCCCAATATTTTATCTAAATTAAATATGTATTTTATTATTATTATTAGATAAACAAGAAATGAAGAAATTAAAAATATACAGTATCATGTTTATTTATCCCTATGGTATACCTCTACAGTAAGGTAACTGCGTGCAGTATATAATATGCGTTGTAATACTATTATTTGTGTATTTAATAATATATTTATTTAATAATTATAATTAAATTATAATAATGCATAATTTCATCTAGAATAATGCTTATACTTAGAGTTTAATATACATAAAATATTTTAAGAAATGCAATGTTGTGGTATCAAGAATATTGGTACCAGGAATGGCATGTAATTTGCCCATTTTCAGGATGAGACACCGTATTCTTATGTGTTTGAATTTAGTTGAATGAAATAAGTGGACGGAATTGAATTTAGAAGAGAAAAGTATAATGAGTGAATGAATTAAAAAAAACTTGCCATAAAAAGAAAAATGTGCCAAATACACAAAAACAACAAAAAAAGAAAAATGTGTCATATATAATGAAACGTAGAGAGCAGTGTTTTGGTACAATTTATTTATGACCTCTTTCTTACCATAAAAGAGGAAATAATTTCAATTTTATTTTTCTGAATTATCCTTAGTTAGATTAAACTGCAGCTTTATTTTTAGAGAGAGTCTCAAGAAATGTGGCATTTCCTTAAATTTATGGACAATTCATAGTGGTTTTTAGAGTCCGTCTCTTGAAAGACGGTCTTTCCATAAGTTATGGAAAGACCAAGGTTTAAAGTGTAAATTAGAAGAAATGGAGATAAAATTTTCGGGTTGCATGAACCGGGTTATAAATTTTATAACTACTACATGTTGCATACTAAAAGTTTAATATTGCAATTAAGACCTTTTACCTTTTATTATTCTAGTTAAACCCCGTCTTTCCATAAGCCTATGGAAAGACCGTCTTTCCCAAGACTTTGCCTGGTTTTTATCTTAATTGTTATAATTTTATAAAATTTAAATATAGTACTTTTAAAGTCAAACCAAGTAAATAATATGTACGTGAATATATAAATATATAATATAAACAAAATATTTTTTAAATTATAAATTTAGTATGTAATTTAACAAAACAGTGTGTAATGTAAAAAAATGGTTTGTCCATAAGCTTATGGACGGGCCGTCTGTCAGGAGACCCGCTCTTATTTTAGAGAAAATGACATATTTGGTATTCACCTTTAGGCGAAATGACATGTTTCGTTATTCTTTTAGCAACTTGTCCCCAAAACGTTCCATAATATTACGAAATGTTCTCAATTTATTCCCACATACTATTAGCTGGTTTAAGTATGTCAACATCGATTCGACATTTCTAATGATGATAGTGATTCCATTGGGAAGCATGAAACATGGAAAGTAAGGACAACAGAAGACATGGTGAGTATGGTTGGATTGGTGATGCTTGAAGCATGTAGATGAGGCAGTGAGGAAGGGACTGGAAATAGAGAAAGATAAAGACTCTCATGAGACCGTATGGTGAGACAAGGTACAAACTAATTTTTTACAATTTACAAAAAGTATCCCACGTCATCTCCATCTTTAAATATTTGTACTTAAACCCTCTGTCTCACCATAAAATTATGTGAGACCGTCTCACCCATGTCTTCATCAAGGAGAAAATAAAAATTAATAAATTTTACCTCAAGAGTTATGAAATTATAATTTTTAAATTCTTGGCAACAGTTGATGGGTCCATTAATTTAATTTAAATGTGTTATGTCTGTTAAAGGAACCAATTAAAAACATTTTGTAATAATATTGGAATCTTTTAGGAATATGGTGCAAAAAGATGAACAAAACTTGTAATTTTGCCTAAACTTGGCACCTAAACTGCATTTTCTCCATATTTTTATACCTGCTTACTCTCGTGTGCTGTGAATTTCTTTCGCTATATGTAGGGTGGGCCAAAATAAACCCGCAAATTATGGGTTAAGCGGATTGTCTATTTTTAAACCTGGTGCATATGAATAAAATGGATAATGGACATGGCCAGTTCGAGTTTAGCGGACGGGGGCAATCGCACTTGGCCCAAAATTGAGAAGGGTCCAATAGTTCTAAAACCTTTATCCACAACACACATAAGTTAGGAAAAGTCCAAAAATGAAAAAGTACATTTAGGACAAATTAAAATGTATTTAAACTGGAATGAATGCAAATGACTTTCCAAACACTTAATGAGTGAAATATTGTGTAAGCTAATCTAGTACCCTGGACCTAAATTTTATAAAACTATGGAACTGTACTATAACTACGAGGATGGCTTGCTGGGCTCAAATTCCTACTTGTTTTTTTGTTAATATGTTGCACTCCTAATTTCGCACTAAACACGCAAAATTTTTATTATAATTTGTAGAAGAGTATTATACTTTCAATCATATCTATTTATTCAATATCTATATAAATTGATATATGTTGTATTAATTATTTTTATCGAATTCGTTCTCAAAACAAATGTTTATATATCCATTTAATATAATTTTATCAATTGAACTATACTTATTTTTTTCATTTACTAATAGATAAATAATTTTTAATAAACTTTTATCGAACTGAATCGATTTTTTTTGAAATTTTTTTATGTATGATCTCATCCTATCATATACAGTCTCTCTGTTTCAGTAGAAATTGAAAATATTTTTAGCAATGAGTTTATATTGAGAATGTTCTAAAAAAATTAAAATACAAAATAATTTATTTATTAAAGTAGGGCCCAAAAAATATTTCGCCCCGAGCCTCAAATGGATTTGGACCGACCCTTATAATGGATTAAGGCATGTCACTTGAGTTTAATTCCAGCATGTATCAGCAACAATAAACTAAATTCAGCACTAATAAACTAGATTCAACACCAACAAATTAGATTCAGCATTAATAAATTAAATTCATCACCAATAAACTTAGCAGTGAAAGAAAAAATAATAATAAATACATATTTATTTGGATTCTCGACACTCACTGGTTTAGTAATAAGTCTAAAACTAAAATATAGTACGAGTACAACATCAATTTGAGAGTCATTCTTTTCATTTTTTTGAAAAAATAAACTACCAATAAATTAAATTCAGAAACAATAAACTCGATTAAACACTAATAAATTAAATTCAGAAACAATAAACTCGATTAAACACTAATAAATTAAATTCGACACAAAAAACTAAATTCAGCACGTATAACCTAAATTCAATACTAATAAATTAAAAGGCAACACCAAACAAGCTCAACTGGGCAAGGAAATAGGTTATGAATCAAATGATTAATTGAAAAATATGGGGTGGGCAGATTGGGTTTGTGGATTAATCGTGGGTCTACTCGTATGGGTTGAATTTCTGCATGCTTACCCATATGAGTTGGTATATAAACTCATATTAGCCAAAATATGGGTAGAAACTCGTGAGTTACCCATATGGATTGGTATTGAACACATATGCGTCAATATATGAGTTGAAATCCATTAGTTTTATCCATATACTCCCTCCATTTCTTTAATAGTGGCACACTTTCTAATTTGAGATGTTTATTTTCTATTGGCACTTTCTATTTATGGCAAGTTTAAGGTTATTACATCCACTCATTTTACTTTTTATTCTTTCAATTCAATTTCATCCACTCATTTAGCATCTCCTAAATTCTAACACAAAAAGTGATGTGTTATTGTTAGAGAAATAGAGGAAGTATGTTGGTATAATTTAAACTCATATGGATTGAAGCTCGCGGGTTTACCCATTTTTTATTGGTGAGTTGATTAATTTTTTACCCACGGGTTGAGAGGGTTTTAACTCGACCCCTTTTGACCCGACCAATTTTTGACCCATTATAAAATGGATCGGAATGGGCCATACCCATCTTTTTAGACTAAATAGTCCCCTACAAAGTATCTTATACCATGTTTTAGTCCTCGTTTGCAAATCAACCCTCAGGCAGTACCTTACAAATTCAAAACAATATGTTTTGGTCCCCTAGGTGGTTTTCAGGCAAGCCTAAGTGGTTTTTTGGTATAGATAGGGGTATAACGATAATTTTACTAATTAAAAAACATTTTCAACTAAAATTTTCTAATTAAAAAAAATTCTTTTTCTTTAGTTTTTTGCCGCCGCTTTCTGCCGCTGCATTTCCCGCAACTCCTGTACGATGCTCCACTATCCATGGCATTCTTCTGATCACTCCTTAAAACCCTAATTTCCCAATCATCCAAGCCCCCTCGTCGGAACCCTACCTCCTCCATGCCCATACTTCACCGAGCCGCCGCTCAACCGTTCCTGCATCGCAGCCCGATCGACGTCGCCGTCAGGGACCCAATTTTAGATACTTTGGTCTCCGTCTTCCTCCGCCGCTTTTCACCTTCAGTTTCCACCGTCAGAGAAGATGAGCGAAGAAGATAAGCGAAGAAGACGACGGAAGAAGCTCCTCAGCGGCGTAGAAGATGAGTGAAGAAGACGGTGGAAGAAGCTCCCCAGCGGTGGAGAAGATGAGCGAAGAAGACGGCGGAAGAAGCTCCTCGACGGCGGAGAAGGTGGTGGCGAAACTGTTGGAGTGGAAGAAGCTCGACGGCAGAAGAAACTTCTCGTTGGAGGAGAAGGCGGTGGTGAAACTGTTGGAGTGGAAGAAGCTCGGCGGTGGAAGAAGCTCCTTGGCGGCGGCAGCAGAAATCGGAAGTCGGAAGGTGGCGGCAGCGACAGAAGGCAGTGGTGAAAATGAAGCTTTTGTTTTTTTAAACTCAAGGGTATAATGGTTATTTTACATATTTTGACCAATTTTATCATTGACTTTCCCTGAAAACCACCTTTAGGGACCAAACAAATTGTTTTGAATTTGTTGGGTACCGTCTAAGGGTTGATTTGCAAATGGAGACCAAAATATGGTATAAGATACTTTGTAGGGGACTAAAAAAAAATTTAATATATTTTTTTATTACACATATTATCCAATCCATATTCGACCTGTCTGCCCATTTGTCACCCCTAGCTATACGTGAAGGTTTACACTAAATTTGAATGATATAAAAAAGACTTAAAGCACATTTTATCTTATGTGCCATTAAGATTTACAGAAAATATATTAATTAAAGAGTCTGTCTCTTGGAATACGGCATTTTCACAAGTCATGGAAAACCAAGGTTTAAAGTGCAAATAAGAAGAAATAATGATAAAATTTTCGTATTGCATGAATCAGGTTATAAACTTTATAATTACTACACGTTGTATAATAAAATTTTAATATTGCAACTAAGACCTTTTACCTTTTATTATTCTAATTAAACTCCATCTTTCCATAAGCCTGTGGAAAGATGGTCTTTCCCAAGACTTTGCCTTAATTAATACAAAAAATTAGGACAAAAGTAAGAAAGCTATTACTATCATCATTAAGATCGGTGGTTATAGAGACGATGGTGACAGAAGTAGGGTTGCAATGACCCGCCGGCGACAATGACTTTGGCGTAAGAAATTAGAGGAGCGGTTAGGTGAAGAAAGAGAGACGAGATGGTGGAGAGTGTTGAGGGGCGATCAAGAAGAAGAAGAAATTTAGGTTAGGATTTAGGAGAAGGGGAATTAGAGGTATAATAGTAAATTTATTTATTTAATTTTTTTCATAAGAGTAAAATTAACCTTTTCACCTTTTTCCATCCTAAATTTGCCGGTATGTGTACGCTTGCACTTACACTAACTATCCAAGGTTATATTAGCACTTCAATTATCAAAATGTTACATTGACACTTATGTGAATCACTTTTATGTTTACATTATTAATATTAATTGATAATTTCACATCCTTTTCAACTCATATTTTAATTTTTTAAAAGATAAAATCAAACACCTCTTAAACTCATATCACAGAGAATTTTAAATTTTAGTATTTTGAATACATACAATACGAAGAATCTAATTAAATTTTAATAATTTCATTTATTTTTATAACAATCAAAATTTATACTAAGAAAATGTATTAAAAAATCTTTGTGAGGCCGCGCAAAATATTGGAATTGGGTTGATGAACAATGAAACTTCAATAGGAACCATCTTATTAGCCCACAGAACAAATTAGGAAGAAATTAAATATCGGCAAGCATTAAGCAGAAGTTACAAAGAAATCAGAATCAAAGCATGTGGTCGCCTCTTTGACTTTTGTAATTATGCGTGTACCCAACCTTTGTGTTCGCCTCAGTTCCTTGAAGCTAACTATTAGGTGCATTTGTAAGACAAAACCGCCAAACTTCATAATTTAATAATTACTTTTTAATAATGTATATCATTCTAATAAAGCAATATCTAATTTTAATTATTTTTCACTCCATATAGAGTTTTTCAGCACATACAAATTTGTTTAAATGGTAATAAAACAGTCAACGGAGGAAGCAGAAATTCAAAATACAAATTTAATACTCCCTCCGTCCCAAATTAAATGGTACGAGAGAGAATTTTACGCTCATCAAGAAATTTATCTAATCGTTAATATATTTTGTTATGTATAATTTTAGCATATAAAAAGTTACTTTTCATAAACTACGTGTTACGACGAATAAAACTATATAACATATGATAATATTATTATTTATATATCTATTCAAATAAGTGGTCAAAGTTAGACGGTAAATAGTAACATTTTATGAAGTGTTCAGTTTAATTTAGAAGGGAGGGAGCAGTAATAAATTGGCGACGCGTTATTCACTCATTTTACTCAGAGACCACACGCTGTACTTCACGACTCCTTCCCGCTCCTCCGTGTCTACATAATCCTCAACACTCTCCTTCAAGCACAAAAAACAACAATCATGGCTCCCTGCAAATTAATTTCCGTAGTTTTTCTAATCTTTCATCTGCTTCTGCCGGCGTTTGGCCGCCGGTCATTCACCGGAGACGTGACCGGATTTACGGGAAGCTACACGAGTCCGCCGCTTTACAGAAACGGAAACCAGTGCCCCGGTTCGGTCGGATTCTGTGACCCGTCGGCTATCCACGTGGCGATGACGCTGGATTCCGTCTACTTCAGAGGTACTGTGGCGGCGGTGCACTCTGTTCTCAAGCACGCTTCCTGCCCGGAGAACGTTTTCTTCCACTTGGTCGCGGAGGAAACTAGCGCAACCTCGCCTTCGCCGGCGGAATTCGACCGGATTTTGAGATCGATCTTTCCGGCTTTGACTTTCAAGGTGTATGGATTTGATTCAAAGCGCGTGAAGAGTTTGATAACTTCTTCAATTCGCCAGGCACTGGATAACCCGCTGAATTACGCGCGATCATACATCGCAGACATCATCGACCCCTGTGTAAAGCGCGTGGTTTATCTCGACTCAGATGTCGTCCTCGCAGACGACATCCAGAATCTATGGTCGGTAAAAGTGTCTGAGTCAAGAGTTATCGGAGCTCCAACTTACTGTCACACCAATTTCACAAGATACTTCACTGGTCAATTCTGGTCGAACCCGGAGCTTTCCAGAACTTTCCAGGGGAAGAAACCGTGCTATTTCAACACCGGCGTGATGATCATGGAGTTGGAGAAGTGGAGAAACGGCGGATATACCGAGAAGATTGAGAAATGGATGGAGATTCGGAGGGAGACGAGGATATACCAGTTGGGCTCCTTGCCGCCGTTTTTGCTGGTTTTCGGCGGCGATGTGGAGCCCATTGGCCACCGGTGGAATCAGCACGGGCTCGGCGGTGACAATGTGCGGGATAGCTGCCGGACGTTGCATCCGGGGCCGGTGAGTTTGCTGCATTGGAGCGGGAAGGGGAAGCCGTGGGTGCGGCTTGATAGAGGCGTGCCTTGTCCGGTAGACCATCTATGGGCTCCCCACGATTTGTACAGAAGATGAAGGAATATTTTTCTGTAATCCCTTTGTTTTCGCCATTCTTTTTGTATAGACAACAATTCTTTGATTCAAATTGGGACAATTTTCCCATAGATGTCAACAATGGCAAAATTTGCTTATCAACAATATTTGCATTGCCATTGTTGATATAAGTGTATGAATTGCCATTGTTGATATAAGTGTATGAATTGCCATTGTTTATAAGTATAAAATGGCAATAAAGCTAATACGGCATAAAATGTCATTGTCGACCTCTATGAGAAAATTAAAGGGCAAAATACTGATATGCCCCTATGTTTTGGAGGTTTGTGCTAATATGACCATGTGAAGTTAAAAAGTGCTATTGTAACCCTGTATTTCACATCAAAAGTGCCGATATAACCCTGTGGCACTATTCTGTCGCTGACTTTGCAATTTCCGGCATTGACCAAACCTAAAATGACTAAAATATTCCTAGTCTTAAACCTAAAAATCTAATGACAAGTACCCCTAGATTCTTCTTCTTCCTCTTCACAGCTACTCCACCACCGCCGCCGGACGGCAACCGCTCGACCACCATGGCCACCGCCAGAATTTGGACAAACAAAAGGGACAACTAAACAGGACAAACATAACAAAATTCCCCACGGATGTCGGCATCCCCTATGTAAGCAGACGAGAAACCAAGAACAACATGGATTGATTGCCTACTGATTTTCACAACCTCTCCCTCTGTAACACAACAAAAACTTAAATAAATCACTACCTAAAATTGTGTTAAATCTTTTCAACGAATGGGCAAACCCATCCCGCTACTTCCCACCGTTGCCCCGCCTCTGCACCACCGCGCCCAGCCGTTGCCCTGCCTCTGCACCACCTCTGTACCACCGCACCCCGCCCTGCTTGCCTTTACCAAAAAGTGTTAATCTAATCAATCACTGGTTTTGGAACCATAAAGTGTGGAGAAAACAGAACTTTCATGGAAGAAATCGAACATGTTTTTTCGCGAATTCTTCAGCGCAAGAGAAGGCAAGATAAGAGTGAAGAGATTTGTCCATGACAAGGGGAGCGAGAGACACCAGATTCTTCACGGTGGTGACACCCGAAACGACGCCGCATTGTCTCCCGATCCCATCCATGATGCTCGCCTCCATCTCAAACGTTCTTTCCGTAGTAAACGCTAATCCACGGCCCAATTGAAGAACAGATCCGTCTCCAACTCCCTCACCTGAACAATCACAACACCACAAATGCACGTTATTCAAAAACCTAATCTGCAATCCCAATCTAATAATGCCGATTAATAAGGGCACAGATTCATCTGACACTCAATCGGATCCAACGTTGGTAACGAAAATTGAGGGAGAGAAACAGAGTGAAGCATACGACGAGGCCAATGGAAGAGAGAGATGGAGGAGCCCACCGCCTCCTCCAGATCCCTCCCCAACCTCTGCCACCCGCTAGATCGACGCATCCTCCCAATCCACCGACGCCGCCGCCCCCGCAACTGAGACATATATGAATTTAGTATAATACCTACAAATTTCTCCGGCACCACCACGTAGGATCCTCTCTTCCATTCCCACATCTCCTGCATCTCCGGCGTCTCCGTCGCCTCCGTCGCTCCAGTGCCTGCCGCTCGACGCCTGGAATCACCAATATTCGCCAGCCACCGCTCAACACCGGCACCACCACGTAGGATCCTCTCTTCCATTCCCGCATCTCCGGCGTCTCCGGCGCCTCCGGCGCCTCCGTCGCTCCAGCGCCTGCCGCTCGACGCCCAGAATCACCAAAATTTGCCAACCACCGCTCAACACCACTGTGTTGGAGTAGATCTGGAGAGCTCGAGGATGCTCACCACCGCGGCGACGGAGGTTAGGCAGAGGAGAATAAGGAAAGAAGAAGGAAAGA
Source organism: Rubia yunnanensis (assembly GCA_037428765.1). NCBI lineage: Eukaryota > Viridiplantae > Streptophyta > Magnoliopsida > Gentianales > Rubiaceae > Rubia > Rubia yunnanensis. The sequence continues at coordinate 8,128,082 of CM075069.1, forward strand.
AATGTCTGAGGAAATAAGGAGAGAAGAAGGAGATAAATGAGATTAATAAGGAAATAAATGAATGAGGGCATAATTGTCCTTTCACATGTTTTGATTTTTTAAAAAAATGGGGTATAATAGTCATTTCATGTATTTCCAGCCAAATTCAGGCCTCCGGGGTCATATTAGCACATTCACGCAAAACACAAGGTTACAATAGCACTTTCCAACCTCACATGATCATATTAGCACAAACCACCAAAACATATGGTTATATGAGTACTTAACTCAAAATTAAATTTTCCCATAGATGTCAACAATAGCTTTATTTCCATAGATGTCAACAATGGTAACATTATTTGCTTATCAAAAATGCAAATAATGGTGAAGTATATTCACAGTGGCAATTCATATACTTTACCAATATTTGCATTTCTTATTTATAAAATTTCCTAGCATTTGAGTTAAATCACCTGAAATAACATAAAACAATTACTAGGAGTCTAGTAATGTTGAAATCAACTAAAGGTCACAAGGTGTTTAGTCCGCTCTTTGAAAAATAAGTTTTGTATGTTAAGGTGTTGGTCGACTCACAAGTGTTTAAAATTCACCCATTATTTAATGTTGAGCTATTTTTATTGAAAAATAAATAAAAAAATTGAACACATGGTAACATGTGACTCGGCCCACACTTTAACATATAAAATTTCCTCAAATATATATATATATATATATATATATATTTGATTTTTTTAATACTTGCTGAATTGATATTGCCTCTCAAGAAGAGCATGTCACACATATTGACTATAATTCTATCAGGGGTCACTGGATTATTAAATTATAGGCTAAAACCTCTATCACATGATTAAAACGACCCTTTAATTCAGTGTTTTCAAGATTTTGGACATCTATACTTGAATCTTCTATAATTTCCTTTCTACAATCGAGTATTTTCTCATCGTTAAACACTTGTCCAAGCCACCACAACTCCAAAAACAAATTAACAAAGACAACAACAAACCAGAATTGCGTATACATTAAACACTACGGGAAAACGGGTACATGGACATCGGTATATCAGTGATATGAGAGAAATACCGATTCTAGAAATTTTATATGTCTATGACTAAATTCGGTGCCGGTACACGGAATACCGATGTTGATGAATAGATTCAGCACCGGTATAATGAATACCGATGCTAGATATCGGTGTCTTTGAACAAAAAATGTCTCAGTTTAATATATTCCAACACCGATTTGAATGAATGACATATACTGGTGCTAATGTCAGTGCATATGACCGGAATAGTAATTTTGGTGGGTAAATTTTTGGTGGAAAAATATCCAACACCGGTATTGACGAATGGCACCGGTGCTTGATACTTAGGAAATTTTTGGGGAAAAAAATTAGGGTTTGATTTACTCTTGAAAATTTGGTTATGGTATAAATTACCCAAGAACATGTATTAGCGTTTTTCAACATTTTCCCAAAAAATATATTTTATGTTATATTTTTATATTTAGGCAAGAATAACAAAAATAATGTATTTTCCAGCAATAGATAATGGGGTAACACAATTTTGGGTTAATTGTTCAAGACTATGTAGAAGTAATCAATATTGACTTTTGAGGTCCTTCCGTTCACCCATACTTGCCCAAATCGCAAATTCACAATTGTATATTATTAAATTGCATTTTGGTGTCGTCAATTTAGTAATTCGACAACTCAAACTTTTTCTGAGGGACCTAAGTGCAAAAGGTAAAAACTTTACTCGTGACTCCAAATTGAAATCCGCTTGGGCGTGAAGCTACCCCATACACCCTTATTGTATTTTTCAAGTCTCTAGCAGAATATTTATCAACAACCGGGCATAAAAACATATATGTAATCCTTCCCAATTTCTCTTTCTTACTTCTAAGTATTCAACTCTAAGTTACTCTGTAACATGTACTAGCATTTTCCAACATTTCACCAAAAAAATTAATTTATTTTATATTTCTATATTTAGGCAAGAATAACAAAAATCATGCATTTTAGAGCAATGGATAATGTAATACAATTTTGGGTCATAATATAATTTTTCAAGACTGTGTAGGTGTAATTAATGTTAACTTTTGAGGCCCTTTCGTTCACCCATACATGCCCAAATCACCAATTTGCAATTTTTTATTATTGAATTGCATTTCGGTGTTGCCAATTTTGTGATTCGGCAACTCCAACTTTCTTGGAGGGACTTAAGTGCAAAAAATAAAAAAAATTACTCGTAATTCCAAATTGAAATTCGTTCAAACGTGATGCTACCCTATACACACTCGTATTTTTCAAGTCTGTAACGAAATATTTATTAACAATCGGGCACCAAAATATATCCATAGTTCTTTCTGATTTGCCTTTCTTACTATTAATTAATCAACTCTAAGTTACTCTAGAATATGTACTAGCGCTTTTCAAAATTTCATCAAAAAAATAAATTATGTTCTATTTCTATATTTTTGAAATAATAACAAAAGTTGTGTATTTTGGAGAGAAGGATAGTGCCGTAACAAATTTTTTGGCCATAGCATAATCTTTCATAAATATGTTTGAGGCTCTTTTGTTCACCCATTGTACCTAGAATTTCAAAGACACAGTCGTCTCGTATTTAACTGCGTTTTGGTGTCTTCAATTCTGTGATTCACTGCCTCCGAATTTCTTTTATGGACCTAATAGTAATATTTTAAAAAATAATTTAGAGATCAAATAATACTAACACCGGCATTGCTTTCATTCATACCGGTGCTAAGTTATGGCGGGGAAATAAATTTCCTGAATTTTCATTCATAATTTTGGAAGATCAAATAGTACTAGCACCAGCACTGCTTTCATTCATACCGGTGCTAAGTTATGGCGGGAAAATGAATTTCCTGAATTTTCATTCATAATTTTGGAGGGATTGTTTAAAATTTTGAAATATTGGGCTTAGCACCGGTATGAGTTACTTAGGCACCGGTATTTGTATCGATGCTACACACTTAGAATTTTTCCCCCATGTTTACTCTTGAGTCCAAAAAATAATAAATGTGTCACACTTAAGCAGCCCTAAGCAGTTGTTTTCTTATACATAGGCACCGGTATGAGCCATTTTAGCACCGATTTTTGTACCAGTGCTCCATCCCTAGGAAAAAAATTCTCACATTTGCTCTTGGGTTCATATATTTTTTAAAAAACGTTTAAAGCAGCCTTGAGTAGCTTCTTTTCATATACATGAGCATCAGCATGAGCTATTTTGAGCACCGTTTTTTCTTTTTAGCACCGAATTTTATTTTTAGCCCTGGTACAAAAATCGGTGCTATAGAGTTTAAAAAAAGAGTCCAACTTGGTTTCATCTGAACCATTTATTTCTTTTGTTGATTGAATCTCAACCATTAAAACTTTGTCATATAAACTAAATCAGAAACCCCAAATCAAACCAACCCTCATTCCCTCTACCTCCTCTCCATCATCTCCATCCTCCTTCACCACTTCTCTATCTCCGCCGCCGCCGCCTAGCCTAGACGATAAGTCCCCCTCTCCGCCCTGCCCGTAGCGCACCATCCCTGGCGTCAACTCTCGGACCAGCCCGGCGCCATCTCCCCAAGCTTAACCAAAATTGTTGGGTTCAGCTCAGATCCATAGCGCCTCAGCTCTCAGTGCCACCACCGCGTCGTGCCTCAGCCCTTGCTTCTGACCTCACCTTCACGCTTTTGGTTCATTGATGTTATTTAGGGTTTATGGATATTAGGTTCAAGTGTTTATGATAATTGATGTTGTTAATCTATGTTTCGGTTTAGTTTGTTTCATGAATTGTGGGTTGTTATGTATTTTTGGATATATGTAATGAACTTCAAAGTTGTGATTATGAATTTTCCAGTTTTCTTACATGAAATTATGGTTATTTTGTGTTTTGTTTGTCCGAGTTTCATATTCCGGCCGATGAGTTTATTCTCACCGGCCAAATTTTTTTATTGGTCACCTATTTACTAGCACAGTTACAAACGATCATAGGCACCGGTATTTCGACCGATGCCTAAGTAGGGGGTGCCGAAATGTAGATTTTTAGCACCGGTAGTGTATACCTGTGCTGGAATCTATATTCCAACACCGATATACACTACCGGTGCCTTTGTAACTGCATTTTAGCATCTCCCTACTAGGGCACCAGTAGGCCAGGTGCCCAAAATACCGGTGTTAAAGGGGGGGTCTCTGCAGTAGTGAATAGTGTGCTGGTAAGATGTAAATTAATGGGTACAACCTTTTGAACATATATTGATAAAACATGTGGAAATTAAATAACTAAATTACACGAGCAATTTAACATAAGCAAGAATAATGAAATTTTATTAATTATTCATGCGTACAATTGGATACAATTAATAAGCATGTTTCAAGCAATCACATATATCACATATTGATGGAGTCACGAGTCCACTCGCTGTCCTTGAAACGAATGAGTCCCGCTGTGGACATTGTTCCCTAGGATAAAACCATCGTTGGTAATTTTAATTAGAAAAATTACCTCGGAGTCACACAAAGCCCGAATGACTATCACCGATAAAGATAGAGAAAGAAGACAAGACTTAAGTTTAGAAGTAGGGAGAAACTTGAGAATGGTGCGAGGTTTTTGTCTGACATACATGCTCTATTTATAGATGTCTAAGAAACCCTATGGAAAGATACGCGGAAGATCTGATTCCCGTAATTAGAGAAAATATTCTCTAACCACAAAATATTTTACAAATATTTGAATAGATTCTGGAAAGATAAGAATATCATATTCCTTATCATGATTAACCGCGTATCAAATCTCATATATTGCACACGTGATTCCAATAATAATTGTTACGTGGTTTGGGTTTTATAGAGACTTCCACACGATCCAAACGTATTTTAGCCATTCAAAAATTATAGAGAACTTATTACGTGCGAATGAATTTCAGCCTAAATTTCCATTTTAAGGGTGACTATTTGAGCATCTATATCTAATTCACCCTTTACCGTTTTGAGAGTTTAAATAGTCAATTTTATAGTACTCGCAGAGGAGAATCCAAAAATGATGCCCACTGACCCTAATTCAGTTCGAGCCCAACTCAAAATGAATCCCGAAAGTCGACAAAATTTAACTTATTTGACAATCATTTTTCAACAATCCCCCACATGAATAGATATTGATGTGGAATTAGAACAATTACGCTAGACACAACGTTTGACTCGGTGATAGATTCATTTTGACGGCATATGCTTTGAACTTTCCCTTGAGATAGTGCACTTAGCCCATTGGTTAGGAAGTAGACGCGATGTCCTTGAACTTCCCCGACCGCTTGTGTGAATGACAATGCACTTCCCACAGACATCTTTCCTAGCCTTTTTGCTTTCCTCGGTTGTGTATTAACCAGGCCATGGCACACCCCTAGTTCTATAAGGTTTCTAAGGAATTGCGTCCCAACAATTCCCTTTCGAAGCGGCCACACTTCTCGCTTACATAGGTGATTCTTAGTGTAAGAGCAGTTTCATAAACTATGCACTCTTTCAAGTATCATACACTCGATGTCGTGAATCATAAAAAAGCAATTTAATGCTTAACCTCCATTCACTTCATTGTTTCTTCATCATAGGAAATAAGATAGGAGGAATGAGCCCCCCACAGTGATTGCGATGGGTCTTTGCAGTTTACTTGTCCCTTTGAACCTAGATATTGGGATCTCCAGTCACATAGGTTGGGTGTCCACGTACGTAACCCATCATTTAATGGACTTTAGTCCTATTCCTCTTGATGATGTTTCAACTATCTCTCGATTCAACCATTTTGTCAGGGGATCGACTATGTTGTCCTTCGACCTTACATAGTCAATTGTGATCACTCCAGTTGAGAGAAGTTGTCTAATGGAACTATGTCTTCGTCGAATATGACAAGTCCTCACCCGGTCTCCTCACCCGCTCTAAGGCAACAAACTCGGATTCTATCGTGGACCGAGTAATAACAGTTTGTTTAGAGGATTTCCACGAGATTGCTCCTCCACATAGTGTAAATACATACCCACTAGTGGATTGCAGATCCTTCATATCGTGTATCTTGTTTGCATCACTGTATCCTTCAACTACAGCTAGATTGAAATATAATCTCATCAAGGAAGAGATATGCATTTTTCACAAAAGAAAAAGGAAGATATATGCATTAATTGAGCTAGGTTGAAGTTATCTAGAAATATGAATGTTGCATTGAATTAAATTACAAATGATGATTATTAAATAATGGAATATTAATTTTGATTTGTTTACCTTTTAAGTTGGAGTCCGTCTCTTGAAAGACGGTCTTTCCATAAGTCATAGAAAGACCAAGGTTTAAAGTGTAAATTAGAAGAAATGAAGATAATTTTTTTTGAGTTGCATGAACCGAGTTATATAATATATAACTACTACACGTTGCATAATAAAAGTTTAATATTGCAACTAAGACCTTTTACCTTTTACTATTTCAATTGAACCCATCTTTCCATAAGCATATGGAAAGACTGTCTTTCCCAAGACTTTGCCTTTAAGTTGATGTGGATTGGAGATGACACTTGTCAAAATGGTTGCTCTTTTAATTATAAGTATAGATATTTCATATTCTATACAAAAATTAATATTATTCTATATAAAATGCATATATATTATTTTTGAATAAATATAAAATATTTAATTATTAAATATCAACAAAGATTGTGTTAATATTTTTTTTAAAAAATTATAGTATTAATAAATATATAATTTATTATAAAAACTCCATAGTATACCATTCATACAAATATCATAATATTTTACTAATTATTGAAATTATAAATTATGTTCTTTTAATCATTTTCGTTAATAAATCTGTGCATCGACACGGGTATCATCTAGTATATATTACTTGTTATAACATTTCTACATAGGCAAAGTCTTGGGAAAGATGGTCTTTCCATAGGATTATTGAAAGACATGGTTTAATTAGAATAATAAAAGGTAAAAGGTCTAAATTGCAATATTAATTTTATTATGCAACGTGTAGTAGTAATAAAGTTTATATCCCGATTAATGCAACCCAAAAATTTTATCTTCATTTTTTCTAATTTACACTTTAAACTTTGGTATTTCCATGACTTATGGAAAAATCGTCTTTCAAGAGACAGACTCAAGGAAAGGCAAAGTCTTGGGAAAGACGATATTTCCATAAGCTTATGGAAAGACATGGTTTAATTAGAATAATGAAAGGTAAAATGTTTTAGTTGCAATATTACAATTTTATTATACAACATGTAATAGTTATAAAGTTTATAACTCGAATCATACAATCAAAACTTTTTATCTTCATTTTTTATTATTTGCACTTTAAACCTTAATTTTTTCAAAACTTATGGAAATACCGTTTTTAAAGAGACGATATCAAAAGGAAAAATGTGTAAATGATGGAGTAATTTTTTTTCTGAAACAGGATGGAGTAAGTTAAAATCGATAAATAAGTTAATATTGTAATAATAGGGTGTTGGTGTTGCTATTACTGCTGATTTTGTTTTTCACAATTAAATCCGGTCAAACTAATAATTAAGTGGTAGTGCACTAATTGGATTTGGAATCAACAAACCGAACATTGTGAATCCCTCGAGACTCTCGGGTTGGGCGGATCACGGCTGGACCACGTTCCCACATACTCCTCTGTCTATTCTCGAAAGTTCCAATGGTGACAACGTCGCCAAACAAACAAATCACATTTACCTCCCTTAAATTGTTTCGAAATTTAGTATCAATCCTCAATACCTTCACAATTATATCTACGTCCCTTTAAATGTCTTAAAATTGGATTGGATTGGATATTGATGAAGCACATACCAAATTAAAGCCAACCCATTAAGGTTGCACTGCCTCCCACAATAATTTTTGTGAATCACTATATGACGCCATTTTACTTGATTGCTCTGTATTTATATTATTTAATGTATAATATATATTTTAATTTAATTTAAATTATTAAAATATGTTTAAATTAATATTAAATAAAAATTACTATTTAGCACCACCGCTGCTGTCGCCTCGCCTCCGCCGAGGGCCGCCGTCGTCGCCATCGTCGCTGTCGTTCTCTTCTCCTCCTTCTCCTCTGCTCTCCGGTCTCCTTCTCCGCTTCTCAGATATCCGCTTCTCCGGTCTCCTCCATCATCTTTGTCCCCGTCCCCGTCCCAGATCTCCGCTTATCCAATCTCCTCCGTCATCTCCGTTCTTGTCACCCTTGCACGACCCGGTTCGCATCGCCTTTGCCCGACCCAGTTCTCGTCGCCCGTTCTGTCTCCCGGTTCTCTTCGCCCTTTCCCGACTCGGTTCTCTTCGCCCTTGACCATGTGCTCCTTCGGTTCTCGTCGCCGTTCTCTCGGGGCTGGGTTTCCGCTGGAGAAACGAGAAGGCGGGGATGAGGTAGCTGCGGCGGTGAAGCTGACGCTGTGATGGAGTGGCGGTGGCGCTGTGTGGATCGGCGGGGACGAAGGTGGAGACGACGGTTAGTGACGACGGTGGGCTAGGGTTTTACTAGGACGACAGTGGAGCTGGATGCGGATCCACACGGTGGAGCTGGGGATGAAGGAGGAGGCGGCGGCGGCGGAGCTGGATGCGGACGACGGCGGTGGAGCTGGGGACGGTGGTGGTTCCGATGGTGGCGGCGGCGGCGGTGCACGACGGCGGCGGTGGTGGTAGTGGCTCAGATTGTTTTTTTTGTTTTTTTAAAAAATTAAAATTAGTATTATATATATATATATATATATATATATATACGTATCAGGGCGTAAACTAGTAAAATACAGGGCGTGATATAGCAACACCCTCATTTTTTTGACTCAATGTTCTATGCAAGTCAATGTGACAATATTTTTCATTATTGATATCATAAACAATGTAATAAAATAGCAAATAACAGTAAATTTAAGAGCTTAGTAGAGATAAATTTTGTAGAATAAATGATAAATGAAAATTTTACAAATAAAAAGTTTATTGTGTGACAGATTAAAAAGGGAAAATAAGAAATTTATCGTGGGAAAGATGAAATATATCGCATTAATTATATATTTAACTTACCAGTAAAACAATTTTTAATATTTAATAAAAAGTTAAAAATATATTTATTTCATAAGCGAAAACTAAATTGAGAGCAAAAGCAGAAGAAGTTGATGTTCCATAACTTTTTAAAATAAGACAATTTTACTTATAAACACAATTCACACACCAAAGGGGGAAAAATCCAATTGAAAATTGGAGGGAACTCCAGGGTCCACCTGAAAATATGACGAGAAACAAACGTAATTGCAAACAAATTGAACGATCAGTCTACAATTTATCAAAACTCTGAGGGAGATAGGTGTAATTAACCCACAGCAATATCAAATCGCTAGGCTGAGAGAAATCCGAGAGGGTAAGAGAGCATCTGTGTTGCAACAGGGACAACCCCGAGAGGTCCCGCCCCGTGATTGTTCCGCCGGAGCCACCGAACGCCACTCAATTTCACTCAGCGGCGCCTTTCAGATTATCACAATTCGCAATCATCGATATAGCCCAGCCTTTCTCTCGGAGGCTGAATCAATTCCCGCCTCTTGATGGCCTCATCCACAGCTAGGGCTTTGTTGAGTTCTTCAGTCACCGCCCGGTCACTCGGAGCTTGTCACAGGAAGCTCCAGCCTCCGCCGCCGTTATCGCACCACCTCCTCCTCGTTCGGCCGCTTCTTCCCGCCGTGTCCATCGCCAGGCGCAGGGAGGTTGCCAGCTGTCTGATTTCCGGTGTTGACGGCGGAGGAGTCTCCGACGATTTCGTGTCGACTAGGAGGTCTGGATTCAGCCGCGAATTCTCCGTCATTGCGAACATGCTCAAGCGGATTGAGCCTCTCGACGTCTCCGTCATTTCGCAGGGCGTCTCCGACGCTGCCAAGGATTCGATGAAGCAGACTATTTCTACTATGCTTGGATTGCTCCCGTCCGATCAGTTCTCCGTCACCGTTAGGGTTTCAAAACGTCCTCTCGACCGACTCATCGTTTCCTCCATAATCACTGGGTAAAACTAACTACTAATTACAAAATTACTCCGCTAATTTGATTTAGGAAGTTAAGTTAGCTGAGTATTATGTTTGATGATTCTCATGATTAGGTATACCTTGTGGAATGCGGAGTATCGTGTTTTGCTTATGAGGAATTTTGACCTTTCATTGGATGAAACGCTAAGGCCTCAACAGTTGGAGAAAGATGGGGTTTCTGAGCTCAACAGAGAAGACAGGGAAGGGGAGGTGGTTGAGAATAGACATGACAGGAGTATGGAGGATTTGAAAGGCATGCGCGTGGAGAGCCTCGGATGTTTATCACCACAAGTGTCGAGTTACATTCAGCGTTTGGAGTCGGAGCTGTCTAGTGTGAAGCAGGTGACATATCTATCTGATTGCGGTTTACCTGTTTATAGTTTATAATTGTGGTGAATACTGAGATGTCTTGGAGACTTGTACTCAATTTGAACTGTGCTAAGTGTTCTCGAAGTGTGTACTTTAGTTCTCTGGTAGTAGCTCATCACTGCCGATGGGCTATTTAGACTCTCTAATGAACTATGCCAATTCTGCAGGAACCGGTCTAACATTGTCTCCGAGCCATCCCATTAGATCATTTGTTAATGTCAAATATTTTGGCTGCTACATAATTGAAGACATAGGATGAGAACAATTGTTGTTTTGAAGCTATTTGTAAATTTACATATTAGATCATTTGTTTCTTGCAATTTGTGTGCTCTTCACATATCCATCGGTGTCAGAAACCGTAAGTTGGTAAGTGGTCAAGATATTATCTTGGTAAATGATGTCAAGGGAAAAATAAATATATTCAAATATTAGGCCTGTTACCTGGGACTGTCATTTTACACACTGGATGAAATTTTGGAACTTATTACGTGTTAGTGTTTATATGTGCCTATCTATTTCTGACTGGAGTTCTTTGCTGTGTCAGGAATTGGATACATGTAAGCAGCAAAATATGCAGATGGAGCAGGTGAAGAGAAGCAACAATAATCTGCTAGAGTACTTGAGATCGTTGGAATCTGATATGGTGATTCACCTTATATGGGCTGCTTTTGTTTAAATCTGTTTTCTTGTGATTGCTCATATTGCTAAAAGTGTGCATTTTCATACTGAACAGGTTACGGAATTATCAAGACCATCATCATCAGAAGTGGACGACGTTATTCACCAGCTTTCTCAGAGTATATTGCAGAGATTTTTCAAAGAGGATTTAGTAACTAATAACGCTAAGGATCCACCACCTGGTATAGGAAGGATTGGAAAATTTAATGATAGCGTCGAAGAATGTCAGGATGCTATCAACACTTCTCGGGATTACTTGGCGAAGCTTCTTTTTTGGTTAGTTTTGTCCGTCTTCTCAGTTTCACCTCATTTTCTGTTTAGTTTCATCTGTCCAAACCTTACACCAACTAAACCATGAAAGTTCTGCTGATTGCAGGTGTATGTTACTTGGGCATCATTTAAGAGCGTTGGAAAATAGATTACATCTAAGTTGTGCTGTTGGTTTGTTGTAACGTATAAGTAGAGGAGGCATGATGGATAATGTGTACAGTCTTTTTTTTCCTTACAAAAATTTTGCATTTCGTTAAACAGGATATGTATAATGGGTGGGAGGAAAGAACAAACACAAGAACAACAGGTCACCTTATTAGATGGTAAATAGCATATGATTTTCTATTTATTTATTTGTTTTCATAAACCGGTGGATTCACATATCTTCCGTCGAACCTGCTTACATCTCCGGTGAAGCAGACTTCCGGATGCAAAATGCAGGGAGAAGAAAATAAGAAACCAGTAAAACTGTAGAAATGATTCTGCTGCTGGTAGAATTAAAGATTTAGACCACACCGACAAAAGGGGCAAAGTACAGATTTTACCTTTTAAAACTCTAATTCAGTATTCCCCATCCATGAATAAATTGCATATTTTTAATTTTGGTCTGTTCCTAATTAAATTACAACCATTTTGAATTTGCCATTTTCAACTATGTTGACCACCTAAGAAAAGATCAAAATGCCATTGGATCCCTTATATTACAGTCATTAAGGCTGATTAATTAGGGAAGTGGGACAACCCCTGGACACGCGTCCAAATAATGGTGATAGGTGTGGGGATTAATTTGTAAACTCCCACCCCCTGGTAGAGTTCACATGCGCCCCATTTACTATTCTAATGCTCCACTATTGCTCTCTCAACGCTCTTATTTGGCTTCTGGAATTCTCTCTTCAACGCTCATTTATCTCCTCATTCCTCTCATTTCTCACTCAAAACTCACAGTCTCTCCTCTCTCAATTCTGAAAACCCTAACCGCTTGTGCTCTTTTTTGGCTTTGTTCTTTGCAGAAAACTTGTGTTATTTGTGTTGTTTTCGTTGATTATATATGGTTTTTTACAACTTTTTGGCTCAAATCTAGGGTTTTTATGATTTGGTTGGGGGTTTTGAAAACGAAATCGAACGGGCGAACACAACCTCTCAATTTTGAAGCACCCGTGTCTTCTCGAACGGGTGAACACAGCCTCTCCATTTTGAATCTGCTGCCTAACCCGCGCCCAGATTGTGCTGATGGTCCTAACTGAGCATGGCCATCTTTCTACTGCCTCGACTCTCTATTGGTTCTCAATCTGCCATTTTTTTTGTGTTGAAGGAGAAAATGGGCAATGTCCTGTCTTTGTTCATCAATGAGGTTTCTCCCCACTATCACAACCCTACTTGCTTGATGATGAATATGAGAAAGTGGAAGGGTTGGGGATTTATGAATTTGGCCAAAATGAATTCTGAGAGCACTGGTTTATTGTTTTGTAGGGTGTGAATGAGTGCTGTAATAAATGCTCATATTTATAGATGCAGATTATGATTTTTTAACTGTAATGAACAGTGATCGAAAAGTATAAAATTGGTTCCAAAAATTTTTTTTGAAGCCAAAGGTTAACTTTTGGAGGGAATAATCACAACTTTTAGCACTTTTTTCTAACCAATTTTTGGACCTGTATTAATCCTTTAATAACTTTAAGAACTGATATTAATCCTTTTTCAACTGTTTAATTTTATCTCCACTTTTCCCTTTCTTACAACTTATACAGGGACGAAGGAAATACGTAATTTTGACATTGAGTCATAGCAAGTGTGCCCCATAAAACTTGTCGTGCTGCACGCCTGCACGCCAAACAATATTCAAACAAACAGTAGGAAAATAAGCCAAACTCAGGAAAACCATATCGTCAGTGGGGTTATTTGAAGATATAATATTTGAAAAAGTGGTATGTAAATATAATAATGACAATAATAATAACATAATCTCACGTTGAAGACGTGCAAGACTATTTCCACTTATCATCGGAGAAATCTATTAACAACTTCACCAAACTACAAAGTTGGTGGACCCTCGTGAAGACGAGAAGTTTAGAGGCACAAATTGAGTAGCAAATAGGCAATATGGCATATTGCCTTCAATCCGCGAATTTCGTAAGAATTGATGGTGTCACTGGTGGTCTATTAGAGTTTCATAATGGTGGTTGACAGAGTTACAACTCAATATATAAGTCTATATTAGAAGTATGAACTCCTATTATAAAAATAATTAGTACTATGTCAAAGAATTGATTTGATGACAGGAGTCCATTATGCAATGATTAATACCATTGCACATGAAGGGGCATGTTAGAATCTCATATCGGTGGTTGATAGGTTTTTTTTTTTTAAACCACATTGTTAGGTTTACTAGACTGCTACACTCAAAACCAAAAGGAACCGTAACAATTACATAGATATAAGATAAATTGTGTGCAATGTTGAAAGAGTCTTCTCTTGAACGGTATTTTCATAAGTTATGGATAGATTGAGGTTTAAACTGCAAAGTAAAAGAAATTAAGATAATTTTTTTAGGCTGCATCAGGTCATAAATTTATAACTAATACACATTGCATAATAAATTTTTAATATTGCAACTAAAACCTTGTACCTTTGAGAAAATCTCAAGAAAGATAGTCTATCCATAAGTTTATGGACATGCCAAAGACTATTTTGTAAAATGGAATTTTTTTTATGATTAATAAAAATTTAAAGACCTAATTCCCCTTTTTTATATGGCAAAGTCTTGGGAAAGACGGTCTTTCCATAGGCTTATGGAAAGACGAGGTTTGATTAGAATAATAAAAGGTAAAAGGTCTTAGTTGCAATATTAAAGTTTTAGTATGAAATTATAAAATTTATAACCCGGTTCATGCAACCCGAAAATTTTATCTTAATTTCTTCTAATTTACACTTTAAACCTTGGTCTTTCCATAACTTATGGAAAGACCGTCTTTCAAGAGACGGACTCTTTTTATATAGTTTCTCCTCTTTCTCTCTCCAGAAAATCTTCTCCCAGCTTTCTCTTTGTTCTGCTTCGGCATTGCGACGCTGCAGTTTAACTGCCATCTTGCGTTCTCGGCCACTTTGCTGGTGGTGGTGTTCAGGATTGTCTCCAAGAAATGTGGAATTCGATGTGATCCTGGTTTTCGCCGATGAATCCCGCACAGAACAGACTCCCGTTTATTTCTTCATCTCAAAAGGCACAGACGGAACTGCACAGACACATTTCCGCGCCGATGAATCAAGGTTTAGTTCATAACACTGAGACAAATGAATTTAATTTTGTGGGCAATTGAATTTACCGAGACAATTTTCGATCAAGTAGATTTTATCATATGATTACCCGCTAAGTAACAATCAAGCCTTTGTGCTCCATACCACTTGAACTGAAAAGGTTAGCATTCAATTTCCGGGCATTTCATAATGCAGCCTTACTATTTGATAAAATTCCCCAATGGAACACTGATAAAAAATACGTGGCCCTTGGGGTTTTTAGAAAGCAGCTTCAATTGGGTCTTTCAGAAATTGGCGAGGTTGAAATTGCCCTTGCTATCAAGTAGGAATGACAGTGGGTCAGGTTTTGGTGGAGGTCCGCCCCGCATTCGGTCTATTGGGGTGGGTATGAGTGTAGTTTTCGTGGAGGTGAGGCGAATATGTGTATGAAAATTGATACCCGCTATGGGTAGTGGGTCGGGCATATATATTAGTTCATACCCGTTCCACCCACACCCCGCCCCACTCTACCCGTTATGTACACACTAATTTATTATATAATAAAGTATTATTTATCCATAATGCACATGTTTTACTAATAATATTTTCATGTAAATATTATTAAACTTTTAATATTAAAATTATTAATTTTAAAGTAAATTTTAGGTGTTTTTTGGAGATATAAATGTGGTGAGTAATATAGATTTGAAGTAGGTAGGAAAACCCAAGTGGGTGATGAGGCGGTGTGAATTTTAGATAATACTCACCATGGGTGATGGGGCGGGTATGAGGATGAAAATGTTAGGTAGGCATGAGTAAAGTTGTACAGTAATCCGTACTCGCCCCGCCCCGCCCCATTGCCATCCCTACTCTCAAGGCCTATCGGAATGATTCTCGACATGGGAACCAAATTCACGGTTATGGGTGATTTTGCTAGTTTGTTGATTTTGCTATGTGGTTGCGATTTTTTTCTTCTCTTTTTTTTTGCTGATGTTCATTTTGAATTTCAAATTGCAGTCATTTACTTATATGTTGCACATGTTGGTATTCAATATGTACTTGTTAGTTATATTGTCTATGACCTTTTGTTTTCATCTGTTGTTAGTTGTACGTTTGAATAACGAGTTGCATTTGTTTACTTATATGTTGCATCTGTTAGTATCTCATATGTACTTGTTATTTGTGTTGTGTATGACTATTTTAAAATTTTGTTGTTGTTGTTGGTTGTTCACTTTGAATTAAAAACTGCATCTATTTACTTATATATTGCATATGTTAGAATCCAGTATGTACTTGTTAGTTTTATTGTGCTTGAATTTTACTTTCATTGCTGATTATTGTTCGTTTTGAATTATAATTGTACTCTCTCCATCCCAGCCGAATCTGTACACCTTTTGGCCAACTTTCTCAAGACGCGTTTGACCATAAATCCCAACTAGTATATAGACACCAATATCATCACATGAGATATTGTTGGATTCCCTGCATGATGTATTTTCTAAATATCAAATTTTTGCACACTGTTAATATGTGTAACTAAAGTTATCGTTGGTCGAACATGGCGTGAGAAAATTGACCAAAAAGCGTGCACATCCGGTGGGACGAAGGGAGTACTTGTTTACTTATATCCTGCACATGTAAATATCCAATGTGTATGACTTTTTGCTAGAGTTGGATCTAAACCTTTTTTGGTTTTAACTTTTAAAGAATCGGACAACATTGAACATTGGACTCCACAAGACGTTCAAACACGAGGAGGATTCACATGCACTGAACTTTTAAGGAATCATATACGTGTTTTCATTTAAACAATGCATTTTTGTAAAGCAATTAATGCAGAGTTAATATGACAATGTTAAAATTTCAAATTTTAGTCTCCTTTGTCTATATAAACTATAACATATAATAGTTGTACACAAAATATGCATGTTTAAACAAAACAAAAATGATTTATAACTTAACTTATACACGGTCTCCTGAAAAAGTTTCATAATTCATATTTAGAACTTTTAAAACAGGTTCATGTTTTAATACGAACGATACATATTGTAAGGTAAGTGCATAGTATATTAGCCTACAATTACATGTGCATATGGCCACTAATCCGAACAAGTGTCTACAAATCACTAATCTAATGAACTCGCACACAATAACACTAAGACACTATACGATGAATGATGGAAACAAAGTACATAATAATGACGAAAGTGTATTTGTAAGAAGATATAACTGAAACTATATTATTACAAGGAAGAGGAAGATGAAGATGAAGATGATGGAATTGGTCTCGTATTGAGAGAGGGAGTGGTGACTCAAAAACAGGCATCCAGTACGCAACACCAGCACAAGGCTGCGCATCTTCAATACAAAATTCAAGTTAATTAGCAAACCCAAAGAGGCAAATGAACACATACAATTTCAAAGCCTTCATATCCACCAGTACCTCTGAAATAGCCTCCAGCCGATCATCTTGTGCTAACATAAGCTTCGACTGAAACTTACGTTGTAACTTTTCAAGGGGGCTGTTAGAAAGGACAGTAAAAAATACTACTATTAAGGATGCTATTATAGCAATCTCAACATCATAGTAGAGAATAAAAAGGGCTAAGCAAGGTTGGAGTTGTCCATATTTGATGCATCCGGAAAGTAGCCAATTGCCATTCTCAACATCTGCAACATACATACAACATACATACTACATAACCCAACCGACTCAATTATCACTATTCAAACATTTATATCATATGCAACATACATACTATATAACCTAACCAAATCGCCAATCTTGCCCTATGTATTGTGCAATGCAACAAACAGTTGAACGGAAATAAACACAAATAACACCAGAAGCATTAGCATATTTTTTCTTTGTTTATGATAATAAGTTCACTTATGTGTTAGACACACAAACATAGTAACCCCAACAAACATTCAGTAAGCTGAAATTGAAATATGTTCAACAAACACAACAAAAGGTACTCTAGCCATCATTCTTATTGCGAATCTTTAGAGAGAAAAAAGTGATCTCAGAACACCTCAAATGAAATTGTCGAGTTCAAAATAAGTTTTTCTGGAGAAACACAAGAGAGAATTCAAACCCCATCGCCATGAACAATGCCTCCTTTTCAAACCCCTCATTTTCAAACTTGCTTCTTCCCTTGTTTGGAACACCCTAGTTGAGTAACCACATCCTTGAGCTCCTTAATACGAAAATAGGTCAACTTGTCCTATATATTTAAATAAAAGATTGTTAACATGGTCAATTTCTAGAGAAATGGACAGGTGAGTTGGGGAACAGATAGCGCAATTGTCAACATTGATCATGCAAACTAAACATCATTTCATAACATTTGAAAGCTAAAACAAAGCGTCAGATACTACTAGAGCATTTTACAAAATATTCATTTCAGCAAACTAATGCAAGGATCACCATAATCCGTCCCTTGATCAATTAAAATCTAAACTCCAAACATTAAACACACGTGTATATACATGCCAAACACTCTATAGTGAAAGAGCAAGCTTTAACCTATCAGTTCATTGGTTAACTCATTTACTGAATAATCAACTTCTAAGCACCAGATTTTTGAAAATAAATAACAAAACAATCCTACTTCCAGCACCACGCACAATGCACATTCAGCACCTGAAAACAAAAGTCTCCAAACGTAGTTTCTAGAATTTATTATAAAAAAAACACATGCACACACATACTTTGCAACTCGCCACCAAATCCATTTCAATCACCGCCGCCGATTTGTTGCAGTTGAAAAAAAGCGTCGGCGCAAATCAACACAGACCGCGGCTCCTCAACATGCTCGAAATGATCTAATCACTATACCAGAACAAAAAAATCGAAACTAGATTAGGGGAACATAATACCTAATTTATTTCCCAATCATGCGTCCCCCCAGCTGTTTTCAGCTCCGATTAGCCCTTGTCGCCCGCAAGTCTCCTCCTACGGCCTTGCTCCGGATGCGTGTCCGCATGCTCTCCATTTCCAACCCCTGGTCTTCTCGGAGCAGCATCCTTGAACGACGTTGCTCTGTGGAATCCTCAGCGGTGAATCCGTGTACAACGATTGACGGTTATGCTGGCTGGATCCATCCCGCAAATTTTGGATATTTTGGGTTGGATATTTGCAATCTAACCCACAAATTTTGTTTAATTTATAATAATTGTAAATTGATCCCTAGACTGTCCATTAGCTAATGAATATGCTGCCTAGGGGAAATATATAAAAAAGAAAATACAAAAATAAATCAAATAGGGCTAAGAGAGAATACAAACGCGTACAAGTACTGGGCCTGCTGGCAACCTATATAAACAGAATTCACGCAATTGGAGTTGCTCAAAGTTGACGGCTCCGATTCCAACACCGAAACTCGTCAAACAAAATCGCCGCCAGCCATCTCCGCGTCTCTCTCTATCCACCACTCCCATGGCTTCAGTCAACCGCTGGTTCAGGCCCGAGGTTCGATCGTTAACATGAGGAATTCCCCTCTAGATTTCATCCGTGTCGCTGTATTTTTTTGCGATGCCGAAGGACATGATTTTCGTAGTTAATTGTATGCTGTAGATCTGCGGATTGATGAATTAATAATGCCTATACGTGTATGATGCAGGTTATTCCCCTGTTCATTCCTGTTGGCCTTGCCGTCGGTATCTGCGGCATGCAATTGATCCGAAACATCTGCACCAATCCCGAAGTCCGGTAAACGTTCTTTGTCGTCCACTTCCTTTTTTTGTCGAATTCAATTATTGTTTAATTGATATACTCCGTAGTAGATCCGAAATTAGGTTAAAATATCGAGAATTGTCCTTCGAATTGTTGAACAATCCAACATACGTATAAACACAAGAAATTAAGATTTAGTTTTTTTAGTTCTTTAAAATATTTTTTTTGCCGATCTCCATATTGCAATGGTATTTTCTTCCCAAGTAAATAGATTCAATATTAAAAACTAGGTCAAATAACCTTATTTTCACACTGGGAAAACTTTTGCAGTAGGCTGATTTTAGAATTTGAGTCTGGGACGGATAAATTTAAATTACATTGCTCATGAGACCTGAATGCTTTCTTTGATGGGCAAATAAATTAAATCGGATGCAACTATGCGGGTTTTGAAAAATGGACCCTTCTCCTCTCAGTTTTATATATATATAGATATATATATATATATATAGATATAGAGGGAGATATATATATATATAGATATAGAGGGAGGGAGGGAATCTATGCACTCCCTTATATTAACTCAAATCTAGTGACTGTAGGATCAAACCTCTTGAGCCAATGGAATAAATAAAAGAGGTTTGATCTGATGTGATCCTACGGTCAGGATTTTTGAGTGTAGATTTGAGTTAATATAAGGGAGGGCATAGAACCCCTCCCATATATATATATATATATATATATATATATTTATTCTAACCCTAACCTAAATTGGTAAATGCGTGCGCAAATGTGTTCTCCACCCTTGCAGTACCGTTGCAGCATGTACTTTAGCCAACATTATAGAATTTTCTCCACTGTTTATATGCACAGCGGATATTGATTAACAAGCACAAGAGATTATATTATGTGACAATGTGTTGATTGCTTTTCATATAAATCATAGGGTGACAAAAGAACACAGAGCTGCTGGAATTCTTGACAATCACAGCGAAGGGGAGAGATACTCTCAGCATTTTGTGAGGAAGTTTGTAAGGGGGAAGTCTACAGAGGTCATGCCAGCACTCAACCGGTGGTTCTCGGAGCCTCCCCAGATTTAAAGGATGCAAGTCACTCTGTACGTTGAATTGATTGAATCTGGGATATCTATTGTCCCAGGAGAAACTGAAAAAATAAATGTACTATTGCTCGTTCATGTACTTGTTTTAACGCTATCAGTGATTTACATGTTGGGTTCTCCCTTTATATTGCATTAATTCAATCAGGTAATTCGTACATTACAAGGAGTATTGTGCTCATATTTTGGTGATGTTTTCTCTTCATACAAGGGAAATTATTTTTGCAAGTGGAGGAATGTTGGTCTCACGCGTGACTTGTGTTTGACAGAGTTTATAAATGTTTGCATATATTTAAATACATTTTTATTGTTAGGTAAACTCCTAAAGCTACTTATTTTGAATGTGTTGTGCTCATATTTTATTAACTAAATTATTTTTTTGGTCCCCTACAAATGATCTTTTACTATCTTTTGGTTCTACCCTACAAATTCAAAACATTATTTTTGGCCCCCAAACCCAGTTTCCGGCCAGATTTCTGGTTTTCAGGCTCACGTGCCGATCATGTGCCATTTTTTCCGATAAGCTCAGGGCTAATTTGGTAATTTCACATAAGTTGAGAATTTTTAAATTCAAGGGTGAGTTTACGGTAAGCTCAGGACTAATTTGGTAATTTCACATAAGTTGAGATTTTTTAAATTCAGGGGTGAGTTTAGAAATACTTTAATTCGGGGTCTCTTCTTGAAGGCAAGCAGAACATCAGGGACCAATCTGCAAATTCTTTATAAAAATCAGATTGCCGGCTTTCTTGCTCGGTGAAACCGTTGCAATCTGTCTTTCTCAGTAGGGTTTCACAGTCGCCGGGAAGATCGCAGTTGGCATAGCAATCGTCGTGAAAGCGGAGGTGAATCGCGGCTGAGATCTGAATTGTGTCTGAGGTCTGAATTGTGGCTGAGGTCTGAACCGCGACTGAAGTCGGGGCGGTGGTGGCCGAATTCATGATGACGGAGGCTGAGGTCGGGACGGTGGTTGAGCGTCGCGACTGAAGGTGGTCTGAATCATCTGCGGCATTCACGATGTTTTTGACGGAGGTGAGATAGCTGAGGTTCGCGACTCCGGTTTCATGATATTCACTGACTTCATCTGTCGCCACCATGAATGGTTTCTGGTTCTCCAGTGGAAGAAAGATGCGACACTGAATGTCGCGCGGCGCACCCACTGGCGACGTGAAAGGAGTTTTTCGGGCATCGAATTCGCTGCCGGTTCGTTGAGATAAGACGTTTTCCGGTTTGGGTGTGTTATTTTGTGAAATTACCAAATTAGACCTGAGCTTACCGGAAAAAATGGCACGTGACCGGCACGTGAGGCTGAAAACCATAAATTTGGCCAAAAACAATGTTTTGAATTTGTAGGGTACCGTCTAAGGGTTGTTTTGCAAATTGGGACCAAAAGATAGTAAAAGATACTTTATAGGGGACCAAAAAAATAATTTAGTCTATTTTATTTTGGTGATGTTTTCACTTCAAATAAGGGAAATTATTTGTGCAAGTATAGGAAATTATTTTCGCGATCAATCCGCTCGCCCTCAGCGGCCCATACCAGCCCACACCCAGGCCATCGTATGAGAGGTAAATCACGGTAGCCCAGCACTAGGACCCATGGGCTTGGCATTGCCTCGGTGCGCACAAGGGAGCCTTGCAAAGCAAGAACTCCCCACACTGCCGCTGCCGAGGATCGAACCTGGGATTATTGGCTTACCCACCCATGTCCCAACCAATGGGGTACACCCGTTGGTGTTTGGAAATTATTTTCGCAAGGAGAGGAATGTTGTTTCACATGGTTGTTGGATAGCTCATAAGTACGGTAAACGCTTAAAATACTCCTGGCTCATATGGTTGTTGGATAACTCATACGTGTTCAGTACACTCTTAAGATACTCATATGGATAATTCATAGTAATCTTTATCTATAATATTATAATTTTTTATAAAATGTAAATATCGTATTGAGTGCGTCTCTTGAAGGACGGTCTTTCTATAAGTTATGGAAAAACCAAGGTTTAAAGTGTAAATTAGAAGAGATTAAGATAAAATTTTCGGGTTGCATGAACCGAGTTATAAATTTCATAACTATTACAGGTTGCATACTAAAATTTTAATGTTGCAACTAAGACCTTTTACCTTTTATTATTCGAATTAAACCCCGTCTTTCCCAAGACTTTGCCTATCGTATTTTATAAGTTAAAACAAGTAATATTATATATTTAAATTTGAAAAGAGATATAGAAACATATATTATAAAAAAATATTTTCTAAAATTCTAAATTTAGTACTATATAATTTAACAAATACAGTACTTAAACAAAAAATAAGTGTCATGTTCATAAACTTATGAACACTCCTTTCAGGAGTTTCACTCTTTTTTTAAATAAGCCAATTTGCTTATAAGCACGGCTCCTACAAATGCACAATATATTTGCACATTGTGTTACGCCAATAGGAGGGGACTTGCAAAAAGTTTTTGGCTCTTTGGAAAAATGGATTTGATAAAGTAACCATCAGGTTATATTCTTCCGATCCTTTTACTGAACTGAATTAAGCTTAATAAATATACTGAAAAACATGATGATTAGGTGATAAATCTGCTTGGAACAAAAAATAAGACCGAAACCAGTGCGAAGAAGTGTAAATCAACTGCTGATCACCATCAATCATACGATGGTTACAATTCCATGTTCAGACCACAAAGTATAAACTAATCACCAATACCAACATCAGAGAATAACACAAATCCATGTACTGTACTCAAAAAGCACTAACCAAATCCATACAAAGTAAAAAATGTAACTGAGACTAAATAACTATACCTCCAGACCACATAAAATCCAGGAACCCAAAAATACATTCAAACTTACGTGTCAACTGTAGTAACCAGTTGCCACTCCCCATCAACTGCTTCTTTCCACAACGTGACATTGTTGTCTCCCGCAGCAACAGCCAGCATGTTCCCGGTAAGGGACCATGAAACCCGCCACACTGGAAGGTTGAAGTCATTCAAGACCTTGCCTTCCCACTGATCGCCTTCTTTTGCAACCGTCCAAATAACCACCGTGCCATCTTGAGAAGCACTGGCAATGGTGGACTTCGGGAGCCCCAAGTTGGGGGACCAGGCAACGTCTCTCACCCAGTCAGTGTGCTTCAAGAGGGCCGGGAAGCAATCCATCTTCCATATGCCGTTGTAAAGTTTCCACACCTTCACTGTATTGTCACAGCCACCAGATGCTAGCTTCTGAACTGGTTCCATGAACCCCGTTCCAACTAAAGCGCCGGGAGCAGTTGAAGGAGCCCATGTAACCGAGGTTACACCAACTGGATGAGCTTGATCTATTCTAGTGGTGTCCCAGCCTCCGTTTGCCGAAGCTGTGTGCACTGAAATATTTCCATCTGAGGATCCACATGCCAAGCAAAGCCCAAGTTCGTGCGGTGCCCAAGCAATGGAATTAACTGAACCATTGTGGTCACTGAACACATAAGCCTGTGTCCATTCATTTGGAACGCCTTCCTTCCAGATAATGACTTTACCATCATAGGAACAAGAAGCAAGAAGTGAGCCAAATTTTGGATGCGCCCAAGCTACCTGCCAAACAGGACCTTGATGACCACTCAAAGTGGCAAGGTGTTGAGCGGGGCTATTATTATTCACACCAGTTATCTTCACAGTTGAATCTGCTGAAGCTGTTGCCAGACGCTTTCCATAATAGTCCATGACGGTATCATGAACCACATCACTATGACCTGTTTCAATCTTCTGTGGTGGCATTGCTATATTATATCTTTACTAGAATAACTACTTCAGGTGATAAAATCCCTTCGTCTCACTATCCAAGCCTGCAATTGAAACATCTGTGTGTTATGATGAGTACAAACTTGCAAAGCAAAATTCAGAATTATAAGCTATAAACACACATTCCATGAAATAGATTCAGATAGGAATAACTACAATTAGTTTCGACACTTACAACTGCAAGTAAAGCAGTGCTCCATATAGCAGTATACAATGAAGTCTAAAACAGTTGCTCATGAAACTGATAAGTAATCCAAACACGAAAGCAAACCTAACCACAGGCAGTCAATAACTTCGAAAGTTATTGCAGTTATTCGGACCAATCAAGCATTCAAGCCACAAAAAACATGTGAATCACACTCAGAACAAGTCGGTTTAATTAAGACAGGAATCAGATACGAAAACGCATCAGTTGATAAAATTCTTTGACAAAATAAAAGACTGTTCAATCTAACGGATCAATCAAATCATAAAGGAGTACCACAAAATAAAGAATACAATTCAGACCTAATTGTAACTCGAATTCATACAATTAATCCAGTAACTCACAAAGATCTGCTTTCTATACACACCTTGTAAATTCAGAAAACATGTATTGATTCTACGTTCATAAACAAGGCGCGCAGATAGGAGATCTAAAATTGTATATACAGATCTAGGACACAAATAAACATAGACGTAAACGGCGGTCGGGTTTACCTTTGACAAGTTGGACTAGTTGATCGGATCTCTCGCCGGACCAACCGGAGGGATATGGAGAACTGAGATTAACTAGTACGAGATGAACGCCTTTGTTACCCAAACGTTTTGGAAGGGATGTTTTTGTAAGGTCCAGAGTTTGAGCGTGTTTTTTTTACCCTTTTTTATTTGCTTTCCTTGGTGTGGGGTACATGTGACTTGAGATCACTAGAAAAGAAAAATTGCATTTATAACTCTACATTTAGTTCGACGAAGAGTTTTGGGAAAGATAATCTTTTCGCATGTTTATGAAAAAATGAAGTTTAATTAAAATAATAAAAGATAAAATAATTTATTTATAATATTAAAATTTTATTATGTAACGTATAGTAGTTATTAAATTTATAATTTGATTCATACATCTTAAAATTTTTATTTTTTTAATTTACATTTTAAATCTTGATATTTTCATAATTTGAAAAGACTGTTTTCAAGGGACAGACTCAAGTTCAAAAGTGTAAATACCTTCCTTAAATTTTTTAAAGTGACAAAATAACTTTAAATTGTCATAAATGGGCCAAATTACGCAATGGCAATTTTTGGCGTGGATTTTTTATAAAGACGGCTTTGCCCCTCATAATTTAAAAAAAATATATAAAAAATGGGAAATATCTAATTTATACTCATACTGTTCCATGTTCAATTCTACAAAAAAATTTTCACACTTATCAAAAAATTTGTATAATCGTTAAGAGTCCGTCTCTTGAAAGACGGTCTTTCCATAAGTTATGGAAAGACCAAGGTTTAAGGTGTAAATTAGAAGAAATTAAGATAAAATTTTCGGGTTGCATGAACCGGGTTATAAATTTTATAACTACTACATGTTTCATACTAAAATTTTAATATTGCAACTAAGACCTTTTACCTTTTATTATTCTAATCAAACCCCATCTTTCCATAAGCCTATAGAAAGACCGTCTTTCCCAAGACTTTGTCAATCGTTAATATATTTATCTACGTATAATAACGAAAAATAAAAAGTTACTTTTCAGAAACTACTTATTACGTCGAATTCAATCACATAACATATGATAATGCTATTATTTACATATTTATTTAAATATGTAATTAAAATTGAACAATGAATATTGACAGTGCAGTTTAACCGGGAACCGAGGGTTTAACTATTTTGCTCTTCCTACCTTCTCCTTCTCTCTTTCCTAGGCAAATCGATTCGGCTGCACCCAGTTGAGAAAATTGGGTGTTGAATTCAGCCAGGCCCGCTACCAGAATCGGGTTCTCCGTTCTGGTCACTACGCCGTCCAATTCGTCGGGACCCTCATCTCACCAGCCCTCAAGAGCCGAGAGGACGACATCGTAGGGTTTGACAACTTCGACTCGTACTACGACAGATGTCTGGAGCACCACTCGATATTCAGCTTGATGATCTATCAAGCTGAACAAGAAGTCTCGCAGACGCATCTTCAATTCGGTGGCGCGTCATCGGGGTTGAGTTCGAGCTTAGTTCAAGGATTAGCCGGAGAAGCAGCTCGATCTCATCATTCTTAACTCGACTGGAGAAGTAGCTGCATAGTGTACCTTACTAAGCCTGAAACTGCTATGATAGTGACTGTGTTGGTAACTTACTCTTTTGAGCTTACTTTTACGTGTGATTGCCGCGGTTATTGAGATTTGAATTTCGACATGTTTACTTGGACAGTGTCTTGTATGTCATGGATCTCATGTTGTTAGTAAAATGAACATTGTGGTAGTGCTAGTGATCACTGGTCAGGGACTAAGAACTGAATTAGAAGTGAGATGATTAGTCCTTTTTTAAAAAATGTACTCATTTAATCTTATATTTTGTTTATATGAATTTCCTTGCAAAAACTCACGATTTGCAGAATTAATATCTTTGATCTAGTGAAGGGATCTGCAAACCCGCACTATCTCGTATGAAATTTAGGAGTCTATCTCTCGAAATACGCCTAACTTCGACTTGATCTCTAATTAGCCCTCGAGATCAGATTACAAGGTTTATTGATACTTAACTAGCATTCAGGGTTAAGCACCGACAGAGTTATTTCAGCACTTTCGAAAGAAACTAGGGATAAACTCGAGGGTTATATTAACACTTTCAAAATGATATGGGATTATTTTGGTATTTCACCCACAAAATTGTTATCAAAAGTAATTTCTTTTATTTACATTTTTTTGGATGACCTTCCGGTCTATTTAAGTCATGTCATCACTTGATTTTAAATGATACTCACATCATATAAAGTTATACATTTCTCCGGTTCCACTATATTCGACACATTTTTATTTTGGTTGTTTATTTTAGAAATAAGTGCCTATATAACTCTGGTTCTTTGACATAAGCAAATATAACATTATGCTTTTTAGTGGATATATAACTTTTGTTCGCTATGAGGTCTTAATCAACATTAGTTTTCACAAGTTTCATGTGGAAAGATCGAAATCCACATGTACTATGATCAATAGTTTCACTGTAAGTGATGATATGACCCCAGTTCCCAAAAGTACAGATATATAGAGGTTGTTGATTTAAAAAATTGTAACCCTATCATCGTCGACCGTTGTTAAGAAAATCGGTGTTGATTTGTAACATGATAGTACACTTTGGTATACTTCTGTGTTTTTTTCGGACGCTTTGCCCATGTTAATATTCACACATTATCACTGTAATTATTCCTTATTCTCTCATATATTTATGCACCTCCAGTATTCTGGACCGATTCCTGATCGGAGTTGCAATCAGCCATTTCAAAGCTACATCGGATCGCTTTCAGAGACTTTTGCACCA
This sequence comes from Rubia yunnanensis, assembly GCA_037428765.1. Classification (NCBI taxonomy): domain Eukaryota; kingdom Viridiplantae; phylum Streptophyta; class Magnoliopsida; order Gentianales; family Rubiaceae; genus Rubia; species Rubia yunnanensis. The sequence goes on from CM075069.1 coordinate 8,155,770, forward strand.
ACATTGACACCGCTGCTTTTCAGATTCTTGAATTTCGCTTTTTCTATGAAATTGGGTAGGGATTAGGGTTGCAGATGAGCAACAAGGATGTCAGCCACCGCAGAGGACAGTGGATGAGATGTTACAGTGACAGTTAAGGCCTAAATTGTAAACTTTTATAATTTAATGAACATCAACTCAATTGATGAATTGTGATGATGTAAAACATAATTAGTGATAGAATGATTTGTCGTAATGAATTGTATTATTGATATTTGAATATATAGAGAGTACAATAGAGGTGTAATAAGGAAATAACTCTAATTATAATAAATTATAATCTAATCAGGAGTATGATTTATTCTAACACCCCCTCAAGCGAAGCATCGGATGCTCGCCGACGCATAGCTGGACTTGAAGAACTCGAATAGCGGACGAGAGAGCGCCTTGGTGAAAATTTCTGCAATCTGAAGAGAAGTCGGAACGTGAGCAACACGCAGCTTTCCGGATGTCACAAACTCACGAACAAAATGGTATTCGATGTCGATGTGCTTCGCCCGGTTATGCGCCACCGGATTCTGAGCTAAGAAGATAGCACTACTATTTTTGCATAACAGTGGAGAACCAGAAAGCAGAACCCAAAGATCACGAAGCAAATGAGTGAGCCACACCACTTATGAGGTGGTGTTAGCGAGAGCACGGTATTCAAACTCAGTGCTAGAACGAGAAATAGTAGGCTGTTTCTTGACACTCCAAGATACCAGATTCCCACCAAGAAAAACTGCATAACCATAAGTGGACCGATGAGTCTCCAAACAGTGAGCCCAATCAGCATCAGAGTACCCTAACACATCAGGAGTACTAGCAGAACAAAACCCGAGACCAAAATGAAGAGTGCCACGAACATACCGCAAAATCCGAGTCACAGCAGCAAAATGGTCATCTTTGGGATCCTGAAGATATTGACTCACCGTGTTGACCGAGAATGCCAAATCCGGGCGAGAGATGTGAGATACTGAAGAGCACCAACAAGAGAACGATAAAGTGTAGGATCCCGGAATGGAGGACTGGTAGAGCTGTGAAGCTGAGAACCAGCGACAAATGGAGTTCAGGTGCCGCGTCATACATACCAGCCTAATTCAAAATATCATGAGCATACTTTGCTTGGCCAAGCAGTAACCCTGAGGAGGTAGGCGAAACTTCAAGACCAAGAAAGTAATGAAGAGCACCAAGATCCTTGATCGCAAACTCTCTGTGTGTCCGATCAATGAACTGGCGAAGAAGAGTCGAGTCATTGCCTGTAAGAATGATATCGTCCACATACACAAGTAGGTACAGCAATGACGACCCTCTCAAAATGACAAATAAAGAAGTATCAACTGAGCTGCACCGAAAACTAAGATGTGTCAGATAACTGCTGAAATGCTGGAACCAAGCCCGGGGAGCCTGCTTAAGACCATAAATGGCCTTTCGCAAGCGACAAACATAGTCTGGATGGACATAATCCTGATAACCAACGTGCTGCTTCATGTAGACTGGAACATAAGGAACACCATTAAGGAAAGCGTTCTTCACATCCAACTGATGAAGTGGGCAGGAACGCATGGTAGCTATGGCGAGAACCGTCCTAACAGTGGAGGCTTTGACCATAGGACTGAAAGTGTGGTCAAAATCAAAACCCAGAATCTGCGAGAAACCCTGCACCACAAGTCTAGCTTTGTTACGCTCAATAGTGCCACCTGGTCGATACTTGAGCCTATAAACCCATTTGGAGCCAACAATGTTGACATTGGAAGGTCGAGGCACCAAATCCCAAGTATGCTGACCACGAAGAGCGGTCATCTCATCATCCATGGCTGAAACCCAGGCTGGATCTTGAAGGGCAGAGTGATAATCGGTGGGCTCTTTCTGAGAGAGGAGTGCGACAGTGAGACCATGAGCAATAATATCTGAATAATCCCGGCGCTGAATGGTACCAGTAGAAGACCGAGTGGCCATCTGATGGGTACGAAGCTGGGGCAGTGAAGCTGGAGGAGTCGAACCAGCTGATGACTTCGAGAAAGATTGAGCTGCGCTAATCGGAGATTGGCCGTCGGAAGTGGCCGGAGAAAGGATGATCGATATTGGCTGAGATGTGGTAACCGGTGGCTGAGGAGTAATGGCCGACGGCTGAGGTGTGGTGGCCATTGGCCGAGAAGCTGGGCCGGGTCGACCATCCAGATGGAAGATGGTGGTGAAGGAGGGGCGGCTGGAACAGGCACAGGCGTGGGGGCTCTAATCGATGAAGTAACAGCTCCATAAAAAAATGATGAAATCTCCAGATCTGAAATAGAGCGACTGTCCGCGAAAGATAAGACATAAGGGAATAAGGTTTCATCAAAGCGAACGTGGCGAGAAACATAGATACGCCTAGAAGTGGGGTCGAGACACTAGAAGCCCTTGTGACGAGGGCTGTAGCCAATAAAAACGCACGGAATGGATCGCGACGCAAACTTATCAGTAGCAGTGGCACGCAGACATGGAAAAACATGACAGCCAAATGGGTGAAAGAGGGTATAGTCAGGCACATGACCAAAAACAACCTCAAAAGGTGATTTTACACCAAGAACTGAACTTGGCAGACGGTTAATGATGTAAACTGCAGAGGAGAAAGCTTCCACCCAATAACAGTGTGGCACGGAAGAGTGAAAAAGCGTGGCAAGACCAGTCTCTATGATGTGACGATGCTCCCGCTCAGGTCGTCCATTTTGAGCAGGTGTATAGGGCGATGACATCTGATGATGAATGCCACATGATATGAAGTGAGCCTGAGGTCGATGATTAGTAAACTTTGTGCCACCATTGGTCTGAATTTTTTTTAACTCTAGTAGAAAATCTCAACGAATTTCTGAAACTGAATAAATGTGTCATAGAAGTCCGACTTATACTGCATTGGGAAAAACCATGTGAATCGCGAAAAGTCATTGATGAAAATGGCATAATAAGAAAAACCACTTGCCGAATAGACAGGGGATGGTCCCCACAAATCACAATGCACCTTGTCCAACAACTCAGTAGTGCCCATCACTAGTGGAAAAAAGTAAACGGCTACTCTTGACCATCTGACAATGAGAGCAACTGACAGATGCAGACATAGTAGAAGTGACAGAAATAAGCCCCCGTCGATTCAATAACTGAACAGTATCATGAGACACATGACCGAGGCGAGAGTGCCACTGCTCAAAAGAAGCATGAAGCTTTGTAGAGCGTAGTTCGCCTAAAAAGCTGAAATCACCAGTCTCAAGAAAATAAAAACCTGAACTATGACGGCCTTGACCAATTATCGTTCCTATATGTTTGTGCTCAATGGAAAATGCATCAACATCAAATATAACACGGACAGGTAAATCACGAGTAAGCTTACTAATGGACAATAAGCTTTTAGTAATCTTAGGAACCACAAGAACATCATTAACAGAGAAACCAGAGAAATGACATTGACCGATGTGAGAAATAGATAACGGTTCACCATTTCCAACAAGAATAGCACCAGAACCACGATAACATTGTACCTTATCATGATGACTGATATGAGCAGTGATATTAGATGTAGCACAGGAATCAACGATCCACTGATTCGATGAAGGATGACGGTTGTAACCATTCAAACTGGCCTAAAACAAAGCTTTGTCCGTAATCCAATTAGCGAAACAATCTGCCCGAGATAAGGGCGCCAAATAACCCATAGGAAGAGATTAAATTTTTGCTCTAATTTTCATAAAGGCAAATAAAGAATTAGCAAGAGAACAGAAAGTGTCAACAAAGCTGCCAGGCGCGTGTTCCTATGCGCAGAGAGTGGCTGGCGCGTGACTTCACGCGCCAAAACAGGGGACTGCACAAGATTGGTCAGACGCACGTGGCTCCACGCGCTGGAGCTTCTCCTTCACGGAGCGCGTGGATCTCACGCGCTTGAGAAATCCGGCGAATTGAAACCGAACTTGGCTTCCTCTGTATCTGACGTCGGATCTGGAGCGCCAGTGGATCCGGATGCTGGTGGCAAAAATGGAGACGTAGCTCGTGAAGTATACGCACAGTGGAGATTTCTACGTGCAGGTAGGCTTACTGGCGCGTGATGTATGCCGGAGAAGAAGAAGTCGTCGGTGATGAAGCCCGTTGATGGTGAGGTCCGGGATGATGAAGAAGTCTGCTGCTGATGAAGGACGTCGAAGAGAACGCCGATGAAGGCTCGCCGGAAATGGGAGCGAACTGCCGATGGACCAAGAACGCCTGAACAGTGAGGAGGAAAGACGCCGGAGGTCACCGGAATATGGCCGAAAATTTGCGGTGATTTTTGGTCGGAAAAGGAGAGGAAGGGAGGCGACCAAAAAAATAAAAAAATTAGGGTTTAGGATTTAGGATAAAAACTTGCTCTGATACCATGATAGAATGATTTGCCGTAATGAATTGTATTATTGATATCTGAATCTATAGAGAGTACAATAGATGTGTAATAAGGAAAGTATTCTAATCATAATAAATCATAATCTAATCAGGAGTCTGATTTATTCTAACAATTTGGGATAGAGTAAATGTTTATAAAAGATTATAGTAGCAGTGATGTAATATAATTTCATATAGTCAGAAATAACAATGAAAACTTAATTTCAAGATGTCCTACTAAAATATACTTTAAGACCAGTCATTAATGAAAGTGAGTGTAAATAAAAAAAATCAAGAATGAAACCAAATTATTCGCTGAACGAAATTTTACATGAAATTGAGAATTGAGAGAATTTACACGAAAGGTGTGAATTTTATCTCAAAATAAATGGTGCAGCTTATGCTAAGCAACCCTTTTTCAACGCTAAATTAAATTGAACAGAAATTAATATAGTTAAAAATAGAAATAATCTATTAAAATGACATTGTAGCATGTGAATTTTTACTCAATTAAATTAGATTGAATTTAACTAATTTAAATTAAACTAACTTAATGATAAACTTAAAAACATCACATGAACAACTGAAACATTATGAAAGCATGTACCGTCTTCCCACTTCCCACTTGTGGCATTAATAATAAATGTTCTGAAATCGTGGGAGTATCCGTCAAGCAAAACACCTTTAGATCTGGAGTATACAAGTATTAACGTTTTACCTCGTGTGCAAATCGGTAAAATTAGAGAGAATAAAGTACACTTTCTCCAATGGGTAAATTTGTCAAGAAATGAATTGGAAAGTTTTACAAGCCCGAGGTACAACAAACGTCGGATAATTATTCCACACTTAGCACTAATGTCAGAATCTTGGGTCAGAAGACCGAGCAAATGAATTGTTGTTGGCCCCACATATTAAACGTTTTCCCAACGAAATGATGACACAGCTTTAACAGTCGCCAGAAAAAATGGACGCTGAAAAACTCCCTTAGATCTCCTCCGATGCCTTCCTCCACGCGACGCGCCGGCGGGGCTGGGTGGGCCCAGTCCCCGCTCCCCACCGTGTCGAAGAACGCGCGGAAATCCCGCAAACGCGCCGCCCTCAGGGACTTCGTACTCACTCACTTTTTCGCCATCGGACTCTCCATCAGCCTCCTCCTCTTCGTCCTCATTCTCTTCAGCTACGGCGTCGTTCCGAAGCCGCTCCTCTCGTCCCACTTCCGGGCCGCGCGCACGCGGTTCTCGCGGGCCCGGAAGCCCAATCCCGTGGTCCGCAACTCGCCGGCGGACGACCTCGTCGCCGGCGCCGTGGTGGACATAACCACCAAGCAATTGTACGATAAGATCCAGTTCCTGGATGAGGACGGCGGCGCGTGGAAGCAAGGGTGGGCGGTGAGCTACAAAGGGAACGAGTGGAATAACGAGAAATTGAAGATATTTGTCGTTCCGCATTCCCATAATGACCCTGGCTGGAAGCTCACCGTTGACGAATACTACACTCGGCAGTCGAAGCATATCCTGGATACGATCGTTGACACACTATCTAAGGTAGATTTTGTTTTTATTTTGGGTAGGTCGACTTTTAAAACAACGTTATGTTCTGATGTATGATGTGATTGGAACCTAGGATAATCGGCGTAAATTTATATGGGAGGAGACGTCTTACCTGGAGAAATGGTGGAGGGATTCATCGGAAACCAGGAGGGAGTCTTTCATCAGCTTGGTGAAGAACGGGCAGCTGGAAATTGTAGGAGGCGGTTGGGTGATGAATGATGAGGTAAATTTGTTGCTTTCAAATATGAAATTGGAAATTGTTGGATGAGGATGGGATTATTTATAAAAATCGCTTATGGTTATATCGTGAGTAATTCTGATGGAGTTCTGATTGTTGAACTTGATATCTTTCTGCAGGCGAATTCACATTATTTTGCCATCCTTGAACAGGTAAACTTCATGCCGTTTTCATTTTCGTGTTCTGCCTATTATTGATAGGTTGTTGGGTCTCATACTGAATGTGGTTTTAGATTCAACTGCTTTATTTGAAGACTAGTTTGTAAATGACTACTTAGGCTGGCTGAGTTTTTTCCTTAAAGTGTTTTATCTTTGAGAGAATCAACAACAACAATGTGATTCGAGGGAAAATGTGACAAAAAGATCCCATGGAGAAAATAGGCCACTGGATGTTAAGGCTTAGGGGAAATTGGATATGTAATATGGATTTATTGCTTGCTTGTTTCTGTGGAAAAAAAAGAGTTTATTTATTGCTTTTGTGTGGTGTAAGTTTTCCCCTGATTATTGACAGGGTTAGGTTGATGCTACTCGTGTAAACTATGACCCTATATTTTTTACCGTTTAATGGAATGGAAGCCTTGTGCAGTTTAATTTTGTAGTTACTTGTCGCAATAGAGGTAACTACCTCGTCTGATTGTTGGTGTTGAGTGTTTACAGAATTCAATTCTTGTTTGTTCTATTGTGCGGTCAATAATCAATCATAGTCTTTGCCTGATATGATTGCTCGTGGTTGTAAATAAACAACAACAATGATTTTTAATAACTCCCTGCCTTTTTTTTTCATTTCTAATTTTATTCCAGATGACTGAGGGAAATATGTGGTTGAATGAAACTGTGGGTGTTATCCCTAAAAACGCTTGGGCTATTGATCCCTTTGGTTATTCGCCAACTATGGCATATCTTCTTCGCCGCATGGGTTTTGAGAACATGCTTATACAGAGGACACACTATGAATTGAAGAAGGAACTGGCGCTGTCTAAAAATTTGGAATACGTGTGGAGACAGAGCTGGGATGTTGATGAATTAACTGACATTTTTGTTCACATGATGCCCTTTTATTCTTACGACATTCCACATACCTGTGGGCCAGAGCCAGCAACTTGTTGTCAGTTTGACTTTGCTCGTATGCGGGGATTTGTTTATGAACTCTGTCCTTGGGGACAAAATCCAGTTGAGACCAACCAAGAGAATGTCAAGGAGAGAGCAACCTTGCTACTCGATCAGTATAGGAAGAAGTCAACTCTATATCGTACAAACACTTTGCTTGTTCCTCTTGGAGATGATTTCCGCTACATCAGCATTGATGAAGCTGAAGCTCAATTTCGGAACTATCAAATGCTGTTTGATCATATAAATTCTGATCCTTCCTTGAATGCAGAGGCAAAATTTGGTACCCTCGAAGATTATTTTTCAACTCTCCGCGAGGAGGCGGAGAGAGTCAATTATTCACGGCGTGATGAGGTTGGATCTGTTCAAGTTGGAGGGTTCCCTTCTCTATCTGGAGACTTCTTTACTTATGCGGATAGACAACAGGATTATTGGAGTGGCTATTATGTTTCTCGGCCCTTCTTCAAGTCCGTTGATCGTGTACTTGAACATACACTTCGTGGTGCAGAAGTAATGATGTCTTTTCTTCTGGGATTTTGCCAGAGGCCTCAGTGTGAAAAGTTACCGACTGGATTCTCCTTTAAGTTGACTGCTGCACGGAGGAATCTGGCTCTATTTCAGCATCATGATGGGGTAACTGGTACTGCAAAGGATCATGTGGTTCAAGACTATGGGACACGAATGCATCTGGCTTTACTGGATCTTCAAGTTTTCATGTCTAAAGCTGTAGAGGTATTGCTTGGAATCCGACATGAGAAACAAGATCAGAGTCCAGCTCAGTTTGAGCCTGCTCAGGTACGGTCCAAGTACGATGCACAGCCAATTCATAAAGTACTCCCTGCCCGTGAAAAAACTGTTCAGACTATTGCAATTTTTAATCCACTGGAGCAAGATCGAGATGAAGTTGTAATGGTTGTTGTTGAAAGACCATCTGTAACTGTTCTAGATTCAAATTGGACATGTGTTAAAAGCCAGATTTCTCCGGATTTGCTCCACAGTGCAACAAAACCCTTTTCTGGAAAGCATCGTCTCTACTGGAAAGCTTCCGTACCTGCCATGGGAGTGCAAACATATTATGTGGCTAATGGTTTTGTGGGATGTCAAAAGGCCAAGTCTGCAAAACTTCTCATTTCCAGTCCCCATGATTTGCCTTGTCCCGCTCCATATGTTTGCTCAAAGGTTGAAGGTGGCAGCATTGAAATTCGTAATCGACATAGGAATTTGACTTTCAGTGCAGACCTTGGTTTGTTGCAGAAAATAACCAATACTGATGGTTCTGAAACTGTTGTTGGCGAGGAGATCGGAATGTACTCCAGCATAGGAAGCGGGGCATACTTGTTCAAACCAAATGGAGATGCTGAGCCCATCGTCAAAGCTGGAGGGACAATGGTAATCTCAGAGGGCTTTCTGGTTCAGGAAGTGTATTCATTTCCAAAGACGGCATGGAAAGGTGGCCCGATTTCCCACACTACCCGCATCTATGATGTTGGCCACACGATACAGGAACATATGATCGAGAAAGAGTACCATGTCGAGCTTCTTGGACATGATTATAACGATAAAGAGCTGATAGTAAGGTACAAGACTGATATAGATAACAAGCGCATCTTTTACTCGGATTTGAACGGGTATCAAATGAGTCGTAGAGAGACATACGACAAGATCCCTCCTCAAGGAAACTACTATCCGATGCCCTCTCTTGCCTTCATGCAAGGACCAAATGGGGCGCGGTTTTCTGTCCATACTCGCCAGTCACTAGGTGTGGCAAGTCTCAAGAATGGAAATCTCGAGATCATGCTAGATCGCCGGTTGACAGTTGATGATGGCCGCGGTCTTGGTCAAGGGGTAATGGATAACAAGCCGATGAATGTAAAATTCCACATCCTCGTGGAGTCGAACATATCAGTGGCCACAAATGCTATATCAAACTCAAACCCCTTGAGTCCCTCCCTTCTCTCGCATTTGGTTGGCGCGCATTTGAACTATCCTCTACATATCTTCATTGCCAAGAAGTCTCAGGAGATATCCGTTCAGCCGCCTCCTAGAGCTTTCTCACCTCTGTTGGCTCCCTTACCCTGTGACTTGCATATCGTGAGCTTTAAGGTTCCGCGGCCTTTTAAGTATTCGCAGCAGCCGCTTCAAGAGGGTAAGTTTGTACTGATTTTGATGAGGCGGCATTGGGATTCGTCGTATTGTCACAAGGGCAGGAATAAATGTACAAGTGTGGCTGATGAGGCTGTGAATCTGTTCGAAATGTTCAAGGGGCTAGCAGTCTCAAATGCAAAGCCGACTTCTTTGAACCTCGTACATGATGACACAGAGATCCTGGGATACAACGAGCAGTTTGAGGATGGTGCTCTGGATGGGCATGTCCTGATATCTCCAATGGAAATACAGGCTTACAAATTGGACATTCAAAATCAGGAGTGAATACCATCCTAGGGAAATACTAACATGTTATGTTTTTCTGTCCTGATGCCGGTTCCTGCATTGGCTCGATCCCATTCCTGCACTTCTGCAACAGGTTTGGATTGGAGCTACGCGTGCCTCGGAATCCAGAGATGCAGTATAAAGTTGAACTGCTGAGTGCACGGTGAACTGGGAAGGGAGGGAATCTGTTGTTGCAAGGAAGAGTACATTTGTTTGTTTATACGATGAGATGAAGTAATATATAGGCAAGGATTTTGTAGTTTTACATACTCCAGAAAGAAGTGAATGTAATAGTGCAGTTAACTCTCCCTAACATGAGAATCCAATCCCTTTAATATCCAGAAAACGATCAGTTAATTGATTGTGAGTTGGTAAAAAAGATTATAGCTACGTTGATTTAATGCTTGAACAGGAAATTGTGATGATCACTTTATTGCATTTCAACTTTAACATTAAAAGGGGAAAAGAAAGCCCCAAGCTATTACAACAAAAAATATTCCAAGTGACAAAAAAAAAAAGAAAACTGTTTATACATCTGACAATTACAATTCTTGACTACACACCATTGGTATAGCTACAGAAGAGCCCTATATGATACAGCAAAATGGGTACCGATTATTTGATCATCCTGTGGCTCATAATATGATCTCATCCTGAACGCTTACATTCAGCGTCTTATGAGGAAGTACAATGCTGTTAATCACTACTACTTCATCTTCAACAGTTACAGCTTCACCTGCATCAGAATCATAGAATATTAATCAATCAAGTTCATTTCTCCATGTTCGAATCCACCTGAAACAAAAGGCAAGATTCAGTTCAGTACCCAGTATGGTAGTCCCGAGCTTCGCATTGTAGTCTCCTTCAGCCTGAAATCATTACCAGATCTTAGAATCGGAGTTTGAATGCATTTTCTTTAATCGATACACATATATTTCTAATGGAGATAGATGAGCAAAAGCGTTGCTTGGTAAAGATAAATAAAAGAGCAGACCTGGACACGCGACCACTTCCCCAGGGATGACTTCCACCCGACAATGGAATGCATGACAACGGCGTTCTCCTGTAAGTGGATGATGATACAGTTATTCAGTTGAGCTTTTGTCTATCATGTACATAAAAATGCATCCTGAACTTTGAATATCACACCTTTATTTCTACATCATCTAGGATGATGCATCTTATGAGTCTCACACCAGCACCTACGCGAACATTTGCTGATATTGAAACGTTTGGCCCAATCTGCTTGAAAAGCACAAATAACTTTGGAGTAAATGCAGCAGAAGTAACACTTTATCAATAAGTAACACTTTATCAATAATTGTTTAAGGAATTGCCACAAGAATGGTTGCAGAACTTCCACCAGTATTTCTAATTTCTACAACAAGAATACTATCTTTTCAATTTCAGGATGAGTTCTTATGGTATCATATGCACAAATCGACTAGGAGTAGGTCAAAACTAGAAAGCATGGCCCATTGAGTACTCGTACTCGTACTCTACCACTCTTAGTAAGTTGTAATCCACGATTGAGGATTCTTTTCACGGTGGAGGCAGTATCATTTTTTATTTTCACTTAAAAGAGAAGATAACAATATGCATTGTTTGCTAGGAAGTTGTTCCACCAAGATGCTGTACATGTTGTTTGCTACTAGAAATTAAGTTTCCAGAAAATAAGAGTGGGCAAGAAAGATATGAGGAAAAAAAATTACCTTAGCTGTAGGATGTACTTTTGCTGAAGGATGAATATAAACATCCCCAACGATTGTTGCACTTTTTGTGCCATCTCCACTAGCTAGAAGATGCGGTGATGTGTACCGAAATTGGGAAAGATATAAACCAGAAGACTTCAAAGACATTCTGAGAAGTAAAATGAAGACTCAGACACGAGATGGGCTTCTATCATAATTTCAAGGGGAAAGGATTAAAAAAACAAATCCTTACCCTGGTGTTTTTATTTGTTCCCAGAAATGCTTGGTTTCATAGGTGTATAGCTTTTTCTTCCCAGCAAGAGGGGACAAAATGTCTTGATCCAACCTAACAAACTCTTTTGGAGAAGACCTACTGATTTAAAAGTTATGTAGCCTTGTATCAGAATAAATGATTTATTAAACATATTCACAGTTTCACACACACACACACAGTGTATAAAAGTTGTCATCTTCCCATCTATGTCTACTCTTATTACATAGTTATGCATTGTATGGTTCAGTACACCAAATGAATCCTCTTTGGAAGCAGTTCATACCTTGTTGCTGACTGCAGTGCCTCAAAGCTGGACATACGTCGCAGGTTAGCTGCAAGTAGCAACACGCAGAAAAGTATAAATGTCATAAACTAATCAATAACTTCAATATTTCAATTTAAAAACTCAGGGGCATGTTGCACGTAGCAAATATATAGTCAGAAACACGCAACCCTGATGTATGCTCTGCATAAGAAGAATCATAAAACTTCATTGTATAGCTTTTGATTCTTGTGCAAAAAAACCATTTTTTCTGTTAGTCCTCATATAGTGAGATAGGGCGACTCATTCTTATCCAAAAGACAAGAAGTTTGTTGACCTATGCTAACATATAAAAATGCTGAAAATTAGTATGATAAACTCCAGGGACCTCAAAGCAGATTAGATGTCATTCACATAGAGTCTTACTTGGTATAAGATGACCAGCTAAAGATTTATTGCAGGTTACAATGTTTACTCACCTCTATTTTCTCTGTGAGAGGACACATCACTGATCGCACTCAAAATTTCAGGAGTAAAGATATACACACCGCAGTTTATCAGATCACTTACCTGCACAACATAATCAAAAAGCCTTTTTTCAGCCATATACATACAACGGGCACAGAAGAAGATGTAAACTTTTTTTCAGCCATATACATACAAAAGTCTCAGGTTTCTCAGTGTAGTGCAGAAGTTCATTGGTAACTGGATCCGCAACCAGTTCGCCAAACTCGTTTGCTGTTTCAGCAGAGACCTACATCAAGCATGTCAGGCTGCAGGTTGAATAATTTTATTTGAACTCAAAACTAGTGCATTTACAATTCAAGAAGACCAAAGTTTTTTCTAGAAGAATCATTACCTTAATAACCAGCAAAGTTCCAATGCCACCATAACCTATATGCGCCTCTGTGAACAGAACAGTAGGCTCAAAATCAACTCTTAGGAATAAACATATGAAGAAGCAAAACGCTTAGAACTATGCACAAGAAAAAATGAACTGGGATCACCAAATCGGTTAATACAGATTGTACATCACTTTACCAAGCATGTCGGGCAGTGGAAAGTTGCAGCAGACATCGCAATTGAGCAGAATAATATGGGACTGCCACAAAACCAGACATAAGCTTCAACAACTCCCACTTAAATAATATTAACAACTATCACTAAGCCTTATAACCACTATGTAGGCTTGGCCATATAGATCACATCTCCCCATCGTGCTTTGTCAAGACAAATTTAGGGGAAATTCAAAATAAACTAAGAAAGGTTTAAGAAGATGCATTTACCGGAGAATCTTCCATGATGAGATCCTTGAAGTAATAAAGCCCCCCTGCCGAACCATGAGGCTTGTCCTCTTTCAAGTATCTAAAATAGAAACATTAGAAAAGAACATAAAGATCTACAGGGTGAATGTTAATTAACATATAGGGGAGCTACTTTAAAGAGATACAAGAAAAGAAAAAACACACAATGAAGTGGGCAAATTCACCTGACAGGGACTTTAAGCTCATTGGAGATTGAAGAGACATATAAAGCAAACTCCCTTTCCTCGTAGAACCCAATCAGAAAAATCTGTGCCAAGTTCTTTACCTACACAGCCAAACAACCAAAAAGACATCATTTTTTCCTCTTAATTCATAATTCCCACCAAATTTTGCAAGAAAAAAAACAGGATCAACGGCACTCCAAAAAAAGACATACCCTTTTACATGCAGAAATGGGGTGGTGAACCATAGGCTGACCAGCCAAAGGAAAGAGGGGCTTTGGAGTATTGAAAGAAAGAGGCCGAAATCGGGTGCCTGCAGAAAAGAGCAATGCAGTTCATACAACATCAATGCTGGATTAATTCATACGACCGGAATTGCAAGAATGGAATTGAAGGCGTGAGCAGACCTTTAGTGGGGCCTCCGACCATGATCACGGCTACCACCGTCTCTTCGGAGCTGTCCATTGTTGTTGTTCTTAGAGCTCTGCGGGAACCTTAATTGGGAGTGAAGTGGGAAACTCTGTTTTTGGGTGAAAAGGAAAGGAATATGCGGTTTGGTTGTTCCAGTAAATAAGGTGGTTGGAGGTGAGATCTGGGAGTGGCTGTGGAGAGATTGCAGTGTGTTGACAACGATGGCTGTTTGCTTGCCGGGGTAAAAGACGATTTATAGGCTTTCTCGCTTCTTTCCTTTCACTTAACTTAATCCTAGTACTATTTTAATCCTAGTAGTAGGGTCGGTTACGTGGAACCGATGAAAATAAATTTGTTGAAAAATAGTACTCCCTCCGGTCCACTAATAATGTCTCACTTTTTTTTATTAGATGGTTTTTTTATATTGGCTCCTTCCCCTTTTAGTAAATTTTAGATTGTTTTTATGCACATATTTTACTTTTTATACTTTCAATACAATCTCTACCATTCATTTGTTTTTTTGAAAAAGTTTGTGCCCAAAAATTGGAGCCATAATAAAATAACCAGAGGGAGTAATATACTACTCCCACCCTCCCAGGAGAATATGCACACTTTTCTTTTACAAGTGTCCTATGCAAATCTAGACATTTTCCTCTTTAAGCAAAATTTTACATTTAAAAAGATAAATCTACCCTTATTAAGTAAAAAATTTACTTCCCCACCCAATCTGCTCATCCCCACCCATTTACACTTCCCCCACCCATTTCCTTCATCCATTTTCTCCCGCCCTTTCCTCCACCCCTTTTCCTCTGCTCCGTCCTCCACCGGCAGTCCTATGTCGGAACCCTAGCTTCCCTTCGCCCTACTTTCCTCGCTACCACCTCCGCCTCCCCTCAACTCCGCCCTACCCGAACCCACCTTCCCCACCATGCTGGATCCCTAGCTTCCCTTCGTTATTGCTAACGTTGAAACACCAGGTCAGCCCAAATCCTCGTCGTTGCTGACGCTGACGTTGAGGTTGAACACTAGGTCCTAAACGTTGCAGCCCAAATCTGGTGCTGTTTTTTTAATTTACTGATATTGGTTATGAGGATCTTTATGAAATGGTTGTTTTGATCAAAAATTTTAATCTTTGTCTTGTTCTTCTGAGGTGGGTTTTGATTATCTTTGTGAAATGGATTGTTTTTTAATGTAGGAGGATGATATACTCAGAGAGCAAATGAGAATCCATGGATCAGAGAAGTAGGGATTCGATTTTTGGGTTCTTTGATTAAGGGTTTTTTTTGTGTGTGATGAGATTGATTTTGATTATGTTTTGGGGTATGTGTTTATACAGTTGAGCAATCATTGCCTTGAAATTCAAGGATAAGACAACCAGGCAACGCTGACGAGCGGCAGGCTTGAGAAGGACGAGCGGCTTGCTTGAGGACAAGCGATGGATCTGGGTTTAGGGTAAAGGCAGGGGTAATATGGTATTTTCACCAGGGTCAAATCTGCAGAGATAATTCCTTTCTCTGCAAATTGCCCCGGGACGGAGGGAGTACTATATTAAGTTAAATTCCAATAACAGTAAATTTATACAGAACTGAACTGAAATGCAGATAAGCTCCAGAGAACATGGCAGTAGTATTTATCTATTTAATTAAAAATTAAACTAAATTATTGTTTTAACCTTAAAAAAAGTGTAAGGATCTCAATTAAAAAAGAGTTCGTCTATTGAAAGACGGTCTTTCCATAAATCATGGAAAGACCAAGGTTTGAACTGCAAACTAGAAGAAATGAAAATAAAATTTTCGGGTTGCATTAATCGGGTTATAAACTTTATAACTACTACACATTGCATAATAAAATTTTAATATTGCAACTAAAACCTTTTAATTTTTTATTATTCTAATTAAACCTTGTCTTCCCATAAATTTATGGAAATATAGTCTTTCCCAAGATTTTGCCATTTAAAAATAGATTGCTAAATCACAACATATATTTTACTGACCTTATATTTACTTTATATTAAGAGTGCGTCTCTTGAAAGACAGTCTTTCCATAAGTCATGGAAAGACCAAGGTTTAAAGTGTAAATTAGAATAAATTAAGATAAAATTTTTTGGTTGCATGAACTGGGTTATAAATTTTATAACTACTACATGTTGCATACTAAATTTGTAATGTTGCAACTAAGACCTTTTGCCTTTTATTATTCGAATTAAACCCCGTCTTTCCATAAGTATATGGAAAGACCGTCTTTCCCAAGACTTTGCCTTATATTAAACACGAGTTGTATTTTTTTCCATAAAAATGCAACATCAATTTTGGGCCTTTTTTTCTGATTCAAATAGATTTTGGGCGTCTTTCTCGATTCAAACTGGGGGAGGTGGTGTTGGGTGGTGATAGTTCACGAGAGAAGAAAGTGGTGGGAAGAGAAAATTTTCAGGGAAGCGTATGTTGGATGACCGAGGAAGGTGGTGTTGGACGGTGGTGGTTCGAGAGCGAGGCTAATGATGGGTGGTTTGCGGGCGACGCTGGTGGAGTAGGGATGACAGTAACACAGATTTTGGTGACGGTCCGCCCCACATCCTTCTAAATGGGTTTGATATTGAGGTAGTTTTGATGAGGCGTGTAGGGGGATGAAAAATGATACCCGCGATGAGTGACATATATATTAGTACACATTAGCACCATCCTGGTATCGTTCCACTAGATCCGTTATATACTCACTAATTTAATACATTATAATTATACCACAATAGGCATATCTTACCTACAATCTTTTATGCAAGTATTTATGGATTTTTAATAGTAAAATTAAGACAAAATCTTGTATAAGACCGTGTCACAATGAGACCAGGGATTTAAGTGCTTATAAAGTTTCTAATTGAAGCTTTAAAAGTCTAGGGGCTGGATGTGAAATTTCACTATTTTACATTTAATTCCATGTATAAATATCAATTTTTCCTCATTATTCTCTCATATTTTCTTAAACTTTCTATCTCATCTCTTTTCCTCTCTCCTATTCTCGGCCGATTCTCCTTCTTTCTTCTTATTCTCTCTCAAACTCAAATTTTCTTCTTCTCTCTTCTCTTAATTTTTTTCCATCTTCTTCAATTCAAGCTCGTTTTCTTCCATTCAACCGCTCATCATTTTCATTTTTCTTCCCCTTTCTTGCGTGCAGTGATTCATCGCGATTTTTGGAGTTTTCCGATGAATTTTCCGGCGGCCAAATACATTAGAGCTTTGTTTTGTGTTTATCTTCGAAGGTAATGTCTTTGCTGGGAGTTTTTATGCACATTTTGTTGTATTATTATTATTTTTGTTTGCATTTTTTAGTTCATGTGATTTTCTAGGGTTTATGTTATGCAATGCGTTAATGTTTGGGGATTTCTCTATTTTGTGTTTTATGAGTTGTTTTTATGGATTTGTGCGGATATTTGTGTTGCTGCTGCTATTTGTTAGATTCCTATGGAGATTTGCATCACTGCTGCTGCAATCGAGAAAGAAGAATGATTTGTAAGCTTTCTGAATTTTTGGCTGTGATGTTTCAGTTACGGTTGATGATGTTTCTCGTTTTCAGTGTGATGTTTCAGGTTTTAGGCTTTAAGTACTATTATCAGTGTTCTTGTGATGTTTTAATTTCAGTGCTTGATACTTGTGTTTTCATGCTTAAGTGTGCAATTAATGCCTAGTTTTGATTGTGTGTGATATCTTAGGATTTTGTTACGATTTGTGCTAATTTTTTTCATTGTTGTTAATGTTCCTTAGATGTCTAAGAATGGTTTTGCCACTGTTGCTGCAATCGAGAAGGAAAGAAGATCTGTAAATTTTGTTATTTTTGCAGATGTGATGTTTTAAATACTATTGTTAATGTTTCAGGTTTTCTAAGTGATGTTTCATGTTTAGGGTTCAAGTACTGTTATCTGGGCTGGGGTGATGATTTAATTTCAGTATTTGCTGCTTGTAGTGTTTTAAGTGTGCAATTAATGTTCATTTTTGTTGTTTGATTGTGTGTGTGATATCTTAGAATTTTGTTTTGATTTATGCTAATATTTGTGTTGCTGCTGCTGTTTGTTAGATGTCTAAGAAGATTTGCATCACTGCTGCTGCAATCGAGGAGGAAGAATGGTTTGTCTTAATTTTCAGCAATGTTGTTTCAGGTACATGTAATGATGTTTCTCGTTTTCGGTATGATGTTTTAGGTTTCTAGCTTTAAGTACTGTTATCAATGTTGGTGTGATATTTTAATTTCAACGCTTGATGCTTGTGATGTTTCGTGCTCATGTGTGCAATTGATGTTCAATTTTGATTGTGTGTGATGAACTGATGATACTAGGGTTTTGTTACAATTTGTGCAAATTTTTATGTTGTTGTTTGTTAGATGTCTAAGAGCGCTTGCCCACTAGTGCAATCGAGAAGGAAGTATGATATGTAATTTTTGTTATTTTTTAGATGTGATATTTTACATAATGTAGTTGATGTTTATGGTTTTCTGTGTGATGTTTCATACTTTAGGTTTTAAGTACTTTTATCTGTGTTGGTGTGATGTTTTAATTTCAGTATTTGATGCTCGTGGTGTTTTCATATTTAAGTATGCAACTGATGTTCAGTTTCATTCTTTTGATATTTTAGTGTGTACTGATTGACGTTTTACAATTTTGATATTCATGTTTTAAATAATGTATTTGATGTTTCACAATGTAGTTGTCAATTATGTTATGTGTGCTATTGTGATGTTTTAATTTCAGATATTAAAGATTTTATTAATGTATGTGATGTTTTATGTTTTTTTCACATGAACACTTTCCAAGGTAGAGCTTTATGATGCAATTGATGAGATAATGAAAACATGCTATGAGGAATCATGCTCCTGAAGATGTTCCCTTGATCAGAGGACCAGTTCAACCTTTGATCATGGCATTAGTGGAGTAGAAGAGCCATCCTCTTCGAAACCAGCAAGAGAGAAGGCAAGTTCGTGAACAAGCGCCCAACGAAGGGAAATAAGTAGGGGGGATATAATTTAATTGCTTTGGATGTATTGTTTGAATGATGTTTTAAAAGTAATGGTTTATTTGTTAGAGTTGAGACACTAGATTGTTGTTGATAATTTAGATTTATTTGAATTTTATCTGTTTTATTGTTAGCAAATTTTTAGGGCATTTGAACATTTTTCGTAATGAATGATGTTTAACAAGTTATTTTAATGCAACAACAATGGAATGTTTAAGTGCAGTGAAGCATATGAACATCTTGTTTAAATCAATATCTTCATCAGTACTTTTATAAAACATCAAATAAAAAAATTGAACCATCACAGCATAACTGTGTAACATCTCAGTACGACAGTAAATAATAATCAAGTCCCGGCAAGCTAATTTTAGATGAATTGAACATTATGTGTATTTTAAATTTATATTGGATGTTGTTTTATTATTTTTTGAAAATTTTCAACTTATCTATTTGATGTTTTAAAATAATTTTTAACCTTGATGTTTTAATAATTTAATAGGATGAATTATAATTTGAACGTGAAGTTTTAAAAGTTAGGCCCAACTAAAGACAAATCCTAAATAATCCGATGATTTAATAATTTAGCTCAAATGATCCAACTGGAAGGAGTGTTTTTAAACGAGGCTTATACAACCAGACATTACCTTCTCCTTGGAAGCAAAGAGATTTGGTGTTGGGAAGCATTCAGTAATGAGGACATGCATTGCATGAGAACCATTGGAAGTGGCAGCAAGGAGAAAATTCTATGTTTGTGGCTACAGTAGCCACAAACGGAAGAAAATAGGGAGGACGCATTTAGAAAATGCATCCTCTCCCGCCCTTATATTTTTTCCCGTTTGATTTATGTGCGGGAGTAATTTTTGATTTTGATTTTCGTGGATATTTCCACGCTGGCAAGAGGACGCATTTGCTATGCGCTTCCTCTCTGTCCAGTCAAAGTGGCAGGCGGCAGGCGGGCCCCCGGTGGCAGGCGGCGTCAGGGAGAGGACGCATTTGCTTGACACTGCCTCTCTGTCCGGTCAAAAAAATAAAATTACTCTGAAATTAAATTTTTGGGAAAATAAAATTTAAATTTCTGGGAAAATAAAATGACTTAGGTATTTTCAGCCAAAAAAATAATTAAAATTACTCTGAAATTAGCAAAAAAATAATTAAAATTACTCTATTATTTAAAGCTAAAAATAATTACTCTGAAATTAGCGGAAAAAATTAAAATTCCATGAGGACGCATTTCAGAAAAAAATTAAATTTGCGGGAAAAAAAAATTAAATTCCATGAGGACGCATTTTGTTTTTGCGACCTCTCGGTCCGGTCAAACTGTGACTGATGTGGCTTGGAGGACGCATTTTTTTATGCGTCCTCTCGGTCCGGTCAAACTGGTTGTGTTTGTGTTTGTGTTTGTGTTTGTATATATATCTTTATTTATATTTATATATATATATATATATGTATATGTATATATATATATGTATATATATTATTTGTATATATATCTTTATTTATATTTATATATAAATATATCTTTATTTATATTTATATATATATATATATATCTTTATTTATATTTATATATATGTATATATTTATATATATATGTATATATATATGTATATATTTATATTTATATATATATCTTTATTTATATTTATATATGTGTATATATTTATATATATATATATATATATATGTATATATTTATATTTGTATATATATATTTATTTATATATATATATATATATATCTTCATTTATATTTATATATATCTTTATTTATATTTATATATATGTGTATGTATATCCACACATTTACGTGTATGTATATCCACACATTTATGTGTATGTATATCCACACATTTACACGCATGTATATCCACACATTTACACGCATGTATATCCACACATTTACACGCATGTATATCCACACATTTACAAGCATGTATATCCACCCATTTACACGCATGTATATCCACACATTTACAAGCATGTATATCCACCCATTTACACGCATGTATATCCACCCATTTACACGCATGTATATCCACCCATTTACACGCATTTATATCCACCCATTTACATGCATGTATATCCACTCATTTACACGCATGTATATCCACACATTTACACGAAAATGCGTCCTCCATTCTTCAAATTACCGTATATCCACCCATTTACACGCATGTATATCCACTCATTTACACGCATGTATATCCACCCATTTACACGTATTTATATCCACCCATTTACACGCATTTATATCCACCCATTTACACGCATGTATATCCACTCATTTACACGCATGTATATCCACACATTTACACGAAAATGCGTCCTCCATTCTTCAAATTACCGAAAAAAGAGTCCGTCTCTTGAAAGACGGTCTTTCCATAAGTTATGGAAAGACCAAGGTTTAAAGTGTAAATTAGAAGAAATTAAGATAAAATTTTCGGGTTGCATGAACCGGGTTATAAATTTTATAACTGCTACATGTTTCATACTAAAACTTTTATATTGCAACTAAGACCTTTTACCTTTTATTATTCTAATCAAACTCCGTCTTTCCATAAGCCTATGGAAAGACCGTCTTTCCCAAGACTTTGCCCCGAAAAAAATACTATTAAATTACCGAAAAAAAAATTTAGGCAAAGTCTTGGGAAAGATGGTCTTTCCATAGGCTTACGGAAAGACGGGGTTTAATTAGAATAGTAAAAGGTAAAAGGTATTAGTTGCAATATTAAAGTTTTAGTATGAAACATGTAGTATTTATAAAATTTATAACTCGGTTCATGCAACCCGAAAATTTTATCTTAATTTCTTCTAATTTACGCTTTAAACCTTGGTCTTTCCATAACTTATGGAAAGACCGTCTTTCAAGAGACGGACTCAAAAATTTAAATTCCATTAAAATGCGTCCTCCATTCTTCAAAGCTAAAAAAAATTACTGTTAAATTACCGAAAATAAAATTAAAATTCCATTAATACTTTTAAAAAAATACTGTTAAAAATAATACTGTTAAAAAAATACTGTTAAAATTAATACTGTTAAAATTAAAATTCCATTAATACTGTTAAAATTAAAACTCCAATATTCAATTCTAAAAAAAATACTGAAAATTTTTTTTTTCCTTGAGGACGCATTTTTAAAATGCGTTCTCTAATTTTCAATACCCAATATTCAATACTGTGAAAATACCGGAAAAAAAAATTTTCCTTCAGGACGCATTTTTAAAATGCGTCCTCTAATTTTCAATACCCAATATTTAATACTGTAAAAATACCGGGAAAAAAAATATTTTCCTTGAGGACGCATTTTAAAAATGCGTCCTCTAATTTTCTGCCCAAAAAAAAATAAAAACTGCACCCTGAGGTTATTGACCATTTTCCAGAACCACGGTAGTGGAAGTCAAGTTTCAAATTTTCACAACAATAAAATCAAGAACTCGGCAGCAAGCTGCAAATGAAAATGAGGCACATTTGATGTTGAAGTTACCAGGAGCACAGCCATGAAATCAATGCGCTGTAAACTCCTCCTCTTCATCGATCCACTCAGGATACTAGGAGCGCACTCAAGGCTCAGAACAATATGATCCGCGTCAGGAAAGAAACACTTCCACTGATCAATCTCGCTCTCATGGAAGTTAAGCAACCCTGACCGTTACTATCAGCTAACATATCAACAGCTCTGGACCGGGAGTCTAAGAAATGCTGCTAGCAGCAGGAGACCTAGCACCAGCTTCACAATCGCATTCCGGCGTCTAAAACCCTGACCACCGGAATCCCTCGACCGCCGACATCACCATCGAATTCGGCGACGCGATTTGAACATCAAAGTCGGAGTTACGAATCAGAGCATCCTCAAGCCTCGACGGAGTTCGAATCTCTAAAACTAAGGTTTCGACAAAGGAGAAGGCGAGGAGGATAACACCATCGGAATCGTTTTCCACTTCCGGCCGTGAATCCTAAAATTCGAGCAACCTTAGGATTGCTCAATGCGACGTCAATGGCGAGGCGGTAGCGATGCGACATTAATGGCGATGCGAGGTGAGCAACGGCGGAGGGCAAGGCGGATGAAAGAGGAAGACGCCTTGATTGCCAAAATTTCGGATATTTGCTGTTTGGTTCCCCACTTTTTTCGCGTATTTCATTTTATACCCTGAGTCCAAAGTACTTCTGTTTTTGCCTCCGAATTTAGTTTGTCCTTCTCTTATTTTACCTCTAGTCTCTGGTCTCACCGTGAGACGGTCTCATAGGAGACCGACTCCAAAATTAAGAGAGAAAAATGCTTTTATAACCATACCTATTCACATAAGTGTCAACATAACCTTTTGATAATTGAAAGCGCAAATATAACCCTAGATAGTAAGTAGTATAATACTATAATAAAATGAATTTTAGGTACTTATGAATATGCATGTGTGGCGGGTACAATGAATTTGAAGCGTATAGAAAAATTCAAGTGGATGATGAGATGGAGTATATTTTATAAATTTTGATAAGAGATGTTGGATTTTAATATTGTACCCGTCATGAATGATGGAACGTAAATGAATATATGTAATTACTAAGGGACCATAATCTCCACCTCCCTGCCACAGTTACATCTCTATTTGAGAGGTGGTCGCGAGTTGTGATGGTGAAGTGATTCGCCAGCGACACCAATAGAGGTGGTCGCGAGGGCAAAACATCACACCATTGTGAACTCTTAATACTCCAGTTTTAAAAATAGCATTGTTCGGAGTAGTTGTTTAAACAAAAATCTTCAACCTCTGCAATACAGAACAAATGTCTGGTGGTAATTGACAGATTCCTCTCTCTAACATCAATACAACAGCGCCCCCAAAATTTAACATTTGGACATTTCAATGTTCGGAAGGAACTACAATTTCTCACCTATGTATCTCAACATTACCGGACCTTCTATAAAACTTTATCTAATGTCTAATGCTTTTTTTAATAGTTTGACACGGGGTAATCTCCCCACCACCACAATAAAACACCTATCAAACAATCAAGAGTGGTATACCAAAACTTTTCCCGAAAAATGTCATCTCCAACTTCCAAGTGAGCGTTTCTCTGACTGATCACCTCTACACTTTACATAGCCAGATCTCAAGATTTCAGTACAACTTAAGCTACAATGATCCCTGCAAAAGAAAAAAAAATCCATCACAATTAATTTTGAGCGGGAAAGTGAAAACAGGGACTGGTTAAAATGCAGTAGTAGGAACCTTTGCCAGATAATGAACTTCAGATGTGAACCGGCAGTATTGGATCGGGCGTGTCTCTTTGCAAGACCGGGATTGGTGAAACATCAAAGGAAAATAAGAACTATTCTTTGACAAATTCCACCTGGAGGGTTAAATCCTTGATGCCAGCATCACTCAATAGGCGACAGACTTGAGCCTTTATATAGGCCTTGTCTGCCTCCTTCGATGCATGAAGATGGAGAGCGCCGACAACATCTGTGTTGGTCAAACTCCAAAAATGGAGGTTCTGAATCCCACAAACACCGTCTATCTTCACAACATTGTTCAAAGCTTTTCCAAGATCCTTCTGAATGGATCTTGGAACTCTTTGAAGCAAGACTTCACCAGAATTTCTAAGCAACGGGATCACTGAGTATATGATCAAGATGGATATAAAGAATGAGCAGGCCGGGTCTGCAACAAGCCACCCTTTGTACTTTATTAGAAGTGTAGCCACGACTACTCCGACACTCCCCAAGGTGTCGGCTAGAACATGCAAGAATATGCCTTCCATGTTATGGTCGATATGGTGGTGGTGAAGCTTCTCATTTCGTTCTACCACGTGCTTATCCTTGATGTTAAGACCGGTATGGTGATCATGATCATGATCGTGGTGATTGTGATGATCAGAACATGAACTCTCATGGCTATCATGGCCGACAGTCCCATTATCCTGATTTTTATGCTCAATTTCGTGATGATTGTGATCGTGATCGTGCGAATGGTGGTGATCACTATGATCGTGGTGGTGGTGTAAGTGGGTACATGATCCAGAACCGCCATGTGCATGATGATGCTCGTCATGGAAGAAAATGAGTCCCACTACATTTACGAGCAGCCCCCCAAGAGAAACTACCAACAAGCTACTTGTAGAGATCTCCTGAGGATCCAAAATCCTCTCAAAAGACTCCAGCACAATCAATGCTCCGACAAGAATCAGAAATACAGCATTCACATATCCCGAAAGAACCTCAAATCTTCCACGGCCATAGTTAAACTGACCATTCGCAGGCAGTCGAGAGATGTACGAAGCATAGAGTCCAATTGCCAGAGCAGCACAATCAAACAACATGTGACATGCATCCGAAATCAAGCCAAGACTATTACTCATGAATCCAGCCACAAATTCCACCACCATGTACGCAGTATTTATCAACAGAAACAAAGCTATCTTCCGCGACTTCCTCTCACTCAAAATGTGACGAACTGGCTTCACAACAGACGTGGAAAACCAATCCGACGACTCTACACCTAACTCAAGATAACTATGCCTAAAAGGATCCAACTCGCCAGCTGAAAACCACAGCAACAGTCCACAAATCAACAATCCCCACAGGGATAGCTCCGGAAAGTATATCAACTCCAAAACAACTGTACAAACAAATGTAACAAGATACTCCTTCTGGAAATCTTTTGATGAGGTCAGTTTCTCATCATTATAATAGTTCTCACTCAAAAGCACCCCGAAAACAACTGTATTGCCCAAAGCCCAACCTAGACTAGTTACTGATATACTATCACCTTCTGCCTCGAACACGAACATACTTATCAAAGCCGGTATAAACAGCAGAACAGTAGTTAAAAACAGAGAGATCAACCGAACACGTTTCCGACCCAATTCTCGTACAGTTCCCCAGTTTGTAGAAACCCGTTCATAACATCCTAAAAACCCGGATAGAAACGGGAGCAACATTGGCCAGATTCTAACACAATTTACACCAGGAAAAACTGACAACCCCAATCTACTAACGTTAACCGACGAAATAGGAAAGCATTCAACACGATCCCAGCTAAGAGACAGCATAACCATTCCACACAGCAAGGCAATAAACCCACGAACCTTGGACGACCCGAATCCGAACCCGGCTTTATCCATAAAGTACGGGTTATTCCGCTCCGCAGCAAACCGCGCCGCCACATTTCCGGACAGCTCCGCAAGGATCATGGCGGCGGTCCCACAGTACCGGAGAGCCTGAAAACGGAGAAGGAATATCACAGCGAGAAGCGCCGACTTGGCGAGGAGATATCTGCACTGTGATTTGGTGATCGCAGTGTGGGAGAAAATGGGGTCCACCTGTTTCACGCGAAAAGTGGTTCTACTGGAAGAAGGCGGGGTGAGGAGAGAGAAAGCTAGAGAGAGAAGGAAGGAGAGGAGAGAGACTAGGAAGGCGAAGGGGAAGACGGAGAAAGACGAGGGCGAAGAGCGAAGGAAGGGGAGGAGAGAGTAGAGGGATCGGAGGGAGAAGAGGAAGAGGAAGAGGAAGGAGATGGAGGATGTTTTGGAGGTGGAGTATTTGGCGGAGAGGTAGGGGATGCGGCTTTTGGAGGGGGTCGGGGTGGGCGTCGCCGCCGCGGCGTAGGGGGAGATTTTCGGGGCGGCGATGGTGCGCGGCGGAAGAGAAAGGCGGCTGGGGCGGTGGTGGTGGTGGTGGTCGGCCATGATCGGGGGGTTTGGATCCGGAGATTGCAGAGAGTTGAATTTTGACCCCGTCTCCGATGATCCGATCTGGCGATTGTGTTATTCGGGTTGGCAGTTGGACTGTTTGTCGGAAATGGACTCTGATTGATTAGGCAACTCTAATGCGGGTTTCGTTAGAGTAAATTTTAATTGTCACGTAAGATTTACTGACGCCTATTATTAAATTTAATCTTTAATCCAAGAGTTGGAGGTGAACGTCAATATTACGTGACTAAAAATATAAGTGACCCATCGAAATGGACTTCTATTCTCCGAGGATGATATCAAAGACCGCACTTTATCAAATCAGCCACAAAAAAAAAATGCGCCTTATTTAATTTTTTTATTGGGATAGATACTTTGGTGTTTTGATGTAGTTTTGTTTGAAAAAATTCCAAATTCACGTTTACCCTAATGTCGTACACTTACTAAAGTATACTTCCTCCTTTTTTTTTTTCATTGGCACACTTACTAAAGTGTTTTTTTTAATTGGCACTTGCTATTTTGGGCAAGTTTAAGGTTTTTACATCCACTCATTTTACTTTCTCTTCTTTCAATTCAATTTCATCCCCTCATTTAGCATCTCCTCAATTCTAACACCAAAAGAGAGGTGCCAATGAAAAACCAAAAGAGAGGTGCCAATGAAAAAAAAATGGAGGGAGTAAACTAAACTACATTGAAAAATGAAATGGCAAAATTAATCTTAAACGCTGATTTATTTTTATATATAAAATAAAATAATAATTTAAAGAGATTTAAAAATATTTTTAATATATGTGGTAATATATATATATATATATATATATATATATATATAAATTTACACTCAAAAAACTATAAGTATTAGTCTATTAACATTAGAATTCAATTTTTTTTCCAAATTCTAAAAAGTAACTATGAATTTATAGGTTATAAAATAATTGAATGATGTATTTTAATAATAATGAAAAATCCACATGTTAAGTGGATTTAATAATATATAAATAATAATGATGCATATATTAAAGATTGGCAAAAATAAAAATTAATTTCAATTAATTTTTGTTTTTAACTCTTTCTCCATAAAAGTAAAATTGAGACATAAATTAGAAAATTTCTTAACTAATTGTCTATTTAATAATTAGTTAATTTAATTAGAATAACAAATTAATTTCTAGAATAGAATCAATTTTCTTTTAAACATGAACTAAAAATAAGTTAGTGCCGATTAATGTTATACTCGAGTTAATAAAAACTATTTTATTGAACCAATATAATTATTTATTCTCCATCATTACTCTTGTCAAATAATTAGATGCATCCAAAATATAATTAATTGTATGAATATAATATTTGTTGAGATCAAATATAATATTAAAATACAATTTCAATATTATATACATACACGTCACATAGTAATTGGGAGTTTGTAGCATATTCACGTTACATAATAATTATTTATTTGAAGTTTGGATTGGAGAATGACTTCAAACGAGACCCACAGCCAAAACATTTAATATTACGTCAGACTGAAGGTGAATCGATGTTCCAATCAGATTTTACTATTTGTATCCATTAAATAAGGAAAATCATCCATACATTATAGATACTCTTAGTCAAAAGGCCGGGCCTGCTTCTCCCAAAGATCTTCGGTCAAATGTGGTCGTGGATCGTCATGCATTTCCCCTTGCGATGTCGTTTCGCAATGGCGGTTGATCTCATGATCTTCAAAAATAAATTACTCCTCCGTCCCACCTTAAACTGCATATTTTTTTAGTTGGGCTGTCCCA
The DNA here is from genome assembly GCA_037428765.1 of Rubia yunnanensis. Taxonomy (NCBI): domain Eukaryota; kingdom Viridiplantae; phylum Streptophyta; class Magnoliopsida; order Gentianales; family Rubiaceae; genus Rubia; species Rubia yunnanensis. The sequence goes on from CM075069.1 coordinate 8,184,082, forward strand.
GCTCAAATTGCAATTTCAGAATTTACCAAAAATGGCTAGTTTGACTTGAGTTAAAATGACCAAGTTGCCCAAATTTTTACCAGAAATTACTAATGGGCATGGGCTTAATTGAGGCTGTGATTTAGGTTTAAATGGACTTGGGCTGATTAATTGGAAACGGGCTCATGAAATTTGAATGTAAATGGCGTTGGTTAATGTGTCCAGCTCACTTCTCTCTGCCATTTGAACGCATGCGTCCAGCTCACTTCTCCATGCCTCAAAAGCACAACCTTATCATCACAGCATTCGATGCTCTCTCAGCATCCAAGGCACTAGCCTTATCATCTCCCTTTTGGCTCCTCAGATATCCCAAACCCTCTGAGCTCTCTCAATAATCCTCTCCATTGTGAAACGAGAGGCTCTGAGGTTTGGAACTCAAAAATCCTCTGAGTTCTCTCAAATTCCCCATCACAGGTCCGAAATCCCATCCTATCTTAGCATATAATCCGATTATTTCCTCATATCCAGCTTCTCGTGCTCACATATTTGCAAAATTTGGTCGATTTGGAAACCGGGTTTGTGAAACCCTTGGTTTCCCGATTCGCTATGAGCGCTCGGATTGTGTCTTTTCGGGTTTCATAACCTTGGTTGTGGTTTTTTTAAAACTTTATGTTCGATGTTTTGCTTGTTTCCCAATTTTCTGATTAGGGTTTGCATAGATCTCGAAGCTTAAAGCTTTTCCGAACGAAGAAATTAGTTTTTGCGAACCCATTTGTGTTTTGAATGTTTTTGTAGATGGGTATTCAAACCCTTGGGTTTGTATACCCCTGCCGAGCATCAATTGTCCTAGCCTGGGTTTGGTTTGTTCTACCTCATGCCTTTTTGGATGTTTCCATTATTCATTTTCCATTTTAAACTCATTTTTGGGTTAGGGTTTCCGTAGATCTATACGCTGTTTTTCCAACACATAACTCGTTTTAGTTTGTATGCTGTTGTTTTTTATGCTTGTCAGAGGAACATGTGTTTCGATTGTTTGGGTATGAACTGAGGTGTAGTCTCTGTTTGTTGGCGCTTTGTGTTATGACTTTGTATGCTGGTCTCGCCCTCTGACATCTTCGTTTAAGTTTGTATGCTGTGGGTTTTCATGCCTATCAGCGGTTCATGTGTTTTGTGTGTTTGGGTACGAACTGAGGTGTAGTCCCTGTTTCTTATGCATGCTTGACTCGTGTGTTTGTTGACGTTGTTTAACATGACTGTGTATGCTGGTCTTGCTCTCTGATGTCTTCGTTCCCGTTCGCATGTTGTGGTTTCTCATGCTTATTTGAGGTTCATGTGTTTCGTTTGCAATTATGGGTATGAACTGAGGTGTAGTCCATGTTTCTTATGCATGCCTGACTCGTGTGTTTGTTGTCGCTGCTTAACATGACTTTGTATGCTGGTCTTGTTCTCTGATGTCTTCGTTCCAGTTCGCATGTTGTGGTTTCTCATGCTTATCTGAGGTTCATGTGTTCAGTTTGCAATTATGGGTACGAACTGAGGTGTAGTCCCTGTTTCTTATGCATGCCTGACTCGTGTGTTTGTTGACGCTGTTTAACATGACTGTGTATGCTGGTCTTGCTCTCTGATGTCTTCATTCCCGTTCGCATGTTGTGGTTTCTCATGCTTATCTGAGGTTCATGTGTTTCATTCCTCCGGTTATTAACTAATGTGTACTCGCGTGTTTTTGGGTGACGTCTTGTCTACCATCACAACTTTCACTCTTTTTAATGAGTACACCTAGTGATGAGCCCAGTCACTTGTCCCTCTCATGTGCCGGAGCTTCAAGCTCCCAGGTGCTGATGGACACTGTAAAGGGTGATGATGCGCATTCATTATCGGGATCTATGTCGGATTCAGATGTTCCGTTAGCCACTCATTTCAGTCCAATCAACTTTTCTGAGTGGACTCCATGGTCGTCGGAGACCCCTGTTGATTGTTCTGAGGTTGAGTATCCTCCGAAATCTGTCGACTCCCCTGATTATGGTTTTGTACTTGATAAGGAGAGTCGGGAAAATACAGATTGGTTTCCAAAACTTGAAGGTGTTACTGATTATCGCAGCATCAAGTTTGGTGAACCAGGCTTCTGTGAATATGGGTTATGCTATTTTCACGGGAATTGGCCTAAAAAGGGGATTGCGGAAGGCAAGAAGAAGTGGTTCTTGCGTAATTTTCCCCAAGATGTTCTTGACGATATAGCTTATTGGGAGAAAATGCCAAAACCTGAAGGATATGTGCCGTCTGAGCTGAGAAAGGGAAACCCTCCCAAAATCAGCTTGAAGGCACTTCTTAAAGTTGCATCTTGCCTCTTTGTTTCAGTTTTTTCTTGTCAACATTGCATTCCTGACTTGCATTCTATTTTAATATTTACATTTTCTGTGCAGGTGGAGGATGACAGAACTAGCAAATCCAGTGATTAACCTTTGCGGCCATTTGGTTAAATACTTATGATGGCGTTTTATTAATACTAACTGTTCTATTCGTGAATTGTGTTTAAGTTTTGCACTGCATGTTATGTGTTACATGACATTCTCATCTATTTTTTGTTTCTGGACTGGTAATATATTTCGTGGAATGTTGTTATGTGGACTGCTGCTGTTTGATTTGTTATACAGTCGTGTGGGACTGTCTGGACTAATATTTTTCAACTGTGATACAGTCGTGTGTGACTGTCTGGACTAATAGTTTTCTGCATTTCTATTTTATTGTATGCTTTGTACGATGATAAGGTTGTGCGATGGTAAGGTTGTGACTAACACATTGCAGCTATGCGGTTGGGTCTAAAGACTTGGCTGTTCCTGGCGGGGCAGTGTGATCGGGTTGCAATTATATTAATTGAGTCACAGTAGATATAGTGGGTCATAATCGATGATGATGTTGTGATGTATGATTGTTATCTTATACAGCCATGCCTATCAGTTATGAAATTGATTTGATCTTGGCGGGGCATTCTTATGATTTGAAAACAGCCTGAGATGTATTGTTCTAATGACTTTGAGTTTTGGCAGCTTGTTAATAATGATGAGAAATGATTGTAAAATGACACTGAATGTAACCTTGTTTTGTTGATTCATATCTCTTTGGATGGCGTAATGATGTGGTTTTCTAATTTCAATTTTAATGTTGTGTGCCAATCCAGTATGTGTGCCTTCAGTCCTGTGATTGTTTCAATCTGCTACTTGGGATTTTTGAAAAAGGAAATGCATTCATTCATTCATTCATATCAACTGTTTTTACAAACAAAATCAAACAGGGGAAATACAAACCCTATTTTACAAGGTTGCACCTTAAACATGACTATGAAAACCAAAATGCATGTTTATACAGATTTCCAAGTACAACCCTACAAAATATATTCCATGCCATACTTTTTCAGCCCATTTCCAAGATCAACATGAGATCTTGAACTTGTGCAGTCATTCCAACAGCAATCAGGTCTTCCAAACAATTCCTCACAATTTCAGGATCCACAATCAAATTTGTTGGCAAAATCCCCAGCCTAATCAGTCTTTGCTTACCCATATGTGGCATTTTGAAGCTATTTCCCCCCTTATCCTTCATGATTTCAATCATCACATTTTGCAAAGACAGGAAAATCTAGTCAATCTTTTTTGGGTCCTCTCTTTCGAAAGCATTGTATACAGCCTGTAGAAGTCCCTCTAAGTCTGTGCTAGGTGTTCCATGCTATAAGCTTTGGATGGATGCAAAAACCCAAGGTCTAGGATGTTTAAATCTGGTGACCTAGCTGGTTGGCACACCATTTTAATTTTAAAACCATCTGAATTTGCAGCGCTATGAACTCAGGGTCATTGGACAGTATATGAGATGGGGCATTATCTTGTTGTATTGAGATTTGTTTGCTTAACCAAGCTGGCCACTTATCTTTAATTGCATGGATGACATTATAAAAAGTTTCTTCCTAATGCATTCCCTATTAACCTTCTTAATTGGTGTTAAAACAAGGGTTTCCCTAGGCCTGTTGATACTATTTTTTCTGCAGCAACATATTCAGTGTAAGGAAAGACACCTACTTTACCATCAAAGACACAATTTCCCTCATGCTTAAATATTGGCCTACATACTGCACATAAGAACATCAACTTGGGTATGTAATGCTTGCTATGTTGTGTTCTATATGGTTCAGGTTCTTCAGGGGCTAGTAAGTACCTTGTGGTTGATTCAGTGAGATAGAACCACTTCTCATCAATGTGAATGATGTTATGCATGTCCTTGAATTGCATGTTGCATTCTATCCTTGATAAACACCATTCCATTCTCCTTAGTTTGGCTGTTGTTGATAAGAATGGATGAACTGCATTAGTATGGCTTATGATTTCTTTATTTGTCACAGCCCGGTGCACCGTACTCTTGCTGATATGTAGAGCAGCTGCTGTTGACCGACATGTTCTTCGCTTTGGGAGAGGTATAGCCATCAATGCTACTGTGTCGATTGGCTTCTTCGTTGGGCATGGTCGCCCATGTCGCAACGATCTTGCGGATATTGATTCCCCGCCAGCTATCTGTTGCTTTATTCTCGCCCAAATGGTGCTGATAGTTTGGATAGAACAACCCCACTGATTTGCTGCCCGAACTCGATGGTCATGTTTGATTTTTCCATTGCTGATATGCTGCAACAGAAAGTGTGTTATTTGCTGCCTTTCCTCATATGTAAGATTCCTTCCCACCATCACAGTCCCACCAACATTAAGAGCCCAATGAGGATCTTTGAGGGACCAGAAAGTGTTTAATGAATTTGAGGGCTCTTAATGTTGGAAAAGGAAGATTCTGAAAAAAAGTTTTGGAAAAGGCTGAAAAGGATTTTGGAAAGGTGGTATTGAATGCACTGGTTGAATGCTTTTATAAAGAATAATTGTAGGAATGGCAGAGAATGTTTTTGGTCTTCTGAATTTGTATTTTAATTTTTTTTTGGGTGCCCATTCTTTATTTTGGCTCCAACATTCGGATTTTGGAGCCAAATCTGATTTTTTGGAGGCAAATCTGATTTTTTGGAGCCAAATGTTAAATTCTGGAGGGAAAGCTTAGTCTGGAAATGAGATGTAAATAACTATAAAACCATTTTCGAATTTCACTGTTCAACATTATTGTCAACAGTGTTCTACTTTGAATTTGCCAGCTTTTTCAGTACTTTCACGGTACTGTAGCTACTGTACATATTTCTCACCCCAATTTCTCTTTCTGCAAATTGAGGTGGGACAGAGGGAGTACATGATATACCCGATTTAACGTCGGACGATTACTACCTCAGTCCATCCATTTCTATTTTAGGATTTTTCCTTGCAAGATCCCTTTTTTTCTTCTAGTTACTATATAAAAGGAATACTTGGAAACAACATGCCTGTGTCAACCGTCGTCAGGGGCATATTGGTCATTCCACAGGCAGGTTGAACGTGTGCCCCTGCATGTGCTCTCAATTGGCCGCCCAAAACAACGTCGTTTTGGCCACCACTTTTGTCGTTTTGTGCCACCACTTTTGTCATTTTGTGCATCCCATTTGTCAAAAGTTGAGGCGCCGCCATGTGCGTCTACATGTGCTGTTAGGTGGCTGCCCAAAACAACGTCGTTTTGGGTACCCATTCGAGAGGCACCCATTCGAGATGTGAGCTTCCATGTGGAGGAGTTCGATAGGATGGGTTCGAAATGTACCCATTCGAGATGTGATCTTTCAGGTGGAAGGGTACGACTGGATGGGGAGATGCCCATTCGAGATGTGAACGTTCAGCTTAAGGGGTTCCATTGGGTACCCATTTGAGATGTGAACTTTCAGGTGGAGGGGTTCAATTGGATGGGTTCGAGAGGTACCAATTCGAGAGGTACCATTCTGATAGGCCAACTTTCAGGTGTAGGGGTTCGATTTGATCGAGCGGTTCCCATTCGCGATGTACCCATTCCAGATGTGAACTTTCATGTGGAGGAGTTCGACTGGATGGGTTTGAGAGGTACCCATTCGAGAGGTTACCACTCCAGAGGTACCCATTCGAGAGGTGAAGTTCCAGATGGAAGGGTTCGATTAGATGGGTTCGAGAGGTGCCTACTTGAGAGGTACCCATTCGAGAGGTGAACTTTCAGGTGGAGGGGTTGGATAGGATGGACTCGAGAGGTACCAATTCGAGAGGTGAACTTTCAGGTGGAGGGGTTCGATTGGATGGGTTCAAGATGTACCCATTCGAGAGGTACCATTCGAGATGTGAACTTTCAGGTTAATGGGTTCGATTGGATGGGTTCGAGCGGTACCGATTCGAGATGTGAACTTTCAGGTGGAGGGGTTCGATTGGATGGGTTCGAGATGTACCCATTCGAGATGTGAACTTTCAGGTGGATAGGTTTGAGAGGTACCCATTCGATATGTGAACTTTCAGGTGGAGGGGTTCTATTGGATGGGTTCGAGAGGTACCTATTTGAGAGGTTAAGTTTCAGGTGGAGGGGTTCGAAACATTGAGGATTCGAGTGATGGATACTTAGCGTGTGTGTGTCAATGGCTCGACATGTAGAAGACTCGAGGGGTAGATGAGGGACCTCGAGGGGTGGATGGGGGATCCTCAAGTTCTAGACTCTTGATGGGATGGAGTCTTCTGTCATCGAAGGGGTCGACTCCTCGGCCCTTAAAGGGATGGAGTCTTCTGTCTTCGAGGGGGTCAAGTTCCCGGCCCTCGAAGGGATGGAGTCTTCTGTCCTCGAAGGGGTTGAGTTCTCGGCCCTCGAAGGGATAGAGCCTTCTGTCCTCGAGGGGATCGAGTTCTCGGCCCTCGAAGGGATGGAGTCTTCTGTGCTCGAAGGGGTCGAGGTCTCGACCCTCCAAGAGATGGAGTCTTCTTTCCTCAAAGGGAGGGGTTCGAGAGGTACCTATTTAAGAGGTTAAGTTCCAGGTACCTATTCGAGGGGTTAAGTGGAGAGGTTCTATTGGATGGGTTCGAGAGGTACCTATTCGAGAGGTTAAGTTCCAGGTGGAGGGGTTGAGTTCTCGGCCCTCGAAGGGGTCACGTTGTCAGCCCTCGAAGGGATGGAGTCTCCTGTTCTCGAAGGGGTCGAGTTCTCAGCCCTCCAAGGGATGGAGTCTTCTGTCCTCGAAGGGGTCGAGTTCTCGGCCATCGAAGGGGTGGAGTCTTCTGTCCTCGAAGGGGTCGAGTTCTCGGCCATCGAAGGGATGGAGCATTCTGTCCTTGAAGGGGTGGAGTTCTCGGCCCTCGAAGGGATGGAGTCTTCTGTCCTCGAGGGGGTCGAGTTCTTAGTCCTCCAAGGGATGGAGTCTTCTGTCCTCGAAGGGGTGGAGGTCTCGGCCCTCCAAAGGATGTAGTATTCTGTCCTCGAAGGGGTAGAGGTCTCGGCCCTCCAAGGGATGAAGCATTCTATCCTTGAAGGGGTTGAGTTCTCGGCCATAGAAGGGATGGAGTCTTATGTCCTCGAAGGGATTAAGTTCTTGGCCATCGAAGGGATGTAGTCTTATGTCCTCGAAGGGGTTGAGTTCTCGGCCCTCCAAGGGATGGAGTCTTCTGTCCTCGAAGGGGTCGAGGTCTCTGCCATCGAAGGGATGGAGTCTTTTATCCTCGAAGGGGTCCAGTTCTCGGCCCTTGAAGGGATGAAGTCTTATATCCTTGAAGGGGTTGAGTTCTCGGCCATCAAAGGGATGGAGCCTTATGTCCTCGAAGGGTTTGAATTCTCAGCCCTCCAAGGGATAGAGTCTTCTGTCCTTGAAGGGGTCGAGGTCTCTGCCATCGAAGGGATGGAGTCTTCTGTCCTCGAAGGGGTCCAGTTCTCGGCCCTCGAAGGGATGAAGTCTTATGTCCTCGAAGGGGTTGAGTTCTCGGCCATCGAAGGGATGGAGCCTTATGTCCTCAAAGGGGTTGAGTTCTCGGCCCTCCAAGGGATAGAGTCTTCTGTCCTCGAAGGGGTCAAGGTCTTTGCCATCAAAGGGATGTAGTCTTCTGTCCTCGAAGGGGTCGAGTTCTCGACCATCCAAGGGATGGAGTCTTCTGTCCTCGAAGGGGTCGATGTCTTGGCCCTCGAAGGGATTAAGTCTTATGTCCTCGAAGGGGTCGAGTTCTTGGCCCTCGAAGGGATGGGGTCTTCTGATTTTATTGTATCTCACACCAGTGGGAGATCCCTCACTGTGCACATGTGGCTGATAATACTGCAGTCTGGAGGGCTAATGCGCATATTCTAGAGTACATGTGACAACACCATGTACCCCTATAATAACGTCCATGAAACGTGGGGGACATTTTTCCAAATTAATATCTAACATAAGGCGCATCTCAGACATTACCTACAACTATATGAATGAGATAAATATGTTAGATATTAAAAAATGAGGGAATCTAAAGTATTATTTGTTGATACGATGAGAAATTTAGTAAATACCATATACTCCAAAGTCATTCCATCTCCATGAACCCCCTCTGTAACCATTTGGCGCCGTTCTGGATGATCAATCAGGGTCACTATCCTGCGAAAATACTACTCCATGTATTCTCGATTGGGTGTATATGGATCTGCTAACCCAAGAGGATTAATTTGGTGCACTGCTCGATGTTCCCACACATCAAGATATCATCTCAGTTAAACATGACAATCCATACCTGACCTCCCCCGACGGTCTCTAGTATGAAGTAGTTTGTGTTCATCCTTAGTGACCAACTCCGTGGGTATTGTCTGGATAAGGCCAAATTTCCCGAGAACACGATGAACATAATGATATTCCACGACGTGCCAACAAATGAGGTCAACACACAATAGCCAGTTGTTGCTACCAGTTATACACCGAATGTGTCAGACATGTGCAATCCTCCAACCAACAGTAGTATGAAAACCCTTGCCCGCTGCTGACAATCTACCTCAGTAGCATCAATAGGAAATAGACTGTACAACAAGTTTCCCAACCAGCTGGCCCTTATGCAACCCCCTTTGATGTCACTTATGTCTGGTGTAGCATCCAAGTAGTCGGTACATAATCTCTGCCATTCATTCGTACGCTTGCTTGTGTCAACACCAGTGATTGCCATGCCATCGATCGGTAGACCACAAAGGATGCCCACATCCTGCAACGTGACGGTAGCCTCCCCCACCGGCAGGTGAAACGTGTGCGTCTCTAGTCTCTAGCGCTCGACTAATGCAGTGATAAGTGAATGGTTGATGTGAATTGGTGTATAATCTAATAGTCTTTGGAAGCCAGGCTCACGCACATAGCGCATCACTCGATTAGGTATTCCACCAATCCAACAAGATCCATCGCACCCTCTCACCTGTAATGCCTTATCCTTCAATTGACAATTGTATAGAGCACGTGGACGATGCTCCCGGTGAAGATAAACCAATTCTTCATCAATGGGTCCTGGATGATACATGGTGTATCCCTGGTGAAAATCACAATCACATTGAGAAGTGATCAATCTATATTTCCACGAAAATTAAAACTATTACATGTAATAAATATTCAAACCAAATAAAACATTAGCTTCAATTTAAAAAATACACATAATACAGATCCACACAATCAATTACACTCCTTTAACAAGTGAATTCAACATAACAAGCTGGATAACTACATAATATCATATAATACATAGTGGTCTAAACAAAACATAAGGATCTCTAGAAACTACATATTGCAAATATGACCCTGAGCACGCCCTCACCCATGGATGCCTCTGCAGTCACCCGACAGTCTCTCATCCATTTGATTCCTTATCTTTCTCTCTGCAAACTGCCTCCTGTTACGAAACATTTCAATATCGAGAATCAACCTCTAGTTGGCGTGTTGCCATAGTGATGAATCTCAGAGAGGCACGAAACCCTCACTATATTGTTGCATATAGGTGGTCATATGATATACCTTGTCACAGAGAGTAGACAGATTGTCATGCCTATATCTACAAACAACCAATGCATGGGAACAAGGGAAACGGAAAATTTTCCATTCACGACAACTACACTCCTTTCTTCGGCATTTCACAATGTATTGGCTCTCACCCATACTGCCATCAATGGTTCTTGTCCCAACCTTATAAGTCTATGATGTCTGACCATACACGGTCACACTATATCCTTGTCCCCAAGTGTCTTGCTTCTGAAACTTTTTCCAAATCCTGCTTGGAACCTCATACCTACACAATTCTACATCAATTTAGAATACTTCATCTGATCCAAGAACACATAATGAAATATCATGTATCAAAAAAGTACCTCCAATTTGTGGTGTCCATTAGCCTTCGTGCAAACATTTCAACTATTCGTTCAAAAGTGGCTTTGACACATACTGTTATCGGGAGATGTCGTGCGCACCTTAAACAATTGTTGTAACTCTCTGACAAATTAGTTGTAAGAATTCCCCAACGACAATCTCCCTAATCAAAAGTAAGGCACCACTTACTGCTATCATGACGTTTCAGCCAATCCCAACCAGATGGTTTGAGACTCTACAAATCCTCCTTGTACTCCCTCCACCTGCTTTCTTGTCTGGCATGACCAAGCTGCCAAACCAGAGTCTTCAAATGCGCATTTTTGAACTTCCCACACTCCGCACTAAGGAAGTTGGACTGAAAATGCCTCAAGCAACACCGGTGGTGTCCTGCTGGTTCCATTCATTCATTCATATGTCTCATTGCATTCAAAATCCCATCATGACGATTTGATATAATACAGATTGGCCTAGTATCACCTCCTACCACATGGAGTTGCAGTTTGAGCATGAATCAGTTCCAGCTCTCAATAGTCTCAGCATCAACTATTGCATAAGCAATGTGCAGTATGTAATCATTCGCATCGTGTGTCACAACAACTAGCATTGTGGCATTGTATGCGTCTCTCAAATGATTCCCATCCACATTAATCACTGGCCTGCAATGGCAAAAAGCTTTGATAGCCTGACCAAATGCCTAGAACACAAACTTAAATTTCCTACACCCATAACTGTGTATTCTATCAGGTACGTCTACCTAATCAACAACTGTGCTTGGATTGGCCCTGATTAGCTCATCCATAAATGTTGGCAATATTGCAAAGGATTCCTCCCAAGTTTTGAATACCAAATCAATATCCTTGTGGCGATCATACCATGCATTCTTGTAGGAAAGGGTCACATTTAACTCCTTCTTCACATGCGCTTGGACATCCTTCACAGTGAAGGAAGGGTTCGCATCAATCTGGTGGCGAATGGAACGAGCGATCATTAATGATGTCAGGTTAGTGTTACCATTTGATCGACCAAAACCAATACAACTATGACTACTTGCCCATTTGGTGATCTCCCACATCCCATGGGCAACCTTCTTGCTGGCTCTAACAATCATGTGACAATTGCCACTTCCTTCAACAACGTCCTCACATTTTGCATACCATGTATGTGACCTGCTCTCCACGACTCGGTGTCCTCTGTTCATCATCGAACTCCACCTGGAAATAGCTTCTACCAATTATGGCTTACTTTGGAATTGCATACCCAAGCCAACTTCACCCATCGCTTGAGCATAACTAGGAGTCTTTCACCATAATTAGTTGGGTCATACCCATCCTTATCAGACCCCCCATAATCCCTAAAGTAGGCCTCCCTATTAGGATTTGCTATAAGATGGAACGTCATGGCTACATTGTTCGTGTACACCACTTGTTCATTATTATCCCCCGGATTCGAATCAGTTGATAAGGATCGACCATCTTCACTTTCTTCTTCAAGTTTCCTTTCATCACTTTCATCATCGCTAACAACATACTCACCATGAACAACAACATGCTCTCCAATTTCACCTACAAAATCATCGTCGAAGACATTCAGCTCTTCATGATGCACACCATATATACCAACACTTGTGGACGACTGAGTGCAATCGAGATGGACATACGCACTGGGTTGACTCGACTCACCAATGAAAGAAGGTTCTCCTAAACCTTGGCAATGTACAGAGGGTGGGAAGGTTGGCAAAGCTGTATAGTTCTGAACATTGCTCAACAATGACATGAATATGCCCGAGCTAACATCACCTGCACGGTCCATGGTGTTTGACATATTTTCCATATTAATGTAAAGATTAGCTGATGACAAGGAAATTCGATCAACAATGTTGAAGAAGGTCGTGATGGACTCGTCATCTTCCACATTATGACATCGATAGTATACTGATGAACCAATCAGCTCAGGACAACGATAATAGATTTTCAACAAAAACCCCTTACTTGCAATGTCAAGCCTTCTGAAAATTAATTCAACTAACTTGGAGTGGCTTACCTCCGTTCGAGAATCACATTTTTCTCAGGTATTGGAGGATCATAATACACACCCACATTCAAATCAAACTTAATCTGACCCCCTTTGTACAAGTACACCGTAAAAAAACATCGTTGAACTGCATCATACAAATATAAAACATATAATTCCATATTCAGAAACATGGTATTATTCAGCAACATATATTCAACTCCTCAAACCCTAGACCATAAACTGTTCAATTGTCATCGGGCAACCAAATCATACAGTATTATCGATTATCTTACTAATTGACATACAACATTACAACTTCAGTAATGTCTCTTCACAATATAAAATTTGACCTCAATTATACCACACAAATTAATTTTTTACTATAACTTCAATAAAGAAATTAGTGAACAAATCACACATAATCACACATCCTCATTCAACACATTCATATAATCAAACCACACATAATCATTCAAACCACACATAATCATTCAAACCACACATAATCATTCAACACATTCATATATAGTCAAGTACCTCACAAATTAAATTATTACTACAACTTCAATAAAAAAATTAGTGAACAAATCACACATAATCACACATCCTAATTCAACCCATTCATATAATCAAACCACACATAATCATTCAACACCTTCATATAATCAAGATTTTTTCAGGTACCTCTCAGAGACTCGAAACTTTCGCAGCGCGTGACTTCCGCGCGCTGAGCTTCTGGCGGCGCGTGCATCCCACGCTCGGGTCCGGCAGGAGCGTAAAACGCGGCAATGACCGGCTGGTGGCTTAAGCTACAAACCCAACAACAATTTACTACCAATCACTAAAGAAAAATAGCAGATCTGACAAAAAAGAAAAGAAGATATGAACAAAGGTTGGGAGAGATGCGAACCCGGTGATGAAAATGGTGACAAGCGAAGCCGTGAGCCCGGCGAGGAACCCAACGATGGCATGAGCACGGTGAGGAAGGAAGAAACCAGCGACGGTGGAAACTAGGAGAAAGGATCCGTGTTTGGGAATTGGGGCTTTGTTCTGGGTTTTAAAACGTAGGACGGTGCATCCTCGTTATTACAGAATTTTTTTAAAAAAGGGCCAAATATAGAGGACGCACTTAGCAAACGCGTCCTCATCTTTGCATCCGTAGGTGTCTATTGTAGCCATAGTTAAAGAATTTTCTCTCGATTATGTATGTAGCTGTCATTTGCGTTCTCTGATGTGATTAAAGGTGAATTTATACAAGCTCTTCAAAGAAAAAAGAAGTGAAATCATACAAGAGCTACGTGCTGGAGGTATGTTCTAACTGATAAGTGAGTCATTATTGTTAGCATATTACGTAGAAGAAAACGATCATTCAAAGGGGAGGATGCCTTTTTCGCCGATATTTCCGTGAACTCCAATATTAGTTTTTTCTTTCAAAAAACTTTCCCCCAAAATTTGGAAACTTGACCGAACTTTGTTACGCAACGACAGTGAAGAGACATATGGTAGAGCTTAATCTGGGCACGACACTGGAGAAGTGATCTCCATGTCATTATATCACGAACCTTAAATAATGCGACTGCGGGGACTCAGAACCACTACTGCTGCTATTTTACTCACCTTAATCCCATCCATTTTCATTAGTAGCGAATAGCGATGTTAGTGCTATCTTTCTTCCTCTTTTCTGAAAGTTAATGCTACTGTTTTTCTTTGGCAATCCTGGGAAAACCATACACGCAATGCAGTGGTTCATCTTTTCCTGCCATTATATCGACACTTTTTGTTTGCAGAAATATCTGGCCACAAAATCCCCAGTAATGACACTTCTTTTTGCAAATTTTAAAGATGAAAAAGAGAGAGGCGGCTCTTGGTAATGCGATATAATGTTTTTTTTAATGCTACTATGTGTTCATGGATATACGCACGTTAGATCAAGTTGACAATAATTTTTGGATAAAAATTCCAACTCCCACTTATCTACGTTTTCCTATGATTTTGGGTTGTGACTAACCAATCCAGTAAAATTTTTTAGAAACAAAACATGCTCTGATCGTCCATTACCGGCACTAAGAAGAACATGCTATAAAAGTTTTTTTAAACAATTTTAGAAGAACGTGTGAAAATGAAAAGTATGTGAAACTTAATAAAGTAGATGAAGTAACATTTATTGCAAAATCTTGGAAAAGAAGATTTTTCCATAAGTTTATGGAAAGATAGAGTTTAATTAAAAGAATAGAAAGGTAAAAAGTCTGAGTCAGTCTCTTGAAAGACAGTCTATCTATAAGTTGTGGAAAGGTTTAAAGTGCAAATTAGAAGAAATGAAGATAAAATTTTTGAGTTACATGAATCGGGCTGTAAACTTTCTAACTCTACACGTTGCATACTAAATTTCTAATATTACATGATATGAATCCCCTTGCGAAGAATCTGGATTGCGGAATTAAGATGTTTGACAAAACAAGGGAACTCGCAAACCCTTCAATGCCGCACGAAATTCAAGGTCTAGCCCTCGGGGTACACTCAATTTCGACTCGCTTTCTAACTAGCCCTCAGGATACGATTACAAGGTTTATTGATACTTAACTAGCCACCGGGGTTAAGCAACAATTGAATAGCTCGCAATCAAAGAGTATGAACTCAAAAGGTTGTATTTTGATTGATAAAAGTGGTTTTAAGGTAAAAATAATGTTGAAAACCACCCCTATTTATAGTACATAGGTATGGTCTTCAAAAAATACAAATAATAAACTGAAAAGGACTATGACAGCTTTAAGAAACTAAAACCATATTTAACTAGACTACCTAAAATAAATGACTATATTCTTCAAGATAAATTTTTGAATGAATATTGCCTTATCTAATCTTACCAAATTTAATTATAATCAAATCAGAACTGAATATTCTAAACACTAATATAAATGCATGACCGAAACATTAGTTCTTCTAAGGTCAACATGGTTGAATTAATGAGCTTTATTCTAAAATAAAATAAATTACAAATGATCACACTACCTCATTAAAAAACCCAGTGGGAAAAAGAGTACAGTGTTATCATCCTAAAAATAATAAACTAAGAAAAATATATTAAATGATATTTTGATATTGCATCATTACAACTAATACATTTTCCCTTTTATTATTATAATTGAACCACGTCTTTTCATAAGTCTATGGAAAGATGGTCTTTCCCAAGACTTTGTCAAAAAGTTTTAGTTGCAATATTAAAAATTTATCATACAATATGAAGTAGTTATAAGTTTATGACCTGATTAATGCAGCCCAAAATTTTCATCTTGATTTCTTCTAATTTGTAATTTAAACCAAGGTTTTTCCATATTTATGGAAAGACCGTCTTTCAAAAGACGAACTCTCACATGGAAAATTCTTGGGAAAGACCGTCTTTTCATAGTTATATGGAAATACGGGGTTAAATCAAAATTATAGAAAGGTAAAAAAAATTAGTTGCAGTATTAAAAATTTATTATGTAATGTATAGTAGTTTTAATTTTATAACCCGATTAATCAACCCAAAAATTTTGTGTTAATTTCTTTTAATTTGCACTTTAAATATTGGTGTTTTCATAACTTATGAAAAGACCATTTTTCAAGATACAAACTCTTTTCACATTCAAATACATATTATTACAACATTTCCTGAGACTTTCTCTTATTGAATAATTGAAAAAAAAAAATTTTAGAGCAAAGTGCATATATAATCCTATATAATTGACGAAAGTGCGTATATAACCCTGTGTTAACTGAAAGTGCTAATATAACCCTATATATTCAGGCTGTGTGCAATATAACCTTTTCAGGAAAATTCAGGTGGAATTGAGTGAAAAGTTGATTTTACCCCTCTGGAAAAAAGAAAAAACAAAAAACATTGAAAGTACATTTATGCCCTTAAAGCCCTAAAAAATTTCTTCTTCACCGTCTTCCCTTCGCCATTTCTTCTTTCCCTACACCCATTTCTGTTTTCCCTTCACCGCCGCCTGCGCTGTCGCCACGGCAGCTTTTGCGGCAGATCCATCTTCTTCAGACCACCGACCGACGAACGGATAATCTTCATCGCCGCCTGCGCTATCACCACAGCAGCTTCTGTGGCGGATCCATCTTGTTCAGACCACCGGCCAATGAGCGGATAATCTCCACCGCCGCCTGCGATGTCTCCATGAATGCTTCTGCGGTGGATCCATCTTCTTCAGACCACCGACCGACAGTGGATCCATCTTCTTCAAACCACCGACCGAATGATTATGGATGCCTTGCCAAATTAAAGGCAATTTTTTATCGTTGGAAGGAAATTATTGAAGAACCGCCTTCCATTGTATGGTTTTAAAGGCGGTTATTGAAGAATCGCCTTTCATTGTAGAGATGCAAAGGTGGTTGTGTCAAAGTGACTTCTAATGCATTTGTTCCGAGCTCGGAATAGCAATACGAAACATGTTCCGATTGAGGAACTGCTGCAGTCTAGTCCATTTGAAAGCACGATACGATTGCCGAGCTCATAACGCAATCTGATCCAAGTTATGACTAAGGAAGTAATTTTGGATCCTGCTTCCGAGTTAGGATCTAGAATCGGCTCTTTGTTGTTTAGCAGTATATTAGTTCCAAACTTGGAACTGAAGGAATTGGAAACCTATTAAAAATCTAGCGGGGTCTATTCACAATAAAAACTAAGAAAAAGAGGCATAACCAAATCTTTTTTTGATTTCTGGTGGGATTATTTGTGAAGGTACGTTCAAGTGATTCATTCATTTTAATTCTTGGAAATCAATTGCATATTAGGAATGGGTTGAATTAGGGTTATTTGTCTTGAAGTTGTATTGTGAATGTAAATGATGTTATAATTAGGGTTATGTTGTGTGATATATTTGTTTTGAACCATAATCAAATGTAGGTACATATGCACCTAGCGCCATGGATAGATTGGAACTCATAGGTGGCGATTGTAGAAACTCACCCGATTGCATTCCCTTAGTAGAATCATTTGTTGTTTTGGCTTTTGAACGTGCCTCGAAGAACGGAGAGGTCCGGGCACATTTCCCATGCAAGGATTGTAAGAAGGATGCATATGTTGGGAGAAAGAAGTTGCGTTAACATCTTATAATGCGTGGTTTTCAAACTAGCTATACTAATTGGATATGGCACGGGAAGGGTCTGACACAAATTGTAGATGATGTCAAAACTAATGAAGGAATAGATTTTGGTGGAGATGGTGGACTAGATGAGATGGTCGATGATGTTGCTAGAGAATTTCATGGTAAACCCGAGGCCCTTGAAGTGTTGATCAATGAAAAGATGACCACACTGTACGTTGGGTCCAAACATTCTGTTTTGAGCGCGACGTTGAGGATAATGAATTTGACGGTTAAATATGGGTGGACCAACAAAGGGGTGACTGAGACACTTTAATTGCTAAGGGAATTGCTTCCCGACGGTAATCTTATGCCTAATAGAGCGTATGCTGCAAAAAGGATTATTTTTCCAATAGGATTGGAGCTGGAAAAAATACATGTTTGTCCCAATGATTGCATGTTGTACAGGGGGGAGGATGACGCATTTAGAGAAAATTGACGGGTATGTGGTGAGTCTCGATACAATTTGAAGCGTGGTGAAATTGTTGTCGATGCGGAAGTTGGTTTTTACTTAAAGAAGAAGACCCCTGCTAAAGTTTTATGGTATCTTCCTATTATTCCATGTTTGAAAGTTGTTTGCTTGCAAAGACGATGCTATGTTAATGCGATGGCATACATATAGAGTTTTGCATAGGGAAGGTATGATTAGTCATACGTCGGACGGTGAGCAGTGGAAGAAGTTTGATGCCCTTCACCCTGGTTTTGGCAAAGAGCCTCGTCATTTGAGGTTTGGTCTATCGACTGATGGAATGAACCCGTATGGTAATATGGGCAGAACCTATAGTTTATGGCATGTAATGTTGGTAATATACAATCTCCCCTCCTGGTTGACCATGAAACAGAAGTATGTTTTGTTATCGATGATGATTTTGGGGCGAGGGAAACCTGTTAGTGATATAGATGTTTATCTTATTCCCCTTATTGATGATTTGGTGGCGTTGTTCAATGATGGGGTTTAGACTTATGATAGTCATGCGCGAGAGTGGTTCACGTTGAAGAGCTTGTTGTGCTGCACTGTAAATAATTTTCTAACTTATGGAAATTTATCAGGCTATTCAGTGAAGGGGCATTACGCGTGTCCCGTGTGTGAAAGGGAAACCTCATTTTGTCAACTTAAACACGGTTGTAAAATTGTTTACCAGGGTCATAGAAGGTTTCTTCCAGAAAGGCACCCTTGGCGTTCTGTGGAGAAGTGGTTCAGTGGGAACACTGAGTTACGTCTACCCCCGATACCACTAAAAGGGGATTAAGTTTTTGAGAAAGTTAAAGACTTTCCAAATGTCTTTGGGAAAGGGAAGCAAAAATCTTTAGTGGATGGAAGTTGGAAGAAATGTTCAATTTTTTTTCAAACTTCCTTATTGGATGGATTTGGATGTCAGACACTGTCTTGATGTGATGCACATCGAGAAAAATGTGTGCGATTCGTTGGTTGGTACACTGTTGAATACCCCTGGGAAAACTAAAGATGGGCTAAAGGCCTGGCTTGACATGATCGACATGGGTATTAGAGAGACTTTGGGTCCTGTTATGGATGGTGACAAGTGTTATCTCCCACATGCATGTTTCTCTATGTTTAATGCATAGAAGAAAATGTTTTACGAGACCCTTAGTAGTTTGAAGGTGTCAGGAGCATATTCATCTAACATTAGTTCATGTGTATCGATGAAGGAGTTGAAGTTGGCAGGACTGAAGTCACATGATTGTCACAATTTGATGCAAGAATTGAATTCCATTACGATATGGTTTTTCCCCCACATGTAATACAATGCATTTCTAAGCTTTCTTTGTTCTTCAAGTCAATTTGTTCCAAACGGATCACTGTTGCAAAACTTGACCGGTTGTAGGCGATGATTGTTTAAGTGCTATGCCAAATGGACATGTACTTTCCACCATCATTCTTTGACATTATGGTCCATTTGATTATTAATTTGGTTTGGGAGATCAAGATATGTGGTCCATATTTTTTGAGATGGATGTATCCTTTTGAACGATATATGAAAATATTCAAACATTTTGTGAAGAACATATATATGCCTGATGCAAGTATTGTTCAACGGTATGTGGCAAAGGAAGCAATAGAGCTTTATACCGAATATTTGAAGGAGGTAGATTCGGTTGGTTTTCCAGCTTCTAGACATGAGGAGCGGTTGGATGGTCAAGATGTTCGACAAGGTAAGCTGTCAGCCCTAGTACGGAGGATTTACGTGCTGCTCATTTATACGTACTTCAGAACCACGATGATGTTGTTCCATACATTGAGCTTTATATAAATGACATACGAGCGACACATCCTTCATTTAATGAAACTCGTGTTCTTGAACATGCCAGAACATTTGCATCTTGGCTTCGCGCTCACGTTGGCAGGGGTAAACACCCTGAAATGGTTAATTGGTTAGCACGTAGACCTCTTGGAACAATTCTTTCATATAGAGGGTATGATATTAATGGTTTTACTTTTGCTACCAAATCAACAGATGATAAGGGTGTTTCCCAAAATAGTGGAGTTTCACTAATTTCCGAGGCATTCTATGTTGCTAGGTCTGGGGACGAAAATCCAATTTATGCGAATACATGTTACTTTGGAACCATAGTCAAAATATGGAGCTCGATTATGTGACAATGCGAGTTCCCATATTCAAGTGTGAATGGGTGGATGTCAATAGTGGTCAACGAACGAAAGACTTGGGATTCACTCTTTTTGACCGGAACCGGTTGACTTGGAAGGAAGACCCATTCATATTAGCGAGTCAAGCACATCAAGTTTTCTATGTGAAGGAACCATGTCAACCCCGAGTGGGAGATTGTTGTCGAGGGCAAAAGGGCATTTGTTGGTGAAAATGATTTCAAAGATTTTATCAGTTCTGGTCTGAATGCTTTTACAGGTTCAAATGAAGATGATATAATGCTTGAAGAAGATGAGGCAAGTTCGCGTATGCATTTGGGAAGGTCGAATCATGACAAGGTAATTTAGGTTGATGCCCAAGAGACAACAATGACCAAATCTAAGCCCATCATTGAAGCACCGAGGGTTGGAAAATCTGCTATTACCCGGGCACAAGTAATTAAGGAGTCAACGCATTTTGTAAGGATCTTGTACGATTTCATGGCCAAACATAAACATAACTCAACTTACCTATTCTCGGGTAATGAGTGTATGTTTGGTCAAAAGTGAGAAATCATTACATCGTGGACTGACTTTGAAGACTTTGGAGGTGTGACTAAGAGAACCAGACGGTAATATCCTTGTACTTACTATAAGTTATATAGAATTTCATACATGCAAATTTTTTAATACAAGTTTTTGCTCCACATTTTGTCATGAATGACAAATAATTTTATTTAAAAAGTACATGTATTATTTTCCTAACCAGAAGGACAAGTGTTGGATAGGGTATTTGTGCTCAGTGTACTCAAGAAATCGGGTGTACTGTTCAGGAGAGAGTTGACTACATTCGAAAAAATATTAGAAGAAAGGACAAAAGAATATTTGTTTCACCTTACATTGAAAGGTGGTTCATACACACTCTCTTCATTTAAGCTAATCAATCAATACAATATTTGTTAATATTTTTTCTCCTATGTTGTAGATACCACTGGAGATTAGTATTTATTGTCCCCGACAAGAAGTGCGTTTACTGGATGGATCCTCTGCACAACCAACCCTCAGAATTGTTCGTTAAGTATTGGTTGAGTCTTTCGAAGGTTCTAGGGAGCATGGTAATAAGGATTTGGAAGTAATACATATCAAGGTGAGATTCTCTTTTCTTATCAAGAAATTTTATTACCACATCACTTAATGTAAATATATGTTAATATAACTTTTATTACTTAGTACAAGAAACAATCAAATACATAGGAATGCAGCTATTACGTAATGGTTTATGCAGTGGAGTGTGTCCTACATGTGCGTGAGAATTACCTAAAAATCGAAGAAGTGAGTACTAAGATGATTCTTTCAAGAATGTTTTAAATCTGTTAACATGTCGTGCCAATTCTTATATTGTTATTTTTTTTGTTTCACAGATTTTCCCAAAGGTTCTCACGCCGTATAAACAAGATGATATCAACAATGCAAGAAATTGCTTGGATAGGTGTCTTGTGTACTCTCCCTCCCATTCAATTGGGCATCCCAATGGGGAATAGTGAGATATTTGATGACATAATTGTGTGGAATAGATTTTTTGTGACTTCTATTCCTATCTATAGATCATTGCTTTCTTAGCGTATTCTATAGATTTTTTATATGTTGTGTCATCTTATCTTGTAATTTGTACAATCTAGACTGGTATTACGAGGCTTTCGAGAAGCCGGTATATAATGAAACAAATTAATTTTACCATCTGATCCAGCTGAGTTCCGAGCTAGGAACCAGTTTCTTTCCCTATTGTCATATTTTATGTTATCCCAAAAAAATGTTCCTCACTCATAACTAAATACATCATAAGCAGTTCCAGACTCGTAAGTGATATAAAAAAATATCCAAAATTGGTCCCCGATGGAGGAACATGTTATAAAGTAAAGACAATGTTCTGAGTCTGTAGCATCATTTTTGCTGACCGTGTCTAACCACAGTTTCCACACTCGGGACTTATGAACAGGTTCCTCACTCGGAACCTGTTAGGTAGTCCAAGACTTGGATTACCAGTTATGCACTCGAGACTACGACTAGTTCTGCATTCAGAATTGCGCTTAATGTCCGAGCATCGAGAAACTTGTTCCGAGTATGGAACTGATTAAAGGCAGTTTCTGGGTGCAATAACCGCCGTTGATCAGGGCCAATCAAAGGTGGTTCAAGGAACCGCCTTTGATCCTATAGGATCAAAGGCACAACCAGAGAAGTCACCCCCAAAGTGACTTCTCTGGTCCAAAGGAACCACTATTAATAGGCCTGGTTTCCACTAGTGTGATGAGTTTAGCCGTTATGTTCATATGGGATGATTTCAGAATTTCAGAAGGGTATCAGATTGGTGGTGGTGGGATGGCAGATTGGTGGGGGGCATTTTTGTCTTTTAAAATTTTCTATTAGGTTAGAAGGGTTATTTGGTCATTTCCAGTTGGTCAATGCCTGAATAATGATTTTAGGATTATATTTGCACTTATGTACAATAGTTAGGGATATATTTGTACTAAAAACTAACTCAGGGTTATATATGCACTTTCTCCAACATATGGAGTTATATTTGCATATTACACAACTTTAGGGCAAAATACTGATATGACCCTATATTTTGGTCAAAAGTGCCAATATGACCCTGCAAGATCAGAAAGTGCAATTATAACCCCATCTTTTGAATCAGAAGTGCTGATATAACCTTTTGGCACTATTCTGGCAATGACTTGGCATTTTTCGGCATTGACCATAACTAAAAAGACTAAAATAGCCCTAGTCTAAAAACTAAAAATGTAAAGACAAAGATACCCTTTTTCTTCTTCTCCTCCATAACCATATCCACGACTGACTCTGCCACCACCGCCACCGCATCGCGGCAGCCGCTGCGGCCGAAATATGGAAAATGCCAAATCACCGCCTCCAGCACAACTTCCGATCTCCTAGCATCACCACCTCTCCCCAAGTCAAATCTCAGCAAAAATGCAGCAAAGACATAACCGGTCCAACATAATTTGACAGCTCATCTAACAAATCACAAAAAGTTCAGAATCGTGTCTAACAAATCACAACAAATTCACAACAAATCATAACAAATTCAGAATTTGACATCTCATCTAACAAATCACAACAAATTTAAAATCTCATCTAACAAATCACACTGACCATCTAAAGAGAACAAGACAGGAGCACCCCAGTCCACCTGTTCCAGCTGGTTCAGCAATAGCACCGCATTTATAATAGTCCAGGAATGCACACCGGCTAAAGCGTCACCCTTGCCACTACTGATTCCCAGCCTCACCACGATGGCACCCCCACGGTGGCGCCCATCACCACCTCACCTCCGCCACCACTAGCCTCTGCTGCTCATCGGCCACTCATCCCTATCGGTCAGAATTCTCAAAGCCATCGAATCCTCCACCGCTCCGCCAGCCACGCCACCGCACCACAAAACCTAGCACCAAATCCCGCTCCTCCACAGCTCGTCGACACCGATTTGATCCCTGGCCCAGCTCAACCTCAACACTTGTCCACCACTTTTCACCACTAAGGTGGTCTCCGATGCCACCAACAAGGATGCGAGCTCGGCGTTGTCGATAGTCCTTAGGCAACACAGTAGGGCTTTCATCGTCGAGAAAAATAGCCACATCCAGTGAGTCTAGTGAGCTCAGCGTCTCCTCCTTCAGCTCTTCAACCTCCGGGATCTCTTACAGGGATGAAAGAAAATGGAATTGGATTCAACCTCTGACGACGAGGAGGTTGAATTAAATGTTAAGAGCTATTAAACTACCCCTTGTTCTTCTTCGCAATTAAACTACCCCTTGTTCATATTTTTATTTATTTTTAAGTCAAGAGAGGATGACAAAGGTATGGTAGTCGTTTCTCATTTTTTGAATATTTTTTAAACAGGGGTAAAATAGTCAATTCACATAATTCCAACCAAACTCAGGCTTCCGGGGTTATATCAGCACTCCTGATGCAAACGATAAGGTTATACTCACACTTTCTGATCTTGTAGGGTCATATTGGCACTTTCTGATCTTGTAGGGTCATATTGACACTTTCGACCGAAACATTGGGTCATATGGGTACTTAACACAAAACTTTATTTTCAAAAATTTATTGCCACAATCACATGCATACTAAGGCCCTGTCCAGTAGAGATGATACGTAGATAATATGATATGGTGCCAGATGATATGATATGATATGATATGGTGGCAGATGATATGATATGGTGCTAAATGGTCCTAGATGATGGTAGATTATTAGGGATATTTGGAGCTGTACTGAATTTAGGTAAATATAATAAGAGTCCGTCTCTTGAAAGACGGTCTTTCCATAAGTTATGGAAAGACCAAGGTTTAAAGTGTAAATTAGAAGAAATTAAGATAAAATTTTTGGGTTGCATGAACCGGGTTATAAATTTTATAACTACTACATGTTTCATACTAAAACTTTAATATTGCAACTAAGACCTTTTATCTTTTGTTACTCAAATCAAACTCCGTCTTTCCATAAGCATATGGAAAGACCGTCTTTCCCAAGACTTTGCCATATAATAAACTGAACTGATCTGAATTTAAATAAAATATAATATACTAAATTGAAATTAAATAAATATAATATACTATACTGAGCTGAATAAAAAAGACAATGAAATGAACTAAGCCGGACAAAATTAAATATAACATACTCAACTGAATTGAAATTAATATAATGTATTGAACTGAAATTAAATTAAATAAAATAAATATAATGAATTGAACTGAATATAAATATGTATATAATATACTGAACTGAACTGAATATAAATATGTATATAATATGCTGAACTGAGCTGAACTAAATTTAAATAAATATATTAAATTGAACTGAATTGACTATAAATAAGTATAATACACTGAACTGAATTGAATTTAAATAAATATAATGAACTGAACTGAACTAAATATAAGTATGTATATAATATACTGAACTGAACTGAATTTAAATAAATATATTAAATTGAACTGAAATGAATATAAATAAGTATAATACACTTAACCAAATTGAAATGAATTTAAATAAATATAATGTACTGAACAAAAATTAATTTAAATAAATATAATGAAATGAAATGAACTGAATATAAATATGCATTTAATATACTGAACTGAACTAACCTGAATTTAAATAAAGACAAAGTCTTGGGTAAGACCGTCTTTTCATAAGTTTATGGAAGGACAGAGTTTAATTTAAATAATAAAAGGTAAAAGATTTTAGTTGCAATATTAAAATTTTATTTTTCAACGTGTAGTAGTTATAAATTTTATAACATGATTCATGCAACCCAAAAATTTTATTTTCATTTCTTCTTATTTGCACTTTAAACTTTGGTCTTTCCATGGATTATGGAAAGACCGTCTTTCAAGAGGCGGGCTAAAATAAATATTTAGAAAAATTATTCACAATATTAATATTTAAAATATGTTTTTATATAAATATTTACTAAAATATTCATATTTAAATAAATATTTACTATATATTAATATTTAAAATAAAGGCAAAGTCTTGGGAGAGACGGTCTTTCCACATGCTTATGGAAAGACGATGTTTAATTAGAATAATAAAAGGTAAAAGGTCTTAGTTACAATATTAAAATTTTAATATGCAACATGTAGCAGTTATAAAATTTAGAGCGGGTCTCCTAACAGGCGGCCTGTCCATAAGCTTATGGATAGTCCTCAGGGGTCTGTCCCCTGAGGACTGTCCTAAGGCCGCCTTTCCTGAGACTTTCCCTAAAATTTATAACCCGGTTCATGCAACTCGAAAATTTTATTTTCATTTCTTCTAATTTACACTTTAAACCTTGGTAGACCGTCTTTCAAGAGATGGACTCCAAAATAAATATTATAAAATTATTTGAAATATTAATATTTAAAATAAATATTTGAAATAAGTTATTTTAAAATAAATATTTGATATAAATATATACAATTAATATTAAAAAAGAGCCTGTCTCTTGAAAGACGGTCATTCCATAAGTCATGGAAAGACCAAGGTTTAAACTGCAAATTAGAAGAAATGAAGATAAAATTTTCAATTTATATGAATCGGGTTATAAACTTTATAACCACTACACATTGTATAATAAATTTTTAATATTGCAACTAAGACCTTTTACCTTTTATTATTCTAATTAAACTCTGTATTTCTATAAGCTCATGGAAAGACCGTCTTTCTCAAGACTTTGCCTAATTATTTTATATAAATATTTAAAATAAATATAGCAGGGTCTTGGGAAGGACCGTCTTTCCATAAGCGTGTGGAAAGGCGAGGTTTCATTAGAATAATAAAAGGTAAAAGGCTTTAGTTGCAATATTAAAAGTTTATTATTCAACATGTAATAGTTATAAAGTTTATAACCCGATTCATGCAACCCAAAAATTTTAACTTCATTTCTTCTAATTTACATTGTAAATCTTGGTCTTTCCATTGATTATGGAAAAATCTTCTTTCAAGAGATGGAATCTTTAAATATTTTCTTAAATAATACTCCCTCCGTTTCACTAATAGTAGCACCATAGATTTGAGTGCATCTCTTGAAAGACTGTCTTTCCATAAGTCATGGAAAGACCAAGGTTTAAAGTGTAAATTAGAAGAAATGAAGACAAAATTTTCGGGTTGCATGAACCGGGTTATAAATTTTATAACTACTACATGTTACATACTAAAATTTTAATGTTGCAACTAAGACCTTTTACCTTTTAGTATTCGAATTAAACCTCGTCTTTCCATAAGCCTATGGAAAGACCGTCTTTCCCAAGACTTTGCCCATAGGTTTAGGTGCTTGGATTTAGGTGGAAAAAATGAGTGGATGAAATTGAAGGTAGAAAGTAAAAAGTATAATGAGTGGATGAAATTGAAGGAATCTTGCCAAAAATGGAAAGTGTGCCAATATGAAAGAAACAACCCAAAAAGGAAAGCGTGCCAATATTAAAGAAACAGAGGGAGTAACATTTAATATAAAATTTACGAAACTATTATAATTTAAAATAAATATTTAATACAAATATGGCAAAGTCTTGGGAAAGACCATCTTTTCATAGGCTTATGGAAAGACGGGGTTTAATCATAATAATAAAAGGTAAGAAGTCTTAGTTGCAATATTAATAATTTACAATGCAACATGTAATAGTTATAAAGTTTATAACCCGATTCATGCAACTCAAAAATTTTATCTTCATTTCTTCTAATTTACACTTTAAACCTTGGTCTTTCCAAAACTTATGGAAAGACCGTCTTTCAAGATATGGAGCCAAAGTTTTGGGAAAGACCATCTTTCCACATGCTTATGGAAAGACAGACTTTAATTAGAATAATAAAAGGTAAAATGTCTTAGTTGCAATATTAAAAATTTATTACGCAACATGTAGTAGTTATAAAGTTTATAACCAGATTCATGCAACCCAAAAATTTTATCTTTATTTCTTATCATTTGCACTTTAAACCCTGGTCTTTCCATAACTTATGGAAAGAATGTCTTTCAAGAGACGGACTCAATACAAAGTCTTGGGAAAGACTGTCTTTCCATAGGCTTATGGAAAGACGAGATTTAATTAGAATAATAAAAAGGTAAAAGGTTTTAGTTGCAATATTAAAATTTATTGTGCCACGTGTCGTAGTTATAAAGTTTATGACCCATTTAATTCAACCCAGAAATTTTATCTTCATTTCTTCAAATTTACAGTTTAAACATTGGTCTTTCAATGACTTATGGAAAGACCATATTTCGAGAGACAGGCTCTATAAATATTTACTAAAATATTAATTTTTATAATAAATAAATAAATAATTACTAAAATATTAAATTAATACTAAAATATTCTTATTTAAGATAAATATTTACTAAAATATTCTTATTTAAGATAAATATTTACTAAAATATTCCTATTTAAGATAAATATTTACTAAAATATTAGTATTTATAATAAGGCAAAGTCTTGGGAAATACCGTCTTTCCATAGGCTAATGGAAAGACGGATATGGAAAGACGGAGTTTTATTGGAATAATGGAAAGGTAAAATGTTTTAGTTGCAATATTAAAAATTTATTATACAACGTGTATTAGTTATAAAGTTTATATTCCGGTTCATGCAACCCGAAATTTTTATTTTCATTTATTTTAATTTGCACTTTAAACCTTGGTTTTCCCATGGTTTATAGAAGACCGTCTTTCATGAGACAGACTCTTATAATAAATATAAAATAAATATTTACTATAATATTTACCAAAATTAAATAATTAATATTGAACATATTAATGCTGAAAATAAATATTTAAAACAAACAAGCACTAAAATTTTAATATATAAAATAATTTTCATAGAAATGATGATAGATGATAGTAGGTATGGTGGTAGGTGATATGATACGAAACTAGCTGATATAATCTGGACATGGCCTAATAAAGATTTCGCAATCCAAGAATGTGTTGATCCTCGCTCAAATTTAGGCGTTGGAACTTCAGTAATACATTATTAAAATATTTACCAAATGAAGACTGGAAAAAAAATCTTGTCGGATAAATATTAATGAGTTCCAAAGAATTTGAACAGAGAATCTGAAGCGATCGCGGTTCGGGGTACAATCTCACGGAACAGAAATGAATATTTTTGCAGGACGAAAATTTGTTTTTGAAAATGTTGTAGTAAACAAATTATCGTCGTAAAGAAGACAGATTAATTGCAGGATCACCGGACTTCCGTTTCCGGAGATAACGTATGGGTGAAATCTACGGGTTTGGTAACGTTAAACACGCGACGAACATGCGCTCTGGCGGGTGCGCTCGTACGCGCGCCTTCTCCTTTCGTGTGCCCCGCTTCCGTCACTGCCGATTCACCAGAAAAAAGCGAACTCCGACGTCATGCGTTCTTACATTTACCGTACTTGTTTAGCTTATGAAATTTAAGTACGTTCCAATCAGCCCTAATCATTGCCATTCAATATCTGTGTAGATCGCGTTTTCATCGACAAAAATATACGAGAAGCATGCCACGTGGCAACAGTTGCAGATGAATCGCTTTTTGAGGTTAGTGGTTGATTTGGATGATGACGAATTGACGATGACGACATTGTTGAGTAGTGTAATCCTAGTTATCGTCGCCGTGACTAGGCTGCCAACTATGGGTTCTAAGTGGAGGAGAATTGTTATGGTCGTTTTTTCTATAATTGTAATCTCGTCCAGTCTCTTGCTTTTCAGCTTAAAATGAGTCTTTATAAGTGATTACTGATCATTAGAGGTTTTGAACTATCCCAATTTTCCATATCGGACAAAATTCTGTTGCAGATTCCAATATGCACCGTTCCAGAACTTGGAACCACCAAACATTTATGGCAAACTTTGAATCTTTCTTCCTTTTCCTCATGTTTTTCTTGATGTGATTCCTAACAAAATCCCAGATTCTGACTAACTACTGCTCACTGAATCTCTCACCACCTTATCATTGTGTGTGTGTATTCTTGGATCATCTTCAATGGCGTTGGGGCTGAATAAGTCATGCGTTCTTCTGATTGGTATGCATCCATCTGACTATAACTAGTCTTGTTATAGGTTTTTTAGCTTCTGGATTTCATAGTTTGAATGATTGATTCGGGGAATTTGACAGTTGTAGCTGGGCTGGAGAGGTTTGCATTCAAAGGGGTGGCGTCCAATTTGGTGACATACCTCACTGATGTTGCCAAGATGAGCAATTCATCGGCCGCGAAGATGGTGAACACCTGGTGCGGAATCACTTCCATGGTGCCGCTCTTCATGGCTTCGCTTGCAGATTCCTACTGGGATCGCTACTCTACCGTACGATCCGGCTCCTTGCTATACGCCATGGTAATTAGTGCTTGCTTGGTTGTACAGCTCACAGATTGATGTCTTTACCTAAAATTTGTCGACTTAGTGGTTTCTGATGCGGGAATGATGGGACATCTACAATGTAGTTTGTCGGTTTCATCAGAAGAGTTTTGTTTGTAATATTGTTGTTTGATCCTCGGGTGAGAGGAATGGAACATGGAACCCGAGTCATTTTCCACTGCTTTTTCATAGTGAAGTTGCTTTTATGTTTTTGTTGGTTATGAGTCATGACTCATGTTTGATGATTCTACTTGACAGGGACTTGTAGCTTTGACATTGACTGCTTTGAAATGGCCTGTGATTTCTGCAAGTAAACTAAGCTCGTCGTCGTGCCTGCAATTGTCGCTCTATATGATCTCATTAGGACAAGGTGTGTACAATCCATCGCTGCAAACCTTTGCAGCAGATCAGTTCGAGAATCAGGAGCAATTGCCTAGCCATAAAGGCGATGGCGGCTCGGATGAGAAGAGGATTTTCTTCCAATGGTGGTACTTTGGCGTTTGTTGTGGCAGCCTTCTCGGATTCTCCCTCATGTCGTACATCCAAGAGAATCTCGGATGGGGACTTGGATTCGCCATTCCGGCAGTTTCATTCGTGGCTTCCATCGTCATATTCTCGTTCGGGAACCGCTTTTATGAGCTCAAGAGGAAGGCAAAGAGTGTTGATAGTAAGGCCCTAGAAACTGTTATTCAGACCGTGAAATCAACATTCCGTAGGATCATCAAGGGAAGAAATAGTGATTTGAATAGCAGCTCGATTGTCGCTGAGCTAGAGTAAGCCTTACCACCTTTCCACTCATCTGCAATCACTATTCAGATTTTGTCACGTGTAAAATAAGTCAATCCCGGATGATCCTGACCAATATTTTTTGTAAATTTTTGAGGTTTAGCAAATGAACTAATGATAATGTTGTTGTTTTTTCTTGAAGACTAGAGGAGGAAAAACAGCCAATTTGTGGTGAAGTTCTTGAAGGAAAGGAAGGCTTCTACAAGAACGAATCAGAAGAAGATGGGAACCACTTTCTTCAGATTATGAAAGTAGTTCTTCCTTTACTGCCAGTTTGGACAATGCTTCTGATGTTCGCCGTGATCTTCCAACAACCGGCGACATTCTTCACGAAGCAAGGGATGACGATGAAGAGGAACATCGGCACCAAGTTCAAGATTCCGCCAGCAGCACTTCAGAGTGCAATCACCATCTCCATCATCCTCCTGATGCCACTATACGACGTTTTCTTCATCCCCTTGATCCGCGTCTTCACCGGAAACGACAAAGGGATCAGCGTGATGCAGAGGATGGGGTTCGGGATGCTCCTGTCCATCGTAGCCATGGTGATCGCTGCCTTCACAGAGCAAAAAAGGCTGGAGCTCAGCACGAGCGGATCAGAAACCGTTCCGTTCAGCATCTTCTGGCTGCTTCCGCAGTACATTCTGCTCGGCATATCTGATATATTCACGGTGGTGGGAATGCAGGAGTTTTTCTACTCAGAAGTTCCTCTGAAAATGAGGACAATGGGGATCGCGCTTTACACCAGCGTGTTCGGATTCGGGAGTTTCTTGAGTGTATTTCTCATTTCTCTGGTGGAGTATTTCACAAGCTCAGCTGGAAATGACCATGGCTGGTTCGCTGATGATATGAGCAAATCACGGCTCGATAACTACTACTGGCTGCTCGCGATACTCAGTTCTGTATGTTTCGTAGCATTTGTAGTTTTCAGTAAGCTGTACACAAGTAGAAGCAGTTAGTTGGTTCGTAATAAGCCCTCGTTTTCTCGGTTTATGTAGCTAGTGTGTTTATACTGAAACTGGATAGCCTATGGGAAAGCTTGTGATTCGCGCAGTTGTCGTATTTCTAACCCGAAATCACACCCTACTCCATGGTAGAGGTTCGCATAAGCTACTACTACTGCCTCCGTCCCAGGGGAATTTGCACAGAATTTTTCATGATTTCCAAAAAACATGTTTGACTATGAATATATATAACTATGGGCAATAACGGTAGCATAACAATTGATATTTATAAACTACATGTTACAACGAATCTAATAATATCTCGTAACATAATATTATTGTTCATATATCTATTTAAAAATATGGTCAAAGTTAAAAAACGTTGAACGCCAAATAATAAGTGTGCAGAATCGGCTGGAACGGAGGAAGTAGTAAAGTTCATTATCTTTTTTCATTAAGTTTTGGAAACCAGTAGAAACACTTTAAATCCAGTACAGTAACCTAATCTTCACGTGATGGAGATAAGTCAAATAATGAAAGAGGTTACTCTCTCCGTCCCAGCCTTTTTTACATATTTTTCTTTTTTGATTGTCCTTATTATTTATGCACAAATTAAAAAATTTCTCCATTTGGCAAATTTTGTCATCTAAATTATCAAATATGCCCTTGATAAAGTCATGTATTTACAAAAAAAAATTCAAAACCCAATTATTCATTAAACCACACATTTATAATCCCTAAAAATTTCTCTTCCTTCTTCCTCCTTGCTTCCTCCTAGCTTCTTAGCTCCCTCACCTTCCCTTCCGCCATCTCTCCACCTTCTACCCTTCCTCTGCCATCTGTCCACCTTCATCCTCCTCTCTCACCCACCTTACTCTTACTCTGTCCTCTCTCCGCTCTACCTCTGCCCTTCGTACTCTTCATGGCTCCCTCATCTTCCCATCCGCCATCTCTCTGCCTTCTACCCTTCCTCTGCCCTTTCTCCACCTTCATCCTCCTCTCTCACCCACCTTACTCCGACCTCTCTCTGCCCTGCCTCCGCCCGACCTCCGCCCGACCTTCGCCCTCCTTCTCTTCCCTCCGCCTTGGAGGAATTAGACGACGGGGAATTTGACGTTGGTGGAGATGGCGGTTGTGAGTTATGGAGGTGGAGGTTGGCCCGATTCATCCCGATTCCAAGCCTCCATGACGGAGATTGCAGCGGCATCGGAATTTCCTTTCGTTTCTGGGTTTCCGTCAGAGTTTTGCATTTGGATGTTCTGGGTTTTCGTCAGATTGTGTTTTGATTTGTTTTCGAACATGGTTTCGATGGTATTTGCTTGCGGTGGAAGAAGAAGAAGAAGATGAAGAAGATTGCAGGAGGAGGTGGTGGTTTTTTGTTATGGTTGAAGGAGAAGGCGATCACCGCTCGCCCTCAGCGGCCCACACCAGCCCACACCACAGCCATCATGTGGGAGGTAAGTCACGGTAGCCCAACACCAGGACCATTGGGGGCAGCCCTTGGCCCAAAGGCCAAGTTAACTCAGGACATTCCCACACAGTGGCTGTCGAGCGTCAAACCACTAACCTCGTGAAAGGCCCAACTCCCAACTAGTGGGGTACACCCGCTGGTGTTTTGGTTGAAGGAGAAGGTCGATGGAGGTGGTGGTTGCAGGAGGTGTGAAAGGGCAAAAGAGACATTTCACTTGAATGAAATTATTTGTTCCCGTTTCTCTTTCTGCAGAAAGAGATGGGACGGAGGGAGTATAAGAAATGCTACAAGTAACAAGCCTAAATAAAAATATGCAATGGGAATTCCATCTTTGCACTAAGCTAAAAAAAATTAACCTAGAAGAGGCAGAGTTACTAGTAGCTGAAGAAAGAAATATCACACAACACTGACAAATCCATTTCCACCTCTTGGGGTAGCATTCTATTAAGCACAAATTATGAACATCTCGGGTATCATCTGGTGGTAGATTAGAAACATCGTAGAGTGGCTGTAACTGGCACGTGTCTCGTCTTTGGGCCAAAATTCACATAACCAGATTGAAAACTTGTTCAGTAATATGTTGACCACCTATGCAAATGCTTCAGAAATGCTACTGCTACGCATTCGGCTGTCTGATACAGGAGAGAGTAGTGAGAAGCAGCACAGAGATCAGAGCAACAGAAAGAGCATAAAGCCAATCAGGATGACCACTAGCGGTGAGAATAATAACATAGCATTGAATGGCATTACACAATCTCGTTTAGAATCAATTAGAGTTAGAGCCAATCTCGATCAAGAGCTTCACCTGCTTCTCTATTAGACAGTCCCCAAGTAGCGTGGAAGAATAGTTAAGACAACTCTTATGGACCAAAGTTCTGCTATCAAGTTTCCAATTTCATTGTCAAATATGAAGGGATCTAAAACATCTAGAACCAAACAAACAGGTAATAAATCATCATCAATGTGACCATACTGTAAGACAATCGTGACTACATGAGAGTGTCGAGAATTAGAGCAAGACGCGAACACACAAGACTATTTGTAAAGATCCAAACCACAGTTTACAAGCACTAGTATCAAAAGCGCAAAATCCCCCATTCACGGTCCACCTTCTTTAACATTAACAGCAGCTAAGAAAAACATTACGAGTACTACTTACCGAAACAGATCAATGTTCACCACTAAACAACATTAAATCCTCTAACTTTAGACAAAACAACGCTGTAGGTATCATATTACCTTTTCATTGTTCAGTGAGCACCATGGCCATTGACCTCCAAAACAGCCATCGGAGCGATAGCCTTTTGCATTTCCACATTCCTCTCTTCTTCAATCCCATTCTCATCCTCATCAGAATCCAAAGTAAACTGAGCCTGACTATCCAAACTCTGCGTCTCAGCTCCAAGAGGCCTGTAATGTAAAGGATCACGACTAGTTCCACGCTTCTTGGAGACAATGCCAAACACTACCACCAGCAAAGTCGCCAAGAACGCAAGATGGCAGTTAAACTGCAGCGTCGCAATGGCCCTGCCGCGGTGAAACTCCGGATGACCCTTACATCTGATTGTATAATTCCCCCTGCTCTTCCCTTGCAGAGAGCACCCACGCGTCATCGCGTCGGTGAAGAAGGAAAACCCCATCTGAACTATCCATAAGCCCTGTGAAATCAGGCCTACCCCACGCCCTAACCGCGCGTAGCTCGATTTGGGATCTTTCAATTCGAGGAATGTGCAGAATACGCAAATCCCTATAGGTACGAGGAAGAGATCGTAATACCGGTTTTCAATCCCGTCGGGGTCCTTTCTCCGGACGTAGAAGAATATGAACTCCTCGGCGAATGCGAAGAGGCAGAGGACGTTGAGCAGAGCGGACGGCAGTTTGAAGGATTTCGTCACGTGCGTTAATAGACCTAGAACTGAATAGGTGAAAAACAGGAGGGCGATTGCGATCACCTCCAGCTGGAAGGCGAAGCCGACTTGATCGCGGGATTTGTGCGCGTCGGCGAGTGAGGCGAGTGAGTTGAGTACGAAGAGGAGAGAGAGAGCGGCGATTGACGCGAACGTGATGGAGGAAGACGGCGGCAGACCGCTTCTGGTCCGGTTTTCATTAGCGGCGGCAACGCGACTGGGATTCGGCGAGGGGTTGTCTCTGAGAGATTCCCACGCGCCGATCAGTATAAATGCCCCGCCGGCTATGCTGTAGGTGAAGATTCCCATTGTTTGTTTGCCGCCGGAGGGAAAGGGCGAGTGAATTCACTCTTTCAGGTTGAATTTGGAAATGCGGGAAACCGGAAGAACGGATCAGTTATGGCGTGGATGTCAAAGTCAAAGGTTTGACGACACCGCGAGAGAGGAGTGCGCTGGAAAATTCCGCCGTCAGGCGTCGGCGGTCTGAATTTGGAGCTTTGAACTTTCTAGGGCCCAACGGACTTCATTTATTTATAGCATGTTTATAATTTGGGCCTGTATCGGCCTGCTGTCATGATCTTTGAGGACCAAAGAGTCTTTTTACAATTGAAACTGAGCTTAGTGTCTTCTCTGGGGACAAATCGGTGGCAATTAACCGTATCAGGAAGGAAGAGCAGGTGTCTGATATAAAAAGGAGAAGGAAATTAGGAGAATCAGTACTTGGATTGGTTTTTGTGCGGCAATTTTCAAGAGGTTTTTGAATTTCTGTTTCACCTAAATTCCAAAACTCTATACCAAGTTGTTTAACCGTTTGGTGTTGAAACACCAAGTTCAGTTTAATGTTTAAAACACAAAACGAAATAACGCAGTGCACACACAACTTGGTTACGCAGTTCGGTGCGAATACACCTACGTCTGCGGGGCCTTGCCCAGATCAGAAACCATTCACTAGAAAGCAGTCTTTAGTACAA
Organism: Rubia yunnanensis; assembly: GCA_037428765.1. Taxonomy (NCBI): domain Eukaryota; kingdom Viridiplantae; phylum Streptophyta; class Magnoliopsida; order Gentianales; family Rubiaceae; genus Rubia; species Rubia yunnanensis. Next base: position 8,220,016 of record CM075069.1, read on the forward strand.
GAAGCTTAACTTAAATACTAATCCATTGCTAACCTATAGAGTGAATGTTGTGAGATCCCCTCACTGCCGATCCTACGCCGTTGAACCCCCACGATCAACACGTCTCTCTGGATCTCCTCCTCCCGAGGAATTAAGGCTTCCTTGTTTCTGATCTTTAAGAACTTGGTCGGTTGTTTTGACGAACCTCCAAACCACGACGAAGAGCTTCAATAACGTATCTCACGTAGAGATAAAAACTTGATTGCTTCGCTCAACTTTTTACGAACTTGGTCAGATTAAACAATCCTCCAAAACCTGAGACGAACTTCTCCACCAACGTATCTCACGTAGAGATAAAACTTGGTCGCTTCATCTCCAGACACCACAGGCAGATCGCTCCGAACTTCTCACGTAGAGAATAATCCTCGGTCACGTCATTGATTGCGTTGTATCTTCTTGTATTTATATCCATCGCAATCCTGCCTTCAATCAAACTCTTTCCTTGTCTAACTCTACCATGAATAGACTTCTAAACTAAGGAAAGATCTAATCCTAATCTGGTTTGTAAATGGACAATCCTTTATTAATAGGACTTGTACCATAAATAAACTATTTAATCAATTCCTAACTATTACAGGAATATTCGTTTACCAGAATTAGATAGCCACGAAATCACATACTTATCTTCACAATATTCTGATCTGATCGCATAATTATCCTCCATAATTAGCTCCATAATTCGCGGCTAAAACCTGCTGTCCAGAAACCTGCTGTCGCAGTGGTGTTTAAACACCAGCTCTCCAGAAACCTGCTGTCGCAGTGGTGTTAAAACACCAGATCCCAGTATTCACAATATGCCATAAAGAAGTCCAACTCCCAAGGACTCTACAATCTCCCCCTTGGCATATTTGTGAATTCATCAACACTGGATTTTGACCTACCAACTCCCCCTGAATTCAACTCCACTAAAACAACCAAGAATTCAGCAATAACACAGGTCATGCAGGTTTACTAATAAAATTCAGCAAGTAAAAACAATAAAACCATCCAGTTTTCTCCCCCTGGATTCATGAATGTGCCACCGAAAATAAATGCTGTCTGCTCCTCAGCAGTTGCATCACCATCACCATTATGTGCATCATCGTTATTAGCATCATCATCACCATCATGTGCCTCTGAACCATCCTAAGTAGCTTCAGCCAACAAGACTCCATGCTCAGAATCCAAAGCAGTCAACTCCCCCTGAAGCTTTGCCAAAATAGTCTGATGTCGTTCAATCAGTTCCTGGCATACTCCAACTCGAGCCTCAATAACTTTCAACCTCGCCATACCAGCATCCGAGCAAACCTCTTCCGGATGAATCCAAGGTAAGTCCTTGATAATTAGACCACTCTACCATCGGTTTTAAGACTTGGACATTAATCCACTCAACAGAGTCCCTTATAGCTGCGCCCCCTTTTTGCAGCACCGTAGTGATCACACACAGATGTAACAGAGCTTCCTTCCTGGTCTTGCGATCACAATCAATGATATCATTAAAAATCAATCTGCCCATAGTCACCTTACAACGCGCTCCCAAACTGGACTTGAGGTTAGACGCAGTTATCTGTTGTCGACCAGTCACAAGCCATGTTCTATCCACTTCACCAGTAAGCTCTACATCTGGCATCTGGTATCATAATTTTCTGGCATCTGGTGTTGGAACACCGGTTTGTCATCCCTTGACGAGCTATGCTTCAGACACTTGTTCAACACCTCTGGTGAAAACTCAACAATCTCTCCACGCACATAAACCCTATGAAACCAGGGTGATTCTACATCTTCACATTCAGCTTTCAGATCCGAATAGAACTCCAGCACAAGTTTCTTGTTATCGGCACAGAAACAGGTAGCCGCCTTAAACACCTCGAGATGGTGCAAATAATCCGTGAATCCACATTCCTTGTATTTTACAGCACCAGCTGGCCTTTCCGCCAATATCTTCCTGTCACAGACAAACTTCCACTTTTCTTGACTTGCATCATCAAAGAATTCAGGGCTAATGGCTTCACTCGCTTCAGGTACAGGTTGCGCACTAGACTCAATTGTCTCAGCTTGTCTTTGCTGTCTGGCAGCACGGAACCTCTTCATCTTCTTCCCAATCAGTTCATCGCTGTGTTCACCTGCTTTCATATTCTTATCCCTGCATCGCTTCGAGTTTCGCACACCCTTGGAAGATGAGACCACACTGTCCCTGGCCTTCTTTGAATTTTGAGTAACATGGGTTCCCACAAACTCTGGTGGTGTTTCAACACCCACTTCCTGCACTTTCTCTTTGATCCACGTGTCTTTCTGGCCTTGAGTGGTATTTCAACACCAACACCAGTACCCACTAAGTTGCCTTCACCACTGGCTATCTCAGTCAACTCTGCCAAGTTTTCAAGGTCATACCCCTCAGAATTTGATTCCATATCAGCAAAATCCACATCCTGTGCTTAATTCACAGGTACCTGGTCATCAACATTTGATATCACATCTGGTGTTTGAATACCAGAAACAATCACACCATCACACTCTGGATTTTCCACTTTCATCAACATTGGAGATCACATCTGGTGTTTGAATACCAGAAAGCTCTATCCTCATCTTCTCCATTTTCAGAGGCTGGTTCCATCAATACTGACACGGTCTCACCCATAACAGTTCCTGGTGTAGCAATACCAGTATTATCCACTTCATAGTTTTCATTGTCAGCACCTGCTTGCTGATCCATAACATCATCCTTGATTTCTCCTGTCTCAGACACATTCTCGACTATCACAGATGCACTCTCAGATTCCTTCAACATAGACACTGTTTCAATTTCAACAGCTCCCCCTGCATACACTATCTCCTCATCACTATCACTGATTTCCACGACCGGAATAGGCAATTGTCGTAGATATTCTTGAAGCACGAACAATGGACCAAAGCTCTCCAACTCCATGCCTTTTGCTTTGGTAAAAACAGTGGACTTCACCACTTTGACCCAGGGATGCAACACAGCATCATCATGTGGTGTTTAAATACCACCTCACCAATTTTTTTGGTATTTTCTGTTTTTCTATTTTTTCGACTGTATTTAAAGGAAAATAGTAAATAATACAACAGAATAAATAGATCTGGGTACCTCACAATCGACACACTCCCAAGTGCTGTCTGAGTCCTTCAAAAGTCTCGCCATCCAGAGGCTTTGTAAAAATATCAGCAAGTTGTTCTGCAGTTGGGACATAATGGACTATAACTTCTCCTTTTTCGACCAAATCCCTGATAAGCTGATGTTGGATATTGATGTGTTTTGTCCTCGAATGTTGCACAGGATTCTTGGAGATATCAATGGCGCATTTATTATCACATAAGACTGTCAAACTCACATCATTGAATCCATAGTCTCGCATCATCTGCTTCATCCATAATAGCAGATTTGATCCAGCAAAGAAGCATCCACCAGTGGTACTCTTACAATCATCATCATTCCCGGTCCAGTCAGAGTCATTGAAACCTACCAACTGCGAATCCTTATTCCTAGAAAACCATACTCCATACTCCACTGTTCCACTTATATATCGAATAATTCTCTTCACAGCTGGCATATATGATTCCTTTGGATTAGCCTGGTAGTGAGCACAAATACCAACACTCAACCAGATGTCTGGTCTACTTGGAGTTAAATATAACAGGCTGCCAATCATTAAGTCAACAAACTCCTTCACCAATGCTGAAGAGGTGGATCCAAAGACAATATCATCACCGTAAATCTGTGCGATTAGAATATTTGTTCCCTTATGCAGCACAAACAGTGTACGGTCCACTCCCCCTCGACGATATCCCTTCTGACTCAGAAAGGTTGTCAGTCGCTCATACCATGCACGGGGTGCCTGCTTAAGGCCATACAAAGCTTTATTCAACCGATATACATGGTCAGGAAAATGTGGGTCTTCAAATCCCTTGGGCTGCTTCACAAAAACTTCCTCCTTTACTAGACCATTCAGAAATGCACTCTTGACATCCATCTGATGAAGAGTAAAGTCCAGAATGCATGATACTTCCAACATTAGCCTCATCGACTCCAACCTGGCCACGATTCCTCCTTTATCCCTTAACTGCATGTATTTGATTAGACTTTGTTCAGATTCATATGCTACTGTTTCCGGAGTTTCAACACCGGTTGACTGTGCTGGTGTTTCAACACCAGTAGGATTCACTGTGTCGAGGATATCACTTTCACCCATAGTATATTCCTCTGAATCATCAACAATCACATTAATAGACTCCATGACTTCTTTTTTCGAGCTAAAGCAGGTGACATCTTGATCGAGCAAATAACAATTATCCATTGATCTAGATCCAGTGAATACTCCAGTTCCATGGTTTACTACGCATTTCTCCTTGTCGAAAAACACTGTCATTTCATTGTCACATATATGGCTAATGCTCAACAAGTTTGCTTTCAGACCTTCCACCAACAACACATCTTGGAACACCGGAAGCCCTTTGATGGCTAACTCACCTTTGCCGATTATTCTACTGCGTTTCCCATCACCAAATCTAACATATCCGCCAGATCCAGGTTTGAATTTTCGTAGAAATTCAGGGACTCCAGTCATATGCCTTGAACAGGCACTATCGAAATACCAGGAATTTCCTGTATTTGCCCCAAAACATACGAAACTTGAAAAACAAACATCTTGAGATTTTCGAACCCATACCTGGCTTACTGATCGATGGATGTGATTAGGATTTTGATTGACACGTGTGTTCAGAAATCCGATTCTGTATCCTCCAGTATTAAACTGATGCCTTGCATTATAGCCTGGCATGGTGTTGAAACACCGATCTGTGGTGTTGAAACCTCGATCTGCTGTGTTGACAGACATTGTCCTAAGCCGCTTAAAGCACCTATTTCTCACATGGCCTTGAACTCCACAGTATCCACATCGTCTGATCCTTTTGGTGGGATAATTCTTCTCGATTGTTCTTGGAGCTGGTACACCTTGATCTGCCTTGTTTTTCAACACATTCACTGTCCTTTCATAACCAATTCCGTGTTTGGTCGTCTGTCCCATTCGTAGACAATCTTCGAGCTTAGCTTTCCCTGTATTGAGACGTCTAATGGCTTGTTCTGCTGTCTCTGCTCTTTTCACCGCTTCATTGAATCCCTTCTTAATCTTTTCAAGTTCTCCAATTGCCTCTTCCTTTTCAAGTTCATTCACTTTAACCTTCTCACATAGTCTCTTATTCTCAAGCTTGAGCTCTTTGTTTTCATCTGCCACTTTTAACCACATCTTGTACATCTCCATGCTTTCCTTGCGAATATCATCATCACTAATGCTTCTAGTCTCTTCATCTGAGCTACTACTGTCTACTTCATTCAGCACACCAAGACATTCCGTACTAGAGTCTTCTAACTCCATCATCGACACACCGAATGCGACATGATTTGTATACTCCTCTCCATCCTTAAAATCATCTCCTCCGTCATCATCACTCCAGGTTGTAGCATACGATTTTCCTTGCCTTTTAAGCGTATTGGCACACTCAGCTTGTATGTGTCCAAAACCTTCACATTCTCTGCACTGGATTTTCCTGTTCAGGTTTGGATTCGTTGATTTGAACTTTGGTGTTTCAACACCAATTTCTTGGCCAAATTTTGGAGTGAAGTTTGCGTTTGGATTTTTGCTTCCACTTGGCTTCTCTTGTGGCTTCCTGCCCACCTTCTTCATAAATCTGGAGAAGTTCCTGGTTATGTTTGCAATTTCATCGGATTCTTCATTATCTGAATGATCTTCCAACTTTTCAGAAGTTCTGCTCGAGAAAGCCAACTCTTTCTTTCCTGTTTTTGTTTGCAGCATCTCCATCTCATAAGATTCCAGTGAACCCATAAGTTCATCAAGCGTCATTGTTCCTATCCTTCCGTTTTCATTAATCGCTGTGACCTTCATGTTGAAACGTGGTGGCAGTGCTCTCAAAACCTTTCTTACAAGCTTGTGATCTTTGTACTTTTTGCCAAACTGAAGGGCTTTGTTGGCAATATCTCGAACTCGTCCATTGAACTCAGAAATTGTCTCATCTTTGTGCATCTTTAGATCTTCGAATTGTGCCGTGTAATACTGCAACTTTGATTCTCTGACAGAGCTTGTCCCCTCATGATAAGTTTGTAACACATCCCACGCCTCTTTAGCAGTCTCACAATTTAAAATCATCTTAAACTGATCTTCATCCACTGCCGTAAAAATGGCATTTAACGCCTTTGAGTTGGACACGTGTGCTTTGTGCTCCTCGGTAGAATATTCAGAGAATGGTTTAGCCGTCAATGAGCTTGATCCCGCAGATTCGGCTACTGTAGGTGGAGTGTACTGATTTATGACATAGTTCCAAGCTTGATCATCTAGAGCTCCAATGAACACTTTCATACGTGCCTTCCAGTAAGCATAATTTCCTTGTTCCAGCAATGGTGGTCGCGTGACTGATGCCCCCTCCTTTGGTGCCATGGTGAAACCTGATCTCACTCTCCCTGTATAGGGGTCAGCAAGTGCCTCGCTCTGATACCAATTGAATTTCTGTTTCACCTAAATTCCAAAACTCTATACCAAGTTGTTTAACCGTTTGGTGTTGAAACACCAAGTTCAGTTTAATGTTTAAAACACAAAACGAAATAACGCAGTGCACACACAACTTGGTTACGCAGTTCGGTGCGAATACACCTACGTCTGCGGGGCCTTGCCCAGATCAGAAACCATTCACTAGAAAGCAGTCTTTAGTACAAGAAGCTTAACTTAAATACTAATCCATTGCTAACCTATAGAGTGAATGTTGTGAGATCCCCTCACTGCCGATCCTACGCCGTTGAACCCCCACGATCAACACGTCTCTCTGGATCTCCTCCTCCCGAGGAATTAAGGCTTCCTTGTTTCTGATCTTTAAGAACTTGGTCGGTTGTTTTGACGAACCTCCAAACCACGACGAAGAGCTTCAATAACGTATCTCACGTAGAGATAAAAACTTGATTGCTTCGCTCAACTTTTTACGAACTTGGTCAGATTAAACAATCCTCCAAAACCTGAGACGAACTTCTCCACCAACGTATCTCACGTAGAGATAAAACTTGGTCGCTTCATCTCCAGACACCACAGGCAGATCGCTCCGAACTTCTCACGTAGAGAATAATCCTCGGTCACGTCATTGATTGCGTTGTATCTTCTTGTATTTATATCCATCGCAATCCTGCCTTCAATCAAACTCTTTCCTTGTCTAACTCTACCATGAATAGACTTCTAAACTAAGGAAAGATCTAATCCTAATCTGGTTTGTAAATGGACAATCCTTTATTAATAGGACTTGTACCATAAATAAACTATTTAATCAATTCCTAACTATTACAGGAATATTCGTTTACCAGAATTAGATAGCCACGAAATCACATACTTATCTTCACAATATTCTGATCTGATCGCATAATTATCCTCCATAATTAGCTCCATAATTCGCGGCTAAAACCTGCTGTCCAGAAACCTGCTGTCGCAGTGGTGTTTAAACACCAGCTCTCCAGAAACCTGCTGTCGCAGTGGTGTTAAAACACCAGATCCCAGTATTCACAATATGCCATAAAGAAGTCCAACTCCCAAGGACTCTACAGTTTTTATGAGATTGGAGGTTGGGGTGAGGTTGAAGAGTTTAATAAGTTGTATCAAATAGATATGTCTTTTCAATTTCAATCAACACCAAAAAAATCCAAACGTATACCGACTACATAGAAATTAGGGAAAAATACTGATATGACCCTATGTTTTGGAGATTTGTGCTAATATAACCCTGTGAAATTAGAAAGTGCTAATACAACCATGTGTTTTGCATCAGAATAGCTGATATAACCTTTTGGCACTATTTCGACATTGACTTTGTAATTTCTGGCATTGACCAAAATGAAAAAGTCAAAAATGCCCCTGACTTGAAATCTAAAATTTTTAGTGACCATTTTACCCCTAGTCCATGAATTAAAATCGCTGAAATCCTTTTATTTTCTCTCTATTGTTTTTTTTCTCTCGGTCGCTAAATGAACTCCACCCCCAAAAACTCCTTCTCTTCCTCTTGGATCTGCTTCTATGGCCCAGTTCGCATTTGAAATCTTCGTTCTTTGTCGACTACTATTCCAAGTATGTCAATTTTTTAATTTCGTGCAGTGTATGAACCATAGGCTTGATTTGGGATTCCGGTCTTGTGGGTAGAATCCTTTCGGAAATTACTTGATATTATGTTATGTGATATGATTTGTCGATCTGGTTATGAACCCTATGTGTGATTTGGGGTTTCTCGATTATATAAATTTTTGTTGGTATATAGTTCTGGGTTGTTGAACTATTCTTGATGTGGTGTTTCAAGTGTTAGACAAGCCTAAAGAATGGAGTTATCAAGTTGTAGTGTAAATCATTTTCGTTGGGAAAGTGTGTTGTGCAAGGTGCGCGAGAAAGAAACTTGTGTTTTAATGTCAAGAAGCGCAAAGAATTCGGGCAGAATGTATTATCGATGTATGAAAGATGGATTCCAGCAGTGCGTTGTGCCTGATGTCGTTGAGTCGGGTCATGACAGTGGTGTAACTTCATTTTATCCCTACCCCGGTGTTCGAAGATGGGTTCAGATCCTGGAATCTACGAATGAGCTGGTTGAAGTCCAAATGGCTGGCCCTAGTCAAGGTATTGTAGTACCCAGAAGTGGTTGTAATTGTCTGCTGATCCTAATGGGCTTGATAGCACTAAATTTAGCGTTGGTTGGTGGTAACATGTTACTTTTGTTTGTGTGGTATGTTGTACTTGGCGGTTGTTAGGTGTGAGATGTGTTTAGTAGCTTAGTCAATGTTCCTGTTGCAATACTTTATGTTGTAATTCGAAGAAAGTATTTGGATGCTTGGTCCACCTCTGTTGTTGCTAGTCGAATTAAGTTCATGAAACAAGCAGTATTTTAGCAATGTTTACTATGAAGTAGTACTGATACGACCCTATGTTTGCTTAATAAGTGCTCATCTGACCTATATGTTGTAAATTAGTGCTGATATAACCCTAACATTTCCCAGTAAGTGGTAATATAATCGTGTGTGCTACAAATTATTACTGATCTGGCCCTGTTTATAGGGACCTTAATGGTCAATAAATGGGCATGTTTTTTAACGTTATCATGAATCCATGACAGGGCAACTCATACTGGGAAGAAGTATAGAGAACATTCTATTTAGATTAATAAATTAATAATGTGTTATACGCAATGTCTTCCAAATACCTCCCACTAAACAAGACCAAGTACTTGCTTATTAACATCCCAAATACTTACTACTGAACAAGTTGGAATTACAAAAGCTAGAAAGTGGCATGTTTCTCTAGGAGAATAGCAGAGCAACAGTTCTAAGTAGTGCAAAGTTCACAAAAGTAAGAATGACAGGTGCGAGAAAGTTGTTTGTAACCCATTCTACAATTAGTATCACCAAAAGCTAGCAAATCCATAATCATACATTATATTTATTCCCCTTTTGGGTCTGTCTCTGGTGGTGGGAGCGACTTACTTCTAGCATCCTCCAACAAGTCTTCAATAGGTGGTGGACGAGGTGGTTGCAAGCTTGACAGCCTATGGAAAGTTGGAGCTAGAGTTGTTCCCATCAATTTTGCAGTCCTCTTGTTGTACAAGAATGATTTCCCCAGAGCATGTTCTTGAATCCCTCGTGACCGTCTCCTAGTCGGATTGGCTTATGGTCCTGTTTTGTAGAACAAAAGCGAGGGTGAATGCATACAAAAGTGAGTGGTGAATTCAAAAAAATGTCTACCATTACCTCAGATATAGTCATCGGTTTACTAGTGGGAGTTTATGGAGTACTTTCCAGTCCTTTAGGTCCACAACACCAACTTGCAAATCCTGTCCAGAATCAAACCACCCTAGGTTACCAAAAAATCTTATCCACAAATTATGAAATAATGAAATTGGATAAAAAGGATACCCCGTGTGTGTATTGGCGGGGTAAAGTGGCCACAGTTTGAATCATGTTGTGAGTATTCTCGCCCAAATCTGGGTTATTATCTTCTACATCAGCAACAATGTCCTCATAAGGACCTTCATCATGGTCATAATCTCTATCATATCCCCTTGCTAAACAGGGGCATCAACCAAATTCTCCATATCTGGGATCCCATCCCCACAAACATCAGCCACGGACTGTACAACAATTGCAGCCATAGGCCCCTCTAAACTGGGTATATCACCCTCCATCTCTTTCAGAACCGAGACATCCACGAAGACATCATCATCACTCTTTTCATTACCCTCACTCTCATAGACATCAAATATACTCTTACTACCCCTATCAGTCATAGTAACATCATGACCATCTATTTCGACACCCTCAGACACAGTGCCGCTGTCACCACTCTTATACCGAGCATCGACCACAATGCCACCCTCGTCAATTTTATCACCCCCTTCATATACAACCATTTAGCACCACCATTATCGACATTTCCATCTTTAACCACTCAACTTAGGAGTGGAAAAATTGAAGACGCACTCGCATCTTGTCTTACTAATTATTTTTCAATGTTGTCTAATGTTGTAGGTCAGAGAATTCAGCACCTACCGTTTCATCGATTTGTGAGCCATGTTATTGCAACAAAATGTTCAGTTGTAAGTGATGTAAATTAATTGGCATTCTAATTTTTTGGGATGATATTGGCTCCATACCTGTAATTGCTCCAGACTGGGAAACTTGTCTCCATCGGTTAAACGATGGTTTGCCTTCTGCTTCATTCGGGTTTGTTTCCTGGTAGGTGCTTGTGGTTCTTCAATGATGAGTGTCATAACAGCCGGTCCCTGAATCTGCAGCATAACAGTCATTCCCTGAACCGCTAAGAGTCTACAAACATATGGTTTATCCTTAAAATTTTAGACCCTAAAATTACCTGAGAGCCTTGCTCTATAGGCTCTGTAATTGTCGTGGCCTGTGGGGACTACTCTGAAATTGTAATTGGCGGTTCCTGTACAAAACATAAATAAATACATTAGTACACCATAATCATTCAATTCATGCATTAAATAACAAGAAAGCATAACTCCGTCCTTGTTCCCCTCTTGGGTTGACGGCTAGAACTAGCAGTTTCATCCTTCTTTCCTCTTTTTCTTGTCGCCATTGAAATAGCATTTTTTGCCTCGTTTGCTGTGGACGTTGAAGAGGCACTACCACAGGGCCTTCCCCTCCTAGGTGGCCTGCTGCCATTAGTACTGCCTTGAGTTCCCCGAACTAGTCCAGTGCCTTGATTGCCTTGAGTGGTTGTTGTATTTGAAGTCCCTTCCATCACCTTATCAATAAAAATTTTCCAACAGTTATTATACGATTATGTAAGTGTGAAGCTAAGGCACTAGTGAAACAATTATTATACATAAGCAGTTGTTGCACTTCTTTTTCCAACCTCTTTCTTTTTCTTAGCTGTTGGACCACCTTGACATCCTCATTTGTTGTGTCCAAACTCCACACAAGTGTTGCATTTGTAAGCTTTCCCTCTTGTACCATCGGTCTCCCATTGCTCTTTCAATCTCTTCTTCTTTGGTCTTCCAGCCCGAAGGTGTAAACCAGGGAGATTACACTCTTGCACACGATCAGGACCCCAGAACGCCCTGTGTAAGGCCATTTGAATCTTGTATGGTAGGCCTTTTCAAATTGTGCCTTTGTTAGCATGACGTTACAATACTCGTGCAGAAGGTACCTTTTCTGCATAAACACGGCAGCATCGTATCTACGCGGCACCACGGACAGATCCCATACACCACAATCACAAGACCTACTGTTGATCCTCACAACGTAAATGGTCTCACCGTGGACAACCTAAAAAATAGTACCTGAGCATTGGTGGAATGTTACACTTCGACCTTGTCTTGCTACTATCTTCAACATCTCGTCCGTCCTTGGACACCTAACTATATCCCACTCAGCATATTGGGTTGACCTTTCCTTCAACCGATTCATAACCTTCATTCTCAGTCATTCCATAAGCGTCAACACTGGTTTCTCCCTCAGTTTGCCCACCCAATGGTTAAAAGACTCGGTGGGATTATTTGTGACATTGTCACACTTCAGGCACTTACATAAAGCATACCTGGCCCATAAAGAATCCCCAAGACTTGCCAAATACACATACGCCTCTTCTGACAACTCCCTGATCTTCTCCATTGTTGCTTTAAAGTACCTTAAGTTGTATGACTGCATCAAAAAACCATAGTGTCATACCAACACATTAATACCAAAACACAGGGTATAACAGCACATTAATACCAAAACACAGGGTATAACAGCACATTAATACCAAAACACAGGGTATAACAGCACATTAATACCAAAACACAGGGTATAACAGCACATTAATACCAAAACACACGGTTAAAACAGCACATTAATACCAAAACACGGGGTCAAAATAACATATAAATACCAAGACACAAGGTTATATCAGCACACAAGTAGAAAAATAAAGGGTCATAACAGGGTCAACATAGAAAAACTAGGGTTATATCAGCACATAAAGGGGTTTATATCAGCACATAAAGGGGGATATATCAGCAATTTGGAAACACTACCTTTGACGCTCTCCAAAAAAGCTTCTTCATGATGCCTGAAGGCCATTTATGCCAAAAGTTGGCGTAGATGTGGCAGCTGCACTTCCTTTGGGTGGCATGGGGAACAACTTCAAAAATAACCTCTCTCAGACCCTAAAAATCACCACTTCAATATTAAAATGCTTAAAGTTATAAGAACACATATGTACAATGGATAGGGTTAAATCATCACAAAGATATAAAAACCAAGGTCAGATCAGCACATACAAACAAAATGGAGGGTCAGATTAGCACATACATAAGAAACACATGGTTAAAACATCACTTATATAAATGACTCGGGGTTAGATCATCACATAAATAGAAAATCTCGGTAATAACAATATTACCTTTTGACAATCTGTCATGAAGGTCTACGGTCTACCTTCTGCAAAACCATCAAGGAAATATTCCATCATCTGAAAGAAAAATAACCAGCTATCCTTGGACTCCTCTCAACATACGCTATGGCTAGGGTATAGAATACGTCGTCCGGGTCATTTCCTATGGCACTCCCTGTCAAGTGACAACCATCGAAACCAAGCGATGGCCGACAATTTGCTAAAAGCCCTTATTAGACCATCTAATCCGAGAAAAAATCTCTTCACAATGGAAACTGGTTGCACTGCTCCTCCATCATACTTCAACATTGCTAAGCATCCAGGATTACTCTTCACCATCTCCACGCAATACCGTGGTAGCACCCTAAAAGATTCTCCATAGTGACCATCAATCATCTGCAAAGCATCCAGCCTCGCCTTTATTAACTGATGCCTCTTCGGTTGCACTCTGAATCTCAATAGGTGCTCTTTAAGGACATTGTTTGACACTTTTGGGTCAGTGCACAACAAACCCACAATTATGTGCACAATCCAGTTTTTGGGGGCCAACGCATGTCCTTCCAGCCTGCATGTGTGCTGCCTAGTCAGCATCCTCATCAAATATGAGTACCTAAAACAGTGGAACTAAGCAGCCTCCAATCACAATTCAGATCCTTGCAGATAACTGTCACCCAATTTTTCTCACTTCTTAAAAATTTGTAAATAATCCCTTCTGAATAGAAAATCCACTAAGGCTTGCTTAATGTCTTTTTGGGACGGAAACATCATACCCTCCCTCAAGCTCACCCTATCGCCTTGCCCTTTCTCGAACTTCTCCCTATTCATGCACTTTCTCAGAGGGTGAAAATCACCTCCATTATTGGATTCTGTATCATAATCCGTTTTAGCTCTGTTGTCCCATTCGATTCAGCTCTGTTCTTAACATCTTCATTGTCTTTGGATGCTATCTCAGATTCTTCTCTGTGTAGCGGTATATCCAATCAGCCTCCTCATCTAACACTGCTTAATCCTCGGGTTCGTCGACATATGTGTCATCTTGACTATTACGGTCTAAGGCATCAATGTCCACTGCAGCCAGTAGACTTCAACTTCTTACCCTTTCTACACTCACCATGCTCAACAGCTCCATCGAAAACCTCCCCACAAATCTCCACTGATTTCTCTTGCTCAATTTCCTTGAACATGCTAACAACGTCATTCTCGGTGCACAGAAAAGTCTTGTGCTTCACAAGATGCTAGTAGCTTAATGTAAGTTTAACTGTCTTCCACAACTTTGGATCATTCAAGAAGTGCTCGGTGAAGTCCGACATCAAAACAACCAGTGAGTATCTATCTAGATCGATGCCATCCAATACTTTCCACCTATCACCATGATGAAGCATCATGCTGTAAAAAACGTCGATATCATCCTACACAAAGAACATAACCCTATTAGAACACTAACAAATCAAAAACATATTAATTTTGACACTTTTAAACAAAAGAGACAAGATCAGTAGCAAAAAAAGGTTTATTTTCATTTCTAATAAGAAAGAGTACATTCTTACACTTATACAGCAAACAGTCCACGCATTTCTTCATCCCTCATGCCCTGTTCCCCTCAAAATTCTCATACCGCCATGTTCTCAAAAACCCAAAAACATGGAAACCCTAACCCTGGATAATCGAGTCGACAAATAGTACCAACAGAACAAAAGGCACAACACAGCATACAAGATGGATTTTAACACCCAACAACAAAAAAAGATGAACATAATAACCCCACACATTAAAAACCTAAGAAACCCTATCAATAGTGAACAAATGACCAAAAAAACACCAAAAGTGAAACAAGATCAGCAAAACCATCATCGATATACCAAAATGAAGCATAAAATTGGATGATTTTCGGTGTAAATGGGTCAGAGCTTACCATATCTACACCTCCTTTGTTTTCCCCACCAAAACCCATCATCACGGTGGCACAACTTCACACCTGGTGAGAACGCCAACCACCGCACGACTTCGGCGCAATAGACCAATTTGAAAATGCTGGCACAAATGTCTGGACCGGCCTGATTGAGAGCAAGATGACTGTTGGAGTTCTCCTTGGAAGAGACGAAAGGTCGGGCGCTGGAAACAAATGAGGAGAAAAAGGGAAAATGAAAGGTAATGTCGCATGAGGAATAAGGGTATAAACGTCTTTCTAGCTTTGCTATTTTTTATTTTTTAATTACAGAGGGTATAATAGTCATTTCATGTATTTCCAGCTAAATCCAGGCCTTCAGGGTTATATTAGCACATTCTTGCAAAATATAGAGTTACAATAGCATTTTCCAACTTAACAGAATTATATTAGTACAAACTCTCAAAACATAGGATTATATGAACACTTAACTCTAGAAATTAACTCAGTGACAAAGTTGTCTTTTCAATTCCAATCAACTAAAATTTTTGTTGTCAATGCCAATATCCAGGTCAAGAGTTACTTTTTTCAAAATAAATGTTGGTTTTTAATAAGACTGCACTTTGAAAAAAGTGAAAGTCATATTTGCACTTAGGGAAAGTCTCAGGAAAGACGGTATTTCCATAAGATTAAGGACAGTTCTCAGGGGCATTTGCTTTAAATGTTGTAATTTTTTATAAAATCTAAATATTGCATTTTATAAGTTAAAACAAGTAATAATATGTATTTGAAGGTGAAAACATAAAAATATATGATATAAAAAATTATTTTCAAAAATTTAAAATTTTGTATGTAATTTAAGAAATGCAGTGTATAAGGTAAGAAATAAGTAGTCTGTCCATAAGCTTACGGACAGGCCGCCTGTCAGGAGACCCACTCTTGCACTTATAAGGAAGAGTTAAGTATTCAAATAACTCAATGTTTTGATTGAAAGTGTCAATTTAACCCTGTAACATCTGAAAATGCAAATCTAACCATAAGTTTGGACGAAAGTCAAGCTAACCATAACAACCTGAATTTGGCCGGAAATTAATAAAATGACAATTATACCCCTATTTAAAAAAATAGAAAACTTGAAAGGGCAGTTATACCCTCAGTGTCTATTAATAAAAAAAAGATTCTTTCCTTTTATTCTTCTTCTCGGATCCATTCTTTTCTTCTTCTTGGATCTCTTCCCTCCGCCACCAGGGGAAGCGCCGCCAGTGGACGTTGGCACCAGTACCTAGATTGCCCAGCTTGATCGATTAATTGTATGAACGTCGACGCCGATCTCAGGTTGTGGATGTTCTCGCTTAACCCAGGCCTATTCAACGAGGGGATTAATTAGGGTTGGAGATGGTGATGGCGCCACCTGTGGTGCTAAGGTTTGGGGTGCGGCGGGCGGAGGCAGACAGAGCGGAAGAGGTGGCATTTTCAGGAGGAAATCCAGATTCTGGCGACCATTCAACGAGGGGAAATCTATATCTCACCGCCAAAAATCAATTAATCACTAAACCCGAGCCCATTCAAGAGGGGAAATCTAGATTTCGACGCGTGGTGGGCGACAGAGTAGCAATGGTTGTGGTTATGGAGAAGAAGAAGAAGAAGAACCCTTGGGGCATTTTAATAATTACATTTTTAGGTTTAAGACTAGGGATATTTTAGTCTTTTAGGTTTAGTCAATGCTGGAAAGTGCTAAGCCAATGCTGAAATAGTGCGAAAAGGTTATTTCGGCACATTTTCTGAAAAAGTTAGGATTAGAATCGCACTTTTAAATTTTACAAGAATAAATTTACACTTTAAAAAAATAATAGAGTTAGTTTTGTATTTTACCCTGGAGGTCATCCAAGGTTTTTTTCTTATTATGTTAGTATAAAACTAAATACAACATCTTCATGTGAAATTAGACTAACATTATATTAGAACATATAGTGAACAAATATTACAAAACTTGGGTGAGACGGTTCACTCAATTTTATGGTGAGACAAAGTGTCTAAATATAATTATTTGTATATGAGAGATGGTCTGGGTACCTTCTATAATTTTTTTAAAAACCTTACTTAATTCTTTGTTTTACCGTATATTATGGTGAAACGGTCAATGAGTATTTCTCAACAAATAAATCAATGGATAAACTAAGAGCAACTCCAATAATATCGCAACCTCTGTGTTTTGGAGGATAACAAAAAATTGGTTCCAATGGACGCTATTATTGCGAGTAAAATTTGGAGGGGCTTCAGTACCCACTATACTTGGCGTGTCATTTGCTTTGTAGTTTGATTTCATTTATTACGTTCTTTATATTATTGTATGTAATTCCTATTTCACATTAATTTTGTATTTTCATTTGTTTTTTATTTCACTGATTTGCAATTTTTTATTTATTCATTATTTGCAAATTTTATTTTATATGTTTCGTGGCTTGATTGTTTTGTTATCACACCAAAATTTATAATATTTAATTTTAAAACATTATTTATTTAAATCTGGCTCTTAAAATTTATATTTAATTTTATTAAAAGTATTAATATAATTATTTTAAGACATTATTAGTTTTGAAACAGTTTTGAGAGAAATAAGTCGTACACAAAATCATTTTTTAAAATGTGTTATAATATAAAAAAGAGTCCGTCTCTTGAAAGACGGTCTTTCCATACTCATGGAAAGACCAAGATTTAAAGTGTAAACTATAAGAAATGAAGATAAAATTTTTGGATTGCATGAACCGGGTTATAAATTTTATAACTACTACATGTTGCATACTAAAATTTTAATATTGCAACTAAGACATTTTACCTTTTATTATTCTAATTAAACCCCATCTTTCCATAACATATGAAAAAACCGTCTTTCCCAAGACTTTGCCTATAAAGGATACTATAATTATTAAAAAATTTCTTTTTAAATTGTGTTATTTCTCAAAGTTTGTATCATAAATTATTTGGTGTAATTTTAAGTGTTTTATTCAATGAAAAATATTTTGTACTATTTTATTATTTTATTTAATGAATTTATAAATTAATAATCTGTGCTACTTATATAATTGAGATAATTTTACAATATAATAAAATAATTAAAAACCACAAAAATTAAGATTCATCAAAAATATGAAGGAATATTCGTTTTAGAGAGATATTTAGTATACCATTGGTGTAAATACACTGTAACAACTGTAAAAAAAAATTTACTGTACCAATTAAAAGATAGAGAAAATAGTTGGAGTTACTATAAGATTGCAAAATTTTGAATAAAATGAGATCAATGAAATGAATACAACTCCCTCCGTCCAATGAGTTTTGACCTATTTTCCATTTCAGTGTGTCCCACAAATAAATTCACACAATGCTCTCTTTAGCTTTAACAACTTTAATACTGGACTCACTGCTTTTCCAAAACATCCATATTTTTTCCCAATTATTCTTTATCACAACGACATTTCTTTATATTTGATCCAAAAGCACTTAGATCATTACTCATGTGACGGAGGGAGTAACAACTTATAAAATAATAAATTGATATATCTCGTGAATAAAGTAGCAAAATCATGATTAAAACTAGAATCATAAATATTAATAACAAATCAAGGAAAGAGCATATCTATTTCGTGAATAAAGTTGTAAAATCATGAATAAATGAAAGTGGTACTGTAACCACTAATAACAAATAAAGTAATGAATCGATATAAATCGTGACTAAATTTGAATAAAGTTAGAGCGGTGGAGTGATCAGTACTAATAACAAATAAAATAATAAATTAATGGCAAAGTTTTAAGAAATACTATTTTTTCATAAGTCTTTGGAAAGACGGGTTTAATTTAAATAATAAAAGATAAAATGTTTTAGTTGCAATATTAAAATTTTATTTTGCAACGTGTAGTAATTATAAAGTTTATAACTCGATTCATGCAACCCAAAAACTTTATCTTCATTTATTCTAATATACATTTTAAACTTTGGTATTTCCATGGCTTATGAAAAAACTGTCTTTCAAGAGACGAACTCTAAATTAATATGTCTCATTAATAAAGTAGCAAAATCAGGAATAAAAGTAGTATCATACGTTTTGATAACTGTTAGAGTTAGTCTCACATTGGTGATTGACATTCATATAACTCAGTATATAAGATCATTGATCACCTCTACATGGTACCAATTGATTTTATGATAGAAGTCCATGATTATAATAATAACAAATAAATGATTGAATTGATTCATCTCGTGAACAAAATTACTAAAGTAAAGTCATGAATAAAGGAATGTAGTAACGTAACTACCAATAACAAATAAAGTAATGGCTAACATATTTAAAATTATGTACTCCAATCAAGATGATTGCTTCTGTTAAAAAGGAGATGATCGTATAAAGCAACAAGAATAAACAAGTTGTAAGGATGATAATTAGAGAACTTCTCAATTTCACACTATAAACACTCTGTGATTGGTTTAACATTGTATCTAGTTTATCCATGGATTGAATATAAATAAAATGCGACAATTTGATGAAATGATAAAAAAATTATTTATCCTTATGTTCTCTAGAGCTTATTTGAAATCATCCAATTTGATATAAACTGATTTGAACTGAACTAAATTACAAATAAATGTGTTAAAAATAAGTAATGTTTACAAAAAATGTATTAGCTAAAGTATTTTTTTATAGCAGTTGATGACAATGTTTGGTGATGCAGACGTCAAAATTCTGAGAAGGGTGAGGTGGCTAACATGCTAAGTGTCTGGGTGTCAATTAAGCAAGTGGTTGCTCTTTTTTTAATATATAGTATTACTCCGTCCTAGCCGAATGTGCACACTTTTTGGTCAACTTTCTCAAGTCATGTTTGACCAACTATAACTTTAGTTACGTATATTAACGGTGTGTTAAAATTTGATATTTAGAAAATACAGCAAGCCGAGAATCCAACAATATCTCACATGATGATATTGTTATCTATATACTAGTTGAAATTTATAGTCAAACGTGTCTTGAGAAAGTTGACCAAAAAGTGTGCAGATTCGACTGGGACGGAGGGAGTATATTATAAAAGTTAATGCGTTAAGGTTTGAGAAAGCCACATGTCAAAAATTTGTGAAAGTTGATGTTGCTAAGTATGGAAGTTACACATGACCAAAAAGTTGCTCTTTTAGCATATAGTATAGATTATGTTGGATGCATTGCAATCTCATACTCCCTCCGTCCCAGTTTAAATTACAGTCTAATCGTTGCATACCATTCGAGAGACATGTTTGACCGTTAGTATGTTTAGCTACGTATAATACCGATAAAAAAGTTAATTTCCAGAAACTACTCGTTACGACGAATAGAGCAATATCGCATATGATAATATTATGTCTCTTATATATATATATATATTCAAATATGCTGTCAAACTTTAATAGCGATTGGTGATATAAAGTAAGTGAGTAATTTAATATGAGACAACATTCAAATTAAACTTCCTGTAGAAGAAAAAAGAGGGAAAAAATCAAATCTTCAAAGCCAAAGAATTTACAAAAACGAGAAAAAAGAAAGGAAAGAAAGAGAAAAGGAGAGTATCGCTGAATTTATTTCCCCATTTGTCGCTTTCCTCTATCTGGATATTGGATGAGATTTTATTGGCCTCTTTGCTGACCTGTATCATGGCAGTTATGAAAAAAAAATAGCGGGCCAAGATTCCCTTTAAATAGAGGGAGAAATGCGCCTCGCTCTACGCAACGTTGGAACGCAGAATGGCCGGAGTCAAGCTATGGTGTTTTTGCGGGTTGATACTCGCATTTGCGGCGCTTGAAGGACACGTGCAGGCGCGTCCCGGAGCCCTATCGATCTCGGCCCGGCCTCGGCCCGACCAGGCCGCGGCCTTCGCTCGGTGGCTGGTCTCCCAGAGCTCCTGGGGAGTTCTTAAGTACGTCCATTTCTCTCCTATCGTTTTTACGCCTGTGAATTGTCGATGATGAACTTTGTTTTAGTGATCGGAATTGGAGTTTTTGCTCGTTGACCTTTTTCCACTGGTTGTTTGACTGACGTTGTTGACCTTGATTATTAGTTTATTATTGCTGAGTTGGTGTTTGAGATTGTTGCATCTGAAGATTTTAATGCATAATTTTGTTTTTCTGCAGTACAATAGCCAGTGATTTGGGCGGAGCTCCGTTCGGGTATGTTGTGTTTTCACATTTTTATTCTTCTTGACTAGAAATGATACTAGGGCAACATGATTGATTAAGCCCATAATTGTGACATAAAGAGCAGTATGTGATGTTAAGAGGAATAATTTAAATCTTTTCTGAATTATATTTTTCACAACATGACAGTCTGGCGATCGATCTTGCACAATGATATGATTATTGAAAAGTTTTGCTATGGATTTGTGTTTTCCTGATTTCATTTGGCTCAATCTAACATATGAAAATGTGTGCAGGAATGTTGCCTCGTTCAGTGACGGGGAGCCAGGCAAAGGCAGTGGTATCCCATATTTCTATTTGACGACGCTTGATCCAACCGCAGAATATGCATTGAAAGACCAGAGGTCATCCCTCTCAATAAGTGAATATTCTATTGGGACATGTGGTAGCAAGGACCCCGAGAATCCTTCTTGCGCGAAGATTACGCTCACTGGGAAGGTAATTTTACAAGCATTTGTAGAACTTGTAACCAAATGGATTGAGTATAGCAGAAAGAGTTGAAATGTTACAATGATATAATCGGGTGCTTTCACATTTGAATGTTATGGTCCTCTAGGATATGACACAGATTACGCCTACAAATTTATTGGAGTTTTGAATACAATATCCTTTGAAAAGATCGTATCATTTCTCACCCTATTGGATTTTTTGCCTGATGCTTTTTGCAGTTTGAAGTCAAATGCTATGAGACTTATTCTGAACTCAATTGGTGTTTCCTTTTCTTTTGGTGAAATTACTTAATGTTGTTATGTTTTTGTAGTTGAAATTACTGGATGCAAAGTCCAAGGAAGCTGCGTATGGATTAAAAGCTCTCTTTGCAAAACATCCTGAGATGAAAGGTGAACCTTTCTTAATCCATATGCATGTCCGAACAAGATTTTTCTCCCAAATTCTCATGATTTTCTAATTGAACTGCTTTCAGGCTGGCCGAAGGATCACAATTTCGAGGTCTTCACTCTAAAAATTGAAGATATATTTTTGATTAACTGGTTTGGCGGTCCGAAACCTCTCACAGTGGAACAGTACCTGAAAGTTGGCATGTAAGTATGCGCACTTGAGATTTTTTCTGCTTCATTTGGACTCATAATCTTTAATATGAATATGGATCCTTTGTATATGCAGAAGAAACGAAGTCTCTTCCCATCTTTTGATCTAAATTACGATTGATCTGATACGAGAAAACCTCTGATTCAGACACCCATTGTCCGTTGATACTCTGTAATAAGTTGGTGGGCTAAGAACGTTTACATTGCTATTGTTTGGGAGAAATAATCTCATCTCATACATGTAAATGGAAATTAAGAACTGGAAGCATTTCAAACTTCCCAAACCTGTTGTAATGTGGCGTTCTTCAAAAAGTATAGGATTTACCTACATTGATATTTTATAGTTTAGCATATTTTACCTGTAATAATTTTGTTGTTTTGCTCATTTGGTTTTTGCTAGACTCGCCATTGACTAATGAGTGACGTTGTACTTGAAACACCACAACAAAATTAGGTTTTAGGACTGACATTATACTTTGATGCAATCATATACTATGCAATATGGACTTGTTTGAGATGGTATATCACAACAATATATATTGGTAACTTCGATTCACGGAGAATCTATATGACTTCAACAAATATATCCGTCAAAATTTGTAGTATATATATTGGTACTTCGATTCACGGAGAATCTATATGACTTCAACAAGTATATCCGTCAAAATTTGTAGTGGCAATCATTCTTACACTTCATTATGGGTGATATCAAGTAATAATCTATGTTATTCATGATGGGAATACAACAAGAATTCCCCAACCAAAAGTTTGCTAAACAAAGGTTAAGCACAACTACACAAATTCCAGCAGCAACAAGAAAATTAACAAACAAGCAAGGACACAAAGACACGAGGATTTTTACGTGGAAAACCCCTTCGGTGTGAAGGATAAAAACCACGGGACGATTAGGAGTCCAACCCAATTGCTTTCATTATGATCAAAAGGGAGGTTACACAAACCCTAATCCCAAATCTCAGGTAGCTACACAAGCTCACAACCATTTACAATCATCAATAGCAACAATAACAAGAACAAAAGAGATAGGAGAATATCAAACGCAGGCTGATCAAGCTGCTATATCTCATAAACCGGAGCACCAATAAACAAGCAAACTGACCAGAATTTTGCCCAAGATGTCACGAACATGCTGCCAAAATTTCAGCTAAATCGGACAACGGATAACCTTCGAACTGGCGTGAAATTGCAGCTGCTCCAGCACACTTCTTCTCCTCTGTTTTTGTTTTCTTCTCTGCTCCAAATCTGATCTGAAAACCAACTCTCTGTCTCTCCTTTTTTTTTTTTCACGTTTTTGGCCCCCTTTAAATATGAAAGGAAAAGTCAAGTCAAATCTTTCAACACAATGGACCAAATAAAATAGATTTCTCCACATAGGAAGGGATCCATCAACCCAACAATTCTCCCCCTCCCAACTATGTGGAGGTGCTTGCAACCCCTGCAAGCGAACGACAAGTTTCAAACTTGTCCCTTGGCAATGCTTTAGTCATCATATCAGAACTATTTTCATCGGTGTGAATCTTCTCAAGCTCAAGAAGCTTAGCATCAAGAACATCACGAATCCAGAAATATCTCACATCGATGTGTTTAGACTTAGCATGAAAAGTAGAATTCTTAGCAAGATGAATTGCACTTTGGCTATCACAGTACAACACATACCTCTCCTGTGAAAAACCAAGCTGATGAACAAACCGTTTCATCCAAAGCAATTCCTTACATGCCTCAGTCGCTGCGATGAACTCTGCCTCAGTAGTAGACAATGCCACACATTTCTGCAGCCTAGATTGCCAAGAAACTGCTCCCCCTGCAAAAGTAACCATATAACCCGAAGTAGACTTCCTGGAGTCAATGTCACCTGCCATGTCTGAATCTGAGTAGCCAACAAGAACACTCTTATCACTTCCAAAACAAAGTTTCATGTCTGCAGTACCTTTTAGATATCTCATAATCCACTTAACAGCATTCCAATGCTCTCTTCCAGGATTAGAGAGGAATCTACTAACCAAACCAACTGCTTGAGCTATATCAGGTCTCGTGCAAACCATTGCATACATTAAACTACCCACTGCTGAAGCATAAGGGATATTCATCATACTCTCCTTATCTTCAATGGTAGAAGGACACTGTTCTTTACTCAATTTAAAATGCAAAGCAAGAGGAGTACTTACTGATTTTGCTTTCTCCATATTGAATCTCTGAAGCACTTTCTGAACATATGCTTCCTGAGACAACCACAACTTTCGAGCCTTCCGATCCCGCACAATCTGCATGCCTAAAATGTGCTTAGCTGACCCAAGCTCTTTCATAGAGAAAGTCTTACTCAACGGTTGCTTCAAACTAGCAATTATGCTTACATTTTGCCCTACAACAAGCATATCATCAACATAAAGAAGCAAAATGATAAAGTCATCAGCAGAAAACCTCTTCAAGAAAACACAATGATCGCACGAAGTCTTTTTAAAACCCTGCTTCCCCATAAAGAAGTCAAACTTGCGATACCACTGCCTTGGAGCTTGTTTTAGGCCATACAAGCTCTTCTTCAATTTGCACACATAATTTTCTTTGCCCTTGATTTTGAATCCCTCAGGTTGTTCCATGTAGATATCTTCTTTAAGGTCACCATGAAGAAACGCGGTCTTCACATCCAACTGCTCAATCTCCAAATCCAGGCTAGCAGCAAGACCCAAAACAACTCTAATAGACGACATCTTAACAACCGGTGCAAAAATCTCTTCAAAGTCCACTCCTTTCTTCTGATTACAACCCTTCACAACAAGTCTCGCTTTGTATCGTGGTTTCATAGCGTTCTCATCTTGTTTTTGCTTGTAAACCCAACGATTTCTCAAAGCCTTCTTTCCCTAGCTTAACGAGATCAAAAGTGTGATTATCGTGCAATGACTTTATTTCATCTTTCATTGCATCCATCCAACACTGTTTGTCATCACTATCCATAGCTTCATCAAATGACTCAGGTTCTCCCCCATCACTAAGGAGAACATAATCAGAAGGAGAATACCTTGTAGAAGGTTGATGGCCTCTGGTAGATCTTCTCACAGGAACAGGCTGAACTTCAGGAGTGCCTTGAGAGTCAACCTCATCATCATCATCGTTGACATCATCAACATGATCATCTACCTCGGGAACATTGGATTCATTGTCATTATCTTGCACCTCCTGGACTGGTTCCAGTGCAGAACTCAAAGGAGGTAGATCCAAATCAACCAAATCATGGCCACTAGAAGATGCAGTCTCTCGAACCCTCTGAATATCTTCAATATTCTGATCTTCAACAAACACTACATCCCTGCTACGAACTAACTTCTTCTCTACAGGATCATACAACCTGTAGCCAAACTGATCTTGACCATAGCCCAGAAAAATACATTGGCGAGTCTTAGAATCCAGTTTCGACCTTTCATCATTTGGAACATGCACAAACGCCTTACACCCGAAAACACGCAAGTGATTGTAAGAGACCTCCTTGCCAGACCAAACCTTGTCTGGAACATCACCATCCAGAGAAACACAAGGAGACAAATTGATCACATGGGCTGCAGTAAACAAGGCTTCACCCCAAAAGTGTCTCGGTAACTTAGCTTCAGAAAGCATGCACCTCAATCTCTCTAACAAAGTCCTGTTCATCCTCTCAGCCACGCCATTCAACTGGGGAGTCTTCGCAGGTGTTCTCTGATGTCTAATACCCAATGACTTGCAATAGCCATCCAACGGTCCAATGTATTCACCACCATTGTCAGAACGTAGGCACTTTAACTTTCTACCTGTCTGCCGTTCAACCAAAACATGAAACTCCTTGAACACATCAAGTACCTGGTCTTTGGTTTTTAAAGCATACACCCATAACTTTCTTGAACAGTCATCAATAAAAGTTACAAAATAAAGTGCACCACTAAAATATTTAACTTTCAAAGGACCACAAACATCAGAGTGAACAAGGTCAAACAAACCTGATTTCCTTGAAGGAGGGTGCTTCTTGAAAGAGACTCTATTTTGCTTTCCTGCAAAACAATGCTCACACTTCTCCAATTTCACATTCTGTAGATCAGATAATGCATTCTTCTTAACCAAACAACTCATCCCCTTTTCACTCATATGGCCAAGTCTTCTATGCCATAGCTTAGCAGGATCAACATCTGCTACATTCACACTATCTGTGGAACTCGTGGCTTGTGTCAAATAAAGACTAGCAAGCTTCTTTCCTCGAGCTAGCAGCATACTCCCTTTCGTTAATTTCCACTGACCATCACGAAAGGTGCTAGAAAAACCTTCATCATCAAGTTGACCTACGGAGATCAAATTAAACCGAATATCTGGGACATGTCGAACATTCTTGAGTATTAGCTTTGCTCCAAGATTAGTCACCAAGTAAATGTCTCCTACGCCAACAATTTTGGACAAGCCATCATTACCCATCCTCAACACACCATAGTCACCTGGTGTATAAGATGTGAAGAATTCCTTCCTTGAAGACACATGAGCTGAAGCTCCACTGTCAATTACCCAGCTTGACTCAGAGATTGCCAAGTTCACATAACTCTCATCCAGCACAATTACAAGATCACCAGCTGTTACAGTAGCTGTTCTATCATCATTGTCTGGATCTTTCTGATCATGCCTTCTTTCTTGCTTACCATTGCCACCTTTATTCTCTCTTTTCCACTTGTAGCAAAACTTCTGAATATGACCCATCTTGCCACAATAATGGCACTTCAAATTCTTATATCTGCCGCGGGACTTGCTCCTACTCTTCTCCCTTCCACTAGGACCTTTACCTCTACTTCTTCCCCTGTGCTCTGCAACAAATGCTTCCTCAGAAGAAGATGACACACCATGAGACTTCTTTCTCATCTCCTCATTCAAGATACCAGCCTTAGCAAGGTCTAAGGTAACCTTTCCTTCTGGTGCTGAATTACAAAGTGTCATTCTAAAAGTATCCCATGAATCCGGAAGAGTGCCTAACAATAAAAGCCCCTGTATTTCATCATCAAACTTTATTTCCATGGCAAACAATTGCTGAATAATGCCATGAAAATCATTTAAGTGATCAGACATCGCCTTGCTTTCATTGAACTTTAAACCCATAAGCTGCTTGATCATAAACAACTTGTTGTTTCCAGACTTGCTTGCATAAAGGGATTCAAGTTTCTCCCAAAGTGTCTTGGCATTAACTTCATCATTGATATGGTTGAGAACATTATCATCAACCCATTGACGAATAAACCCACAAACCTGCTCATGCTTAAAACTCCACTGCTCTTCAGTCTTATCTGCTGGCTTCTCAGTAGAAAACACAGGTAAATGCCAATTCTTAACCAATAACAAGTCTTTCATTTTCCGCTTCCAAATATGATAGTTAGTACCATTCAAACTAACCATCCTGCTAGTATTCACATGAGCAGCATCCATGGAGAAAGCAACAAACAAAGCCAAATCCAAACGAAGCTGCAAACCCTCTTAAACCACTGCTCTGATACCACTTTGATGGGAATACAACAAGAATTCCCCAACCAAAAGTTTGCTAAACAAAGGTTAAGCACAACTACACAAATTCCAGCAGCAACAAGAAAATTAACAAACAAGCAAGGACACAAAGACACGAGGATTTTTACGTGGAAAACCCCTTCAGTGTGAAGGATAAAAACCACGGGACGATTAGGAGTCCAACCCAATTGCTTTCATTATGATCAAAAGGGAGGTTACACAAACCCTAATCCCAAATCTCAGGTAGCTACACAAGCTCACAACCATTTACAATCATCAATAGCAACAATAACAAGAACAAAAGAGATAGGAGAATATCAAACGCAGGCTGATCAAGCTGCTATATCTCATAAACCGGAGCACCAATAAACAAGCAAACTGACCAGAATTTTGCCCAAGATGTCACGAACATGCTGCCAAAATTTCAGCTAAATCGGACAACGGATAACCTTCGAACTGGCGTGAAATTGCAGCTGCTCCAGCACACTTCTTCTCCTCTGTTTTTGTTTTCTTCTCTGCTCCAAATCTGATCTGAAAACCAACTCTCTGTCTCTCCTTTTTTTTTTCCACGTTTTTGGCCCCCTTTAAATATGAAAGGAAAAGTCAAGTCAAATCTTTCAACACAATGGACCAAATAAAATAGATTTCTCCACATAGGAAGGGATCCATCAACCCAACAATTCATACAAGGCAGGCATATCAAATTTCAATCTATTGGTAGCAACCTTTAAATGTCTACTCTAATTTTTTTTTTGTAATTCACTAGTAAGACTAATCTATTAAGTAGCGTACTCCCTCCCGTTTTTTAATATTGACACAGTTTTCTCTCTTTTTTTTATTTTTTAATATTGACACCTTGCATTTTTGGCAAAATTAAGATTAATTTCATCCACCCAATTTACTTTTTACTCTTCCTATACAATTTCATCCACTCATTTTACTTTTTTTAAAAGTGTGTCAAATTGTAAGAGTGTTCATTATTCTAGACCAGGGAGTAATACTTTAAGTCTAACCTATTGATTTGTTTTTCATGGAGTAAACCTACAAGCTAAGCTTTGTAACTCATTTGTAATGAATCTAACGGAAAAAAAAAAAATCTTTTTCTTTAAAAAATAGTACGAGAATGTAATGAATAGAAATCCTCCAATATAATTAGCCTCAATATTAAGATACGATCAAGAGTCTATCTCTTGAAAAATGATCTTTCTATAATTAATGAAACGATCAAAGTTTAAAGTATAAACTAGAAGAAATGAAGATAAAATGTTCGAGTGACATAAATCGAATTATAAATTTTATAACTACTGTATGTTGCCCAATAAAATTTTAATATTGTAATTAATACCTTTTAATTTTTATTATTCCATAAATATATAAAAAGACGGTATTCGGATTTTCCTAGGATCAAACGAAAGTTCTGTTTCTGTTCAAAAAAAAAAAAAAAAGGGACCGCGGAGGATAATACAGGAAGCGCCGGAAATGAAAGCTCAGAACGATGGCCGCTAACTGTACTTCAATGTCCATTCCCGTGTTAGACGACCGCCTTTACATGCTTCCCGGCGCTAAGCTCTGCAGCAGCTTCTCATCATCATCCTCCCGGACTCTCTTCTTCACCTTCTCCGGCGGCGCTTCTGTATTCCCCCCCAAACCTCTCCTCTGCCGCGCCGGCTCAGCCCCCGACACACAAACGCTACCCAAATCCGCTATCCAAAGAA
Organism: Rubia yunnanensis; assembly: GCA_037428765.1. NCBI lineage: Eukaryota > Viridiplantae > Streptophyta > Magnoliopsida > Gentianales > Rubiaceae > Rubia > Rubia yunnanensis. Next base: position 8,249,349 of record CM075069.1, read on the forward strand.
TCGCCGAGAAGCTCCGGAGCCTCGGCTACGTCGAGGATGACAAAGACAAGAGTACCCCACCGCCACTGCCGGACAGCGGCGACAGCCCCGGGTACTCTCCCGGCGAAATTTTCGTCCCCTTGCCGACCCAATTACCCAAGTACCGGGTCGGGCACACTCTCGACCCGAGCTGGAGCGCCCCGGAGAACCCCGTCCCGCTGCCCGGGGCAGGGAAGGCGATTCAGAAGTACCACAAGCTGAGGCTCGGGGCGATGAAGGAGAAGATTGCGGAGCGGGGCCAGAAGAAGAAAGAGAGCGTGGTCCCCACACTGGCGGAGCTCACCTTGCCCAAGAGCGAGCTCCGGCGGCTGAAGACACTCGGGATTGGGTTGGAGAAGAAACTGAAGGTCGGAAAAGCCGGGATTACGGAAGGGATCGTTAATGGGATTCACGAGCGGTGGCGGCGGAATGAGGTTGTGAAGATCAGGTGCGAGGACATTTGCCAGATGAACATGAAGAGGACTCATGATATATTAGAGGTTAGGCCATTACATTTTCACTTATCTGCACTAAAGTTCAATTCAGTTCAGTAATTTTTTTTGAATCGATACTATTTAGCTTAGATTGGTCTATTATACTTATTTTTCACTATGTTTAATTTTAGTTCAGTACAATTCAGTTTAGCAAGAAATCAGCTTGGGAGAACAAGACCTTGGTCGTTTTTGTAGAGCTAGCAGTTCTTTTGTACATCGCTCTAGTTCAACTGTTGTTAGTGATGTAGTATTATAGAGGGTTTTGCTCTGTTAATTCAGTTTTAATTAGTTTCGTTCAATTTAAAAGAAGCTCATTTTGTGCCTTCTTTACCTTGGTAATGCTGTTTGGGATTTTCAGAGAAAGACTGGAGGTTTGGTTGTATGGAGATCAGGAAGTAATATAGTGTTGTACAGAGGGACTAATTATAAGTACCCTTACTTCTCTAGTACTGATGGTACTTCAGTAAATGGCACTGCCAATGGAGCTGCTTCTGAGGAAATGCAGCCGGATATGAATAGACAAGATAGAGGAGGTGAGGCTTCTACGCCTCCTCCTCTGGTACGGGGTGTAGGCTCCCCTGATAGAGTACGGTTTCAACTTCCGGGCGAGGCACAGCTTGCTGATGAAGCCGATCGTCTGTTGGAAGGACTCGGTCCTCGTTTCATTGATTGGTGGGGGTATGATCCTTTGCCGGTTGATGCTGATCTTTTGCCGGCAGTTGTTCCTGGGTACAGGAAGCCTTTCCGTCTGCTTCCTTATGGTGTGAAGCCAATCCTAACAAATGATGAGATGACAATCTTAAAGAGACTCGGCCGTCCTTTACCATGCCACTTTGCTCTGGGTGAGTGTTTTTGAAGTATATTGAGTATGCAAGTAGGTTAAAAGGTCTTACATCTTTGGTGCTTTCATTTGTTTCAGGAAGAAACAGAAAACTTCAGGGCCTAGCTGTTGCAGTTATGAAGCTGTGGGAGAAATGTGAAATCGCAAAAATTGCCATTAAGAGGGGAGTCCAGAATACCAACAGTGAATTGATGGCTGAAGAGCTGAAGGTTGGTCACAATTGTAAAACATATCTTTATTTGTCCATGGGGCTAGCATATACACTAGCATATTGAACATATGCGTTTCTTTCTTTGTTTGTCAGTCTTTCTTTGGAGGAAATATATTTACTCAAGAGTGAATGATTGCAGCAACTTACTGGAGGGGTCTTGCTTTCAAGGGATAAGGAATTTCTTGTCTTCTATAGAGGAAAGGATTTCTTGCCAGCTTCAGTCTCTTTGGCACTTGAGGAGAGGAGAAAGTCTGTACTGGATGGTGAAAGACACAGCAATGTTAAAGCTTCAGCAACTGTGAATTCAAATGACAAGATCCAGGCAATCCCCAGAGATGAAAATAATGATGCTGAAAACCGGAGATCTCAAATTGTCCCTGAGCGAAGGCATCTAATCTCAAAAGAAAAAGCAGTTGAGAACACTAGTGCCAGATTATCTAAGGCATGTATCTGTAGAAATTGACATTTGAACTGTTTTCATCAGTTGCCTTTTCAGTGGAAAACTATCTGTTCTTTTGTAGGCCCTTGCCAAGAAAGCCTCAGCTGAGAAGCTTCTAGCAGACCTCCAGAAAGAGGAAACCCTTCAAGTGGCCGAAATTGATAAAGAAGGTATAACTGAAGAAGAGCGGTACATGCTAAGGAAAGTTGGCTTGAGAATGCATGCTTTTCTTCTGATTGGTAAGTAATCCTGAAAACTAAGAAGTAATAAGTTGATTGCTTTGAATCTCTGCTGATGAAGATTGATATATTGGATACGTTTGATCTTTTTATCTATACTAATTCCTGCTTTTCATGCTCAGGTAGAAGAGGAGTTTTTGATGGTACAGTTGAAAACATGCATCTTCATTGGAAATACAGAGAATTAGTGAAGATTATAACTGGAGGAAAAAACATTCAGGAGGTCCATGGGGTAGCAAGGTCACTGGAGGCAGAAAGTGGTGGAATCTTAGTTGCCGTTGAACGAGTCAGTAAAGGTTATGCTATCATTGTGTATCGTGGAAAAAATTACACCCGTCCTGCTGTTTTGAGACCTCGCTCTCTTCTTAGCAAAAGAGAAGCATTAAAGCGTTCCATAGAGGCACAGCGCCGTGAGGTAAAGTATGGTCAGCTCTCACTTTTATATTTTTGGTCATAATGCATGCTAGATAAAGATGAAGAGGAATAGTTTTCAACAAATTATTTATTTCTTATCTATAATTTGTTGTTATAAGTTTCAGTGCAACTGTCTTTACAAGTGTGTTATTCTCTATATTCTGTTTGCAGTCTCTTAAGTTGCATGTACTGAAGCTTTCCCAGAACATAGATCAATTGAAGCTTCAATTGGTAGGTTTCTTCAGCCATAATTATCCGTGCCTTGGAAATATGTATAATATTTTGGTAGAGATGACAAAGCTTTTACTTGAACCAGGCCAAAGGTAAAGATTCAAACAAGCCGCACTTGGGCAGAGATTTAAGACCTGAATCGGTAATTTTCTCTATCCTCGGTCATTATGCTCTGCTCTTATAGGTTCGACTGGTCTAAAATCATGATTACAAGGGCATTATGATCTCTATCCAGGTCAAGGGGCCGGAGGTTACGAAAGTACAGACAGCCAAGAATGAAATGGCAGGAAGTAGTCATGGTATCTCTTTGTCAGGGCATCCTTCCAGTCAACAGGTAAAGAAACGGAGGGAATCTCGGCTATCTTTTGATGGGATTTGAGGTATCTAGTTTGCTTGAGAAAATTTGAAAGCACAAGGATGGTGATTACTGTAAAGCAGAGCCTTAGTTCCATTAAAACTAAACGTATTGTTGCATACAAAAAACTTGTAAAAGTGATGAACTGAATTGGTTAATTATCTTTATCACTGGTTGATATAAATGAAGTCTGATGTTTGGTCTCCATCCAGAACAAAGAGCAGGAGGCTACCTATTTACTTTCAGCTGAGAATGAAATGGAAGTCGCTGATCCTGAAGCCTATTTATCAGAGAATTCCTCCAATCAACAGGTAAAATAACTCTTGTCCACAATTTCTTACATTTGATTTATGTAAAAACATGGATGGACTTGAATTTTTTGATAGCTATGAAGCACAACCTTGATTTCAGTTAGCAGCATATATATAGTATACCAAATGATCTGTTGGGTGTTGATTGATATTGAAGCATGTCAATTTTTTCTTGATATATTTTCCCTTTAAATTCTAATTCATACATCATTCATCTTAGTTTCGATTTACTGTGTGATTGGCTACATTGAATAAATGACGATTATTTAAGATCCAGTAAATCATTTTGATTCAAAGAGGGGCACTATCATATATGCTATAATCAAATCCTATTTGTGGTCATCTGGACATATTGCATGCACAGAGTCAATGCATATGGCATTAAGACCGGTGGGGCTATAAATTTGGAGTTCAGAAGCTCACTTAAAGCCTTTGACATGTGTTGGTTTAATTTGTCTTACAAGCCTAATTTAAGTTGTAATTGTTCTGTTGATCTTAGAATCTCAGTGAGGCAAGTACTGCATCAGCAATCACTACTGCCAAAGCTAGACTTGATGATGCAAATTCTGTGTGGTCTGTTGCTGCATCCCAAGAAACCAAGCCAGATACATTCGTTGACGAAGCTAAAATGAGCACTTCTATCACGAAGTCTTCCAGAGCTGAAGGTCTGTCCAACAAAGAGAGGCTGCTTTTGCGGAAACAAGCGCTCATGCAGAAAAAACGTCCCATGTTTGCCATAGGTAATAACACTATTGAATACTGTCCACAATTTCTTACAAATTATATGAATACTACATTGCCACCTGTTTGGGATTAAAAAGATCAAAGCCTGAGTGAACATTGCATGTCACGATTTTTCAAAGCATCATAATGTGAATCAATTTCTGCTTATGAATTCATGATCTACCGTGGTGGCTGTTGTTCGAAGTCCTCCTGTACTCTTTGAGTTGCCATGATTATGGAACTGAAAATGTGAGGTGTAAGGTTTACAAATACTGGGCCGGACTGTATGTATGCAATACCAAATTTCTCTGTGTATGTGAAGATTTAGATGGGAATATTTGTTTCAAACTTTACATTCAGGCATTGGTTGGGTTCAGATGGAAGATTCAATCATTTTCAGTATTTTCCTGCGTAACTAACTGTAATATAAATTGTTGTTATTACTTCAGGGAAGAGCAATGATTTAACAGGGCTTGCTGAAGCAATCAGGAACCACTTTCGGAAGCATCCTCTTGCTATAGTGAACGTAAAAGGCAGAGCCAAAGGAACTTCAGTCCAGGAAGTTGTTCTCAAGCTCGAGGTCTGATTGTTGAAACTGCTCCAGTACATGCTATCCTTCAGTTTAGACTCATAATCTGTGTTCATTTATCAATTTTTTTTAGCATTCTCAGGTATTTTGATTGAAACAAATAATAATTTCTGAACCATTTTGGACTCCTGTTATATTTTACAGCAAGTCACGGGCGGTTTATTGGTGTCTCGAGAACCGAGTAAAGTGATACTATATAGAGGTTGGGGGGCAGAGAAGGGGACTTACAATGGTGATCGGAAACCTTCTACGGAACGAAGGCCTGCGGATGTGGTTTCTCAGGAACTGTTATCAGCCATCAAACTTGAATGTGGGTTGCAGTCCTAACATCAAACCTTCTTCATGGTCGGTCGGTCTCACCGCTAATCGGTTTAATGTTACAAACACTGCAGCTGCTATAAGGTAATTTCAGCTTCTTCATTCTTGACCAATCCTTATGTTAAATTACATCAAGGGATTCATGAATGAAATATGTATCATGCTGTAGTTGTCTCATTGATTGTTGACCAAGGACACTCTGTTTGGTTGTGAATATAAATTACCTAATGGCACTTCCTCCTTTCTTCCGTCACACTTTCTACTTAAGTCAATTTTTCTAAAGATTGTCACTCTCATCCACTCGGTAATTTTTTTAGAGTGTGTTTGTCTGGGTTCATAAGTTGTTTTGCTTATAAGTTGAACATTTTTAGCTGTCTCAACATTTTATTTTAAAAGCAAGAACTATTTTTGGAGAAAAACTAGAAACTGATTCCCCCCGCTTTTACAAAAGTCGGATTTGAACACACCCTTACTCTCTCCACACATTTCAACGTTCATGAAAAATCGAAGCAGATAGTAATGTGTCGGTCCTAGGAGAACAAAGGTCAGAGGGAGGGTCAAGTGTTACTGTTTGCAACAGTGAAGAAAGAACATGGCTGTTTTTTTCCCATTATTCTGAACAGTACTTTTGGTTGCAGGGGACATACTTGGCTCAATTATTGAGGAGGGCGGGTGCTCTTTAGTCTTTACACACACAAGAATTAGGGTTTAGATTCAAAAAGATGGGGATCATGTGGCTTCCAATGTGAAAAGGGGGATATTGATTTCTGAGTCGGGATACCCGGGGGGAGGAAATATTAGTAAATTCAGATTTCTGGAGTTTGGGCACAGAATACCATGGCAACCAGTGGTCAAACCCTGTACTACTGTAGTGCTGCATTTTTTGCATTTCCATAATTTAATGTGATTCTTCTGATTCAATCTGATGCTGGACTAAAGGTTAAAGCAGAAGTGTATGAATTTGTTCTTTGTAATTATCGATAACTTTGGGAAGCGATGCAAAGGGGTTTTGTGCGCTTTATTCTCTCTGTAAAGAGCATTTTTGGTGGTTATCATCCCTATGTTTATGTTTTTGTTTTTGTTTGCTTTTTGTGCAACTTTAGCCCGCTTGAATGCAGATTCTTAATGCCAAATTTTAATCTGAATTCTTACTACATCTTGGGTGAGCGTACCACCCTTCACATTGCGAACACTTTACACCTAACTCGGTGTATAATGGGAACTCTAAAGGCATATTCAAGGGAGGGGGATTTGACCCTGGGTTGCCTGTCCACTTGGATATTGCATCTTTGTTAGTTTTGAAAGGAAGCTTGAATTTTTTTGATCTGAATCCATCTAAATTAAAGCATAAAATTTTGTTTTAGTCTGTCTAATTCTAGTGAACTCATTTTATAATTACTATTTTATTTATTGTGATAATTTTCTCATTATTTTGAAAGTCTTTAAAATGTATTTTGAAGTATAAATGTTAAATAACTATGGTCTAATATAATATAAGAGGGGACACTTTCAATCTAATTTAATCAAAGTCAAAAGTAGTACTCCCTCCATCCCAGCCTAAATTACATCTCAATTATTGCACGTCGTTCGAGAGACATAATATCTTTAACTATACATTTAGCTATGTATAATAGCGGCAAATGAAAAGTTACTTTCTAGAAACTACTTGTTATGACGAATTCAACAATATCACATACGATAATATTATTTCTCAAATATCTATTCAAATATGTGGTCAAACTTTGATAGAAAATAGTGAAATATGTGAGTAATTTGGGCTGGGACAGAGGGTGTAACATGTATATTAAAATTAAGCTGAACTTCTACCCATTTATATTCTTTCTAAGTGTTCTAACATAATTGGGCTGGGACACGGGACTGTGTCTGTGGTTTCCGCGTGATTTTTCAGCCTGAAACTTCAATAGATTCTTATTATACCGCAGATCAGCACTTTAGCTTCAGATATTTACTTTCCATTTTCAGTTATTTGGTTTCTCCCTTCAGTTGTATAGTTAGGTTAGTCAGGATCTAACTGTCAGCTGCAAGTTGGTTAGTTAGTTGTGAACAACTAGTTTCTACATATACTAAACATGTACATATTGTGTGATTACGGTTTTACAATCCATCAGATAACAAAAAAAAAAAACTCCAAAACTGCTTTTTCCAATTTTCTATTTCTCTGTTTTGTTTGAGATCTGAGCTGAACTTCGGCCTTTGTTCAAATTCAATGATAGTGTCTATTAGTTAGGTTTCAGATTAGCATGTTAACACGTAATTTGGCTGCTTGAACGTAATTTTTGAAAGACTATTTTTTTCGAACAACCTCTACATTTCCGAATTAGTGTATTAGTTACGCTGTTGACTGCCGGTGTACAAACCAACCCAGTTGCGGTGGTGGCCGCCGGTCTTCTGTGCCGAGGAAACTTAGAAGGCACGTCGCGGGTCCAATTACTCACCCAACTGCTAACCTTTTTGACTTTTTATCCTTTTATCTTCTAGTAGCAAGCATGCAAATACTTCAACTCTCTCCACTAAACTACATTGAATCTTTCTTTTTTTCCCACTTACAATTCAATTGATCTTGTAGGATTCATCTTAGATGTGAGCTCTGAGCATTTGAACGTATGATTTTTTACTAATTTACTGAGTATGAGTAATTGACTCGTTAATCATACGTCAAAAATCGATAGTCAGGCTTGTAGTATTTTTACCCGCGCACGCAACACTGTAGCAACAGAGACGTTTACGACTTTATCCTTTGAAAACACTCACATTCCAAATTCCAGATTGCATAAAATAATGCTGCATAAAATGTAATGATTATAAACTATCTGTTACCATAGAGAGTGGGTTTCCTGATAGGCGGTATGTTCATGAGTTTATGGACATGCTACTTATTTTTTACCTTATACACTGCACTTGTTAAATTACATACAAAATTTAGAACTTTAAAATTAATTTTTATATTATATATTTTTGTATTTTCACGTTCAAATACATATTATTACTTGTTTTAACTTATAAAATGCAATATTTAAATTTTATAAAACATTACAACATTTAAGATATAAACCCCTGTGGACTGTCTATAAACTTATACAAAGACCGTCTTTCATAAGACTTTCTCTACAGTAAATTCAATTATTATAACTTTATTTTAATATATGGTTACGATTTAATAACTTCAATTTAAAAATAAACGTGTAAATTGATTAGGGCATGGGCAGTGGAGGTCTTTTAAAATTAAAAGACCGCTCTAGAGACCGAAAACCACCACAGTGGTGGTCTCTAGAGTGGTCTCTTAACAAGAGACCACTCAAGAGTCTCTTGCTAAGAGACCGTGCAAGAGGCCGGTGCCGGGCCAAGCCAACTGACACACGCACATGCACCATGGGCCGCTGAAAAGCAGCCTTTTTTGTCCTCATGGGACACGTGTCGCCCCAGGAGTGGGCCATGTGTCCCACTAGCCGCAGTTTTTTTTAATTTTCTGTTGCAGACACGTGTCACCCAGGGATTGGGCCACGTGTCCGCAACTGCTATTTTCTTGTGTGGCTGTTGAATTTTTTTTGAATGGGACATGTGCCCCAATCGTAATTTTTTTGAATTTTTTAAAAATTCCAATTTTAATATAATTTTGATTTTCAAATTGTAATAATTTGTCGGACTAGATCAATATTTTATTTAATATTTTCTGTAATTTTTATAGTTGTTATAATTGATTTTTGTAATTTTAATTGTTTTTATATAATTTTAAAAACATGGAATTCTCTTATTATTTATTTTTTAATTTCATTTTAATAATTATATTAAATTTTACATTCAACTTATTTTTGGTGGACAAATTTATTTAAAATAATATTTAATGGTCAAATTAATGAGTAGGATAGAGAAAATTAAGTGGGTTTCATGAATAGTATATAGTGGTCTCTTAACTATTGTGGAAAAAAAAATAGATTATCTCTTAAGTGGTCTCTTAAGCTGAGATGAAAGAGAGAAAAAAAATATATTTAATTAATAAAAGATCGTTAGCGGTCTCTACCAGCCCATGACCATAGATAAGTACGGTGTGAAAAATAAATGAATTGCGAATGCAGGGGCTCCGGCGGGCTGAGGTGGACATGAATAAAATTAGTATTTGGTGCAGACGAGGGAGTGTGCGTTTGTGTTGAATTCAAGAACCTTATGATGAACCACTTGGTTTGTTTAAGTGGTCGGAGCACTACGTTTAATCAGGTGTAACCATGATTTAATTTTTCTTTCTCCCTAGTTTGTATTATTATGGTACTAAGTTTTTAAATGCATCATGTTGGTGTGGAGCATGTTCTTAAAACATGTGGGAAGCGCTTTCCCCTCTGTGCGAACCATATAGAAGTCTCACCACACTTTATATAAGACACAGTTCTAATATTAATTGAAAGAATTCAATGTTTAATAATAATAAAAAAATCTCATGATGATAGTAATAAACTCTCAACCCCGAAATAAAGCAAAATCTTTCCTCAATTTCTCCTTCCTTATCAAATTACTTTTATCCCTTAATATTTGTGCAAATTAATGTAGTACAGTAGTGGGGAGCCAATATCTTCCCTCACTCCCATGCTAAATTTCTCAGAAATTTTTTTACAGTATTTAAAAATATGTTTGATTGTTAATATGCTTAATTATATATAATAACGATAAATAAATATTTGATATTTATAAACTACTTACTACGACTAAATCAATAATATCACATACGATAATATTATTTTTTAATATTTATTTAATTATGTGGTCAAAGTTTGACAGTATTGACGGCAAAATAATAAGTGTGCTAAAAAAATCGGATGTATCAAAAAACATAATCGGAGTATAATGCACTTTGAAATTTAGTGAATTACCAATTAAACCCAGCAGCAACAATATAAATTTTGCATCAATTGTAAAACTAGAAACGTGTGAATAAAAACTTAAACAAGGTGGCAAAAAAGAGTAAAAATGCATGACTTAAAAGGAATACTCACCTTCCTTTTCAAGTAATATTGACACTCCAATGTTTAACACGGGAATTTAGATAATGCCAATTAAGTGAAGAAAATTGAATAGAAATTGAAAGTAAATTAGTTGATAGAAATAATCTTAATACTGCTATATATGGAAGGTGTCAAAATTTATATTTGAAAAATTATAATATAAAAAATGTGTCAATATTAGATAAACTGAGGGAGCACATTCCAAAATAGAACAATCTTATTAGATTGCAGTTAAGTGAATCCCCATTTTCTCTGTATTTTGAATTATAAATGGATATTTGTCAAATTTTCATTTTATCCACACCCACAAATACTCAACATGGTTACATACAAAATTTTCAGTGTAAATACAATTCATATAATCCTCCATCTCTATCAAAGTTGTTTAGTTTGACTTTTAAGTCAACTGCATTATGTTTAATTTTTAATATATTTATTTATGTGTGTAAAACATTCTAGAAAAAATAGTACTCCCTCCGTCTCAGGGAAATTTACATACTTTCATTTTTTGGGTGTTCCATGCAAATCTGTGCACTTTCTTCTTTAAGTAAAATCCAATTTTCTAACAGACAATATTACCCTTACAAATACAAAATTTCACATTACCATACCCATTAATCCAAACCTTTACTCCTGCACCCTAAATTTCAGATCTAGAGTTCTCTCCACTCATCACCTCCTCTCCTCCACCGCTTCCTACCACCGGCCCTCCCTCCGCCCCATCCCCTCCCCCGCATCCTCTCCGCCACTATCTAGATTCGCCTTCTTCGCCTCCAATTACAAATTCGCCTCCTCCGCCCCCCTTCTTCAAGATCCAGCGCCTCCGTCGCCAACAATTCACTTTCCGCCTCTTAAGCCACCGACCCTCCGCCCTCCTCCGCCACGGTGATTATCACGGTTCTCAATTCATTTTCGCCACTCATTTTCTTCACCCCCTCCGACCCTCCTCCCTCCGTTCTCAATGATAGACTATAGTCACAAACTGAGGTCTGTAAGACCGATCTTGACTTCTGGAAAGCCCTTTTTCCGGTAAGTAACACCTGCTCTTTTGCTAGGGTTATGTTTTTGTTGGTGTTTCTAGATTTTTTTGTGATTGGTTGGGTTAAAGAGGTTTTTTTGGATATGGGATTGCTTTATTTGGTGTAACTGGTGACAATTTTCTTGAATTTTGGTCAGTTTGTCTGCTGGGGGGAGTGATGGATGCGCCGGTGAGGGAGAAGGAGATTGAGGCAGAGGAGAAGCGGCGAGAGCAGAGTCGGAGGACAAAGAAAATAGTTGAAAGAGGGAGGGGTTTTTTTAGTCTTTTTAGCAAGAGAAAATTTGCAGAGATATTTACTATCTCTGCAGATTTCGCTGGGATGGAGGGAGTAATTAGAAAATATATGTTATGATAAATCCAACAATATACAATATAACATAATTACAGATTTACAGTCTTACTTATATAATTACTCCATCCGTTTTTCTATTTATGACACCATAGATTTAGGTGTTTAGATTTAGGTGAAGAATATGAGTGGATGAAATTGAATGCAGAATTTGCATAAATATTTTTGTAACGACCACTAAAACACATGTTTTACTGTAAATACATGCAATTACGTATAATTACGATATATATAAAAAATAATATTGAGAAAGTGCATATGACGAAGAATCCAACAACATCTTATTCTACAATATTATTGTTGTGATCAAAGTTGAATAGTGTTAACGGTAAAATAATAAGGAAGTGTGCGGGGGGAAGGAGAAAATATTTGGTGAATAAACACTAGCATGGGACATGGGGAAATAAAAGCAAGGGAAGGAGAAAGGATTTGTTGGAGTAGTATATAGGTATAGTATTGTTTGGGGTTGGGGTTGGGGGTTTCAACGCAAAGTAATGATGATGTTGTCCATGGCAGTTGCTGTACCGCCCCACTCCCCCCTGCAAAGCCATGATTGCAACCCCAACCTCAACCACGCTCCATCATTATCCTCCCCCATCATCCCCCCAACATATTCCATGAAAAGCACATTTGGACATCTCATTCCTACATCCGATGATGACCGCCACCACGAGATCTCACCTCCTGGTTTCGGCTTATTTGGAGAGCCTTCTTTTCTCTCCTGACGATGAGGGCGACTCTACTCTTGGGGAATCAAGCATCCTGGTCCGATTGTCTTTTCTGGTTTGCGAGATTGATCATTTTAATTACCAGCTTTTGTTTCACTTCACATCTTCTCTTGTCAGATCATAGTACTGTAGCTTATGCTTCCTCTTTGTGTGTGTGTTTTGGGGGGAGTTCAGAGACAAAGATCTTTGCTGTACGCGCTCTAAACTACCTACGATGATATTTAATATATATGCTGCTGCTTTCTTCTTCTTCTTCTTCAGCTTTAGTGTTTCTGTTTTTGGTTTATGATCTGAACGCAACTGAACCTCGTCCGGTGCTTGTGAATCTGTCACTGTTCTCTTTGCTTCGTGTTCGTAAATCAAAACCCTTTGACTAATCCTTAAATAAGCTACTGTTTTGGTGTGCTTATTAATCAGTAATCACTAATCACACCGGCCTTCACAACTTGACCGGTAGCTGCAGTGTATTAATTAGGGTTTTCTCAAATTAATGTTCCCTTCAAGGCTGTGCGGGTGGCTGGTAGTGTCTGTAATTAATTTAATGGGGGGATTATGGATGAGTGTGAAGGCTGCCCAGATTTGTATAGGGTGTAATGATTCATGCAGAGTATTTGACCACCTGAGCAAAATTAATCATCATTTTCGGCTTTCCAGAAACGAGAATGATTTGTTTCTTCGTCTTCATTCTGGAGAATATGCATGACCTTTAGGCTTACTTTATAGGGCTTGCATTTCTTGCGTCCTTTTGCATTGGTGAAGCTTAGGTTGTAATGATTTCGTGGCAACTGCAAACAATCATCAATTCATGTGACTATTAACCTCTCTTTTCTCCCTTAGTAATGCCTCCGACCTAGAGCGTTGGTTTTTTATTTAGAGTAGGTCTTAGGAAGACTTGTTTTTAAGTTTATGGACAATCCATCGATGTTACCTTAAATGTTGTAATTTTTTATAAAATTTAAATACTTCCTTCATCCGGCCGAATTTGCACATTTTTTTGTCACCTTTCTCAAAATATGTTTGACCATAAATTCTAGTATATCGACACCAATATCATCTTGTTGGATTTTCTGCATGATGTATTTTCTAAATATCAAATTTTAAATATATGTAACTAAATTTATCGCTGGTCAAACATGATTTGAGAAAGTTAATAAAAAAAGTGTTCATATTTGGCTGGGACAAGGGGAGTATAGTATTTTAAAAGTTAAAACAGGTAACAATGTGTATTTGAAGGTGAAAGCATAACAATGTATGATATAAAAATTATTTTTTAAAATTTTAAACTTTATACTCCCTCCGTCCCAAATTAAACTGCATACTTCATAAAATGTCACTATTCACTGTCCAACTTTGATCACATATTTGAATAGATATATAAACAATAATATTACCATATGTTATATGGTTGGATTCGTTGCAACACGTAGTTTCTAAAAAGTAACTTTTTGTGTGCCATAATTATACGTGATTAAACATATTAATGATTAGACAAGTTTCTTGATGAGCGTAAAATTCTCTCTCATATCATTTAATTTGGGACGGAGGGAGTATATAATTTAACACATACATTATATAATGTAACAAATAAGTGGGTCTGTCCATACGCTCATGGACATGCCCACAGGACACCCACTCTTTTATTTGAACATTCACTTGAGGGTGTTTGTATGGAGCGAATCTTTGTAATACGCTCTCGATCTTGCAAGGCACTTGTCCAAAGTGCACTCATCATTGTATAGACTTACTCCGATTGAATATAGTATATTCTTCCATAAACTATTCCCCATTGAAGTTCAAAACGATCAACCTTCCATTTTGGACTAGAGGAGTCCGTGTGTAATGACACACGAAGAAGTTTGTTTACATAGCAACACTATATTCGTCTCAAGTTGTGTTTCGTTTCCTATGACATTTCACATACTATTACGTTCTAAACATGTTTGAGAAATGCACACCTAGCATAACGTTGGTCCTTTTATAGCTAAAACGACATTGATGATTTTATTAGAGGGATCATAATAAATATTGTTTTGTTCTAACAACTTGAATGCTGGACAAAAGATCCAATCCCATGTGCCAAATGAGCAGAAAATTAATTAATCTTTACTTTCTTCCACCACCGGTAGTGACGCATGTTTTGTGACAGGTGAGGAAATGTTACAAATTTCGTTCCACATTCAGGTGTAACTAAATATTTTTTGCCCTGTGCACAGGTCACTAAACTGAATTACTACATTAATCCACGTCAAAAAATTTAATGATACTTCTAAATTGAATTGCATCTTAAAGTGTCAAAATAATTTATAACGATACTTCAACGTGTCACAATATTTTAGTGACATAGTGACACGCTGATTAGAGTCACTTCATTATACATCACTATAAATTTTAGCGACACATTTGAGTGTTATGATTGCTCCAAAAAAGTGTCGCAGCTGGATTTTTTTTTTTTTTTTTTTAGTGTTCACTCAAACTCACAACCATAAATTGCATATCACAGTACCTTGATATAACACCTAATGAAGTGAACAAACATTGCTTAGGCTGGATACCATGTTAAGCCACCTTTTTGTCTCCTGATCGGTCCCTTTTAGCCTCAAATACATGCTTTCTTCTCCGTCCCAATCTATTTTGCACGCGATTTTTTTTTGTCAAAAATATTAAACTTTAATCATATATTTTAATAGGTATATGAGCAATAATTTTATTATATAAAATATGGTTAGATTTTTGATAACATATAGTTTTTAAATATTAAATTTTTATGTGTTATTATTGTCTGTATCTATACATATTTACAATTAAATATATTTATTAGAGATCATAATTTTTTTTTATGCAAATTAGGGTAGGACAGAAGGGGTACAACCTACACAATGTATAACCTCACCCGATTGCTCCAGAAAAAAGTGAAAAGTGGGAAAATAAAGGTCCAAAATTGACCCCCGACCCGATTATTCTCATTTTTACCGCTGTCTGGCTTATTAAACCTTTCACAGATAAAGCTTGAATTTGGTCAACTGAGGTGACGTATCGAAACCTTGAAATTCTTTTTGTGCGTTGCAATTGTGGAATGAATTAATGCGCCCTGCCGCATCACCAAACAACCAAACTTGCACCAACAGGAGCTCATACACACGCGTGACGGGCTGGACGCTTACTGACCATGTGACATCATCATTTCCCCCCACAATTTTGTGAATGGTTTCATTTGCATAACTTTATACTCTCTTTGTTTCACTAATATTGGCACCATAGATTTAGGTGTTTGGATTTAGGTGGATGAAATTGGATGTAGAAAGTAAAAAGTAAAATGAGTGGATGAAATTGAAGGAATCTTGCCAAAAATGGAAATTGTGCCAATATAAAAGAAACATCCAATTAAGGTAAGTATGCCACTAATAGAGAAATGGAGGGAGTAGTTGAATTGTAATTATTTGTATTTTATAATTTATTTTTATAAGATTTATATAGTTATAGATACCTCGTAGTAACAAGTAAAAATAATATCACATTACCGTTTTAATCACACGAATTGTAAAATAACTCATCTAATGGGTAATCTTTCTGAGGCTGTCTGTATAAGATATGGATTAATCACACGCTCAAAGGAATGAAAACGTATGGATTAATATCTGTAAAGTCCTCGGAAGTTGGACTTGTTTTATGGCAAATTGTGAATTGTGGAAATCTGGTGTTTAAACACCGTTCTGCAGGTTTTAAAGATTTCCGGAAACACAGATTTTTATCCACGGAATTATGGAGTATATTGATGTGATCAAATCAGAATATTGTGAGAGATATTATCTTAGTTCGTGGAAGATTAATTCTGGTAAACGAATATTCCTGTAATAATTGGGAATTGATTTAGTAGTTTAATTATGGTACAAGTCCTATTGTTAACAGGATTGTCCATTTAAGTACCAGATTAGAATCAGAGTTTTCCTTAGTCTAGAAGTCTATTGATGGTAGAGTTAGACAAGGAAGGAAGTTGATTCAAGGCAGGATTGCGATGGAATAAAGAGAAAAAAAGACACAACGCAATCATCTTGCGCGTCCAGTATTATTCTCTACGTTGAGAACTTTGGAGCGATCTGCCGTGTTGTTTGGAGGTTCGTAAATCAACCGACCAAGTTCGTAAAGATCAGAAACAAGGAAGTCTTAATTCCTCGGGAGGAGGAGATCCAGGGAGACGTGTTGATCGTGAGGGTTCAACGACGTAGGATCGACAGTGGGGGGAGCTCACAACATTCACTCTGTAGGTTAGCAATGGATTAGTATTTAAGTTAAGCTTCTTGTACTAAAGACTGCTTTCTAGTGAATGGTTTCTGATCTGGGCAAGGCCCCGCAGACGTAGGTGTATTTGCACCGAACTGCGTAACCAAGCTGTGTGTGCACTGCGTACTTCGTTTTGCTTTTAAAACAAAACTAATTTTGGTGTTCCAACACCAAACTGTTAAACAACTTGGTATAAAGGTTTAGAAATCAGGTGAAACAGAATTTTAATTGGTATCAGAGCTTGGCACTTGCTAACCCCTACATAGGGAGAGTGAGATCAGGTTTCACCATGGCACCAAAGGAGGGGGCCTCTGTCACGCGACCACCACTGTTGGAACAAGGCAATTACGCCTACTGGAAGGCACGTATGAAAGTATTCATTGGAGCATTAGATGATCAAGCATGGAGCTATGTTGTAAATCAGTACACTCCACCTCCCAGTGACAAAACTAAAGAATCGAGCTCATCAACGATCAAACCGTATTCTGAATACTCTACTGAGGAGCATAGAGCTTACATGTCCAACTCAAAGGCATTGAATGCTATCTTTACAGCAATAGATGAAGATCAATTTAAGATGATTTCAAACTGTGAGACTGCAAAGGAAGCATGGGATGTGTTACAGACGTATCATGAGGGAACAAGCTCAGTCAGAGATTCAAAGTTGCAATACTATACATCGAAATTTGAGGAATTGAAGATGCGGGAAGATGAAACTATCTCCGAGTTTAATGGACGAGTCCGAGATATTGCAAACAAGGCTTTTCAGTTTGGCAAAAAGTACAAAGATCAAAAACTTGTAAGGAAAGTGTTGAGGGCATTACCCCCACGGTTCAACATGAAGGTCACGGCAATAAATGAAAATGGAAGGATCGGAACAATGACCCTTGATGAACTTATGGGATCTCTGGAATCGTATGAAATGGAGATGTTGCAAACTAAAACGGGGAAGAAAGAAATGGCGTTTTCAAGCACAAACACTGGAAAGGTTGATGAGTCTACAGATAATGAAGAGACGGATGAGATTGCAAACATAACCAGGAATTTCTCCAGATTTATGAAGAAGATAAGCAGGAAACCGCAAGATAAGTCAAGTGGGAGCAAAAATCCGAATGCAAACTCCACTCCACGATTTGGTCAGTCTACTGGTGTTGAAACACCAAAATTCAAATCGGTAAATCCGAACCTGAACAGGAGAATCCAGTGCAGAAAGTGTGAAGGTTTTGGACACATACAAGCTGAGTGTGCCAATACACTCAAAAGACAAGGAAAGTCATATGCCACAACCTGGAGTGATGATGATGGTGGAGATGATGTTAAGGATGAAGAGGAGTATACAAATCATGTTGCGTTCGGCGTGTCAATGGTGGAGGTAGAAGATTTTTGTAAGGAAGGTCTCAGTGTGATGAACGAAGAAGAGATCTGTAGCTCAGATGAAGAGAGTAGAAGCGTTAGTGATGAAGACATTCGCAAAGAAAGCATGGAGATGTACAAGATGTGGTTAAAAGTGGCAGATGAAAACAAAGAACTCAAGGCTGAAAACAAGAGGTTAAGTGAGAATGCTAAAGTGTATGAATGCGAAAAGGAAGAGGCAACTCGAGATCTGGAAAAACTCAAGAAGGAATTTGCTGTAGTGGTGCAACGAGCAGAGGAAGCAGAACAATCCATTAGACGCCTCAATACTGGGAAAGCTAAACTCGAAGAATGTCTAAGGATGGGACAGACGAGCAAATTTGGCATTGGCTATGAAAGGACAGTGAAAGAAGGAAATCATCAGACAGATCAAAATGCACCAGCTCCAAGAATAATTGAGAAGAATGGTCCCACAAAAAGGGTCAGACGATGCGGATACTGTGGAGTTCAAGGTCATGTGACAAACAGATGTTTTAGACTGATGAGAACCCTGTCTGTCAACACAGAATATCGGGGCATGCACACCAACCCATATCGATGTTTCAACACCAACTTAGAACATAAAACGCACCAATTCAACACTGGAGGATACAGAACTGGATCTCTCAAAACACGGGTTATTCAAGATCCACAACAAGTCACTCGACCAGTACGCCAGGTATGGGTTCGAAAATCTCAAGATGTTTGTTTTTCTAGTTTTGTATGTTTTGGGGCACATACAGGAACCTCGTGGTATTTTGATAGTGCGTGCTCAAGGCACATGACTGGAGTTCCTGAATTCTTGCGAAAGTTCAAACCTGGATTTGGTGGACATGTTAAATTTGATGATGGAAAATGGAGCAGAATAATTGGCAAGGGTGAGTTAGCAATTAAAGGACTCCCGGTGTTTCAAGATGTATTGCTTGTGGAAGGACTGAAGGCTAATCTATTGAGCATTAGCCATCTATGTGACAATGATATGACAGTTAACTTTGACAAAGGAAAATGTATTGTTAACCATGGGACTGGAGTATTCACTGGAACAAGGTTAATAGATAATTGTTATTTGCTCGATCAAGATGTCACATGCTTGAGCTCGAAGAAGGAAGTTAGCACTCTATGGCACAGAAAATTGGGACATTTAAATTACAAATCCCTGGCCCGTATTTCCAGACTGAATGCAGTCAGAGGTATTCCTGAAATCGGTGAAAGCAAGGAGGTTGTGTGTGGCTCATGTAAAGAAGGAAAGCAAATTCGAATCCCACACCATGCTGTTCATGATGTTTCAACGTCAAGACTTTTGGAGCTTCTACATATGGACTTAATGGGACCGATCAATACACCCAGTGTAGCAGGGAAGAAGTACATTTTTGTGTGTGTAGACGATTTCTCGAGATATACTTGGGTATCTTTTCTCAAAGAGAAGTCAGAGGCAGCTGAAGTTTTCGAGACCTTGGTGTATAAATTACACGTAGAAAAAGGAACTACTCAGGCAAGAATTGCACGTATCAGAAGTGATCATGGAAAGGAGTTTGAAAACTCTAGATTTAATGACATCTGTGAGACACTTGGTATACACCACGAGTTCTCTGCTCCCATCACACCGCAACAAAATGGTATAGTTGAAAGGAAGAATCGAACACTGCAGGAAATGACCAGAGCAATGTTAGCCGAAAAGAAAATTCATTCTAAATACTGGGCTGAGGCGCTTCATACAGCATGCTACACCATCAACAGAGTATATCTGCGTCCATTTACTGAGAAGACACCGTATGAGATTTGGAAAGGGAAGAAACCTGATGTGTCGTATTTTCATGTTTTTGGCAGTAAGTGTTATATTCTAAAAGATCGTGCGCCGTTAGCTAAGTTCGAATCTAGAAGTGATGTCGGGATATTCTTGGGTTATTCTCCCACTAGTCGAGCATACCGAGTGCTTAATCAACGTACTGGAACGGTCATGGAGTCTATTAATGTGGTGGTAGATGATTCTGAGGACGACAAGGTTGGAGAAGGTGAAGTGCTTGAACCAGTGTTCCCTACCGGTGTTGAAACACCAACAGCGTCAACCGGTGTTGAAACACCAGAAACCGAGACACCTGAATCTGAACAGCATCCGTCCAGACATATGCAACTTCGGGATCAACCTCGTGTAAATTACAGGGAATTGGCAGGATTATCTTGTTTCATATCACTCACGGAGCCGAAGAATTATAAAGAGGCTTTGCTCGATGAATATTGGATTTCTGCTATGCAAGAAGAATTACAGCAATTCGAAAGAAACAATGTTTGGGTTCTTACCCAACGACCTGCAAATGTCAATGTGATCGGTACCAAGTGGATTTTCAAGAATAAATCTGATGCAGATGGTAATATCACAAGGAATAAAGCACGCCTCGTTGCTCAAGGGTACACGCAAGTAGAAGGAATAGATTTTGATGAGACTTTTGCGCCTGTAGCCAGATTGGAGTCGATCAGACTTTTGTTGGCTGTGTCGTGCATTCTGGACTTTACTCTTTTCCAGATGGATGTCAAGAGTGCATTCTTGAATGGGGTCGTAAAGGAGGAGGTGTATGTGGAGCAACCTAAGGGGTTTGAAGATCCACAGTTTCCTGATTGTGTCTATCGGTTGAATAAGGCACTATATGGCCTCAAGCAGGCACCCCGAGCATGGTATGAGCGACTGACAACCTTTCTGATTAAAAAGGGCTATCGTCGAGGGGGAGTAGATCGGACTCTGTTCGTACTACACAAAGGTTCAAATATTCTGATTGCACAGATTTATGTAGATGATATTGTGTTTGGATCCACCTCTTCGGTCTTGATAAAGGAGTTTGTTGACTTAATGACTAATGAGTTCGAAATGAGCATGGTAGGAAAACTGTCATATTTTCTGGGTTTGCAAGTTATTCAGGAGAAGAATGGTCTCTTCATCAATCAGCAGAAGTATGTTGAAAACTTGATCAAGAGATTTGGACTTACAAGCGCAAAGGCAATACGCACTCCAATGGCTACTACTGATAAACTGACAAAAGATGAGCAGGGACAAAGTGTTGATCAGAAAATGTACAGGAGTATGATTGGGAGCCTGTTGTACTTAACCGCAAGTAGACCAGACATTTGTTTAAGTGTTGGTATTTGTGCTCGCTATCAAGCAGATCCAAAGGAATCACATATGTCAGCAGTGAAGAGGATTATTCGGTATATAAGTGGAACAGTGGAGTATGGAGTATGGTTTTCTCGAAACAAGGATTCACAGTTAGTAGGGTTCAGTGATTCAGACTGGGCTGGGAATGCTGATGATCGTAAGAGTACTACAGGTGGATGCTTCTTTGCTGGATCGAATCTAGTCAGCTGGTATAGCAAAAAGCAGAACTCCATATCTTTGTCTACGGCTGAAGCAGAGTATTTAGCTGCTGGGAGTTGCTGTGCACAACTATTGTGGATGAAGCAGATGATGAGAGATTATGGGTTTGATGATGTGAGTCTGACAGTGCTGTGTGATAATAAAAGCGCTATTGATATTTCCAGGAATCCTGTGCAACATTCGAGGACGAAGCACATTGATATTCGTCATCATTTTATTAGGGACTTGGTTGAAAAAGAAGAAGTTACAGTCCAGTATGTGCCAATAGCTGAACAACTGGCCGATATCTTTACAAAACCTCTGGATGGTGAGACGTTTGAAGTACTTAGGCAGCACTTGGGTGTCTGTCGAATGTAAGGTACTGAGGCTTGTACTTTCTATTGTATTATTTACTGCTCTGTTTTCTTTATATCGTGAAAAAGAAAAAAAATGATGAATGAAAAATCAAAAATACCAAAAATATGTGAAGTGGTGTTTAAACACCAAGGATTTCAGAGGCAAGTAATTCAGACGGGCTGAATATGTGGGCCAGAAAATTATGTTGGGCCTAAGATGTGCGTGTGACAGTCTGAAGGAAAGAGAAAGTAGATTCCCACACAAACTCAAACGATTGACTGTTCATCTTCTTCCCCAGTTCGCAACACTCTGTTCCTCAAGTTTGCTTTGCCACAACCCCCGGTTATTGTTGCTCACCCAGAAATCAGATAACAATGGCGAGCTCCGTGTTCAAGAAGATGGTCGGAGATTCAGTCAGGGTTTGGGTGCCTGAGAATCCGAGGATTGAAGAGCTCGATGATGACACAGATGTGAACGAGATGGGTGGAGATCGAGTACGGACAGTAGGAGCTTGGTATGGACAAAATCAGAGGAGACGGAAAGCCAGCTTTGATTGTTCCTTCGTCCGTGATGGTATGTTTTTTAGCTCTGTTCTTGAATTCATAGAATGGATGGTGCTGGAATTTTATTCCAATTTGAAGGAAGACTGTGAAGATGAAGACTCTCGGTGGTTTCACAGAGTCTATGTGAGAGGGAAAGTAGTTGTTTTCTCTCCTGAGGCTGTGAGTAGATGTTTGCAGCATGGCAATTTCAAGAATTCTCAGTCGGTGTTTCAACACCAAGTTCCAGAAAACTTTGATGAGGTAGCAGTTGAGTTGACAGGAGGAGTGGAAAGTAGTTGGCCACTTGCTGGGAGACAACAAATACCAGCATCAAACCTGACTTCCAGGTATTACTGTCTATATGTGGTCGCGGTGCATAACTGGATTCCTTCGGTGAACAACACTATGGTTACAAAAGAAATGGCAACTTTGCTTTACTGTCTGGGTGCGAGGCATCGAGTGAATCTGGGTAGACTGATATTCAATGACATTCTGGATTGTGCCCGTAAAACTAGGAAGGAATCTCTAGTCCATCCGTGTGTTATTTCCATGGTACTGCTGAAAGGGGGAGCAGTTGCAAGGGAGACAGATGAGATAATATCTACACATGCTTTAAGGCCAACCCTCAGGACTTTGAGTGGCTGTATAGTGAAGGACCTACCCTGGACGCCTCCGGCGACTACTGGCTTGGATGGAGGAGCAGCTCGGCTGAGAGCAATTGAGGCGAGGGCAGTTGTGTGTCACGAACTACTTAGTCGTCATCAGGCTACTATTGCAAAGATTCAGGGGGAGATTGCAGCCTTGGAGGCTGAAAGAGAAGCATTATTGGCAGAAACTCAAGACGGGTCCAATGTTGGTACTTCAGAAGAATCGGACGACAGTTTGGCTTAATTGATTTTAGTGGTTTTCTTGCTTTTCTTGGCCTTCTTGTCATATTAATGAATTCAGGGGGAGAAGTTTTGGAAGTTTTATATTGTTGATTGATTCTAAATTCTGATTTGATTTTGAATAATTCGGTCTGGATTCTGGATATGTGTGCTAGCTGGTTTTCTGCTGATCTATGATGGTTGTGCTAGCTGTTATTCTGGTATTCTGGTGTTCTGTTTTATCAGTATTAATGAATTCACCAATATTCCAAGGGGGAGATTGTAAAGTCCTCGGAAGTTGGACTTGTTTTATGGCAAATTGTGAATTGTGGAAATCTGGTGTTTAAACACCGTTCTGCAGGTTTTAAAGATTTCCGGAAACACAGATTTTTATCCACGGAATTATGGAGTATATTGATGTGATCAAATCAGAATATTGTGAGAGATATTATCTTAGTTCGTGGAAGATTAATTATGGTAAACGAATATTCCTGTAATAGTTGGGAATTGATTTAGTAGTTTAATTATGGTACAAGTCCTATTGTTAACAGGATTGTCCATTTAAGTACCAGATTAGAATCAGAGTTTTCCTTAGTCTAGAAGTCTATTGATGGTAGAGTTAGACAAGGAAGGAAGTTGATTCAAGGCAGGATTGCGATGGAATAAAGAGAAAAAAAGACACAACGCAATCATCTTGCGCGTCCAGTATTATTCTCTACGTTGAGAACTTTGGAGCGATCTGCCGTGTTGTTTGGAGGTTCGTAAATCAACCGACCAAGTTCATAAAGATCAGAAACAAGGAAGTCTTAATTCCTCGGGAGGAGGAGATCCAGGGAGACGTGTTGATCGTGAGGGTTCAACGACGTAGGATCGACAGTGAGGGGAGCTCACAACATTCACTCTGTAGGTTAGCAATGGATTAGTATTTAAGTTAAGCTTCTTGTACTAAAGACTGCTTTCTAGTGAATGGTTTCTGATCTGGGCAAGGCCCCGTAGACGTAGGTGTATTTGCACCGAACTGCGTAACCAAGCTGTGTGTGCACTGCGTACTTCGTTTTGCTTTTAAAACAAAACTAATTTTGGTGTTCCAACACCAAACTGTTAAACAACTTGGTATAAAGGTTTAGAAATCAGGTGAAACAGAATTTCAATATCAATATTTTTTATTTTTTACTTTAAACTTGCACATTGATATAATTTAACTTAAACACATAATAATCTATATTTAAACAATAGAACGCCATAAAAGCCATATAATACATTTGAATATATATGTGGGATAATGTCAGGAAAGGCGACCCTTCCATGAACTTATGGGCAGTCCTCAGGGCATTTGCCTTAAATGTTGTAATTTTTTAATAAAATTTAAATATTGCATTTTATAAGTTAAAACAAATTATAATATGTATTGGAAGGTGAAGATATAAAAATATATGATATAAAAAATATTTTAAAAATTTTTAAATTTTGTATGTAATTCAAGAAATGCAGTGTATAAGGTAAGAAATAAGTGGTCTGCCCATAAGCTTATGGACAGACCCACTATATATATATATATATATATATATATATATATATATATATAACACAATATTGTCATATTTAATACTAATGAATTAATTGTAACAAGTGGTTAAACACGTTTATTTGGAGATTGTAAAAAAGATTTCATGCAATTTATTGTGGAGTAATATGAAAGAGGATGGGAAAAAAACAAGGATGTAAAAGTGTTTTTTCAAGCATTCAAGAAAAAATAAGCCTTTTTTCAAAGCCTTTCTTCTATGGGCTTGAATAGCTCAAATACAGCCCATTATTGATTGGACTTGAGAGAAAAGGTCCATGGGCTCAAAGCCTGTTACGATCAGAGCTGCAACTTTTTTGAGCGCCGATATTTTGGTGTAACGAGTGGCCCTCGCGTGCCATGGCATCATCTAAAAATAAGTCAAATGAAAATCAATCCTCATCACACACGTACACAATCAGGAGACGATTTCAGTGTCTTAATCCAATATCCCGTTTCTGCTGCAATCGTTACCCGCTAACGGAGTAATTAACGGCATTGGGTTTCCGGCCATGACATCTCTTCAGGCGTCCACCTCCTACGCCGTCGGTTTTGCCGTTCCGGCATTTCCGGCCTCCTCTACTCCTTCCCGCCGCCGCGCCGCCGCCGTCACGGTAGCAAAAGGTAACGCACTGAACCAATACTGCTTATAGTTGAACTCGCGTTTGATTTGTGTGCTCAGAGAAATCAGAACTGATAATCTAAGATTGTGAATTTGGAAATTGATTTGTAGATGAACCGTCGGAGAAATCGGTGGAAGTTATGAGGAAGTTCTCGGAGCAGTATGCTCGAAAATCCGGAACGTATTTCTGTGTGGACAAAGGTGTTACTTCTGTTGTTATCAAGGTACTGCTCAGTTACTTATGTTGGGTGTTTCTGAATATTTTTTGGTTTAGTAGAAATACTCATCGAGATTCTACGTGATCATTCTCGTACTCATATATCTATGAAATTATCCTATTTAAACCTAAGTAGTGATAGAGGACAAGCACCTAAATAGTGATAAGAGGGCAGTGTTAGCAGGATGGAGGGAGTAATGGATGTGGGATGCTTATATCCATAAGCATATATTGAATGCAGTATCTGGTAAATTGATGAAGAAAAGAACCTCTCACACTCTCTGTTGCCTTTGGGTTGGATCTCTTATATTCTTGTACTGTATCAGCTATTCTTGTAATGAATGCTTAGAGGTTGCAGAACTAGGATTTTACTGGGCTAGTCTTGATCTTCATGAAACATTATGCATGGATTAGTGTAGATGAGTATGGAGATTTTCGGTATTGGAAAGAGGAATTTGTTGTCACACTACATTTACGTACTTTTGAATTCATGGAGTTGCGTGTTTTTATTCCTAATGCTAATTTGAGCTTTCATTCACGCTCCACTGACTTGATTGATATTGATCTATTAATAGAATTATAATATAACTTCTACAAATCTTTTACTTCCAGCTCTTAGTTGAATGGCTTATGAAATTTGAAATTAATTGCATGTTGTGTTCACCAGTAAGCAAAACATTGTCAAATGTTTCAGGGTTTGGCAGAGCACAGGGATTCTATCGGTGCACCACTCTGCCCCTGTAGGTTAGTAATCAATCTGATGATCAATTTGTGCATGCATTCTACTTTATTTCCCCTGCTCTCTACCATCTACCAGTGGCTCGAGAAAACGCATTTTGATGGTTTCTGTCTTTCAATTTCAGGCATTATGATGATAAAGTTGCAGAAGTGCAGCAGGGATTTTGGAACTGTCCATGTGTTCCTATGAGAGAGAGGTAACAAATCTGATGCAGATTGCATCACATTGTCCACTTACCATATCATTCATTTATTCGTACTTAGAGAGTTGAGGAAGATTATCTTGCATACATACTGTTATGGACGGATATCAGTTTCTTAGATAGATAACAAGCGCGGACAATAATAGAAAAAGATTAGATGTACTATCATCTGCACTGAACCCAGAGAAGTTTCTTGCGCATTTTGGTGCTTGATATGGGGTTTGTTTAAAAGATTGCTGTCATATCTTCTGACGCTCTTTGATATCATGGTACTTTAGTTTGTTTTGGACTGATGATCCTCTTTGATGGGCAGGAAGGAGTGCCACTGCATGCTTTTTCTAACACCCGACAACGATTTTGCTGGTTCGGACCAGGTAAGTTAACCAGCACAAGATAAAAATTGGATTAAATTCTTAAGCTGTCATCACACAGTAATACATTGTTACTTGTGTGCAGAGCATATCTCCGGAGGAGATTAAAGAAACAACAGCAAATATGTGATGCTTTAACTCGTGCTGTAAAGACGTTTTCCTTGTATAAATATGTCCAAGCACTAGTATTGTAATGCTCTCATGCACCAAGTTTTCACCGTATTACCGGAGCTCTCACTATCTCTATCTCTCTCTCTATGTAAAGGTTTACTGTAATTATCTACAGCGGACTCAAATAATCACTGATGATCCCAGCTATCATTAAATAAAGGGGATCTCAGGCTGTAAAACCTTAGTAGAGCAATGGAAGGGTTGTTTGGTAAAAAACAATTTAAAGGGTTGTCTGGTAAAAAACAATTTAAAGTTATACACCCTCAGTTTACAAAAAAGAAGGGTGTTGCTATATTCCGCCCTGTATTTTACTATCATCGCCCTAATACGTATAAATACACGTATTTTGAATTAAAAAAAAAGAATTTTGAATTTTAAAAAAAAAAAGAAAAAAAATTAAAAAACCCTATAAATACCCCCTCCCCCTCTCCATTTTTTCTCCCCCTTGCCTCTCTCCATTTCCGGCTGCCGGAACCCCCCGCCGCCCGCCGCCGGAAACCCGCCGGAAAATGTAAGTTTTTGAGGAATTTTTTTTTACTTTTCGTGCGAATCGTTGCCCGATCTATTCGAATTTTGTTGAACTTGTCGGAATTGTTAGAATTTTGTTGAACTTGTCGGAATTGTTAGGAATTTTTATTTAGTTATGTGACATAATAGAAATTATTTAGAAATTATTTTTTAGAAATTGTGCTTTTTTGAAAATTATTTAGCTATGTGACATATATGGAATTAAAACGAAGAAATTGTGTTTTGTATAAATTATTTAGTTTAAATTTGGACATAATGACGTAATTGGAAGAAATTGTGTTTTTTTGTAATTATTTAGTTTAAATTTGGACATAATATTTTAGAAATTCTATTTTTTAGAAATAGTGTTTTTTAGAAATTATTTAGTTATGTGACATAATAGAAATTACTTAGGAATTATTTTTTAGAATTTGTGTTGTTCTGGAAATTATTTAGGTATGTGACATAATTGGAATTAAAACGAAGAAATTGTGTTTTGTAGAAATTACTTAGTTTAAATTTGGACATAATATTTTAGAAATTGGGTTATTTAGAAATTATTTAGTTATGTGACATAATAGAAATTATTTAGAAATTATTTTTTAGAATTTGTGTTGTTCTGGAAATTATTTAGTTATGTGACATAATTGGAATTAAAACGAAGAAATTGTGTTTTGTAGAAATTACTTAGTTTAAATTCGGACATAATATTTTAGAAATTGTATTTTTTAGATATTGGGTTATTTAGAAATTATTTAGTTATGTAACATAATTGGAATTAAAACAAAGAAATTGTGTTTTGTAGAAATTACTTAGTTTAAATTCGGACATAATATTTTAGAAATTGTATTTTTTAGATATTGGGTTATTTAGAAATTATTTAGTTATGTGACATAATTGGAATTAAAACGAAGAAATTGTGTTTTGTAGAAATTACCTAGTTTAAATTTGGACATAATGTTTTAGAAATTGTATTTTTTAGAAATTGGGTAATTTAGAAATTATTTAGTTATGTGACGTAATAGAAATTATTCAGAAATTATTGTTTAGGAATTGTGTTTTTTGGAAATTATTTAGTTATGTGACATAATAGAATATAGTTCTATGTAAATAAACTTTAGTAATCCGATGTAAACAATTGTGTAGTAAACTGTTACGATATGTTTTAACTATTGTTTCCTTGAATGTTAATAATAGTGCGATGTGGTAAAAAATAAGATTATTTAGTTATGTAATCTCCAATTTGTAACTAAAAAAAATGTTCCAGTTCGTTGATGCACTGTTCGAAAATATTAGTTCACACGTTGTTGAAATGTATGTTAATTTATCTTATCATATCAGTTTGATTCACTTGTTGTTATACTAATTACATATCTTGTGTCGTAGATGAGCACTGCTGGTCAACCTGACGGTCATGGTCGTTCCATACGACGAAGAGGTGTTAGTGCCTCGGCGAGACAGGCTAGAGGCCGCGTGGTCGAGGATGAACCGTCGCCTCGGCCGCGGGAGTGTGATGTAGGAGCGGAGCAGCCTTCTCCACCGAGCGTTCGTGCATTCGATCCCATGCCAACATGGGACGGTCCGGAGATTAACATTCTCGCGTCTGGTGGAATCCGTCGTGATAGTGTTTGGCAGATGAATTATGACCTGCCGGCAGATGTCCCCCCGATGGGCCAACCTGGCGCGAGTGTGCCATTGGATGCCGGGATCGAACGTTGTGCTGCAGCTGGAGCCAGGCACACCGTGAGGAATAGAGCTAGTCAATTCGCACAGTCTTCTGGTGGATCGTGCAATGCCGGTGAGACTAGCACCGGAAGGGCACCGAGGAATAGAAGGAAGCGACCCGCCGCCGATGAGACGTGGCTAGTGCGGGGACCGGTGGCTGGTGGCCCGCAGGATGACCTCGTCATACCAAGCTTCGGAGGACACGTCGCTGTTGACGTTTGGAATGGTATAGAGCGAGG
This sequence comes from Rubia yunnanensis, assembly GCA_037428765.1. Taxonomy (NCBI): domain Eukaryota; kingdom Viridiplantae; phylum Streptophyta; class Magnoliopsida; order Gentianales; family Rubiaceae; genus Rubia; species Rubia yunnanensis. The sequence continues at coordinate 8,278,792 of CM075069.1, forward strand.
TGTGCTGAGATGCCATGCTCGGTCGCCGCTATGCAAGCAGCTAGTCGCCACGCTCCCCGAACTGAGCGATGTTGCACAGGCCCGGATACATGCGACCGGGTTGGCCCACCTGCCTGCGATTATGTTCCAGTTCCTTGACATGGCACTGATATCCGCTTTTGTCGAGAGGTGGCAGCCGGACACGAACACGTTTCACATGCCTTTTGGGGAGATGACCATCCTGATGCACGACGTTGAGATGATTCTTGGCATTCCCATCGATGGTGGCGCTGTTGCGAGTACCATTTCGGCGGAAACTATTGAGGAAGCGTGCGCTGAACTGTTTGGGAAAGACGTGGAGTCCTTTCTCGCGGAAGACTGGAACGGGGGTAACATAGATGCCCAATTGTTGATGGCGAGGTGTGTAGCGGCGGGGCAGAGCGAGAACTTCCAATTTATGTGCTACATGCTGACCCTGTTTTCATCCACGCTTTTTGTGGATAAAACTGGGAATAAGGTTAGAGCCAACCTTCTACCCCTGCTTGATTCGCAGTTGTCGTGGGGCTCGGCGATGTTGGCCAGTTTGTATCTGCAGTTGGGAATTGCGTCCCGGTCCAAGGCGCGCGGCCTGTGCGGATGTTGCACGCTGCTTCAAGCGTGGATATACGAGTACTTTCCGATGTTTCGGCCGAGACCGAGTACATTGCCAGCTCTTCCGGGCCGCGCCAGTCGGTGGCACACAGGGGATAAAACGGGGAGGCTCGGTGCCATCAGCCGACAGTTGGGCGATAGTTGGATGCCTTACAGCCCGACCAGGTATGAATTCCATGCTTTTACTCTTATTCTGACAGTAGTAGATAGATCGGATTCCATAGAAACGTAACATGTCTGTGAAACTTTTTGCAGGTGGATTGGTTGCCATATGGAGTGGACGTGGTTAGGGCTGCGGGGGGGGGAGGACTCACTACCGCGGCGTGATTCGACACCTCGACGCAATGGAGGCGTACATGCCAGATCGCGTTGTGCGGCAGTTCGGTCTCCTACAGGGTATACCGCGGGGTCTTGCAATTGCGCCCGAGCCTTGTTCCCGCCCGGCTGATCCAGCCGGCTATTCAGTGACCTACCCAGGGAGGCTGCAGTTGACCCTATGGGAGATGGCACACAGTTGGCACAACGGTCAGCTTGCGGCGTTCCCGATAGCCACGAGCCAATCAGAGTGTACCATGGATTACGAGGACTGGTACGCGACTCATTCGCACCCATTGATCGCAAATCCTGAACATGCTGCCGCGAGTGGACCGGACAGGACACATCATCAGTTATCAGTAAGTTTTCCCGAACTGTTTCCTTCGAGTAATTATATTACATTGTACTGTCTCGTTATTGTAAAATCTGTTTCCTGTGCAACAGATGCTGAGTGACATGATGAGCGCCCTGGATCCGTTTGACTCGGCGACCGTTGATGGACTCGCCGCCGACCCCAGCGTGAGGGAGTTGATGACGACTTTTGTCAGTCATCGCGATGAGTATCGCAGGCTCGGTTATGGACCCATTCCTTAGACGACTGTTTGCTTATGTGTGACCCCACAGTTTTGCCATATTCTGCTCATTTATGTAATCGGTAACTGTTTGTGCATACCAAATTTATTTGTCATCGATTTTTGCAACAGTAACGCTTTCAAAATAATTACTCGACGCTTCGATAATAACTGTAACGGTTGCGTACATGCCGAAATGTTTCGCTGGGTTGCAACAGTTAATTACTCTCAGAGTATGCTCTTCTCCAAGCCCTTATCCTCCTACGAAAGGGTAACTCCCAACCTACGACATCAGGCTTCCTCAATGTGGTCCACATATTAGCCACGGGGGGCATGGGACAGTTTTCCTTCACGTGTACCCGGACAAAATGGCTTGCACTGCGAACGTATACAATGTGTAGCTCCCTACTTGTTCCATCCTCGCCCCCACCCGCCCTCAGTGGAAGGACTGTGCAGCAATGGTCCGCCGACCCATTCTCTAAAATGTAATATAAAACTACAACCGTGTTGTAGTAGGTGGCGACAGGAAACATGTCTGCAATGACCGTAAACCAATGCTCTGGACCACATGGACCGCTAGTGTGGTGTATACGGGCTCTGGCGAGTTCAACGTCATTCTGCGAACCGTATATGGGAACATAGTCAGGCCAATGAGCTGATATCTCGTTAAATACTGCCCGACGCGCTGTAGACCATTCACCTTCACCGTCTACGTGGAACGCATCAGCAACGCATCTGAAGCCACAGTTTCCATCACTCTCGACATCGTTCCAGCCTTCGATGTAACGCCCGACAATGTGGGGGACACTTTCGAGGAACGGGAATGTCGCTGCAGGAGAAAACATTAAGATTAATATCTTGTTCAGACGGACTTCATTGGGAAGAATGGTGCTTGTACTTACCGTGCCGGCGACCGCTCCCTGAAGCACGCCCCGGGGATCTTGAACTACGCCCGTATCGCCTGTTCACGTGCTCGTGGTAGCTCGGTGAACGTCGGGTTGATCTTGATCGGGGGACCTGCTCGCTTGGTCTGCCACGTGCACTGGTACAATTGTCCGGCTCGCCAATGCCACTCTCCTCCGGCCGCAACTGCGCATCTATGTAGGATGAAACTCGTCGGCGGATCGAAGGGTCGCTGCATGCCAGCTCCTCCAACAGAGTGTTGAACCGCGACTGATCTTGTTCGGCCCTCGCAATGTCTTCCGTGCTCCCCACGTGATCACCCAATGCCAGGCTCTTAAACAGCGGATGAATGTCGTCCAAGTACAAGGGGATTCCTTCAGCAACTGCCCCTGCCATGACGCATGCACACGGTATTCCGTGTGTCGAGCGCAGCACACAGCCACAGTAAGCATATACCTGTGCTCCGAGTGCATCAATCCTCCCGGACTCGACCGTCAATTTATCCAGACAGTATTTCGACACATTGTTGATCAAGTTGCAGAAAAGGGCCCTACGGTGCAATCTTCCAACGACAGTTCTTGATTTCTCCAGGCCGGTCTTGATCATAGCAATCTGCTGGGCTATCTGCAGGTCGACACGCCTCCATACCGTGTCCAGCGAACCAGTCGACGTTTGTAACCACCCTTTCAATGACGAGTGTGCACTTTCGACCCTGCATGTAGTTGTGTTCCCGAAATGCAGAAATCTGTTCGTCCATGCCCTCACAAATTTCTCCTTATGGGGGGTGAGCCACGTCGTCTCAGCGTAACTAATAACAGCCTCGCTCCAAGACCATCCAGTCCTCATATCTACCAAGGCGGTTTCGTACTCTGGAACGGTGGACGCATTGCAAACCCGGAACCATGCACCATTCTTGAACGCTGCCCCGTTCCTCTTATTCCCTGTCAGCACAGTAACACGTGCCTCCACATCCTTGTTAATATGCCAGGTGCAGAGCAGATGATTCGATTCTGGAAACACAGTCCGAAGTGGCCTAATCAGTCCCATCTCCCGATCGGTGACCACAACCTCAGGGAACGGTCCATCCACAAGCAAGTTCTTCAGCGCGTTCAGCACCCACTCATAGGTATCTGCCGTTTCGTCAACGACAATTGCGTAGGCAATCAGGAAGTTTGTGTTGCAAGGGGACATCCCAACCATCTCAATGAATGGCATGCCGTAGCGATTGGTCTTGTACGTTGAGTCGATGGCCACAACCCACGGGAACGTGCGAAATGCCACAACAGCATCGGGATTGGCCATGAATAAATGAGTCAAAGTACCATCACCTGCTGAGCGGTGACTAGTGACATACCCTTTCGCGGTGGCCAGATGCAAACAATTCTCCGCTGTGTTGCGCCCGCCTCGCCTTTCTGTTACATATGCCGACCTCTCATTGTACACCTGCCTAATGTTCTGATGCAGGTCCGGAAACGAATTACTGAGGCTGGCATTGATATGCCTTGGGGCAGTTTCTGAATCTGTCAAGTCTCTGATCATTTGCTTCGCGTCCGCATGGAGCTTGCTGCTCTGTCTATGACCCTCGGGGTACACTGAGAAAGAGTGGTTGTGCATCCCTCGCCTAGGATCCTTGCACGGCACTACATTCCAACCATCCCCCGTGATGCTCTGTTTCAAGACAATCGCGAATGGGCAGTCACAACTTCTGGTCGAGCTGCTACTCCATCGGACTACATCAGATTCGCTCGTATCTACATCCTTATCCTTTCGGCCCCGATTGCAAATGCAATATAACCTCAGCGGACCATTCCTATTCTGTTTGTAGGACTTCGTGACAAGTTCAAATCCCACCTGCAGAGCAATCCGTTGCAGGTAGGAATAAGCCTCGGCAACATCTGGAAACACAGCTGAGGTGGCAAATGGAGAGTATCCATTCCGCCCTGCAGCAGCTTCACATGACTGATTGTCATCCTTAAACAGCAATAAACATCAAGTAATTAGTTACACTCAACTGCTATACCAACGACAATGATGTCGTCCATTAACGTTTACATATGAACGAATAAAGATAAAATTACTGTCAAAACGTTAGAACATGTACTTAAAGAAGACAACATAAAGATAAAATAATAGTACATGAAATGCCATTAGAGTTATAAAATTCCCGTACACAAATTAACTCCCTAAACTAAAATTACATTCATCCATTTCAAACTGTCCTCCTAATGGAAAAACTTTCTCATTAACAGCTCAAACATACATGTAATGGAAAAAAAATAACATAACATTGTGGCTAGAATTAATATTACATTCTTACATTTCACGTTAAGGTTTAAAATTAATTAACGTAACGAATTTAATGTTCACTGGTGAACTTTTTGAATCCAAAATGCAACCGGGTCGTTTCAGATTAACTTTTAATACTTGCATTTGAATAATGCAAAATGAAACAAAGTAATTACATTTCAACAAATTAAAATAACAAAATAACGTAAAAGAACGTAAATTAACGTTACAATAATTAACAACATAACAAAATTAACAAAAGAACGTAAATTAACGTTACAATAATTAACAAAATAACAAAATTAACAAAACAACAACATTAACGTCACAATAATTAACAAAATAACAAAATTAACAAAACAACAACATTAACGTCACAATAATTAACAAAATAACAAAATTAACAAAACAACAACATTAACGTCACAATAATTAACAAAATAACAAAATTAACAAAACATCAACATTAACGTTACAATAATTAAAATTAACGTTACAATAATTTTTACGTTACAATTAATAAATTAAAATACTCAGATGAGCATAAATTAAAAAACTAAGATGAGCATAAATTTCTTTCTCCCTAACAGCTAAAACATACACGTAATGGAAAAAAAATGAAATAACATTGTGGCTAGAATTAATATTACATTCTTACAGTACAACAAATTAAAATATCAAAATAACGTAAAAATACGTAACTTAACGTTACAATAATTAATAGGACATAAATTATTGTAGATAAATTAGAAACAGCATTACGTAACAAAATTAACAACAAAATTAACGTTACTGCTATTAATAGGAGATAAATTCATAGGAGATAAATGTGCAATAGTTTCTACGTAACAGTTAATAAATTAAAACACAAAGACGAGCATAAATTTCTACGGCAAAAATTATTAAATTTAACAACTACGTAACTAATTAGTAAAATTACCTTCGAAGACATGGAATTTCTAACACCTTTTCCGGAGTAATTTTTGCTCGTTTTGGATAGCAAAAAATTTCGAGTGCCCTCAAAATGAGTAGAATTCGTGCTAATTTATAGCAGTTCAGTTTTGGGATGCAGCCTGGCACGGCTCGCGCCCAGGCCACGGCGAGCCGAGGCGTGTCCGGCTCGCGCCCGTGGCCTGGCGACCGGACCGCGCCATTCTCGCGCCCACCGCACGGCGAGCCGTGGCTCGCGCCCAGACCGCGGCGAGCGGCGCCGGTCCGGCTCGCGCCCGGACCCCGGCGAGCGGACCGGCGGCAGATCGCGGGCCGCCGGTGGCGAGCGGACCGGCGGTGGCTCGCGGCCTATCGGTGGCGAGCGGACCGGCGCCGGCTCGCGGTCCGCCGGTGGCGAGCGGACCGGCGGCGCCTCGCGGCCAGGCCGCGGCGACCGGACCGGTGCCGGCTCGCGGCCGGGCGGTGGCGAGCGGACCACGGCCCAGACCGTGGCGACCGGAGCCCGCCACGGCTCGCGCCCAGGCCATGGCGAGCCGACCGGTGGCGCCTCGCGCCCAGGCCGTGGCGAACCGGAGCCGGCGGCGGCGGGCGGTGGTCCGGCGGCGGCGGGCGGTGGTCCGGCGGCGGCGGGCGGTGGTCCGGCGGCGGCGGGCGGTGGTCCGGCGGCGGCGGGCGGTGGTCCGGCGGCGGCGGGCGGTGGTCCGGCGGCGGCGGGCGGTGGTCCGGCGGCGGCGGGCGGTGGTCCGGCGGCGGCGGGCGGTGGTCCGGCGGCGGCGGGCGGTGGTCCGGCGGCGGCGGGCGGTGGTCTAGTTTTAATTAATTTTATCTCAATTAATATTAACTAACTACAATTATCTAAATTAATTTTAATTCAGTTATTCAAAATAGAAAAAAAAATACTGTATGCATATTAGGGCGAGGATAGTAAAATACAGGGCGAGATATAGCGATCCACAAAAAGAATTTGTAGATCGTAAATTCATCTAATTGTAGAACTTTACTTTTCTATACAGAATTTAGAAGATGTTAATTGTATGGGGTAACTTGAACGGAAATTCAAAAAAGTAAAATGAATGAAATAATAGAACCTTATGGTATATCATAATTGAAATGTATCAAAATAAAATAAATATTCTAAAATGATATGCTTGACGACAAAATGTCAGATCAAAATGAGGTCATCACAACCCAAGAAGGAATTCAGAAATAGTAGTATAAATGTCCAATCAAAATTTTATTTACTATATCAGTGAATATGTTATATTGCTAAGATTTCGTCCACCATCGGTCCATAAGTCATAGAAAGATCAAGGTTTGAGCTATAAATTAGAAGAAACGAAGATAATTTGGGTTGCATTAATCTAGTCATAAGCTTTATAATTACTATACGTTGCAAAATAATTTTTTAATATTACAACTAAAATCTTTACCTTTTAATTATTTAAATTAAAACTCATCTTTTCATAAGCATATGGAAATGCAGTTTTTCCCAATACTTTGCCTACTCCCTAATACTAAATAAGCAATTTAAAAAAAAATTATAATGTCAACTATAATTCTACTCCTCTCCATGGTCTTGTTTTATTTTTAGGTTGGTTTTTTTATGTTGGCACTTTCCTCTTTTGACAAATTCTAAATTATTTTTATTTACTCAATTTATTTTTTATCTTCTCAATTCGACATCTACCACTCATTTCACTTTTTAAAAATTTATGTACTATCTTGTAAGGTGCTACTTACTCCCTCTGTCCCAGCTCAAATTGCAAGGAATCTTTTTCACGCTTATCAAGAAGCTTGTCTAACCGTTAATATGTTTAACTACGTATAACAACGATAAACAAAAAGTTACTTTTGGGAAACTACTTGTTTCGACGAATCCAACCATATAACATATAATAATATTATTGTTTATATATCTATTCAAATATGTGGTCAAAGTTGGACAGCGAATAGTGACATAAAGTGAAGTGTGCAGTTTGAGCTGGGATGGAGGGAGTATTTATATTTGAATACTGGAGGGTGTACAATATTTAGAAACCCTACTTAATTAGGATCGATTGTCATTTATTTGAAACATAGGTAGCTGGTGATGGCTCCATATTACCAAACAACAATGTGACCATATTTAACATTAATGTATGAATGAATCATTTATGAGCAAGATATCTTAAAACACCAACGAAAGTGACAATTTCTTAAAGAAAGAAAATGAAATATCTTCATTCTTGTCTCGAATTTTTAAGCAAAAGTGTTTCTTTTTTCTTTATCCTTTAATTCGTGAATTATGTGAGATTGAAATTAATGAAATTTGCAACAAGATTCAGAGATGGTTTAACTAAATGGGGCTGACCGGCGGCTCCGAGTTGACCGAATCTCGATCCTGGGTTTGGCACCTTGAAAACGTCATCGTTTTCAGTCTCATTCCCCCATTTCACACAGTTCTGTCTGGTTTATGGGGAAAAACAATTGTTGATGTCTGTCTCGTGATTTACTTTCCATGATCAACGTGCAAGCCATGAAAATTACTTCTCATTACCAGCCTTTTGTGGTAATCGTGCATTTCGTCTTCAATTTTGCGAGGGCTTAGTTAGAATCAGAATTTGGGGGAAATCAGAAATTTGGAATTGAGGCTGCCCGAGCTTTGGATTTTTGAAGCTGAATTGAAGAAGCCGATGGCGAGGCCCCAGGTTACCATAACTCTGGGACGCTCCGGTCAGGTATGCAGTACTCCTCCGTTCCTATTTTTGAGATTAGGGGTTTATTATGAAATTATTTGCGCGAAATGCATTTTGTCGAATCGAATTTTATAGTTTCTGCTGTTGTTTGACTTGCAGAAGGTTGTAAAGAGGCCTGTGGAAGGCTTTTATGGTTCCCGACGTGATGCTCCGGCGCTATCAGGAAGCAAAAGATATGCGGAAGATAGCAATGCTGAGGATTCCTTTTCTTACACTGGAAAAAGGTTAACATTTTTTAGTATTAGGCTTGCATTGTGGGATTCATTAGAGGAATAATCTTCTCATTTTAGCTGTTTCAAGTTATCTGTTGATTAGTTTTCTCGGTGGGTTTAATTCCAAGTTTTCAACTTTTCAGACTTCAGGTTAGTGTGAATAACAATGGTTCTGAGTACAGTCGCCATAGCAGTAAGTAGCAACAGCTGATTTTTCAGAAGATGAATATCTGTGTGTGTTTGCTATGCAAGTTGATACTAAGTTGTGTCTCTTTAGATGGTGGTGAAAATGACCTTCGTCTGAAACTGTTGCGCAAAAGACAAGCCAAGCAAATTGAGCTAGACAAAGCGCAGCAGAAGAAGAGAGAACTGAAACAGAAGATTTCAAGGAGTTTTCAATCTTCAGAGGTGCCTGGAAGATTTCTTTCGAGAAATGAATACGATTCTCTAGCTAGAAGAGCTGGTGAGTCATCACAGGCACCTGGAAGATTTCTTTCAAGGAATGAATATGATTCTCTAGCTAGAAGAGCCGGTGAGTCACCTCAGATGGAATCTGTACGAACTTCTTACAGCTCGTCTACAATAGATGGGTCGAGACCAAGATCCGAAGCAGTTGCAACACAACTTTCTGGGGGCATAACATCCTCTAGGCCTATGGGTCAAATGTTACGACCTTTACAACCGATGCAAACTTTGGCTTCCGGAACTGGACTATTTCAGACTTCTCATTCAAAGGGCCCTGCACCTATGACCTTCATGGGAGCAAGCACAGGGATCGGGTTGAATCCTTCTAGGCCAATGAGGGAAACCATAGCAGCAGGTAGCAGTATGACAAAGGCCCCGTACATGGTATAAACTCACCTCTTGCTCCTTTTTATGTCTTTGGGAAGCACAATATTCAGCCCGGTGAATAAAAAAGACGCGGTTCATCATGTTCATTCTGGAACTATTCTTTGTATTATTGTTTAAAGATGAAAGCGCCATACTGAACTCTTCTTTGTACACTCTTTTTTTTCCCATTGAGTGTACTCATATGGCTGAATGCTCTGCAAATTCTTTTTAATCTATTTACTTCTGTTAGCTATAATATTGTCTAAAACACCTGTAGACTCTTCTAACAGTTTTACACTGGTCTTGTTTAGGACGAACACTTCACCGTCAGTAGCTTGTTGAATGCTCTTGGCTTAGGAAAATACGCAATTATTTTTCAAGCTGAAGAGGTAAGAAACTTACATGCTCAATGCTGCTCACATAAAAACTTTCAACAAACATGAGTACATCTTGTGTCTAAATTGATAGCTGGTTGGGGGAGGGGTGGGGGAAACTGAGGACATTACCCGATCAGGGGTTTCAGTTCAAACTTAACCCCTCACTCTCTTAGAGGACATATTTTTGTGTGTGCTATGCTCAGTACCCCTGATTCAAAACCTTCATACTAGCTATAATTATGGAAGTAAATAGGACAGGACATATTCGGTAACCATCAATTCTTTAACGTAGTCTTGAATAAGACTGTTCTTTTCTTTGTAGGTCGACATGCCTGCATTGAAGCAAATGGGAGATCGTGACCTAAAGGAATTAGGTATACCAATGGTAAGTTGTTTTCTGTACCGAATATTCATATGATGTTCTTGCAATATGTACGCTGCATTTTCTTGTAAAACAGGGGGATGATCTATTTGATAGCTATGGAATTAAGTATCAAATGGTGAATAGATTGTCTGCATTGACAGTGCAATGTGCGAATTAGAAGTTGTAACTTAGTCTAATTGATTTCAGGGACCGAGAAAAAAGATACTGTTGGCTATGGTGGCACAATCTAAACGACAGGCAACGTAACAGGTTGCTCGCTTTTGGCAATGCATATGGTTAATGAAATATAGAGTCGAGGAATGTGATGTTCTTCTTCCCTTTTCATTGGAGCAAATAAGAAGAAGATCCAGTTGTATGAGCAATTTAAATGCAGATGTTTGAGCATTGTATATTTGCTCTGGTAATTTTTTTCCTGTAACGAAGCAAATATACCAGTTTGTTCTTTGTAGAATGATGTATAATTCTGGGATGATTTATCAGAAGATTTCCTTACAATGAAGCTAATGTAGTAAAAGAATTCTTTCCTATGAAAACTGATGTAGGAAAGAATTCCATGCTACAACAATCTTTTCTTGAACGTAACAAATGTACAATAATAAAATTAACATTATTTTATTTTGATCAATGAGCCTTGACTGATGTCGTAGACTGCGGAGACTTCTTAGGGCTGCCACGATTCTTGTTCCCACAATCCTTACCGCTTCTCGCAGCAAAAGCCTCCAAGAACATGTTCCCAATCTTCGCCGCCGTAGGTCTCGCCACTGGAGCCGAAGATGCCGACGGCAGTCTCTTACAGGCGTGGTCGGCCGGTTCAAACCGGTGTTTCAAACAAACCTTAACATCACAGTGCTTGCAAGTAGCCGTGTTCGAAAACGTCAAAACCTCCTTGCACCGCCTTACAGGGCACTTAGGTTTCACCTTCTTGCTAGGATCGCAGGTCCCGGACTTCTCATGCTTCTGCAACGCTAATTTCTCGTCCGACACGCCGGTGATGTCGATGGAACCGGAGCAAACCTCGCAGACCAGAACCCTACGGCTGGCAACGTCGGATTTGGGGCAATCGTGGTCCTTGTAAGAACGGTGGTCGAGGCAGAAGAAGTGGCGGCAGGCAGCGCACTGGAAGGGGAGGAAATCGAGCTGGCGGCAATCGGCGTTGTGGCAATGCCGTCCGAGATCGGGGTAAAGCTCGGTTCCTCCGCCGGCGGCCATGGCTTTGTATAAAAAGATGGTGGGAAGAAACGACGGTGTTGTAATAGGAAATTGGGGATTTAGGTTTTGCAGCGGAACGTGAAGATTGCTTGTCCATGGAGAGTTGGATGGTTTATATAGATTGTGCGTAAGGGGTGTCTTGGGGGATAAGGCAATGCTGCCAGATTATACAATCAGGACGCGATTTGGAATCGGTTTTTGACCATTGCGTCATCGTTTTCGTCATCCCGACGGTTTTTTACGCGGCTCCATCTTAGGCTTGGTGTTTCTGGTAGCTTCTTGAGCCCAAGTATTTGGGCCTTACTCTGGCTGATACAAAGGCCCAAACGTTGTACAGGTATATGGTAACCCAAATGACTTCATGGCTCTCTGACTATTATCATCTTACTCTTTTAGCAATCTATTTTTTTTCGATCACTTTCATCTCTGAATTATTAAAAATGTTAAATTATAACCCTTCCGCTCAATCAAACTGTTGGCCTCTGTCAAAATCGTCAATTTTGAGAGTAAATTAGTTATTTTGCGTTTCTCCTTTTCTTTTTTTCCTTTTCTTCTACTCTTCCTTTTCTCAAACCCTTTCCCCTTTCCCATTGGGTTTCTCGTTCTCCTCCTCAGCCCATTTATCTTCCGCCTCACCTCCGCCTGCACCCCAACCATTCATCACCCCCACTCTCTGTCGCTTACTGTGACGAAAACAACGTTGCTAATTGATAGGATATCTTGATTGATATCAAGATATCTTTGTACATATTTAGAATAAGCTAGGTTCATTGTATCTACTAGGCTTGTATTCTATATATTGTTAATACGACAGACACACCAAGCATGGTGATTCACACTTTCATGGTATCAGACAGGTTAATCCAGAATTACTTTGTCTTTACCCAAAATCCATCCTCGATTAGGTGATTGCTGTAAACCCTAATCTCCAGTCAAAGTCTAGCTTTCTTTCCCATATCTTGAACTCTTACCTTTTGCTTCATCCTCACGATGGCAGCAACTCCATTAAGCTTTATCACCCTCATTCATATGTTACCCATTAAACTAAATTCGGGCAATTATATGATGTGGAAATCACAGTTTCAAGTGCTTCTCGAATCGGAAAACTTGTTTGGCTTCCTTGACGGATCGATCCCCAAGCCTATAGCTTCCGCCACAGCCTCTGCTTCACCGGATTCTTCCACTTCTGATGGCTCTGCCACCGTCCTCACGCCAGCTTCTTGGACTGCCCAGGATAAGAGGCTTCAAGCGCTGCTTCGATCGTCACTCACGGAGGAGAGTATGCTCGAGACAATCGGTCGCGCCACGGTGATGGAGATGTGGAATGCTCTTGCTGCAGCGTTCGACAACACTTCGGCATCGCGCGAACTGCAACTTCGCGATGAACTCCACAGTGTCCGCCGCGGCTCTTCCTCCGTTCTGGAGTTCCACCGCCGATTCAAGATCATCACCGATGGGCTCGCTTCACTCGGTGCTCCGGTCCCTGCTCGAGCTCGAGCGATGATTTTCCTGCGCGGTCTCAGACCTGGTTTTACTGAATTCACGAGCGTGCAACTCGCTCAACAGCCGCTGCCCTCCTACACCGACGTTGTCGCTCGGGCAAGATCTCATGGAACATTTCATCAAACGGGCACCGCTGCTGCCGGAACGGAGGTTTCTCCTGTTGCATTTGTTGTTTCCTCTGTTTTTTCTGGTTTTCCTGGCAGATATGGTTCAGCGCGTGACTCACACGCGCGTGACTCCCGCGCGGCCGTGGTGGTGGTTCTGGCCGTTCTGGACATCCAAATGGTGGCTCTGGTGGTAACTCCTCTGGTGGTTCTGGTTCTCACCGCAAGAAGCGATGGAACCCTAAATGTCAGCTCTGTCTTGAGTATGGTCACACTGCCCGGACTTGCTCCAATCCGAATCCTGAGTCTGCAAATCTGGTTGATGCATTCCAATCCTCTGCCTCGCTTAATGACATTGGTTCTGATTGGTATCTGGACTCTGGAGCGACAAATCACATGACTTCCTCAGCTTCTGGTCTGGACAGCGTTGTTCCGTATGATGGTAACCGTTCTGTTGCTCTTGCTAATGGTCGTGCTATATCTATTACTCATATTGGTTGTCATCGGTTTTCTCATAATTTATCTCTATTTGATGTGTTGGTAGTTCCTGATATTACGAAAAACCTTCTGTCTATTAGTAAGCTGGCATGAGACTTAAATGCTGTGATTTCTTTTGATGAACGTTCGTTTGTTATTCAGAAAAGGGCCACAAAGGAAGTCGTGGGCCGAGGTCGATGTGATCATGGTCTTTATGTGTTGGAGCAATGCGGTGATGCTTTTGTTGCTTATGTTCAAGATAATAAACATAGAGCCTCTTTTGACTTATGGCATGCTAGACTTGGTCACACATCTTCTTCCATTATTTCATTGTTGAATAAATTGAACCTTGTTAAGGTCATTTCTCTGTCCCCTAGACCCACTCTTTGTTCACCATGTGAAAGGGCTAAGGGTAAGAGACTTGCTTTTGTGGACAATCCTAGAAAGGCAAAATCTGTCCTTGATTTGATACATTGTGATATGTGGGGTCCTGCTCCAGTCATTTCTGAAAGTGGATTTTCTTACTATGTCATTTTTATCGATGATTTCTCGCATTTTACCTGGCATTATCCGTTAAAGCGAAAATCAGATTTCGTTGAGACATTTTTGCAGTTTCAGATCTTAGTTGAAAATCAGTTCTCCTGCTCAATTAAAGTGTTTCAAAGCGATGGTGGCACGGAATTCACGAATACCCGATTACGGTCTCATTTCACGGATAAAGGAATCTTTCACCAAATTTCTTGTCCGGCTACGCCTGAGCAGAATGCTAGAGCAGAACGGAAACACCGCCATATTACGGAAATGGGGTTATCTATGCTGTTTCACTCTCAGTTACCGCTGTCTTACTGGGATGCTGCTTTCGCCACAGCTGCCTATACCATCAACAGGTTACTCACGCCTGTGCTTCGCAATGTATCACCTTATTTTCTGGTTTATGGTCGTCATCCAGATTACTCCAACTTTCACCCGTTTGGTTGTAGGGTGTATCCCTATATTAGGCTATTTGCTCCACACAAACTGGCTCCTCGCAGTGCTCCTTGCATATTCTTGGGCTACAGTTCGCAGTACAAGGGCTTTCGTTGTCTTGATCCGGAATCTCGGAAGGTCTATCTTACTCGCCATGCACGTTTTGATGAGACCTCTTTCCCATCGGCCACTGATACAACCACTGCTCCTTCCGAATCCCTGGATATCTCGACTTTTCTTGATCTGGACATGGATACTAATTCTGGTACTCCTGTGTTCCAGTCTTCGACTCGTGTTTCTGACCCAGACACTTTGTCTTCATCATCTTCTGCTAGTTCTCTACAGTCATCTCCTCGTCCCTCGCCTCCTGTGTCCACTGCTCAGTCTGTTGATTCTTCTCCTGACAGCTCTTCGCCTGCTTTCCCATCGCCTTCCCCACCCAGGCCGACACATCGCATGATGACTCGTTCAGACAGGTAGTCTCACAGCAAATCAGCAATTTACGGATTACGAGATGACTGGCTTTCTTGCATCCTTACTGGCACAGACTGAGCCTCGTGGATTTCGTACTGCTCTTAAGGATCCTCTCTGGGTTTCGGCTATGGATGAGGAGATGGGTGCTCTTCGTCGGCAACACACTTGGGATCTTGTCCCTCGTCTTTCTGGTGTGAATGTTGTTGGCTCAAAATGGGTTTACCATATCACGCATCTTCAGGATGGCAGCATTGATCGGTACAAAGCACGGCTTGTTGCTCAGGGTTTTCCCCAGCTACCCGGTTTTGACTTTACTCATACCTTCAGTCCTGTCATTAAGGCCTCTACTGTTCATATTATTTTGTCTCTCGCCACCATTTTCTCTTGGCCGCTCCATCAGTTGGATGTTAAGAATGCATTCCTTAACGGTCTTCTTAATGCTCCCGTCTACATGGAACAGCCAGCCGGTTTTTCTGATCCTGCTCGTCCAGATTATGTTTGTTGTCTTCGCAAGGCCATCTACGGACTTAAGCAGGCTCCACGAGCATGGTTTCAACGTTTCAGCTCTTATCTTCTTCGTCTGGGATTCCGGTGTAGTTCTGCTGATACTTCATTGTTCGTCCTCTCAAGGATCGAAGATTCTATATCTGTTGGTGTATGTGGATGACATCATCCTTACCGGTAATGAATTCAGTCTTCTTCGTCGATTCATTAATCGCACTGACCGTGAGTTTTCTGTCAAGGATCTTGGGGCTCTACACTATTTCTTGGGTTTGGAGGTTTCCCCCTCACCTTCTGGTCTTTTTCTCGGGCAAGCCAAGTATGCCATGGAGATTCTTCAACGTGCGGGTATGACGGATGCTGCTCCAGTTTCTACACCTTTTGTTCCTGGTTCGAAGCTTCTTGGCTCTTCGGGCTCTGAGTTCTCTAACCCCAAGCTCTACCGCTTTCTTGTTGGTGCATTGCAGTACTTAACTATTACTCGGCCGGATCTGTCTTATGCAGTTAACTCTGTTAGTCAGTTTCTGCAGTCACCTCGTGATGCTCATTTTGCTGCTGTCACTCGCATTCTGCGTTATATTCACGGCACGCTTCACTATGGTCTCATTTTTCACCCGTCTTCCGGACGTCTTTCCATTTTGGGATATTCCGATGCAGACTGGGCTCGCTGTCTTGAGACTCGTCATTCAACCTATGGCTATGCCATTTTTCTTGGCGGTAATCTCGTCTCTTGGAGTGCCAAGAAGTAACCTACTATCTCTCGGTCCAGTTGTGAGGCTGAATATTGTGCTATGGCGAACTCTGCTGCTGAACTTGCTTGGCTGTGCAATCTGCTCAAGGACCTTCATGTTCCTCTATCCTCGTTGCCTCTTCTGCTTTGTGACGACAGTAGTGTCATCTTCCTTGCTCAGAATCTGGTTGCTCACAAGCGGGCCAAACATATTGACATTGACTACCACTTTGTTCGTGAGCTCGTTACCTCTGGCAAGCTCCGTGTTAGTCATGTCTCGTCATCCTTGCAGGTTGCTGACATTTTTACTAAGGGTCTGTCTAGTACATTATTTTATTTGTTTCGTTCCAAGCTTTGCGTATCTAGTAACCCTACGCTTAGCTTGAGAGGGGGGGGTGATAGGATATCTTGATTGATATCAAGATATCTTTGTACATATTTAGAATAGGCTAGGTTCATTGTATCTACTAGGCTTGTATTTTATATATTGTTAATACGACAGACACACCAAACATGGTGATTCACACTTACACTAATTAAATTTGCTTAGTTGATACCCTGACAGTGATGTTTTTATATGCTTAAGATTCCCCTCACCTAACCCCGACCTAGATGTCAATTTTCTATTCCATCTAGGGTTCACTTCCAGCTGAGATCTCAAGCTTTCATCGTAGCAGAACCGCAGGGGAACAAATTTGACTACTGATTGATTTTTTGCAAATAAAAAATGGTTGCGAGTCCCTGCTTCTGAACGGATCGTCGCCGCCAAAATTCTCGCCGCCGGAGATAAGAAACACACTGCTAGAGAACGCCAACGAACTGGAAATTGCTGGGGATCAAAGACCTGAGAACACCGACGAAGATAGGCGGTGGGGGTTTTGGTGGTGGCGCTAGTAGGGTTTCCGACACCAATCTGAACTCCATACCACCGACGCCATTGTCACGCCATCCACTCCATCCCGCCGTCGTCGTCACACCAATCTGAAGAAGAAGATCAGCGTTCCAAGTAGGGTTTTCGGTGCCAGAGCAATCCATCCTTATGTGCAAGGGTTTCAGTGGGAGGAAGGAGAGGTGGTCGGAAGAGGATCGACGCTGGTGTGTGGTGGAAGTTGGTGGTCTGGAGCGGTTCCGAGCGATAAGGGAAAAGGTAATTGGAGGGGAAAAGAAAAAAACAGAAAAAGGAAATGGAAAATGAAAACGAAATGGAAAAAAGAAATGGAAAAGGAAATGAAAATGACCATTTTGCCCTTAAATTCAACAATTTTGACTGAGGCTAATGGTTTGACCAGATAGAAGGGTTGCAATTTAACAGTTTTACTAGTTCAGTGACGAAAGTGATCGAAAAGGGGGGGGGCAAACGGGTAAGATGAGAATAGTTGGAGGCCCTTGAAGTTATTTGCCCTAAATTATATGATATTTTAGAGATTATGTTGAAAGATGTTATTTCCATGAAAATCAAGGTTTAAACTACAAATTTGAAGAAATTAAGATAAAGTTTTTGTGTTGCATTAATCGGGTCATAAACTTATAACTATTGCACGTTGCATAATAAATTTATTAACTAAAACCTTTTATCTTTCTATAATTCTAATTTCAACTCCGTCTTTACATATGCGTATGGAAAGACGGTCTTTTCCAAAATTTTATCTTAATTATATAGTATGTTATACTCCCTCTAGTCCTCTATTTATGTCCCTTTTTTTCTAACATTTTTTCAAGACATGTTTGATCATCAATAACTTTAGTTACGTACAATAACAGACTAAAAAGTTTTACTTTTTAAAAACTACATACTACGGAGAAACCAAAGACATCTCACATAATGTCTGTTACTGTATACACCAAAAATTATCGATGACCAAATATGCCATGAAAAAATGTTTGGTCAAAGAAAGCCATAAATAGAGGACAGAGGGAGTAATAAAAATATTAATTTTGAAGTAATAAAACAATACTAATATTATTTTTTAAAAATAGCACTGACATAAGCAACCTACACCTATGCTTGTAGTACACATATATTTTGTGACAAAATGGTAAATTTAATTTCTTAGGGAATCCTATGTGTGATTGAAAAAAAAAGTGTGGGCAAAAAGATCAATTTACAAAATTTAGGGGACCTTTTTGCTACTTACTCATAAAAGGGCCTTTTCAATCTTGGAGTAGTTTGCCACCGTAATATATTTTCGTTGGGATAAGTGTCAATATAATCCTATTTATTTGGTTAAGTGTTAATATAATCCCAGATAATTTTTAGTGCAATATAAACCTAAAACACTATTTCTGACATCTACTGTCATTGACCGCACTCGAAATGACAAAAATAACCCTTAACCTAAAACCTATAAATATAAGGACAATTTTGCCCTCAAGACCACCACCTCCGCCGCAAGCCACTACCACCACCACTCCCAGCCCTACATCCACCACAACCACCTTCGCCGCTCCATTAATTCCGGCGTCACTCTGCCGCTAGTGCCCCTCTGCCTCATAACAAAAAAATACATAGAAGGGCCACCTGCTCGTTATGCAGAATTGTGCTCTCCAGCAATGGCATTCACACTGACAACGCCACCCTCGACTATCTTGTTCGTTCGTCGTTCCACCACCCACCGTAACGCCACCCACCAGCCCCACCAGCCTCAGCTCCGCCACCATCACGATGCCTCAACGCCACCTCCAAACCCTAACCCACCACGCTCGACGTCACTCCGTTCCGCCACCATTGAGACGCCTGACGCCACCCAGCCCCGACGCCATCACAAAACCCTAACTTACCCCACCCAACGACACCATCGCGATGCCACGATGCCACCCCGCTCCTCTAACATCGCAATGCCACCTCGCTAGACGCCATCCCGCTTCGCTAACATCGCGATGCCACACCACCCTACCCAACGCCGCTCCGACGCCACCTCGATTAAGCACATCAAAGAAGAAAACAAAGCAACAAATCGAAGAAGAACCAAAGCTGCAAATTGACGCCATCTGATTGAGCAAATCGAAGAAGACAGAGGAGCCCCAAGTCAAAGAAGAAGCAAGATGGGGGGTATAATTGTAAATTTAAATTATTTTCAAAATTTTATTTATTTTTCATACGGGGCAAAAGTGTCTTTTCACATAATTATGGCTAAACATTAGTGGAGTGGGTATATTTGTACTTACAACAACTATATATAGTTATATTTACACTTTTAATTAGTGGATTGCTATATCACGCCCTGTATTTTACTAGTTACGCCTTGTATTTATACTATTTTATATACAATATGTATTTTTAATTTAATTTAAATAATTTAATTTAAATAATTTAAATAATTTAAATTAATTAATATTAAATTAAATATTTATTTATTTAATTGCTCTGCCGCCGCCGCGCCGCCGCTGCTCCGCCGCCGCGCCGCCGCTGCTCCGCCGCCGCGCCGCCGCTGCTCTCCTCTCCTTCTCCTCCGGCCGTTCGCCGCCTTCCGGGCACCGTCCCATTCGCCATGGACCGGGCGCGAACCGGGAGCCTTCCGTTCGCCACGGACTAGGCGCGAACCGGACGCTGTCCCGTTCTCCACGGCCTGGGCGCGAGCGGGCGCCGTTCCATTCGCCATGTACCGGGCGTGAGCCGGGATGGCGAACCGGGCTTCGATCGACGACGGAGAGCTTCGATCGACGGTGGGCTTCGATCGACGGCGGGCTTCGATCGACGGCGACGAAGGAGGAGAGACGGAGGGGTTAGGGCTTTGCTCGGTGGCGGTGGCGGAGAAGAAGACGAAACCGCCGGAGAAGACGAAGAAGAAGAGAAATAGGTGGTGGTGGTGGCGGCGGTGGCGCTGGAGCACGTAGCGGCGGAGATCGGCGGCGTGGCGTGCAGTGGCGTCGCGGGGCACGGCGGCGCGCGGTGGCTCTCGGCGGCGCACGGCGGCACAGCGGTGGTGCACGGTGGCGCACGGCGGCGCGGTGGTGGCGCACAGAGCAGCTGTGGTTTTTTTTTGTTTTTGATTTTTGATTTTTGATTTTTATTTTGATTTAAAATTTTTGTTTTTGATTTTTGTTTTATTTTAAAATCTTAATATTAGTATTATACATATATATACGTACTAGGGCGTAACTAGTAAAATACAGGGCGTGTTATAGCAATGCCCTTTAATTATGAAAAAAATTATACTCCCTCCGTTTCACTAAGAGTGGCACACTATATTTAGGCTCTTGGATTAATGTGAAGAAAATGAGAGGTTGAAATTGAGGGTAGAAAGTAAAAAGTAGAATGAGTGAATGAGATTGTAGGAATCGTGCCCAAAATGAAAAATATGTCATTTTAAAAAAATATTACAATAAGGTAAGTGTGTCACTGTTAAATAAACGGAGGAATTGTTTTTACGTGAAATAAGTAATGTTATGAAAGTAATTTTTTCTTTTCGCACCGTCAAAGATAGAAAAGGTTGAGAGGATGACAAAATGAAGAGCAATCATTAATTAAAGAGCATAATGAGCAAGAGAGCAAGTGAAAGATACAAAGAAATTAGCCCTGCCATATCATAATATGAGATGAAAACAACACATGCCAACACATATGGGTATTTATGAGAGTCCCAAATTTGTAAAGAGCGAATATCTGTTTATAAAGTCCAAAATTATTTAATGCCATCATGTACGTATTCACATTGTATTGCGGTTTCCTTTGGAGAAAAGCTACACTATGCCATTATTATACCCAACAATATCTTTGTACACCCACACACTGCCTTACTTTTGCTGAGGAAAAACTGCATCTACTGTGTGAATAGAATACTCGAAAAGAGTCACAACCTTCCTCATTATTGGAAATTGTTAACCTTTTACAACAATAATCAGCAGTACTTTTCTCGTCCAGATCATACCATTCTAAATATTTTCTGCCCCCGTGAAATTGGTATACTTTAATTTTGAATTTCATTTGATATTATTCTGACGACAAGATTTAGAAATCAATACAACCCTTAGCACTCTGAACTTCTGATTAAGAACTGACAAAATTGGATTTCCAAACATTTCACTGGCCAACATTTATTTCAAAAAAAACAAATGCATTGATTATGGCTTAGACTTTACTATTTCGTCCATCTCTGCATGAGATTCCTACTTTTATTTTCGATTGTCACAATCAAACGTTCTTTTTAGTAGAAATTTTCGATTGAAATTCAGTGATTTTATTTTAATTTTTCACTCCACGTGCCTCATCAGCATGCATAAATGTTGGTGCAAAAAGGAAATAGGACCCTTACTGTTTTAAGAAACGTGAGGCCAAACAATTCCACAAACAAGGGTAAAGACTAATGAGGGAAATAGGAGAAGAGTAAAAACGGTTAAATTACGCATTATGGAGATAATTATTATTATAGAATGTGAAAGTGAAACCTTTTTGAGCTGACAAAGGGAGTGGCTTTGAGAAAAAGAGGACAGCCTTCCAGCCTAAAACAACAGACAAAAATAAGCCTTAGTTGGTAAGATTCAGACAGTTGTTTATTAGGGCTGAAATTGGCGGGGTTAATCGCTCTCTAATTGTAATTAATAGTTTAATACTTAGCTAAGTTAACTAGGGCGCTGTGCTAAATGCTATGCGATTCTTTTCTAACCTTCAAAAGTTACTTTTGAGTGTTTAACTCACCACGCTTGTAATCATCACTAAAAATGCCATGATATTGACGCTATCTTTGAAAAAAACACTGAATTACATTCGGAGGAGTCCAGCAGTAAAACTATGATTATAATTTATACACTATACATCAACAACAAAATAAAACACAAGTGATAAATATATACTCCTTCCGATTTTTTTATATTGACACATTTTCTTTTTTTGGATAGTCCTTTTATATTGGCACTTTCCACTTTTGGCAAATCATAAATTATTTATATCCATTAAATTTAATTTTTATTCTCCCAATATAATTTCATCCACTCATTTTACTTTTTAAAATATAACGTGCCTATTATTTGGCGCCGATATTATAAGACAAGAGGGAGTAAGACCAGTCTTGAAATTAAAGTTTTACTTAACTACAATCTTTCTGTTATAATACATTAGTAAGGTAAATTTGTCTTGACACAAGTTAATTAACTACTGGGATACGTGTCAATATGACCATATCTACTTGAATAAGTGTCAATATAATTCTATGATAATTTTTAGTGCAAATATACCTAACTAGCTAATGAAAGTGTCAATATAACCCTCAGACCCCATTTCCGGCATTGACCTCAATTTTTAGCATTGACTATATGTAAACTGACCAAAATACTCTTTGGGCTAACTTTGAAATTGGGTGGACAATTTTACCCTCATAGTTAGCCGGAACACCATAGTTTGTTGAAATTATGTAGGGTTATATCAGCACATTATGCAATCTTATTGGGTTATATTAGCACATTCCTAATGTTTGTAGGGTTATATCAGTACATTTCTAGTGTTTGTTGGGTTATATCAGCACATCCTTAAAACTTATAGGGATATATTAGCACTTTCACTAACTATATAGGGTTATATTGACATTTTCGAATATTGAAAGGTTATATTTGCACTTGTGTCAACTAGGTAGGGTTATAAAAACACTTTTTTCTTAACGATTTGAACTTGAAAATCGAACTTTTATTGCACCCATCAAAATGTTCACATAGTCAAGTTTATGTTGAAATCTTGCCATCATAGTGTGAAAATTTCAGTGTCAAGATCTATGGTCTGAAATCTTGCCATCAAAGTGTTCATATAGTTAAATGTCTGATAGATTTAGTGTCAAGATCTGAGGTATGGAATATTGCCTTCATAGTGTGAAAATTTTCATTTACAGGATAAGAGTTCCTCGTCACCACTAGATATGAATCTCTTTAAAAATTTATTTTCAAAATATTCTCAAGTTAGTATATTGCGGTGTTTAGATGCGGGGCTTTTATTTCAGTGTAAAAATAAACACTAATTCTTTTATTAAAAAAATTAAATTGTATTATATGTCAAAGTTGAGTTACTCCCTCGTTACAGGCGAAAATCTCTTTACAAAATTCTCCCTGGTGAAAAGATCAATACGTCCCTATCTTCTTCACCTATTTTCTATCATGTCTCTCATGACAAATACGCCGCCGCTCCTCCACCTCTTCTTGCCGCCGCTCACATCTCCCACGCCTTCGCTACCTCCTCTCTACGTCTCCTCTCACCGCCTCCCTCAGCCTCACCTCTCCTCCTCTCTCACGTCACCTCCTTTCTCCGTTGTACCTAGCACTCTGCCTCTGTCAAGAATCCAACCCAACTCCCTCGTCCAGATTGCTGAAACTGCGCAATCAATGAGACTCATCGGCCGTCGTTCAGCTCTGTCGCCTTAAAAATTGCCTTCTTCCCTGTCAGAACCTCAAGCAACACGACTCCTAACCCGGAAGAAGAGGAGGCACTAGATCTGGAAGAAGGGGAGGCTGAGAGGCAATGGCAAAGGGGAGGCGGAGGGGAGGAAATGGGGTGGAAGAAATGAGGCAGAGGGAAGCTAGGCCGTCGAAGTAAATGGGGTGGAGGAATTGGGGCGAAGGGTTGTGAATGCTGTTCCTTCCGGCGGCGAAAATGGTATGGAGGAAACGGGGGAGGAAGAAGTAAGGTGGAGGAGGAAATGGGTTGAAGTGCAGATTGTGAGGGTGTTGGGTGAGAGGGGGTGTGTTTAGGGTTTGGAATGACTGTGTGTGTATGTATAAAATTTGAATTTAAGAAGGGAAATTTTGTCTTATTACATGTTAAATACTTCATTAAAAGGAAAGTGTGCAGATTTGTCTAAGACATCAAAAAAAGAAAGTGTGTGGATTCTCCTAGGACGGAGGGAGTACAAATATTGGAGGTGAACTCCATGATTTATACTTGGGGTATTGCGCCAATTGATGGGCAACTCTATTTTCCTGTCTAGGAATCCAACATATTTGCAATAATCAAAGCTCATGATTAATGATCTAATATCCTCTATGAGGAGACCTAAATCGGTTCTATCTTTATCTCCTTTTTAGATAGCATGGATAATTGCTTGGGCATCACCCATAATGAGACTAGGGGATAATCTATTTTTGATACATTCTTGTAGTGATAAGATAAGTGTTGTTGCTTCTCCAATTTTTGCTGAAAACACTTGTCAAATTCAAATGGATTCTCCATGTACTATAAGCCATCTAAAGCTCTGACATATGATAACCATGCAGAGTTTTTAGTGATAACTTGGGAGTCTCCTTTTGTGTCATGGGCGTTTAAAGTGGAAACTTCTTTGAATTTGCTAATTTAATTGTGCAAATCTGATCAAGAGAGTGTTGAATTGTGTGTGTTATCTCCTAGACTTGATATTCACCATGTAGTAACTTATTTCTATGGTACCATAGATGATTTAGCAATATGCTGATCAAGGACATGGTGTCATGATCTAATATCAAAATTAAGTCTCTCACCCACAATGTTGCACATGGTTGGTGATATCTATATATTTTAGCGTGTAGATATGCTTGTAACCATAATTGATGAGTTAAGGGACAATGGAAGAAAATATGGTCGGGGAAATTATCCTCCATTGTGCATGTAAGGCAATATTGTTATGATGTTCATCATCGTTGGATAAGGTTCTTAGTTGTCGACAATTATTTTTTGCACAAACTCCATACAAAATGGTAGATTCTCGGTGGGGTTGTTAACTTACATATCCACTTCCAGTGAGTTGATGGACCATTATGGCTACTTGTAGCATGTCCTACGTTTCCCAAATAAATGGAATTAATAGCTAGATTATATCCTGTCCTAACCGAATATTTACCGTTAGTGATTTTATCCCATTTCCACATCATTATATTGATTTTGTGGTTTGGGCATCGAGAGAATTAGATCAACTTCCTCTTCACTGAACATATATCCAATCAATTCTTCATTCCATCGTGTCCATTGTCCACCATCAATTTATCAACCGTGATATCATTGGCATAGGTTGATGGAAGAGAAAAAGTTTCGCTAAACTCGATCTTGGTAGTCCCAAACCAGTTTAAATCTTTGTATCAAAGCCTGCTCCTAATTCCTTTTAGTAGTAGGTCCTGTCCTTCCAGAATCCATCTCCAAGCTAAAAAAATAGCTCCCCTAACTTTTCATCTATCATGGTTGTGATGGCGTGATATTTAGCCTCTACCTCTGTTGAACCCGATTTAACACCCCCAACCTTAATATTTATTTTTTAAAAGTAAAATTTCCACTTAAATTCCTGGTAACATCCAGTATCATCTGAAAGTATGAATCTTGGGGAAGTATCTCACACATGTATTTCAGATTTGCTTGACTTTGCAAAGCTAGCTATCGAGTGAGATAGAATGATTCTCTAGAAATTCACCATGGCAAATTCACACTTATTTCATCAAGGAGGTGTTGTAATTGGATAATAATATATTGACAGCAAAGTATTGGCTCCACTGCACCGCATAAAATCCATACGGCTCCAGTGTTGGCTGCCGCCCATTTGACCACCTCTAGTAGTGCCTGGCCTTAATATTAAGACTTGGAACTGGCCGAACTATTGGTTTCAATTTCGAGCGAGCAAGGTTCACTTTAAAAAGAAATTGTATCCTCGTTCAGTTTCATTCAAATATTTGTCGTCCTAAACCTTAAAATCTCACTCTGAACCTTATTTGAAATCTCACGTCGAAATCACAATATCGAAAAATAATTCCAACCAAAATACACTCAAAAGCTGGCGACTCGGAAACACCCTACTGCTAAGAGTGCGACAAAACTGAAGTCCCACTCATCGCCCGATAAAAAATTAAGAATCGACACTCCTTTTAATTACCAGCTTTAATAGAATCCCCCCTCCTTTTTATTATGGCCAATACGATAACCAGCAAACCAAGATCCGTCCTCCTGACGCTAACGCTTTAATCATTTCCCCTTCCTTTTCCCCATACATAAAACCCATCGCTCTCGCCGGAAATCCATCTCCGACGATGCATTTTTCGGACTGATTGTTGTTCCGACAATGGGCAGCGGAAAACAGAGGTGGAAAATCTACTTCCAGAAGGCGGCGCCGCCGCAAACCCACGCGCCGCCGCCCAAGGAGTTCCTCTGCCCCATCTCCGGCGCCGTCATGGCGGACCCCGTCATCGTCGCCTCCGGCCACACCTTCGAGCGCAGCTGCATCAACGCATGCATCTCCCTCAACTTCATCCCCACCTTGCCGGACGCCTCCTCGCCGGACTTCTCCGCCGTGATCCCCAACCTCGCCCTCAAGGCCGCCATCCTCAACTGGTGCCACGCCACCCTCGTCAGCCCGCCAAAGCCGATCGATTTCCGCGCTGCAGAAAACCTCGTACGCGCGCTCATGGCGTCGTCGAAAGCCTCGCCGGTGAGCTCTGAAGAATCTCGCCCCGCCACTCCGCTGCCGCTAACCACCAAACCCTCGTGCTATTCCACCACGTCGTCCTCCTCCGACATCGATATCCTCACTCCAGAAGAGGATGAGTATATTGCCAAGCTAAAGAGCTCTCAAATCTTCGAACAAGAAGAAGCCCTAATTTCTCTCCGGAAGCTGACCCGAACCCGGGAGGAATCCCGGGTCCAATTATGCACTCCTCGGATGCTGTCGGCTCTCCGGGCGCTGATCACGTCGAGGTACTCTTCCATACAGGTGAACTCCGTGGCGGTATTGGTTAATCTATCGTTAGAGAATCTAAACAAGGTGAAGATAGTCCGGTCCGGTATTGTTCCGCCGTTGATCGACGTTCTCCGGGGAGGGTTCCCGGATTCTCAGGATCACGCCGCCGGCGCCATATTCAGCCTGGCCCTCGACGAGCAGAACAAGACCGCGATCGGAGTATTAGGCGCGTTGAGCCCACTTCTCAACGCGCTCCGGTCCGACTCGGAGCGGACTCGGCACGACGCGGCTCTGGCTTTGTACCATCTCTCCTCCGTTCAGAGCAACCGGGTCAAGATGGTGAAACTCGGGTCGGTTCAGATTCTTCTGGGTATGGCGAAGTCGGGTCACATGACGAGCCGGGTATTACTGGTGCTGTGCAATCTGGCCGGGAGCCATGAAGGACGCGCGGCGATGCTGGACGGCGGCGCAGTGGAGTGCTTCTTGGAGATGCTGAGTAGGGACGAGTTCGACTCGGATGCGACTCGGGAGAGCTGCGTGATGTGCGTGTACGGGCTGAGTCAGGGCGGGTTGAGGTTCAAGGGGCTGGCGAAGGAGGCGGAGGCGGAAGCGGTTCTGAGAAAGGTGGAGGAGAGGGTGGTGGCGGAGCGGAGCAGGGAGAAGGTGAGGCGGATTTTGGAGGTGCTGACGGAGAAGGATGAGGAGGAGGCGGCGGTGGATTGGGAGGAGCTGCTCAACTCCGACGGCGACACCTCGGCTACACTTGCGCCACCGCAGCGTTGATAATTATAATTTTTAGTTTTTGGGTTTGAATTTGCTCCCTCATTTCTTGTTTGTTGAAATGGTGGGGGGTTTGGTTGTAATTAAATTAGAATGGTAGAGAGTGTTTTTGGGTGAATAGCAGTGTTTTTGCTGTTTTTTCTTTTTGGAGCTGAGGGGTTTGATTGTACATTTAACTCTTTCGGCGTCTTTGTTATTCTGTGAATGAAAAGTTTGATTAGAAAGACGGGTTAGTTTATGAACACAGGCATTGCAATTTGTGAACCAAAAATGTGTGTTTCTTTCTTTGTTCCAAAAGATGTGAGTATGGGCTGTTTCCAGCACTACGAGGCTCTTTTATGCATTTGTAGGCAACATGCTCTCATGCATCATCTTCCACTCTCTCACAGTGGGATCAGTATGGTAATTAGGGTGGACGGACTCGAATACGAATTGGATCATTTTTAATGTGTGGTAATATGACTCATTCTGTTTTATGACGAGTCAGATAACTCTGGCAGTTTTTTTTTTTTAAATGGATAATAATTCACTTACAGTTACGGATCGAATAAGAATCTACAAGTAATAATACGTATTTAAATATGAAAATATAGCAAGAGTGCATCTCTTGAAAGACGGTCTTTCCATAAAATTAGAAGAAATGAAGATAAAATTTTTGGGTTGCATGAACCGGGTCATAAATTTTATAACTACTACATATTGCATACTAAAATTTTAATGTTGCAACTAACACCTTTTACCTTTTATTATTCGAATTAAACTCCACCTTTCCATAAAACTATGGAAAGATCGCCTTTCCCAAAACTTTGCCATATAATATATATATATATTTTAAAAAAAATAATTTTAAAAATAATTTCCGGATACCTACTTAAAGTTAATAATTGTTTTGGTTTGTAATACGTCCATTTAACCGATAAAATTAAAGTAATTAACTGTTAGCTACTAGTATGTTGTAGTCCTATCTTAAATCATCATAAATTCAATTGCAGTACAATGACTAAACGTGGTACGGGTCCAGTTTGGCCGCTGAAATTGGTCTCCGGAAAAACAGTTGCCATAAATCTCCAAAAAAAAGTTTGATCAACATAAATCTCCTCACAGCCAGTCTGTCCATAAACTTATAAATAGGTCACTTATTTTTTACCTTATATAATGCATTTCTTAAATTACATATAAAATTTAAAAATTTTAAAAATATTTTTTTATATGATATATTTTTATATTTTCACCCTCAAATACATATTATTACTTGTTTTAACTTATAAAATGCAATATTTAAATTTTATACTCCTTTCGGTTCTCTAACAACGACTCACTTTCCATTTTGGAATGATTCTTTTATATTAGCTCCTTCCTTTTTTAGCAAATACTAGATTGTTTTCATCCACTCAATTTACTTTTTACTTTCTCAATACAACCTTCACCATTTATTCTACTTTTTAAAAAACTTTGTGCCAATTTAAAGGAGGCCATTGTTAGTGAACCAAATGGAGTAAAAAATTACAACATTTAAGGCAAAAACCCTTGGAACTGTCCATAACTTGATGGATAACTTAATGGAGATGCCGTCCAGGAATTCCCGGGACTTTCCCAATCTCCAAATGCTCATTTCTCTCTGCTTTGCTTTCGGACAATACTTCTAGTTTGATGCAACGACAGAGAATGAACACTGCCAACTATCCTACATTCCATTCTCAAAGCTACCTGCCTGCGTCAATGGTGTTCCAAAATTCAAACCAATTTCCCACCTTGCACTGACAGATGGATAAACTAGCAGAAAACACCATTCTCAGATGCACCAAATTAAATGCTTGAAAATTAGACCCAAAAAAGTGGAAATCCATTCCAATTCTCGATTTGTATCAGCAGCAGTAAGTAAGAGCACGTAATCACACAAACAATACTCACCATCTTCACCATCCTCGTCCGTATACAAAAAATAAACATCAGTAAATGAAATATCAAACAATCAATCAACCAAAACATCCCACTAATTGAAAGCATCGCACCGGCGTCTGACCTCACCTTGCCGCCCCGTCTTCACGCCGTACTCGCTCAGTTTCACCATCGCCGCCGCAAAGTCCCTGAAGAACGCCTCCTGGTCTCCAGCGTACATCTCCACGAATCCCCTCGTCGTCTTGTCCGAATGCATTCCCCTGTCCGAAGACAACAGCCCCAAACCCCTGGGCAAGTTCTGGTAGTACTTGTTGTCGAACTGATGCGGGGACATGATATCGTTGAACACAGATAACGTAGGATCCTGCTTGTAGTTTTTGCACGCGTCTCTCAGAGCAGATGCGAATTGGGGATTGTAGGTGGGATCTGATTGCGAGCTTCTGCTGTAATTGTAGATGTTGGAGGAGAATTCCTTACAGTGGGAAAACCCTATGGTGTGGGCCCCGGACAGCGCCACCATTTCCTGGGCGGAGAAGCCTCTCGCCTGAAACATCTTCACGATCTGGGGCATCGCCATCGTCGGCAGCGGGAGGTTTCCGGCAATGTACGACGCGCTGGAGACTAGGCCGTCCTTCCGCCCGAGGCCGACGGGGTAGTACGGGCCGCCGGCCATGGATACAAGGTTGCGGGTGGCGACGGCGAGAATGTCGGCGCAGGAGACGGTGTTGGGGCAGGCGAGCTCGAGCGCGGTCTTGGCGCGGACGACGACGTCGAAGCCGTCGCCGGGGAGGGAGAGGTTGATGTCGGCGTCACGCTCCGCCTTGTTGAAGGCGGTGGAGGAGATGAGCACGGAGGCGTCGCAGCCCTGCGGGAGGCAGTCGTGGAGGAAGATGCGGAGCGTGGCGGCGGCGGTGGTGGGGGACTTGATCTGCTTGTCGGTTGTTGTTTCCTGCATAATCTGCTCGAATCTCGGACATGATTTCCGGTAGTAGTTGGTCGGAAGCTTGGGCTTGGGCTGGGAGAATGCCGGAACCGCAGCAGAGAGTACTAATAACGCCAGGAGAACTAAATCGAAAGCTACAGCATTGGAAGCAGCAGCCGCCATTGTTGTACGGATGAGCTGCTCCTTGTTCTACAGGGGGAGGGAAATGGTAGCGCTATCTGAGGAAGGTTTAGCAGTAATCTAAGGTTGGATTCAGAGAGAGTGAGTGTGTTTTAGTGTGTGAGAGAGAACGTGATGGTGTTTTGCCAGCTTTTTGTGGGAATGGGAATGCAGGAGAAGGTGATTGGTTAAAGGGGAATCGGTGGACACGCGTCGCACTAGATTGGCATCAATCACGGGATGTGGGCTGGCATATGGGTGTTCTTCCCATTTTCTCTTTTCGTTTCATGGATTGGATTCTTTAGTGGTCGTCCAATACTTTTTGTTGATACTATGGGTTTCATTTTCAACCGGGAATGCTACTCCCACCGTTTCTGCTATGTTGGTCCTTTTCAATATATGTGCTTTTTAATTCAGTAAATTTTAGTTTTGAAGTATTGTGTTTTCAATTCAGTTCGAGAGACAAATCTAAAAGTGCCACACTTTGCATTTGGATCTATTACAGTAAATTCTATAGTTTTCAATTTAACTGCATTTCAATTCAACTAATTTAAGGCTATGTTTGGCAGAATGTTTTGCTTATAAGTAAATTTTTTTTTACTGTTTGGAAGAATGCTAAAAAAAATTTGTTTTAAAAGCAGTAGCATTTTTTTGAGGAATAGCACAGGCTTGTTTTTATTTTTTTTAGTTTCAATCCAATTATTTTAATACAAATCAGATAAAGAATGAGTCTAATAATGATTCGATCTAAATAGGGTAAGAAATCAACCCAATTTTTCATCTCATTCAGTTTTCTCTACAAATCTACATTTGCACAAGTTTTAATCACAATTCATAGGGGGTAGTAGGAAGCTGACCAAATGGGGGTGTCGAATCCATTAGTACAACAGCGTGCATGCATATATCATGTTTGATTGAACTCATTATTGAGGCATAAACAGCAATCTTTCTTGCTTTCTCTACGCGTCTTTTGGTTTGATTCACAGTTAAAAAAAAAAAAAATTTCCATCTAATTATCCCACCAACATTAAAATGGAGGGGTTTGAGAGGAAAATTAGTACAAAAGAGGGCCCATATATAGAATCGATCTTCCCTCAAGTGTTATTTTCAACAGAATTGTCAATTGTCTCTTTCTTCTATTTATGGTTTCGAAACACACCAATTTTTAGATTAAACAACCTGCCACTTGACTGTTGTCATCAATGAATCATGTGTCATTTCAGAACACAATGACTTTGTTGCAAGAACCCTGCTATCACATTGTCAGATAAAAGAATCCATCTGCAGGGTTAAATTAAGTATTTCAAGTACCCCTTCTTCACAGAGCTCAATATGCAACAATAATGGAAAATCTACAGGATGAATAAACAAAGATTTGAATCATTAATCAAATGTAGTTCTACTCCGTAATGTACAGCCTCGCGTTACAAAATGCATTGACTACTCGGTCTTCTAGGAGGAAACAAGGATGGAAACCACGTACCACAAGGAAGGCTGATGCATCACATGGCTTTCCGGGTTGAGTGCCGGGTTGGCCTAGTTTGGATATCTCTTGTGTATAAATTGGTTAGAGCAAGAAGCATGAGCACAAACACAACTTGTGCACTCATTATACCGAAATGGCTGATACTATTTCCTATTTCCATCCAACTTCCTGTATTCCGGACCTGTCATCCACTCGAGCCAGTTAGTATTAATTGAGGAACAGCTAACATTCAATTCCAGGTCCTTCAATTGGTAATAAGTGAAGAGAACCGTACCAGGAAAAAGAAATGAATTGTCATCACATCTGAACACAATATAACGAGAAAATAGCAACCCAGAAGTGGAACGCGGATAACTTTGGTAAGGGCACTAAATGTGCAGCTGCGTTCAACAGAAAAATAAGTCAATATAGACAGACTAGCAAAGAGAACCAGTATCACATCCAGTGACATTCTACTTTTAAATTAAGTCACAAATCTTGGAACAGGAAGAAGCTTTTATTTCAAACACAGAAAAATATGGTGCTAATATCAGATCAGAATGTCCCAAATTTAACTCGCGGCAGTGAAAGAATGAAGCGAATGTAACTAAAGTTCACCAGCACACCAGACTTCAAGCACAAAAAAAGGGAGAAGAATCTGAACTGACACGGTTAAAAAAATATCACAGAAGCACTTACATGACAAGCATGAAAGGTATCAATAATTTGAATATGAGAAGAGCTGCCATCAAGAATGGCTGCACGCGAAAGCAAATGGATCAAACCTAGGGTTCTTTAAGGAGCCAAACAAGTAATTATGGAACAAAATACAAAACTTGCTCACTTACACTGAATATCGTAATAAACCGGTAGACTGAGGATATCTCAAAACTTGCAATACTTGCAAAGTTGCCGGTTCCAAAGAACGCAATGTTGAAAAAGACCATCTGGAGAGGACAGACAACTAGTAAATACACACAGACCTCAAGTTTGTATAAAACAAAATAGAACCTCAACGACACACAGGAAGTGGGATATTCCAATTACCAAGAAACGCTTGCTTTAGACACTGGAAACAGAACTTTAGAATAAAAAATGCTAAGAATCCAAATTATATCTCCAAGAAATCTAGTAGGCTACTCACAAATGTTAGCGCAATTCTCATGTCAGATAGTTGCAGCCATCTTAAATCCTGTTTCACAAGGCTGTCTCCCATAACTCTGCTTGAGTTTGAAAGCAGATTTTCCTTGTTTAGATAGAGATATGCATTCTCAAAAAGTATCCATGCCATGAGGGCTAGTCCCAGAGCACAATAGAAAAGAGCTTCATATCTGACAAGGTTATCAAGGGCAGTAAGTAAGGAGGCTCCACACAAGAATTTCCAAAAAAAAATTTTGAAGTACCAAGGAAGCTACCCAATAGAAAGAAGTAAAAATGCTGGGGCAAAACCGAGAAAGATCGAAGTTAAACGTGACAGGAGATCAGTAGGTGAAAAGAGTGGAAGCACCATCGAACAAACTGCAGCAACGAAACATTCGGAACTTAGTTATTAAATAAACTTTCAGAAAAAATCATTTCTTAGAACTCAGCACAATCTTAACTATGCAAGTAAAAAAGGAAATAGAAGAGAATGGAGCTAGGGTTCTGACTGATGTACCAGGATGAAAAGTTAACATGAATCCACAACAAGTTGTTAATCAATATAGAAAAGAATAATACCAGCAATTGACCAATTTATAAGCTGGTGAAGTGCAAGCAATTCCTGCTTTTCTGTTCTGTGAGATGTTGATAATGGCACCATTACTGAAGCCAAACCAACCAAAACAATCTATTTCCAAAGTGGTAGAAGTGTTAAATCATTCATCTTTCCACAGGCAATATCAATTAAGAAAAGTTCATCAATGTTTCAGACGTTTTACCTGCAAATGAAAGAGCATAGGTAATGTGGTCTTTTTTGCATCACCAGAATGAATACTAAGCATGTCTTTTTCATCTCCAGCATACAGACTCAAATACCTCACAATTCCTCCAATGATCATGATGACAACTCCGCTAGTGATCCTACAATGCGACCAGTTACAATCAGGAGTACTGAACACCAAAAATGCCTTTTGGACAAATTTATCTAGGTTATACAACTCATTATATTTTACACAAGGTTTCTTAAAACAAGCAAAGTTTTAGCTCAAAACAGAAGATAAAATAGTATTGAGTTGTAAATGTGTCAGGCAAAACCCAAAAGCAGCCTGCAGGAGATTTTCATAAGCAATTAATTCAACAAGTGTATATCTTTGGTAAGTTCCCTTAACGTGTATAAATCCTCTTATAGGGGAGATGTATCATAATTGCAAATTTTCAAATCTTATTATTTTTTAGAACTATTTTCTGTTGAGTCCAGTGAGAAGCTCGTTATAAGTTCACGTACAGGATAAAAAACTGTAGCCCAGTAATGTGTATCTGCACAACTTCAACCCGAGAAAGAATACCACTACCAAAGAGAAAAGAATTCAAAATATTTGTGCTTTACAACTACCTTCCTGAACTACTGAAGAAAGGAACTAAATTTTTTTCACATACTTGGCCCGATTTTCAAGTCATTACATGCCAAAGTTCACTCATATAGCAGGGTTATACAACAGATCATTAACTCAGACAAGGAGATGCAAGACTCACACTAAAGAAGTATTATCTGGAATTTCAGCAGGCATCAAGGTGAAAATGGACAGTAACCAGCACGATGGCCAAACCATAATTGGAATTCGAGATCGGCCAGGAATCGATCGGACAAGATATATAGGAGCAGCAACGCCAACTGCCAAGAAACACCAGGTGTAGAGTTTCCTATCTGTAAAGCTTCTTACCTACATAACATGTAAACTAAAAGAGTTCCATCCGGACAAGTTTACACATCTAAATAGAAGATTATGCATTTTCTCACAGAGAGAGACATACCAAGATCTCAAGGATGAATACTGATATGATGCAGGTTGCTAAAAGTTTCATGAAGTAATAAGACTCCTTTTTCTGTAATTCCCTCCACAGAACTTTTAGAAACTGATATTCACTAAATATTTGTGTCCAGAGAAATATTGTCATTGCCACATATGCATGATAAAGGGGAGGAGAATGTTCCAGCAATAGTATAGAGCACACCAGGCCCAATAGGAGGCATCCAATTAAATATACCTGCCACATAAATGAAATAAGCCTGAGAGGTTTCAAACTGATGGTTGTTGGAAAGAAATGATGGTTTCTTCCAGTTCTAGCTATGCCAAAACAAGGCCCCAGAACTGAGGAGAGATTTGAGTAACAATTGGTGATACGGACACATTTAACTGCAGAAGCACAAGGCAATTGAATTACAACGTATCTTTTTGAGCGACATTGTGGTGATAGGGTACTTCATGAAAAGAAAGTGAGCATGCTTACCCCATGACTTAATATGCAAAAGTTCCTGATTTCTATTCTTCATCCAATTTTACCCACACTCAAGCAATGTGCTGGAAATTTTACAGCCATGGCATATGCTTCCTAATTAATGTGTCTGTTGATAAGGATGACTCAATTACTTGTTATATTACCTTTACAGTGCCCTTATGCAGGTTGGTCCCTTGTTTCTTTATCACGGACAAAGATGAATAAGATTGCAATACATGAAGAAGAATGTACATCATCCAACCAATGTAGCCCAGAGTAATAACAGTCATTAGCATCAACCAGTCATAAGTCTGAAAATAATGGAGTCCATTCAATGCTAAGCTTCTTAGATGCTCTGACAACTTCCTTGCAGCTTCATATTCCTTGATAGATATCAGGTGCTCGATTTTCTCCAATACCAGGGAATAGTTTGCCAAAGGTTTGAAAGGCTCAAAATGCAAAGAGTTTGATTGCTTTAACTCTAGATAATATGTCAAGGAAAAATTTAGAAAGATGGACAGCACAACAGCAACGAATCAAAAGAATCTATGATATTTGGGTGCACGTCAACTCTATCCCAGTTACCAACCCAACCTCCAGCTACCAGCCTTCTAATTAACATGAACGAAATTGCATCTAGTTTCTAAAAGGATACGTGATTTTCGAAGAAACTGATTCAAAATCTGCTTTGTGTTAGCCAGTACAGCTTCAACCTTTTCCACCTGAGCACAACATTCACAAAATCCAGTAACTGGTAAGAGTTCAGCGTGAATCATATTCAGAATATAGGGAACCACCAGAAAATTTAATAAGATTCAGTTCAGCAGTTCACACAGGAAAACTGAATCAACTCAACGTCAAAAGCAACCCAGTAAAAGGAGCAATATTCTATTTCTACTTTTACAAGGAAAATGTATATTAGAATTTACCTCATCAAAGTTAACATAGCCAAGAGGCAAGCTTCCAACTGAATTAACAGGACATGGCAAACCAACAAGAGTTGACTGCATGAAATCAAGAGCATATTAGAAGTTACATGTACCAAGTCACAAATCAGTAAATATAAGTCATAAATAATAGTACAACCATCAGCGGCGCAATATCAGCTTGATTAACATCCAGCCTCTCAATGCCTTTAAGGCCCCACTCTGAAGGTGTTGGCATGTCGTGCTTATGTTCATCAACAAAAAGAACAGCATCATCTGAGTGTTCACTGCTTATACCATGTGTAGGATGTTTGACTCCAGCACCCCAGACAACAAGCGGAGTATCTGTAACTGAAGGATGTCCATCACCGTGGCTTCCTGAGATGAATTTTAGAATCAGTAAGCAAATGAGCAAGATATAATCATATCATTTATAAAACTTGCAAGATTAAGCAAGTAACAACTTTCATTCTCTTATAGGATCTACATTTACAGCAATGGTATATCATGCAACAGTAAAAAGCAGACGAGTTTAAGAAACTTTAAACCTTTATCACTCATTCCATGATCAGCAGTAAATATGTAAGAAGTCAAGTCATCATTGAAGTAACTCTGGAGAAGATTGTAAACTCTTTCAGCAATACGATCAACAACCTTGACGTTATTGAGGTAGATGGACGAATATGGCCTATGAGCATGACCATTTGAATCACAACCCAGTAGGTGGAGAAAAATAACTAGCTGGTCTTGTGAAAGCAGCTGCTTCAATTTTGGATCCTTGTTTGACCTATTCAAAAGGCTCTCGAATTGATCAAATGACCACTCATCCAAAAAAGATGCATCTGCATGTACACTAATAAATTGGTAAAGCACAAAATAAATGAAACTTCAACAATGGCGATGACCCACATAAAGTTTTAAACTGGAAACTTATACATAAGACAAATAAATTTATGTTCATACACTTGCTGCTTCTTTAGACCTCACAGTAAATTTTATGCAGAAACATTTCAATGGCAACATCAATAAAAGTCTGCACATTCTCCCACATGTATGTGGTGTGCAATTCAGTCAAACAGGAAAAAAACGCTATGGATTTTAACCTTGTAGAAATGTGGAACAATGAATCTTGAATGGGAAAAACAGTAAATATCTTCAGAGTAAAAGTGCAAGAATGCAACAAAGGGATATTAATTAGTGGTAACAGAATGCAAGACGAGTCAAGGTATTTCTGTTCAAACCTTAGTTTTTAGAGATTTAGACACGACTAGAGAAGTAAAACTTTACAAACATAATGCAGGCCAGTTAATTAAAACAACCATAAGTCAACATTATGCGGGTAAATCAGCATAATAACTAACCAGTAGCGAAATCTTCATAATCGTGAGGGTAAGTATTCCAGGTACTGTGAGGAACCCCACCGCAGAAAATAGGCACAATATCAGGGCTGCCATAAGAAATCGTGTGCCTGCTGCGATTGAACACCGAATCAAACTCAACCGGATTGGCCTTCCACCCTATCATTCACATAGTCACATCATAACCCGAGTCCCTACACTATGCAACAGTTCAAGAATCAACAAAATGCTCGAAACATCGAAATCCAACCTTTTGTAACAGCACTAGGATCCTCATAAAATCCAGCAATGATAGCCACGTGGCCAGGCCTGGACTCTGTAGGAGGACGAGCATGCGATACTCCCCACCGACCTCGCTCCTTAATAACACTCCTCAAGAACGGAGCTCTGTAAATTCCGTTAGAATCCGGCTCGTAAAACTTATCAGCGCGCAAGCCATCAGCTGAAACAGCGGGAAGAGTTCAGTATAACAAAGTTCTCATTGAGGAATATTATCAAACACTTGGCATGCAAACAGTACCGACGAGAAGAACGAGCCGTTTCGCCGGAGCCGCGAAACGCGGGGTGACGGGGTCCATTCCGTGGACAATTGGGGTCTTGAAATAGATGTCGAAAATGCTGAGCATGTAGACGGCGTGAAGGACTACTCCGAGGAACACCAGCCATTTTTCTTTCCTCCCCAACCATTTCTGCCTTGCTCTCAAGCTCGTTTCTGATCTCCTTCCTCCGCCCAAGATCTCGTCGCCATCGGCTTTCATGTTTCTTTCTCTTCAATTATCTTAGCTACAGAGTTCGCTGCACGCTGTTTCCTGAATACTGATCGATCATACGTACGTCCCTGAGCTTTGAAGTTATAGACACTGACAGTGAACTAGATCTCGAGCATGAATATTTTCACTATTAATTTAAACCCGGAAAAATGCATATATAATCCTATATAATTGATGAAAGTGCAGATATAACCCTGCAAAAGAAAAGTGCAGATATAATCCTGCGATAATTGAAAGTGCAAATATAACCCTGGTCAGTCAATGCCGGAATAATGACTTTAGGGTTATATTTGCACACATGTATAATAGTTAGGGTTATATTTGCACACATGTATAATAGTTAGGGTTATATTTGCACATATGTATAATAGTTAGGGTTATATTTACACTAAAAAATAACTCAGGGTTATATTTGCACTTTCTCCAACATATAGGATTATATTTGCTTATTACACTTTAAACTAAATCATAATATGGATACTACGTCCGAATTTATATTGTTTGTTATTAATTATAAGAGTGCGTCTCTTGAAAGACGGTCTTTCCATAAGTCATGGAAAGACCAATGTTTAAAGTGTAAATTAGAAGAAATTAAGATAAAATTTTTGGATTGCATGAACCGGGTTATAAATTTTATAACTACTACATGTTGCATACTAAATTTTTAATGTTGCAACTAAGACCTTTTATCTTTTATTATTCGAATTAAACCCCGTCTTTCCATAAGCCTATGGAAAGACCGTCTTTCCCAAGACTTTGCCTAATTATAATCTGGAGTAGTATAATAAATACAGTAGAACATTTAATTCTAATGCTGTTATTAATTATATTTTAAATATTTCTATGTATTCCATCCCACTTCTTAAAAAAAAAAGAGAAAAGTGTATATATAACCATATATAATTGAATAAAGTGAAAATATAATTTTGCGCTAATCGAAAGTGCAAATATAACTCTATCTATTCGGGGCTATGTGCAAATATAACATTTTCAGCCGATTGGAGGCCGAAATCCAGTAAAAAGACTATTTTGCCCTCTGTGAAAAAATAAAAAATTAAAAAAATTAAAATTACATTAAGGCCCTCTTCTTCCCATATCTTCTTCTTTCTCTCGTCTTCTTCATTTCCTATATCTCAGTCTTCAACCTTCCCAGATCCTTTTCCTCAACCTTGGGTCTCGGACCATCAATCTCGACAATGGCGATGGAATTGAGCTCCTTGAGCAACGGCAATGGCGTTTCTAAGAAGCACTTCAAGATCTTCATTAGGTACGATCCCCCGTCTGTTTCCCTTTCTCCTTTTTTATGGTGGGGTCTGGGAATTGGTAGGGTGGTAATGGCGCCAGGCTGAGGATGACGGGGCTAGGATGGGTTTCGATTTCAGGCGCTTGGCTGAGCGACGCTGAAAATGGTGACCGATGGGAGGGCTTGGTGGTGGTGAGAAGGGCGAGCACCAGTGGCGTGGCTTGGATGCGCTTGAACATTCAACATTTGCTTGGTTATATTAATTTGTGATGAATTAAGATAGTTGCTGTTTGAATATCTTGATTTTGCTCTTGGTTGCATTTCTCTGGTATGATTAAATTTGGTTGTGTATTGGATAGTTTAATTGCTTGATTCTGCTTAGTTTTGCATCAACATGGAGATTGGAAGTTCTAGTCACGTTTTTTCGGCGTGTTATAACACTGGCCGCCGGACATACACTACTTTGGTTTATGGTTTATTGAGATTCTGAATTCATGTTTTGTTCTCGTTTTCATTATAGTTGCTGGAATTGTTTTCTATTTGTTCGAAAATGTTTGTACCTAATTCTAGGCGTTACTTTGCTCGCGTTTGGGAGGCTAAACCAGAACGGACCAAGTGAATTCTCCCGGCCGGTTTATGGGCTTGGCGCGGCTTGATTGTGGTGGTGAATGTGGTGGAGCAATGCTACAGTGGTGAAGTAAAAGGTATTTTTGTCTTTTAAATTTTTGTACTTAGCACAAAGGGCATTTTGGTCATTTTCGATCGGTTAATGGCTGAAAATGACCGGTCCAATGCCAAAAATATGGTCATAGGGTTATATTTGCACTTTCATTCAATAGTCATGGTTGTTTTTGCACTAAAAATAACTCAGGGTTATATATGCACATTCTCCAACATATAGATATTTGCATTTTCTCCAACACATAGATATTTGCATATTACCCTAAAAAATTGTACTCCATCCCACTATCATTTCAGCATACTCTCTGTTTCACTAATATTGGCGCCATAGGCTTAGATGCTTGGATTTAGGTGAAGAAAATGAGTGGTTGAAATTGAATTCAGAAAGTAAAAAGTAGAATGAGTGGATGAAAATGAAGAAATCTTGCCAAAAATGTAAAGTGTGTCATTTAAAAAGAAACATCTCATCAAGGCAAGTGTGACACTAATAGAGAAATAGAGGGAGTACTTCAATAAACTACTTCATATGTCTTATAATTAATGTCACAATTGCTTTTTACGCTATTTAATGATTATGTTTGACCGTAAATATCTCTAGCTACATACCCCCATCCACTATTAATTACTTTTTTTTCACGGTGTTCAATAAGCATGTTGTAAATATCTCTAGTTACCTATAATAGTGTCGCATAAAAAATGATATTTAAAAAATAGATGTTAAGATGAATCTAACAAAATCTCACACGATATTTTTATTATATATGGATTAATATATATTTACGTTCAAAATTTGTAAAGTTTGATCCCAAAAAACAATTATATATATAATTGATATTTAGAAAATAGACATTACGATGAATCTAATAAGATTCCACATGATGATTTTATTAATGTATATATTAATTTATTTTAGGATCATTTTTAAAAAAATTTAACTTAAAAAAAATAATTGTGTCATTAATTATGAGACTAAAGAGCAGTGCAGCATTCCTGTCCTGATTATTTCCAAACTGGCAAAAAGCACCAAATGATTATTCATTTTTTATCAAGATTATTCATTGTTCTCCATTGTTAATTTGTTTGATATCGGAATTCGGAAGAATTACTTCCTATGTTTTATTGAATTTCGTACATTTTTCCGTTTTAGTTATGCAAACTTTTTTTTTGGATAAGATTTCTTTTAATTCCACCAATACACTAAAATCCTTTTTTTTTTTTATTTCATTCAACTTAATCCAAATACTTAAAATTACCGTGTCAAATGCAACAAAATGGACCTATCATAGTAGATAACTAGAAGTTTTTTTTTGGGTGTATTTAATAATATTTATATTCTCCACTTATATAGAAGTCCACCGAACACATCATAGTACCATCATAGTACCTCCGTCGTTTTATTGGATATGACACATAAGTAGATGAAATTGAATTTAAAAATAAGAGAATAAAATAAGTGGATAAAAATGAGAGAATTTGAAAATGAGAGCTTCATTCACACCCCCTCTTCAATCAAATGTTTCAAAGCTTCAGACCACACATTAATACAGAAATAAAAATTTAAAGTAATTTAAGATTTTTACCGAATACTTAGGATGTGTACACCATACTTTAGTAAAAAAACAAGTAAAGTAAAATTGTAAATAACACACCTATTAATATATTGATGATGATGCTCATTACTATATGAACATGCATGGCAATTTGGCAAAAGATGCTACTGCACCGCACATGGCTAATGAATGGCGATGGGGTAAGAGACACGCCACAACCTAGTACTCTCCTCCATCTTCCATTACACATCTTATGAGTAGAAAACGTCCGGGAGGATCAGGGGCATTTGGGGCGGCCGCCGCGGGTGGTCATGTTAGCGTAGCACTTCCCACACTTCTCCTTATTCCCGTACTGCCCCGGCGGCACGCACTTGCATCTGTCGCAGCACGTCACGCAAGCTCTCATGCACACGTTCTTCCGAGAATGCAGCTTGCATCGAACCTCGCACAGCGGGTAGCACTCTGCAATCCACAAAACAGCATCCATTGATTCTCTGTTTTCTCCAATTCTCTACTCATTATTAACTCCACTTCATTGCATATGTACCTTTAGTGTTTCTTGGTGGCTTGGTCGGCGTGGAAGGAGCCGGTGCTTTGCCCGGCGGCGGCGGAGGAGGCGGATATTTGACCCCCGGCGGTTGCGTGTATGTCCTGCTTTGTGGTGCACCAGCTTTTGACTCCATTTCCTGTGATCAAGAAGAAAGCAGAATGTTGTGTGAAAACTCTGTTTCTCTGGAACAAGTGAGGAAAAATTGTAGTGGAGATCAAGAGCGAAGGTCGGTTAAGGAACCTTGACAGCAGTTTCTTCGCTGTTTGAGGCCGCCTGCAAATGCATGAACAAAGCGGAATAACGTTGTTAGCGATGATTATAGTCTCGACTCTTGTACAATGTTAAAACTTAAAAGCTAAACTCTGTACTGTACCGTGAAAGTGAAGAGAAGGAAAGAAACAAGAAGGACGTTTGAAGGCATTGTGAGTGGCTTTCGTGAAGAGGTTGGGTGGGAAGAGATGGTATATATAGAGGGTGATTGGGAGGAAATGGTGGAAGTTTCAGGTGATAAGGTTGGGTTGTTTGGCTCTTATCTCATTGGGATGCCTGCCCTTTTTCAATCATTTACTCGACACATTACATCTGTCCTCAATTCCAGCTGCATCATTTCAACTGCTACAGTTGGGTCATTTCTACTTTTACTTTATTTCTCTGTGTCAAAATATGGAAGGTTGTAGTATTGAGTGGAACTGGGGTAGGTCACTCTAGTTTAACGTAAGAAAGGCAGCTTGTTAGTACCGACCTCGCCCACCCTACAGCAGGAGCCGGGGGGCCTCTTGGTTCACCCATAGTCCGTCCATACCCATACGACAACCAACATGAGTTAGAAATGAACTTACACCGGCTTATTAAAGTTGGTTTTATTTTATCGGGGAAGTGACTT
This sequence comes from Rubia yunnanensis, assembly GCA_037428765.1. Taxonomy (NCBI): domain Eukaryota; kingdom Viridiplantae; phylum Streptophyta; class Magnoliopsida; order Gentianales; family Rubiaceae; genus Rubia; species Rubia yunnanensis. The sequence goes on from CM075069.1 coordinate 8,322,184, forward strand.
CATGTATTTAGTAAGAATTGGGTAAATAAGTCCCCCTCCGGAGCTCCATCAATTCATTCTGTATTAATAGATGATTGTACAGAGTATAACTATAGAAAGTATTTTTACATCCTAAATACTTCCTCCGTTTTTTTTTCATTGGCATCTCTCTTTTGGTGTTAGAATTAAGGAGATGCTAAATGAGTGGATGAAATTGAATTGAAAGAAGAGAAAGTAAAATGAGTGGATGTAAAAACCTTAAACTTGCCCAAAATAGCAAGCGCCAATTAAAAAAAACATCACTTTTAGTAAGTGTGCCAATGAAAAAAAACGGAGGGAGTACAATATTGACTAAATCAATTTGTATCAATCATATCAATTATATTTACTAGCACGCCCCCGTAGTCGAAGCGGGAGTTGGGCGGATACAGAGACTAGATCGAAAGTCCAAAAATAGAGGAGATGGAAGCCCATTAGTGAAGATGTCGGCATATTGGTAAGCGGGTGGGATGTGGAGTACTCGAACCTGACCCAAAGCCACCTTTTCGTGAACAAAGTGCAAGTCTATCTCAACATGTTTGGTGCGCCGATGTTGCATCGGATTGGACAAGAGATAGACGGCAGAAATGTTGTAGCAATGGACAAGAGTAGCTCGTTGGAGTGGGACATGAAGCTCACAAAGAAGATTCCGCAACCAGCAGTATTGGCGACGCCTCTACATTCGGCCTCTGCGGTGGAGCGGGAAATAGTAGATTGACGCTTGGGCGACCAAGATATCGAATTCACGCCAAAGTATACACAATACCCAGAAGTGGAACGACGAGAGTCGGCATCGGAGTAGGCTGTGAAGGTCAAGGTTGACGACAGATGTAGCTGGAGGCCAAGGTCAGTGGTGCCTTGGAGATATCTTATAATCCACTTAAGGGCCTGGAGGTGGGGCTCTCTCGGATCATGCATGAAAAGACAGATATGTTGCACAGCGTAGGCAATGTCTGGTCTCGTAAATGTAAGGACTGCAGAGCACCGGCAAGACTTGGGTAAACTAACAGGTCAGCCAATGGAAGACCAACCCTAGCCGGCAGCTTGGATTTAGTGTCAACGGGCGTGAAGGCCGGTTTGCATGTAGTCATTTTGGCGCGATCAATGATTTCCCGAGCATATTTCTGTTGCAAAAGAAATAGACCCGACTGATTCTTTGTAACAGAGATGCCAAGGAAGTAGCTGAGTGAGCCGAGATCTGTCATGGCGAACTCCTGACCGAGCATAGAATTGAGGCGATAAAGAAGAGTTGTGGAGGAGGTTGTGAGAATGATGTCGTCGACATATAAGAGCAAGTAGGCGGTCTCACTCTGAGAGTTGTAGATAAACGGGTAGTGATCATTGTGACTGCTGTGGAACCCAGTCTGGTGTAGGTAGGTGAAAAACATATGGTACCAGGCACGGGGTGCCTATTTTAATCCATATAGAGATTTACATAAGAGGCACACATGATCAGGACGCTACCTATCAACGAAACTAGGTGTCTGATGCATATACACGGTTTCCTCCAAGTTACCGTGCAAGAAAGCATTCTTAACGCTGAACTGGTGGATGGGCCAAGAGCGGGACAGAGCAATGCTGAGAATAAAACGAATGGTAGACGGTTTTATGACAAGGCTGAAAGTCTCATCACAGTCGGCACCCACATGTTGAGACTTTCCATTTATAACCAGACGTGTCCTATGCCTATCTAGTGTGCTGTCAGACCTGTACTTATGATTAAACAACCATATGCAACAAATGATATTAGCACCATATGGCCGTGGAACCAGGTCCCACGTAACATTTTTAATTAGAGCACTAAATTCATCATTCATGTCAGCTTGCCAATTCAGGTCCTGCATGGCACATATCAGGGAGGTTGGGATAAGGGATGTGGAAATGGAGAATTCTAAGAGATTGTATGTGGGATTGGGTTTATGTATCCCAAGACTGGCGATGAGCAGTCATGGATTGACGAGGAAGTGGTGGTGGGTTGGGGGTGTTGGATGGTGTGGTGGAGATGATGGCTCTAGTGGTGGCATAGAAATAAGTTGTGATTCGGTGAGGGTGGACGGAGATTGTGGTGGCAGTATTTGGTGATAAATGTCAAGGAGAATGGGTGATGGGTCAGAGGATGAGCCGTCAGAGTCTGGCGTAGAGCTAATCTCGTGTGGAGTGGCGAATGGAAATGTCATTTCATCGAACACGACGTGTCGGGAAGTGACGACTCTGTGGGAGCCAAAGGCCAAGCATCGAGAGCCCCTATGATCGGAAGAGGGACCAAGGTAGAGACATGAGACAGATCGAGTAGCTACTTTGTGAGGAGAAGTGGAAGAGGTGTTTGGGTAGCACATGCAACCGAAAGTGTGAAGATGGGAGTATGTAGGTTCGTGTTGGTATAAGATATAGGTTTGTGAGTTATTTTGTATGGCTTTGAATGGTAAGATGTTGTGAAGATATGTGGCCATATGAAGGGCTTCGACCCAGAAATGATGTGGCAAAGAGGCACGTGTGAGAAGAGTGCGGGTAATGTCATTAAGTGTGCGAAGGGCTCTCTCTGCCTTGCCATTCTGAGGAGAAGTTTATGGGAAAGCAAAACACATTAACATGCCATTTAATTCACAAAAATTTCGAAAAGGCTGATTTACAAATTCACCTCCCATGTCGCATCAATTTTTTTTTATATTAGTATGAAATTGTGTTTTGACCATGGCATGAGACATCACCGGTTTAGAATATGCATCAGATTTGTGTTTGAGAGAATAAATCCAAATGAAATTTGAGAAATCATCGAACAACACTTAATAATATTTAAAATCACTGGTGCTAGAGACATGGGAAGTCCATATATCACTATGAATAATATCAAAAGGTTTAATAGTGACATTTTGAGAATTTGAAAAAGGAAGACGTTTGTGTTTAGCAATATGACAAGATGAGAAAATGGCCGAACATATGGCTTAATTAAAAATAGAATCCCGACGTTTAAGAAGCTTTAAGATATGGTCTCCTGGGTGACCTAGACGAGCATGCCAGGGCCGAGGTTGGGAAGCAACAAAAGCGAAGGCATGTGGGCTAGTGATCGGGTACGGATCCCCAGGACTGTTACATCTCGTTTTGATTTTCCCGGAAGTACGCCCGTAAAATGGGTGATTTGGATCAACCCATTATTCAAACACAGTCAACTCATTATCCAATTAACTCATTTGTTACCGGGTCATAACGAGTTGAATCACAAATGAATTGGGTCATTAAATGGATAACTCAATGGGTAACCCATGGAATAAGTCACGTGACTCAATGGGTTATCCAACAAATCATTATCAAATAATTCATAATGTAACTAACTCAATAAGTCATTATCAACATTTTCTCCATTTATCTAATAAGTCATTATTATGTAATTGACTTTAGCTCGTGTTTGAGCTCGAGCTCGATCCATAATTAAATATATTTTTATGTTTTTAAAATTTTTGTATACATTATAATATATTATAATGTATATACACATATACATATTAAATTAAATATCAACTAAAAATACTAAATGTAGATATAAAATTAAACATCAAATAAAAATAGTAAAACATCAAATAAATACTATACATACAAAGGAAACATAAACTTATAAAATAGGTACTATTTATTAATATGAACGGATGATAATGGTTTTGGCTCATAATCATAAACTTATAAAATAAGCACTACTATTTATTAATATGAATGGATGATAATGATTTTTGGCTCATGTCATGGAGGTTTTTCGTGATTCTTTTGGGCTTGAAAATGCAGAGTTTTAATGGAGGTTTTTCGATATTTATCAAATATATATATAATTTTACCTCAATAATCTCGACGAAATTAACTATTACTCCGTCCCAGCCGAATGTGCACACTTTTTGGTCAACTTTCTCAGGTCATGTTTGACCAACGATAACGTTAGTTACGTATATTAACGGTGTGTTAAAATTTGATATTTAGAAAATACAGCATGCAGAGAATCCAACAATATCTCACATGATGATATTGGTATCTATATACTAGTTGAAATTTATGGTCAAACGTGTCTTGAGAAAGTTGACCAAAAAGTGTGCAGATTCGGCTGGGACGGAGGGAGTAATAGTATTATTGGTTGAGATCAGTTTAAAATACTATTCGATTTTAGCTCGAGCTCGGCTGGTTTAAAATATCTTAAACTTGAACCAAATTTAAAATACTCTTAATTCGAGGTCGGATGGTTTAAAATATTTTAATTTCGAACTCAGCTCTATTTTAATTAAGCTTGTAAAATTTTGGGTCGAGATTGAGTTTGAATGAAATTAATTTGGTTCGATCTCGAATAGATTAGGAATGTAAATGAGTAGAGCCAAACTTGAAAAATCCTCAATGTGAGCTCGGCTTGTTTCAAGCTCAAGCTCGACTCGATTTTGATCAAGCAGGAAATTTTATGGTTCGAACTCGAATTTGAATAAAATTAATTTTGCTTGATCTCAAACTGGAGTCATGATTAAATATATTTTATTTTGTACGTACATTATAATATATCATATAATAAAAATATATTAAATATATACTATAATGATTCGATATACTTTACAAACATTATTAGTGAGCTCGAGCTTAAATACTATAGGAGGTTGGCTCGAGCTTTAGTTAAATCAATTTCAAGTCGAGCTTTGAGCGAGTTGTTCACGAGTTTTTCGCGTACAAGTCGATTCATTTACATCGCTATCCATGATTTACAGCTCAGTTCATTTACAACCCAACTAAATTACTTCTATCCAACGGGTCATTTAGTTGTGAACCAACGGGTCACTTTGTTTTGACCCAATGGGTCATTATATCAGTTTACCCAATTTACTAAAATTTTAACCCATTTTGTAAAAAAAATGGGTCTTATTATGAGAAATTATCCGCGGATCACCCGTTATTCAACCCAAACCAACCCGACCCAAAATTATCCAACAGATCACCTGTTATCCAACCCAACTCAAGCCAATAATTATAACCCAATTATATCCATTAATCCAATGGATCATTATCCAATAAATGAAAATAGTAAATGGATAACGGTTATTCATTGGTTGACCCGACCAGTTTGACAGGCCCTACTCGGAGGTGAGGTCCTTTACAGAAAAATCATAAGGGTCAAATTCCACACTAACATTATTATCAATGGTAAATTTTCTGACCGAAACTAGATTTTTGACAATATTTGGAGTGTGCAAAACATTTTTGAGAGAAAAGTGAGGGGATGTGTTTAGGGATCCGACAATTGGAATAGTGCTTCCATTACCAACATAAATAGGTGACAAAGTGCTCGAATTAAAATGGGTACGAAGGTTACCTGCATTTGCGGTCATATGGGAGGAAGCCCCGGTGTCCATGTACCAATTTTCGGACGGTTGTTGGAGCGACATGGTGCTAAAAGACAGGATAAATCACCCGAATATTGCTGGAGTTATTGGGCTGAAAATGTCTGCTGCCCACCTACTTGGTCCTGGGCCCAAAATACCTACTGGCCTATTATATTGGCCCGTTACTGTTCATGGCAAGGAGAGCTTGACCCAGGCCCGCATGCTGCCTTCCAAACGTACTCGGCCGCTGCTGCGCAGGTACAAGAGCCGTGGGATAATGGCACGGTGGTGGCGTCCATGTCGCCGGCCAGTAGGGCGACGTTGGAGGTGAGTACCACGGCGGAAGTTCGGCGTGTCCCTGGCGGCCGACTCCATACCCGCCCTTTTGGGGCTGCTGCGCCACCCTGCAGCTGGTGGCTCTGATCGGCGGCGAGTGGCGACGCCCTTGGCCCGCCGCCGGCGAGAAGAGCATGTCTATCATCCGTTGAGCGATTCCGGCGGGATTCCTCACGGGTGAGCATGCTTCGAGCAACTGAAAAAGAGGGCAGCGGCGTCATTTGACTTATGATGCTGCCGACGGTGTCGTAGGTGGTGAAAAGTCCGTTGATTAATTGGAGGACGAGCCGCTGGTCACTAACCGAACTGTCGACATCTCCAAGTTGATCCTTCAGGAACTTGAGGTGTTGACAGTAGGCGGAAACAGAGGGAAAAGATTCTAGACGAGCATTGATGAACCGACTTTCAAGGTCGGCAGCCCCAGCAATGTGATTGTCATGGAAGATGCCTTTGACGCGGAGCCAGGCCTCACGGGCGGTCGAACCAACTTGAATCACCGTGAGAAGAAGGTCATCTGGTGCCGTAGATCCAGTTGAGAGCTATGGTGCCCAGTTGCTTCTATTTGGCTTTAGAAACATCATCCGGACGAGGATGATGTGGTCCAAGACATTGTGTGCCCGAGCTATGATTTGGAAGAGCTCGGCCCAGGTATGGTACTGAACTTTGTGGAGATCCAAAATAAGTGGTATTTGATTACGAATGTTCGTTACTGATTGAGCCGAGTGAAAACTCAAGGTTGTAGGTTGTGCAGGTGGTATTGTGGTGGTTAGGGTGGTGGTGGAGTGATTGTTGTCATTGTCAAAAAAGGAGGAGGAGGCCATCGCAAGAACACGAAAAAGAAAAACGATGAAGAAGGTAAGTTTTGTTATGGCTCTGATGTCATGTAATTTGGTAAGAATTGGATAAATGAATCCCCCTGGAGCTCCATCGATTTCATTATGTATTAATAGATAATTATACAGAGTAAAACTACGGAAAGTATCTTTACATCCTAAATGCAATATTAACTAAATCAATTTGTATCAATCATATCAATTATATTTACCAACACTTCTCTAATCATGCCTTTGATCATTTCAATCAAAAGTTGTTCCGAGAACCACCTTTTATTGGATCCCAAGAAAAAAGGCCATCCCACGACAAAAGAAATAGATCTGACAAACATCGGAGAAATATTATTGGACCAAAGAAGCAATAAACAAATTCAGATCTAATAACATGGACCAGAGAAGCAATACGAAATTTCAAATTTGTACACATAGATAATGTCAACAATAAACAAAGTGGATTGCTATATCACGCCATGTATTTTACTTAATTCGCCCTGTATTTATATTATTTAATATACAATATATATTTTAATTTAATTTAAATAAATAAATTAAAATTAAAATTAAAATTAAATTTAAATTACTTTTAGTTTAAATTAAAGAAGGCGCCGTCGCCGCCGCCGCCGCCGCCGCCGAGCGCCGCTGCCGGGCCTCCTTCTCCTCCTCCTCCTCCTTCTCCTCCTTCTTCTCCGCCTTCTCCTCCTTCTCCCCGATTTTCCGGTCTCCTTCTCCAGCGAACTTCATCTTCTCCGATCTTCTTCTCCGGCAAAAACTTCATCTCCGGTTCTCCTCTCCCGCTCTCGCACAGGACCGGCTCCCGTTCTCCTCGGTGAACCGGCCCCCGCTCTCCTCGGTGAACCGGCTCCCGCTCTCCTCGGCGAATCGGCTCCCGCTCTCCTCGGCGAACTGGGCTCGCTCCCGTTCTCCTCGGCCAAAGGCGAACCGGGCGCTTCTCTACCGTTTCTCCGCCGCTTCTCTACCGCCGCTAGGGTTTCGCTCGAGGGGACGAGGACGATGGAGGGGCTAGCTTCGCTTGACGGGGACGAAGGAGGAGAGACGGAGGGGATAGGGTTTTGCTCGACGGGGCGAAGGAGAAGGAGGGACGGCGGTGGGAGGAGCTGGGAAAAATGAGGACGGTGGGTGGAGCTGAGGAAGAAGTAGGCACGGTGGTGGCGGTGGCGCACGGCGGCAGCAGCGGCGCTGGCGCACGGTAGCGGCGGAGATCGTCGGCGGCGGCGGCGGCGGTGGTGGCGCACAACTTCAGGGACTTCCACGGTGGTTTTTTTTTTATTTTGATTTTTGATTTTTGTTTTTAAAATCTTAATATTAGTATTATACATGTATATACGTATTAGGGCATAAACTAGTAAAATACATGGCGTGATATAGCAATACCCTAAACAAATCCTGGCAGTGGCAACATCGTCTAGCAGCGGGGACCGACTTCCAGCTGCGGACGAAGGTGACACATTTAGTGGCGGGTGGAGGCAAGCGTCCAGTGGCAGGCAAAGGTGGCGCGTCCGGCGATGGGCGAAGGCGATGCGTCTCAGCAGCAGATCTGAGGTGGTCCAGCATAGAGAGGCGTAGGGCGGAGAAAGCCATGCGCGGTGGAGAGGCCAAGCACGACAGAGAGGCCAGGCGCAGTGGCGGTGAGGGCAAAGCGACGGAGGGCTCCGGTGTTGAGGGCGACATGGCGGAGAGGCCGGAGAGACAGCAGTGAGGGCGACGCGGCGGGGGGCTCTGGTGTTGAGGGCGACGTGGCGAAGGGCTTTGGTAGAGAAGGGTGGCGGATGAGGGAGAAAGGGGTGGCGGATGTGTGAGAGGGAGGGAGAGACAGAGGTTTTTGGTGAGGGAGTTAGAAAATTTTCTAAGGCATGAAAAAATAGGGGTTCTCTGTATATATGGTCCAACAAAGACATCTCAAGAACCGTCTTTGATCAATTAGGAGCCGCATTTAATCAGATCCAAAACTTGTTCCTCGTTCGGAACCTCGTTCGGATCTCAAACAAAGGCAGTTCCTCAAAAAGTGACTTTGATTGCTACCTTTAATCAAATGTTTTCCACTAGTGTTACGAATGGAGTAGGCTTTGTGTCGTGGAATGAACTTATTCGTGTTGTGGTGCACGTGTCGTCGTGCTCATGTCGTGCTTATCTAATTTGAGTTTTACTGCTTTGTACTGTTTCGTGTCATGCTACTAAAATAAAAGTTAATTTGTGCATTCACGTGCTTCGTGCTTTTCATGTCGTATTGTGCTCGTTCCTTATGTTGAATCGTGATGTGCTTATCTAATTGAGCTAACTCGGAGAACTAAAGATAGTCTTTTATCGATATTTTTTTAATACAAATATAAGTTTAAATACATATACAATAAATATAAAATGAAATTATTAATATAAATGGAGTATAATTTACTATAAAATGTTGTAAGTTGAAATTTGTTATAAAAATAACATAAAGTTGAAGTTTATAGGTTAGAAGTTGTACAAGTAGAAATTTTAAGTTATTTTATTCATTCATCAATCTATCAAAATTAATTAAATTGTTTGAATCAACTAAATTTAATTAAGTATATCTTCAACTTACAATTTTTAAAACAGTTCCAACTTATAATTCATTATATTTTATCACAGCGTGTTGTCGTATTTAATGAATAAAATATACAAATGAATATTTTATTTAATTCATTTTTATTTAGAAGTTATTTTATAAAATATAGTTAAACTAATATAAGTATATAATTTAAAATCCAGGTAAATTACCAATGTGATATACAATATTAAATAGAACAAATGACTTCGGTGACCCCTTAACTATCACCATCGTCCATCTTTGGCCTTTTATCTTTTTTTAAAAACTTTTTTGGCCCATCAACTTACAAAATAGCTTAATTGTGGGCCCTCTGAAAGTGCTAAAACTGAGATGTTTTGTAAGTTGAGGGGTCAAAAGTGTTTAAAAAAATAAGGGATCAATGGTGGACACAGTGATAGTTTAGGGGTCACCGAAGTCATTTGCACAATTGAATGTGTGGTTAAGAGAATAGCATAAAGACTTGAATGTCATTTTATTTCAATTCCCACCAAACACATTTTTTTTATTAAACTCATAATCAAGTACCACTACGAACAATAAATCATACCCGAATGGGCCTTCGACCCGGGTTTGTGCCATCTGGACCATATCATGTCCAGACCCACAATTTCGCTCAAGATTACGCGGAGGCCCAACGCGAGATCCGGTAGTTTGGGCCCAGGTTGTGCTCAGGCCTCAAACGTGCCGGTATCATACATGCTCAATATCGAACCAGGTTCGTGCTATCTACTGGCAGCCCGATCCAATTGCCAACTCTACTTATGAATACCCAACCACATCAACACTTCTTCCTCTGGATAGAGATAAAATTGAACCCAAACTCAATAAAATAGTTTTTGGTTGGACTTATTTTTGTTGAATTTAATTTATTTTTAGTTATTTTTATTATTGTTGTTGGATACAACTAATTATGAAAAAATGAATTGAGAACATAAGTTTGAATGAACACGTAAATAGAATCCAGTAGAACTGGATTAAACTGGATCAAAGTGAACCTGACTGAATCAGATTGAAATGAACTAGGCTAAATTGAATTTAATTGAACTAGACTGAATGGAACTGGATTAAAATGGATTGAACTAAAACTAACTTGGAATGGATCATACTTAAGTGAAGTCAACTGAATCGAACTATAACGAATTGGACTGAACTGAACAAAAATAAAGTGAACTAGTCTAAACTAGCCTTATTCGGGAAACCGAACTCAACTAGATCAAATCAGAGTGTATTAGACTGAATTGAACTAAAGGAGAGTGAGCCAGATTGCACTAAATCGATCTTAAGTTGAGTAGGTTTCAGAAAGTCTCACAAAGAATCATATCATTAGCATCACACGGAATTCAGGAATTTAGTCCAATGTATATATGGAATTGGAGCATCAAAAAAATGGGTCCGAGTGCATTAAATCATAGGTTGTTTGCAAGAAGGTGATTAATGGGTTGATTAAAAAAAGGAGTAATAATATTGCAATACAAACATGTATCGTGATGAGAGTAAAAAAGTAGAAGAGATTGATCTGGTAGTGCAGTAATTATTAATCAAGAGGTGATGGATTTGCGATGAAGTTGTTGAAGAATTAAGGACATTTGGTGTATTGGCCATCATGGTGCCAGGAATGACCTCAGTTGGCTCACTTCTTGTGAGGTGATGGAGTTGCGATGAAGTTGTTGAAGAATTAAGGACATTTGGTGTATTGGCCATCATGGTGCCAGGAATGACCCCAGTTGGCGCACTTCTTGTGAGGCTCCGGCACACAATTGTGGCGATGGCAACAAGGCACACAAGTTCTCTCACACACCCTTGCGCTCTCGCCCCCCTTCAACCTTCTGCAGTATCCCCTTGGACCCATGCACTTTTCTTCACACTTAGCTTATCCACAAAAAAAAACCCAACCAATCAATCTATCACATTTCAGTGTGTCTGGTCGACTATATAGATCATATCGAGAGATTATGTTCACAAGCATGCAAAGCAGACTATATCAAACTTGTTAAAGTATGAATGTCTAGTTCATTTCGTACCATGGTGATGAGGATGCTTGGGCGGATGAACTGGGTGGTGAGCCGGTGGTTTTCGTGGTGCGGCTGCAGGACCATGCTTCTTTTTATCTTGGTGGTGCCCTGGTGGTTTTTGCGGTCCAGGAGATAGGGCTTTTCCATACTCGTGATGGTGTAGGGATGTCTCCGGAGAATGAGCTGGAGCATTTTTGAACGTATAAATTTGGAAGTCAATTGGTGGTTCTAGTGGTGCAGCTGCAGGAGCATGCTTCTTTGAGTGGTGGTGGTGTCCAGCTGGGGCTTTTGCATGCTCGGAATGATGGTGGTGGTGGTGGTGGTGGTGATGATGATGGTGTTGGTGGTGCCCAGGAGTTGGGGCTTTTGCGTGCTTGAAATGGTGATGGTGGTGTCCTGGTGATTTTGCTGGACCGAGAGTTGGGGCTTTTGCATGCTCATGATGGTGTTGGGATGTCTCCGGAGAATAAGCGGGAGCATCTTGGAGCGTATAAACTTTGAGGTCAACCGGTGGTTCTGCTGGTGCAGCTGTAGGAGCATGCTTCTTTGAGTGGTGCTGGTGTCCAGTCGGGGCTTTTGCATGCTCGGGATGGTGATGATGATGGTGGTGGTGGTGGTGGTGGTGTCCAGGGGTCGGGGCTTTTGTATGCTCGGGATGGTGATGATGATGGTGGTGGTGGTGGTGGTGTCCAGGGGTCGGGGCTTTTGCATGCTCGGGATGGTGATGACGGTGGTGGTGGTGGTGTCCAGGGGTCGGGGCTTTTGCGTGCTTAGAATGATGATGGTGGTGTCCCGATGATTTTACTGGTTCAGGGGCTTTTGCATGCTCATGAAGGTGCCAGGATGTCTCCGTGGGATAAGCTGGAGCATTCTTAGGCGCAAAAATTTGGAGGTCAATAGGTGGTTCTAGTGGTGCAGGTGCAGGAGCATGCTTGTTTAGGAGGTGGTGGTCATAATGGTTATGATGGTGGTGGTGTCCTAGTGATTTCACTGGTCCAGGGGCCGGGGCTTTTGCATGCTTGGAATGATGTCGATGGTGGTGGTAGGGGTGATTTTTCTGCATTTTTTTCAAAAAATATATATTTATATGAAACATGTTAAGCTCATTTGATTATCGTGACATTGACACTAGCAAACTCCTAAAAAACTTACCTCCAGGGAGAAATCACCTTCTTTTGATGTGACCTAAAATATTAAATGCACAATTAGATTAAATTAGACATACATAAACATAATGGTAAAAGGGTTGAAGAGAGTAAATAGCATTTCCAACTGTGGAATTGCATTGAATATTCACCTGGGTGCTAATTAGAAGCACAAACGCTAGAAGAGAGAACAAAGCCTTGACATGGAAGAATGAACACATCCTCAAAGTAAAGTGCAAATTAGCTTTGAGATGGAAGAAATGTACTGAACAAGAAGGTGAAAAGTAAGGCAGTATTTATTGAACAGAAAAACAAGGAAAAATAAGATTGGTGTGAGTAAACAAACACGTGAAAAGCCGGAAACGCAATGGTGCGTGTAGCGAAAAGGGGGCAGCATATCTGGGCTAAGCAAATTGGTCTCCTAAATTACTAGATTACGAGATCCTCAACTTTTAATTGGTAAATCTGTTTAGACTTCTCAAAAATCCATGTTTTACTGTGTCAAGCATGCATCCTCCTCATTTTCCAGTATTTGTTCCATTTCTCCTTCAATAGTACGGGCACTTTCAAGGAACATAAGAGCATAGATAATGGGGGTTTCTTAAATTTTAAAAATCGCTCTAGAATTCAAAAACACATACAGTGACAGTTTTTATGCCGATTTCTTAACAAGAAATTGCTCCATAGTTCCTACAGTGGAAACCGATGTGTGCAACATGCACATGGGCATGAGGCCACAGATGCGGCCCTTTTTTTATCCCCAAATGGGACACGTGGCAGCCATGTATTGACCCACGTGTCCCTCTCAATATTGCACAATTTTTTTGTCTCCAAATGGGACACGTGGCAGCCATGTATTGGCACACGTATCCCACTCAATGGTGCTCATTTTTTTTGTAAAATAGAGGGACACGTGGCACCCTCTGATTGGGCCACATGTAACGGCATTTCTCTTTTTTTTGAAAAAAATTGAAATTTTAAATTTGTAAACTTTATTTAAAATTTTGTAAATTAATTTATAAATCCATAATTTTTAAAATAAATATGGAGAAAAAAATTATTCACGACATATTGAATAATTTTTGGAAAAAAACAAAATTTAATTTTAAAATGAAAATGTATTATTAAATTTCACATTTAACATATTTTGGTGGATTAATTTATTTAAATTAAATGCAAAAAATTAGTGATTATGATAGAGAAAATTAAATGGGGTTCATGAATAGTAAAGAGTAGTTTCTTACCATTGTCGAGAGAAAAAAAGGTGGTTTCTTAAGGTTAGTTGGAAAAGAGAGAATGAGAGAAATAATATATTTAATTGGTAAGAAACCAGTCGATTTCTACCTCTACACTTGGTCTAAGCTCAAATCCGGCTACTCCCTCCGTTTCGTTGAAGTTGTACAGTTGTTTTGAAAAATTCTAATGTTATACCAACTAACTAACGATTAAACAAATCATGAAAATTTTCATTCAATAATTTTTATGGTCAAATTATAAATTATTTATACATTGCGACATATATTTAAAAAAGTTATAGAAATCTCGATGCAATAAATAAAAACACACATCAAATCACCATATTCATGACATCAATTATAAACTGACCCGTCTAATGGTTAGTCAGTCTAATACTTTGTGTTTAAAAATACATTCGAAAATAAAACTCAATTATATATATAGTGGGTCTCCTGACAGACGGTCTGTCCATAAGCTTATGGACAATCCACTTATTTGTACCTTATATACTGCATTTGTTAAATTACATACAAAATTTTTTAAAAAATATTTTTTTATTCTATATCTTTATATTTTCACATTCAAATACATATTATTACTTGTTTTAACTTATAAAATGTAAAATATAAATTTTATAAAAAATTACAATATCCAAAGTAAAAGTCCACAAGGACTGTCCATAAACTCATGAATATGCCGTCTTTTCTGAGACTTTATATATATATATATATATATATATATATATATATATATATTCTTACCTTACAGGTTAAACGTAATGAAAGCTATTACATTACAAATTATACTTATATTCTTACCTTACATTTACTTGTGCGGTTACAACTCCCTCAAAAATAAATTATGTTAACAAAATGTGTATGATGCGGTGATGGGTCAATGAATCTTTAACGTGTGTTAAGTGGATAAGGTCAAAAGTTAATTTTATGTATTTTTTCATTTTTATTATTCACTTATTTAACACATAAATTCATTGATCCATCATCCCATCATACACATTTCCCTAACATAAAAAATTGTCAGACCCTATCATAAAAAAAATTTCTAGTTGCAAGGCTCCCGTTGTTGCGGGCTATAACTTTTATTACCAAAACTACTTTATTCAAGCTATATAAACTAGTTTTATTAGCTCACCGTCACAAATTAAAATCAGTCAAGATGGCCGAGTTGGTCTAAGGCGCCAGTTTCAGGTACTGGTCCGAAAGGGCATGGGTTCAAATCCCATTCTTGACAAACAATAATCTCTTTTTCCTAAGCTTCAGCTGAACATGGTAATCAATTTTAACTTTCAAATGGCAAGCAATTGGTCAGTTTTTGATCATCTGTTCAGACACCTGCCCATCTCATCAACTTCCTGACCTTCAATGCTGACACTAAGTTTTGCATCTCAAAGAAGAACTAGCTCAGTAGCATAACGAGCTGACGGCACACCCAGATTTCATTAGACAACTTGTCTATTCAGAAAGAATTTTAATCAGTACAGCTGACAATACAAAATCCAGGTAATCTACAAAAGCTTTTACAGATGCACCTAATATAGTATTCGAGGTACACAAAATTTAGGTTGCAAATACACCATCTAACTCAAGTCTTCTTCATCCTGGAAGCTCAAATTCAGCGTCTGTAACTTGAAGCCTTTACTCTGTATCAGCTCCACCAAACTGGAAGCCACCCCGGTAGCTTGTACAGTTGTTTGTTTCGTCAACTACAAAGAGGAAGAAACAAAAGAGGTGACTCAGCACTTCTCCGATCACAATTCACATAATATTGAAACTAATAGCAACTCAAGAATCAAGCTCCGGGACCTCAACTACAATAAGACTATTTCTATAAGATACAGTTCAGCAACGTACAGCGATGACAAAAATCCCTACAGCAGTTCATACGTTGCAAGATCACTTTTATTCAAGTACAAAACGACACTTCGAGTATGTTTATATTGCAATAATAACAGGAGAAACGGAGGGGAAATCACCTGTACAGTAGCAATGCCTTCAGAAACCTCAATTCTTATGTCAGAAATCCCTTCCGTTTCCTACAAATTGTAATCATCCAGAAGCTAAAAACAAATTGCACATGATAAAACTATTCTAACTATCAATGAACATGTTAAAATTACATCATCGCAGAATTTTCTTCAATTTAACAACAAAAAATGAAGATAAAATGAAATGCAATTGACAACACAAAATGAAGATAAAATAAGCAGTACCTCTAAAGCCTTTGTGACACTAGGAACTGCAACGTCACTAATCGAGCCTTCCGCCTGTGCAAAATTCAGCAAATTATGCAATTCGTCGTCAAACGATACACAAACTGCTGTCAATTTATAGGAGAAATGTCAGTACCTGAAAAAGCATGGTGAGGACGTCGGACGGTGAGACGGTGACGGAGACAGTCTGATCAGGAACCGTCGCCGGAGGAGCCTCACCTTCCGGAGCTAGGGTTTCTCCTACCTCAGCCGCTGCGGCAACCGTGGAGGAGGACCGGAGCTTCGCGGTCCGGAAAAACCGCCAGGAGTTGCAGGCGGCGGGAGAAGACGATGAGAGGGAGGGGCATTTTCGGAAAGGAGAAGACTGGACGGGGAGGCGCGCGGGAGTGGATAAGGAGGAGGGAGAGATTGGTCTGCAGAACGAAATGGTGGAAGAGATAGCGTTATGCGTTGCAGCCATTGTTACAGTGTTTGCTCCTCAATCTTCCGATTTTCTATCGGTCTATCCTTATTTCTGTTTTCTTTTCGGGTCTTCTAAACCCGTATCCATTTGGACCCTATCCTTTAATATATTTTTTTTAGAAAGAGTGCAAAAAAACCTACTATTAGAGAAAGATCAATTGAAGGATTAAACAAAATACACCATTACTTAAATAAGTTTAATTAATTGAATTATTGAGCACGTCTCTCGAAAGACAAAATTTTGGGAAAGACCGTGTTTTCATAGACTTATAGAAATATGAATTTTAATTAGAATAATAAAATGTAAAAGGTCTTAGATGCAGTATTAAAAATTTATTATGCAACATGTAGTAGTTATATAGTTTATAACTCAATTCATGACACCCAAAAATTTTATCTTAATTTCTTCTAATTTACACTTTAAACATTAATTTTTCCATAACTATGAAAAGACCGTAGACGTACTCCTTTCAAAATCATCACCGTTGAACAACAATAAATGTACTCCCCTTATCATTTTATATTGTCCCCCCTAGTAAGATGGCACAAATTTTAAAATTAGTGGTCAAGATCGTATTGAGAGAAGATAATCCAATATTTGCTATAAAGGAAAAGGGAAAGTGTCAGGAAATGCGGTATTTCCATAAGCTTATGGACAGTCCTCCGGGGCATTTGCCTTAAATATTGTAATTTTTTATAAAATTTAAATATTGCATTTTACAAGTTAAAACAAGTAACAATATGTATTTGAAGGTGAAAATATAAAAATATATGATATAAAAAAATATTTTCAAAAAAATTAAATTTTGTATGTAATTTAAGAAATGCAATGTATAAGGTAAGAAATAAGTGGCATGTCCATAAATTTATGGACAGACCACCTGTCAGGAGACCCACTCAAAGGGAAAATGCCAATTAAAAAAGGAGCCTGTCTCTTGAAATTAGAAGAAATGAAGATAAATTTTTTGGGTTGCATCAAAAACTTTATGACTACAACATGTTGCGTAATAAAATTTTAATATTGCAACTCAAACCTTTTAACTTTTTATTATTCTTATTAAAACTTGTCTTTCCATAAGCCTATGAAAAGACGATCTTTCCCAAGACTTTACCTTAAAAAAGACTATCATAAATAGTAAGTGTATCAATATTAGAGGACCAAAGGAAGTATGGTGGTATTCAAAACGAAACGTGTCATCTCAAAATAATAGATTTTCTGTTAGATAATTTCTTTTAAAGTTTAAAGATTTTCTTTTTTTCCCCTCAAAGCATCCACGGTGGTTGCTCTTTAAACTAATTTTTCTTAATAAAGAGCACTCCTTATTTAAGCAGGATCATTGTGAAGTTTTAAGAACAAATTCATAATAAGGAGTTGTTTTTTAATTAATGAGTTGGTACATTTTTATTTGTGAAATGTCAACCAATCAATGAATGGCACTTAACATAATTGGTTTTATAGTTTTAATTAATTATAATTTAAAATGAAAAATAAGTGTCTAAAAGTGCTTATTTAAGAAGGTTTGTTGGCAGTTGATTCTTACCCATCTTTTATCAAAATTGATTACGTGGCACTTAAGAGGTGCTCATTAAGTTCATTCTCATTGTGGATGATCTAAATGTTTAACTTGAGATATAACATTATCTAGAGGATTATAACTAAAATTTATTAAATGATGAGTTGCACATGTAATACTCCCTTTGTCCCAAACCAATCTGCATAGAATCTTTTTTCACAGTTTTTGAAAAACTTGTTTGACCGTTAATAAGTTTAACTACATACAATAAAAAAAAATAAAAAGTTAATATTTAGAAACTACTTATTACGACGAATCCAATAACACATATGATAATATTATTGCTTATATATCTATTCAAATACCTTGTCAAAGTTTGACATTGTTAATTGTCAAATAGTAAAATTGCAGCTTGGTCTGGGACGTGGGGAGTAGTAAATTTTACTCAAACTCTTGTTTAAGCAACCTAAACTTTAGACCAGGGTTTTATTATGCAATTATAAGAAATTTCATTTAGGGATTTTTTTAAATATGCTAATAAATTTAGGGATCCATTTTGCAATTATGAAAATGTTATATATATGACATAATTTTCATTTTCACTTTTTATTTCTTCCCTCAGATCAACAGTAACCGCCACCGCTACATCGCTGCCTCTTCTTCTTCCTTCCGTCGGCGTTGCGGCAGAGCTAGGACAACTTCCGACGATTCTTCTTATTCCGCCGGAAATTCTTCTTATTCCTTTGCATACACCGCCTCTCTGCAATTGTTCCGGAGGCGGCGACGGATAGTTGCAGGCAACATGTTAGGATAAATTAGATTACTGATCAGATTACTGATTAGATTATGATTTATTATGATTAGAGTTCTTTCCTTATTACACCTCTATTGTACTCTTTATATATTCAGTTATTCATAATACAATTACTTGCAGCAAATCATTCTATCATGGTATCAGAGCCTCTTCTGATCCAAAACCTAAAAACTTAAAATTTTTGTCGCCGGTTTCTTCCAGCGGTTTCACCACGCGGCCACTTTCCAGCGTACTCCGCTTTGCGCAGCTTCGTCGGACGCACATGGCCTCTTTTCCGCTTCACGCCACTCCACGCGGCTCCCCATGACTCCACACAGCTACTCTTCAGGCGCGCGCCAGCGTCGTCCCCGACTATCATCTCTAATTTCTGTTCCAACAATATCAGTTTCATCTCCGGCGAGTATCTCCAACACCAACACATCCTTCATCGTAATCTCCTCAGAGGCATCATATCTTCAGCCATTCCTCTTAGTCCCGCTCCTCCTATGGTTTATTTGGTGCCTTTATCTCAGGAAGATTGTTCCGCTAATTGGATTACGGACAAAGCTTTGTTTTAGGCCAGTTTTAATGGTTCCAACCATCATCCTTCGTCGAATCAATGGGTCATTGATTTCGGTGCTACATCTCATATCACTGCTCATACCATTCATCTTGAAAAGGTACAATGTTATCGTGGTTCTGATGCTATTCTTGTTGGAAATGGTGAATCATTATCTATTTCTCATATCGGTCAATCTCATTTCTCTGGTTTCTCTGTTAATGATGTTCTTGTGGTTCCTAAGATTACTACAAGCTTATTGTCCATTAGTAAGCTTACTCGTGATTTACATGTCCGTGTTATATTTGATGCCGATGCATTTTCCATTGAGCACAAGCATACAGGGACGATAATTGGAGTCGTCATAGTTCTGGTCTTTATTTTCTTGAGACGCTGATTCCAGCTTTTTAGGCGAATTACACTCTAGAAAGCTCCATGCTTCTTTTGAGCAGTGGCACTCTCGCCTCGGTCATGTGTCTCATGATACTGTTCAGTTATTGAATTGACGGTGCCTTATTTCTGTCACTTCTGTTATGCCTGCATCTATTAGTTCCTCTCCTTGTCAGATGGCCAAGAGTAGCCGTTTGCCTTTTTCCACTAGTGACAAGCGCGCTACTAGTTTTTTGGATAAAGTGCATTGCGATTTGTGGGGATCGGCCCCTGTTTTATCCGCCGGTGGTTTCTCTTATTATACCATTTTCATCGATGATTTTTTGCAATTAACATGGTTTCTTCCACTGCTGGATAATTCGGATTTCTATGACACATTTATCCTGTTTCAAAAATTCGTTGAGACCCAGTTTTCCTCTAGGTTAAAAAAAATTCAGACTGATGGTGGCACCGAGTTTACTAATCACCAACTTCAGGCTCACTTCAAATCATGTGGCATTCATCATCAGATGTCCTTGGCCTATACACCTGCTCAGAATGGCCGAGCTGAGCTGAAGTATCGTCACATCACAGAGACTGGTCTTGCCATGTCACTCTTCGGTGCCGCACTGTTATTGGGTGGAAGCTTTCTCCTCTGCGGTTTACATTATTAATCGTCTGCCTAGTTCAGTTCTTTATGGAAAAACACCTTTTGAGGTTATTTTTGGTCATGTGCCTGAATATACTCTCTTTCACCCATTTGGTTGTGCATTTCCATGTCTGCGTGCCACTGCTACTGATAAGTTTGCACCTTCATCTATTCCGTGTGTTTTTATTGGCTACAGCCCTCGTCACAAGGGCTTCCAATGTCTCGACCAGACTTCTGGGCGCATCTATATCTCTTGCCATGTTCGTTTTAATGAAACTTTATTCCGTTATGTCTCATCTTTCGCAGCCAGTCGTTTTATTTTAGATCTGGAAATTTTATCATTTTTTATGAAGCTGTTACTTCATCGATTGGGATGGCGCCGCCAGCAGCCTCGGCTCTATCTTCACCTCAATTTTGCTTTCTTAAAGATGAGTCGTCTCGACCTGCTGACCCACGTCTGTTGTCCTATCTTGCATCAGACTGCGGTGATCTCACTCCTGCACCAGGTGGTCTCTCTCCCGCACCCACGCTCGTGCCCGATGGTCTATCGCCCGCGTTTGCGCCCAGGCATGATGGCTCGCACCTGGCAGCAACGGATGCTCCTGACAGCTCTAGCTATGCACGGTTACGGCCACGGTCGAGCCCAGCTCGCGCTCATCTACCATGGGTTTCTATCCCGCGTAGCCACAGATGGCCACGGGCCTCCTTCCTGCACCGCCACGCGCGGCCTCGGATGGTCTACGCACGGCCACGACCGAACCCAGCTCGCGCTCAGCTGCCATGGGTTTCCTTCCCGCGTAGCCACTGATGGCCACATGCCTCCTTCCCACACTGCCACACACGACCTCGAATAAGTTTCCTCCAGCTTCACTACCACAACCTCATACCCATCGGATGGCTACTCGTTCTTCTACTGGTTCCATTCAACGCTAGGATTATTTGGATATTATTGCTCATGGTCTCACTGTTGCACTTCTTTCTCAGACAGAACCCACTGATTATCGCTCTGCCCTTCAGGATCCAGCCTGGGTCTCAGCCATGGATGATAAGATGGCTGCTCTTCGTGGTCAACACACTTGGGACTTGGTGCCTCGACCTTCAGATGTCAACATTGTTGGCTCCAAATGGGTCTATAGGCTCAAGTAATAACCAGATGGCACTATTGAGCGTCACAAAGCTAGACTTGTGGCGCAGGGTTTCTCGCAGATTATGGGTTTTGATTTTGACCACACTTTTAGTCCTGTGGTCAAAGTCTCCACTGTTAGGACGGTCCTCACTATAGCCACCATGCGTTCCTGGCCACTTCATCAGTTGGATGTCAAGAACACTTTCCTTAATGGTGTTCTTGATGTTCCTGTTTACATGAAGTAGCATGTCGGTTATCAGGATTCTGCTCATCTAGGCTATGTTTGTCGCTTGCGAAAGGCCATTTATGGTCTTAAGCAGGCACCACGGGCTTGATTCTAGCGTTTCAGCAGTTATCTGACCCAGCTTGGGTTTTGGTGTAGCTCATCCGATACTTCCTTATTTGTCCTCTCGAGAGGTTCGTTGTTACTGTACCTGCTTGTGTATGTGGATCATATCATTCTTACATGCAATAACTCGAATCTTCTTCGCTAATTCATCAATCGGACACACAGAGAGTTTGCAGTCAAGGATCTTGGTGCTCTTCATTACTTTCTTGGTCTTGAAGTTTCGCCTACCTCCTCAGGGTTATTGCTTGGCTAAGAAAAGTATACTCGTGATATTTTGAATCGGGCTGGTATGTCTAACGTGGCACCTGTTTCTACCCAATTTGTCGCTGGTTATCAGCTTCACAACTCTTCCAGTCCTCCGTTCCGGGATCCTACACTATATCATTCTCTTGTTGGTGCTCTCCAGTATCTCACCATCTCTCGCCCGGATTTGGCATTCTCGGTTAACACAGTGAGTCTGTATCTTCAGGATCCGAGAGATGAACATTTCGCTATAGTAACACGGATTTTGCGGTATGTTTGCGGTACTCTTCATTTTGGTCTTTGCTTTCGTTCTGAGATGTTAGGGTACTCTGATGCTGACTGGGCCCGCTGTCTGGAGCTCATCGGTCCACTTATGGTTATGCGGTTTATCTTGGTGGGAATTTGATTTCTTGGAGTGCCAAGAAATAGCCTACTGTTTCTCGCTCTAGCACCAAGTCTGAATACCGTGCTCTTGCCAACACTGCTTCATAAGTGGTATGGCTCACTCATTTACTTCGTGATCTTCGGGTTCCACTTTCTGGCTCTCCACTGCTGTTATGCGACAATAGCAGTGCTATCTTTTTGGCTCAGAATCCGTGGCGCACAAGCGAGCAAAGCACATCGACAATGACTATCATTTTGTTCGTGAGTTGATGACATCTGGAAAGCTGCGCGTTGCTTATGTTCGGACCTCTCTTCAGATTGCAGACATCTTCACCAAGGGCCTCTCTCGTCCGCTGTTCGAGTTCTTCAGGTTCAAGTTGTACGTCGGCGAGCATCTGACGCTTCGCTTGAGGGGGGTGTTAGGATAAATCAGATTAATGATTAGATTATGATTTATTATGATTAGAGTTCTTTCTTTATTACACCTCTATTGTACTCTTTATATATTCAGTTATAAATAATACAATTCCTTACAACAAATCATTCTATAAAAACAACGCTAGGGTTTGTGAGGCGACCGCAACAGCGACACAGGGCGGCGTTGAGGCGAGGCGGAAGCGTTGCTACGCTTTTCCATCTATGAAAAAGATGACATGCACGTGTAAACATGTGCTCGCAAAGATGGCAAGTGACGACAACGACGGACGTCAGCGAAAGGAGGTTATGCGCGTGAGAGGTTAGGTTTAATATTGTGTTTTACTTTTTCAAATACTTGTTTAGGTTTAATAATTACTTGACTAAGATTTTTGTCAGCAATGTTTGTTTAATTTTGTGGTCAGTACTGTTGCTGATGAGGTGTGAGGTCCCGTGTTCGAGTCTCTCTCCTTTATTTTGAAGATTCTATGTTCTTTATGTATACGCTGAGGTTTATTATTGTTTGATTGAGTGTATGTTCAATAAGAGTCTATGGTGTAGTGTTATTTATCTATGCTTTGAGGTTGGTGACCCTGTTTCAAATCCCCCCAGGTCTTTTTTTTAAAGAATTTTTATTCTTGAGCTACTGTAGCTTTTTGTTAATGTTCGTAGCTTCCCCCCCCCCCCCCTCTTATTTTGATGTTTTTCATTATTCGGGTGAGGTTTAACTGATATGAGTTGATGTTTTACAATGTTTTTGGTGATATGGATTGATATTTGTAGTTTTTTTAAAAAAATTCTCATGTTGATGTTTTTCATTTTCTAGCAGAGGTTTTGGTAATAGAAGTTAATGATTGTAGTGTTTTTTTTTGTGTTGATGTTTTTTATTTTCCGGATGAGGTTAAGGTGTTAGGAGTTAATGTTTGTAGCTTTTAGGTGATGTAGGTTGATATTTTTAGTTTTTTTTTTAAAAAATCATGTTTTATGAATTTCAGAGTACATAATTTATACTCTTGAGGTATCGCAGTTTTTTTTTATGTTTTAAGTTTTTTTTCATGTTTATGTTTTTCATTTTGTAGATGAGTTTTAGGTGATAGGGGTTGATGTTTGTAATTTTTTTTGGTGATATGGCTGATGTTTTGTAGTTTTTTTTTCTTAGGTTAACGTTTTTCATTTTTCGAGTGACTTTTAGATGATAATAATTGATGTTTTTAGCTTTAGGGAGATATGGGTTGATGTTGGTAGTTTTTTTTTGAAAAAAATGATAATTTATCTTTGTTGATGTTTTTATGATTTTAAGTTAGTTTTTGTTTGTTGTAGTTGACATTTTTTTTCCAATTCTTTGTTGATTTTTATTTGAATTCTTACATATTTTTGCTATTTTATTTGATTTTTAATATATTTTTTATGTATTTTTTAGTTGACATATGATTTTCCGTTGATGTTTATAATTTTCAGTTTGCTGATCATATTGATTTTTTTCATTTTAAAATATTTTTTTAATTTTTTTGCAAATGGAAGAAGGTGGGAAAATGATGAAAAAATATTAGACAAAAAATCCCCAGGAAAAAAAATCTCCTGGAAAAATTTTAGCGATAGGTTCTTGTAAAATAATTAGAACTATGCCCTTGTAAATTTATTAGTGATGGGTCTCTGGAACTAGAATATTGTTAAAATTGCCTAAAGTCCCCGGGTTAAAGTTTAGACTATCTTACAAGAGACCATATCTAAATTTTAATGTATCTAATTAAAATTTTAGAACCCTTAAATTTCGGAGAACCGCCCCAACATTAAATTGTGAAACATTTCATTTAAAAGGAAGTTAAATATAATAAGAAAAACAGGCACTCCCTCCGTCCCAACCAAATCTGTAATTTAACTATTTATTTAGTTAAAATTGCTTAATTGTAACCTCAAAATTGAATTGATAAGTAATTAAAGATATTGTCTTATGTGATATTGTTAGATTCGTAATATCATGTGTTTTCAAATAACTTTTCATAAATTGTATTTACACACAATTATAGATACATTATCAAACTTTTTTTGAAATAACTGACGAAAGTCACAGTGTGCAGATATGGATGGGACAAACATGATACTACTTTCTTTGTCGGGTTCATACCTGAAATATATTTCAGGAGTGTTTGGTTGGGGTGAATCAGAATAGTGGAAAGGAAACCTAAGATCTTAATTCCCTTATTTAGTGTTTAATTTGATCTTTTATCATTCACTTTCCTCATTTATGGTTTTACCATTATCCCAATCCGGTGTAACGTGATTCTCTGGTCTAACCTTGGGAATGAGATTCCTTTTCCTCGTCTTCCGTATTCCCTCTTTGTTTTATCTTTTTTTTCCCTCTTTGTTTTATCAATTCCAAAATAAGATCATACTTCATATTTATTACGAAAATAAAATTATAATTATGACTTCAATTAAACTATTATAATTTTATTTTTTGAATTGTATATTATAATTTTCATGTGAACTCTTTTTAAAGTAAAAATAAATAAATTATTTTTTTAGTTTATACTATGAATAATAGTTATATTATTTTATCATAAATATAACTTTTTATATAAATACAATTATTTTATAATTAAATAATATAAGTGGTAACATATTAAGTAGTAATATTATACTTTAACTTAATTAAATTTAAGACAAAAAATTAATTTTATACGTAAATAATAATATTATAATTTTACTTTTTGAGTTGTATATGGGTGGAATATTAATAAAATCACAATTTATATAATTTTCATAAAAAATATTATTATTTCATAAATATTATTATATTATAGAGGTCCGCCAAACAAATTCAATATCTTACCGATGTCCTACCTACATGAAAAGGCAATATGTGAAGTTTTAACTTGGTTCTGATGTTTTTTGTGGAGGTAGTGATATTTAGGTGCAATATGGTTCTCAATGTTGAATAATCAATGTTTGATTTATGAAATTGAATTATTTTGTTGGAAAAATATTTATGTGTGGATGGATAAAATACCTTATGTAATATTTTGGATCTGAATCGATTTTATGTTTTTAAAATAAAATCGTCTGGATGTCCATTCTTACAAGATTTACGTATATGATTTTTTTAACATCATTATTAGCACATGTTTATATTAAATGAACTACAGATTTTTAAATCAATCTATCGCATATGATATGATGTAAAAAAATAAGTGAAGATGGCAATATGTAAATAAAATATTTACCACGAATTATAAATAAATTTACATATTTTTTTAATCACGTACAACATATTCATAAATTAAAGATGATGAAATACATATTTTATATTAAATATTTTTTATATGAACTCAGTATGACAATAATTCATGAAATACTTTTACTCTCTCTATTACAAGCTATTCTGGATAGAATCTTTTCACTGTCTCCAATAAACATGTTTGACTATAAATGTGTGTAACTACGGACAATTATGACACACAAAAATTTGATATTTAGAAACTATATGTTAAGATGAATGTAACCATATCTCATACGGTAAAATTATTGTTCGTATACCTATTCAAATATGTGGTCAAAGTTTGACATCTTTTACCAAAAAAAGATTCTGTGCAGAATATGCTGGGACGGAGGGAGTATATTTTTTTAGCAGATTTGATAACATGAAATAATTTATACTTATATACTCTCTTCGTCTCAGCTCAAACTTCATACTTCACTTTATGTCACTATTCAGTGTTCAATTTTGACAACATATTTGAATAGATATATAAACAATAATATTATCATATGTCATATGGTTGTATTTATTGTAACAAGTAGTTTTCCGAATGTAAATTTTTTTTATCATTATTATACGTAGTTAAACATATTAACGGCCAAACATATTTCTTGATAACCGTGAAAAAGATTCCATGAAATTTGATTTGGGACGGAGGTTGTATGTTATTTTATAAATAATGCTAGAATTAACATTTGTTTCACTAGTGTGAACCAAACAGTAACAAAGGGAATGAGAAAGAATTTGATTCTCTTTACACACTTGAACCAAACAAATTTTTAAAAATAGGGTTATTCTTTTCCTCTGTCTTCCTTTCCCTTTCCCGATTCATTTCCCTTTCACATTCTCTGATTGAAACAAACATCCCCCTTATATAATAATGTTCAGTAAAATAAAAATATGGAAAACGAATTCCTTTCCCTTTCCCTTTCCCTTTCCATGTTTGAACCAAACGACCCCTTATATAATGATGTTCAGTAAAATAAAAATAAGAAAAACGAATTCCTTTCCCTCTTGAACCAAACGACTCCTATATAATGGTGCTCGGTAAAGAAAAAGAAGGAAAACAACTTACATACTCTGTAATGATGTTCAGTAAAATAAATATAAGGAAAACAAAAAAGTTTATTCCGTTGCCGGAAATCAAGTTTGTGAAATTGCCAAGTGCTACAACGGATTATTTGTGCTCTAACTCCAAACATAAATTATACGGATAAGTGTCAATATAACCTTATCTACTTGAGTAAGTGCCAATATAACTCAATGATAATTTTTAGTGCAAATATAACTTTAACTAGTCAATGAAAATGCCAATATAACCACCGGACCCCATTTTCGGTATTGACATCAATTTTCAGCGTTGACTCTATGTAATTTGACCAAAATACCCTTTAGGCTAACTCTGAAATTAGATGGACAATTTTACCCTCATAGTTTGCCGGACCGCTATAGTTCGTTGAAATTAGGTAGGGTTATATCAGCACATTATGAAATCTTATTGGGTTATATCAGCACATTCCTAATGTTTGTAGGGTTATATTAGCACATTTCTAATGTTTGTAGGGTTATATTAGCACATCCTTAAAACTTATAGGGTTATACTGTCACTTTTACTGATTATATAAGGTTATATTGGCACTTTCACTGATTATATATGGTTATATTGGCACTTTCAAATATTGAAATGTTATATTGACACTTATGTCAATTAGATAGGTTATAAAAGCACTTTTTTCTAAATTATATAAAGATGCTGAGTAAAATAAGATAAGAAAAAGAAGAGGATGCTTCCGTTGCCGGGGTTCGAACCCGGATTTCAAACATGAGAAACTACCATGTGCTGCAACGGATAATTTGTGTGCTAATTCCAAACATAAGCTAAATAATTTTGTTGCTTAAATTAAATTTGATAAAAAAATAAAAAGATTATTCCGTAGCCGGGGTTCGAACCCGGATTTCAAATATGAGAAATTGCCATGTGCTACCACGGATTATTTGTGTACTAATTCCAAACATAAATTAAATAATCCTATTGCATAAATTAAATCAATCTGTCGCATATGATATGATGTAAAAAAATATGTAAAGATGACAATATGTAAATAAAATATTTACCACGAATTATAAATAGATTTATATATTTTTTAATCACGTACAACATATTCATAAATTAAAGATGATAAAATACATATTTTATATTAAATATTTTTTATATGAACTCAGTATGACAATAATTCATGAAATACTTTTACTCTCTCTATAACAACCTATTCTGGACAGAATTTTTTCACTGTCTCCAATAAACATGTTTGACTATAAATATGTGTAACTACGGACAATTATGACACACAAAAATTTGATATTTAGAAACTACATGTTAAGATGAATGTAACCATATCTCATACGGTAAAATTATTGTTCGTATACCTATTCAAATATGTGGTCAAAGTTTGACATCTTTGACCAAAAAAAGATTCTGTGCAGAATATGCTGGGACGGAGGGAGTATATTTTTTTAGCAGATTTGATAACATGAAATAAATTATACTTATATACTCCCTCCATCTCAGCTCAAACTTCATACTTCACTTTATGTCACTATTCAGTGTCCAATTTTGACAACATATTTGAATAGATATATAAACAATAATATTATCATATGTCATATGGTTGAATTTATCGTAACAAGTAGTTTCCCGAATGTAATTTTTTTGTTGTTGTTATTATACGTAGTTAAACATATTAACAGCCAAACATATTTCTTGATGACCGTGAAAAAGATTCCATGAAATTTGATTTGGGACAGAGGGAGTATGTTATTTTATAAATAATGCTAGAGATTAACATTTGTTTCACTAGTGTGAACCAAACAGTAACAAAGGGAATGAGAAAAAAAATTGATTCTCTTTACACACTTGAACCAAACAGATATTTAAAAATAGGGTTATTCTTTTCCTTTGTCTTCTTTTCCCTTTCCCAATTCATTTCCCTTTCGCATTCTCTGATTGAACCAAACAACCCCTTTATATAATAATGTTCAGTACAATAAAAATAAGGAAAACGAATTCCTTTACCTTTACCTTTCCCTTTCCTTTTCCCTGTTTGAACCAAACGACCCTTATATAATGATGTTCAATAAAATAAAAATAAGAAAAACGAATTCCTTTCCCTTTTGAACCAAACGACTCCAATATAATGGTGTTCGATAAATAAAAGAAGGAAAACAACTTACATACTCTGTAATGATGTTCAGTTTAATAAATATAAGGAAAACAAAAAAGTTTATTCCGTTGCGGGGTTCCCGGAAATCAAGTTTGTGAAATTACCAAGTGCTACAACAGATTATTTGTGCTCTAACTCCAAACATAAATTATATAAAGATGTTGAGTAAAATAAGATAAGAAAAAGAAGAGGATGATTCCGTTGCCTGGTTCGAACCCGGATTTCAAATATGAGAAATTGACATGTGCTACAACGGATTATTTGTGTGCTAATTCCAAACCTAAGCTAAATAATTCTGTTGCGTAAATTAAATTTGATAAAAAAAGAAAAGGATTATTCCGTTGCCGGGGTTCGAACCCGGATTTCAATTATGAGAAATTGGCATATGCTAAAACGGATTATTTGTGTACTAATTCCAAACATAAGCTAAATAATGTTGTGACGTAAATTAAGTTTGATAAAAAAAGAAAAAAGATTTTTCCATTGCCGGGGTTCGAACCCGGATTTCAAATATGAGAAATTGCCATGTGCTACAACGGATTATTTGTGTACTAATTCCAAACATAAGCTAAATAGTGGTGTTGCGTAAATTAAATTTGATAAAAAGAGAAAAAAGATTATTCCGTTGCCGGGGTTCGAACCCGGATTTCAAATATGAGAAATTGCCATGTGCTACAACGGATTATTTGTGTACTAATTCCAAACATAAGCTAAATAGTGGTGTTGCGTAAATTAAATTTGATAAAAAAAGAAAAAGATTATTCTGTTGCCGGGGTTCGAACCCAGATTTCAAATATGAGAAATTGCATGTGCTACAACGGATTATTTGTGTACTAATTCCAAACATAAGCTAAATAGTGGTGTTGCGTAAATTAAATTTTATAAAAAAAGAAAAAAGATTATTCCGTTGCCGGGGTTCGAACCCGGATTTCAAATATGAGAAATTGCCATGTGCTACAACGGATTATTTGTGTACTAATTCCAAACATAAGCTAAATAGTGGTGTTGCGTAAATTAAATTTGATAAAAAAAGAAAAAAGATTATTCCGTTGCCGGGGTTCGAACCCGGAGTTCAAATATGAGAAATTGCCATGTGCTACAACGGATTATTTGTGTACTAATTCCAAACATAAGCTAAATAGTGGTGTTGCGTAAATTAAATTTGATAAAAAAAGAAAAAGCTTATTCCGTTGCCGGGGTTCGAACCCGGATTTCAAATATGAGAAATTGCCATGTGCTACAACGGATTATTTGTGTACTAATTCCAAACATAAGCTAAATAGTGGTGTTGCGTAAATTAAATTTGATAAAAAGAGAAAAAAAGATTATTCCGTTGCCGGGGTTCGAACCCGGATTTCAAATATGAGAAATTGCCATGTGCTACAACGGATTATTTGTGTACTAATTCCAAACATAAGCTAAATAGTGGTGTTGCGTAAATTAAATTTGATAAAAAAAGAAAAAGATTATTCCGTTGCCAGGGTTCGAACCCGGATTTCAAATATGAGAAATTGCCATGTGCTACAACGGATTATTTGTGTACTAATTCCAAACATAAGCTAAATAGTGGGGTTGCGTAAATTAAATTTGATAAAAAGAGAAAAAAAGATTATTCCGTTGCCGGGGTTCGAACCCGGATTTCAAATATGAGAAATTGCCATGTGCTACAACGGATTATTTGTGTACTAATTCCAAACATAAGCTAAATAGTGGTGTTGCGTAAATTAAATTTGATAAAAAAAGAAAAAGATTATTCCGTTGCCGGGGTTCGAATCCGGATTTCAAATATGAGAAATTGCCATGTGTACTAATTCCAAACATAAGCTAAATAGTGGTGTTGCGTAAATTAAATTTGATAAAAAAAGAAAAAAGATTATTCCGTTGCCGGGGTTCAAACCCGGATTTCAAATATGAGAAATTGCCATGTGCTACAACGGATTATTTGTGTACTAATTCCAAACATAAGCTAAATAGTGGTGTTGCGTAAATTAAATTTGATAAAAAAAGAAAAAAGATTATTCCGTTGCCGGGGTTCAAACCCGGATTTCAAATATGAGAAATTGCCATGTGTACTAATTCCAAACATAAGCTAAATAGTGGTGTTGCGTAAATTAAATTTGATAAAAAAAGAAAAAAGATTATTCCGTTGCCGGGGTTCGAACCCGGATTTCAAATATGAGAAATTGCCATGTGCTACAACGGATTATTTGTGTACAAATTCCAAACATAAGCTAAATAGTGGTGTTGCGTAAATTAAATTTGATAAAAAAAGAAAAAGATTATTCCGTTGCCAGGGTTCGAACCCGGATTTCAAATATGAGAAATTGCCATGTGCTACAACGGATTATTTGTGTACTAATTCCAAACATAAGCTAAATAGTGGTGTTGCGTAAATTAAATTTGATAAAAAAAAAAAAAGATTATTCCGTTGCCGGGGTTCAAACCCGGATTTCAAATATGAGAAATTGCCATGTGCTACAACGGATTATTTGTGTACTAATTCCAAACATAAGCTAAATAGTGGTGTTGCGTAAATTAAATTTGATAAAAAAAGAAAAAGATTATTCCGTTGCCGGGGTTCGAACCCGGATTTCAAATATGAGAAATTGCCATGTGCTACAATGGATTATTTGTGTACTAATTCCAAACATAAGCTTTGCGTAAATTAAATTTGATAAAAAGAGAAAAAAGATTATTCCGTTGCCGGGGTTCGAACCCAGATTTCAAATATGAGAAATTGCCATGTGCTACAACAGATTATTTGTGTACTAATTCCAAACATAAATTAAATAATCCTTTTCCGTAAATTAAATTTGATTTAAAAAAAGAAAAATTTTTATTCTAATTGCCTGGGTTCGAACCCGGATTTCAACCATTTGATATTGCCAAGTGCTACAACGGATTGTTTGTAACCAAGCCTAAATATTTTTATTTGGTGTAATAGCGTTGAGTGTCAGCATTTACAATCAAGCAATTGTGTCGTCGGGTCTACCCCAAATCCCCAACACCATATTCCTATTTGTAAATTTCTAAGTTATGTAACGTATAAGTAAAAAAATACATTGGACTGTTCATAAGTTTATAGACAGACCGTTTAGGAGACCTATTCAAGCTTAGCTTTTACATGTTTAAATAAGTTTTAGGACACGTTACATTCAAAATGAAAAAAACAGACCTTAAGCTAAAGCTTGAAGCAGACACGTGAACATGGCAGAGTAATTAGCTTATACATTAATAACTACTCCAACATCCATATCCATGTACTCCACCCTACGAAAGAGAGACAAGTACTACTACTAATAGCTATATAGACAACCGTATAACCGCCGTCGCAACATATGTCAGGCACCTTAAACTCCCACAAAAAGCCTGACCTGTAATGGCTTCGGATCATTCACCTTACTTCATATTAGATTCAACTTGTATTTCCCCATCTGCCAAAAAAAAAAAGTTAGTATCAAACTTATGCCTCGTCTCCCGAGAAAAGAAACATCACACGTGCAGTGGCTGAAGGGGTGTTACTTTTCAGGTAGACACCTAAATTTGCTTGTCTATCGGCATCACTGTTGTATTCCTGAGAGAAATAAGGAGAAGATTTACAGATGGACAGATGTGCGAATTCTGGTGACGTGTTATCATAAAATGAGAGCCAGAATTCTCAGCCAAGATCCAAACAGTACAGTATTAGGTGACTGAGTGCCATAAAAATTCTATCCATGCATCGGGGAGTGTGGTAGCTATGACAAGAACCATATGAGAAACGTAGCTAATATCGTAGGAACTTTTTCAGTGGCCTCAAGAAAATGGCAAGATTTCTATTCACTCTTACCCTGTCAATATGACTGATCTCAAAGGACAAGAATTGATCTTTGAGCTCCTTGGCTACCTTGCACAGGTCAGCCATGTTCTGATTTTTACACTTCCAAATACCCTGAACCTGTTATGTTGCAGTGTAAACTCACACTTTACACCTGTTACTAGGAAGACATATTATGACATTTGAAAACCATGAACACAGGTAACCTGCATGCAGACTAGTTTGGAGTCTCCTTGTACACGGATGTGTTTAAACCCTTTCTCAAGAGCATACTTTAAGCCTAAAATAACACCTCGATATTCAGCAGCATTGTTGGTTGCAGTGCCAACACCTTCCCGCAAGCGATATATCTATCAAAATGCATCATCATGAGATAAGAGTTTCCAACATAAACATAATAAGCACCCAGAATATGATATAGTTACGCTACTTTTGGCATACCACACTATTATCTGCAGCTCGTACCACTGCTCCTGCACCAGCAAGTCCCGGGTTTCCCTTAGAAGCACCATCGAACTCTAGAGTACAGGAATTCTGTATTTATAATTTGTAAATGTTAACAAGTTATGCAAGTTGAGATCCATAACATCTCTGGTCATTGTTCTTCACCAGAAAATGGTATCAATACATTCTACAAACTCACACAATAAGAAGAAACTGGAGGAACTCTAAGGAAGCTCTCTGTTTTGGGAAGCTTTGACTGGGAATTGTCTAATAATGAAGCTGATCTTGCTGCCTCCTGCGCATAAAACAAAAGACAAAGATAACGGCAATGCTAGAACTGCATAGCATGCTGAGAATTCAGCAAAGACCAATATCCATTCCTAGTTCGGTTAACTTATAAGGAGTCAATAATATTGAGTACACTAGAAGTCCAATCATGACATCATAACCAAATATTTGTAATTTTAAACAGATGAACCAATTTAAACTATCTTTATTACCGAGTTGGATGGGAATTGGGAATATAAAACATAGATTATGTTTTTTTGCAGGATTGTGCAGTAAGGCTTAAGGGATCCAGATGGTAAATCATCTCAAAGAGACATACAACTAAACATATGCAGTCCAGGTACTCTACATCTGTATCCATCAACATGACAAGATAAACTAAATTCAAGGAATAACAAAAAGAACTAGACAGCTCACTGGTAGACGCAATTTAAAAGCTTTTAGCTTTCATTTTAAAGAGTAAAACTGCACTTTCTGAATTAATAAAAATATTCTGTATTTGGACACCTTAGCACCCTGCTAGTAAATTATAGTCAATCCAGAAAGCACATAATAATGCCAACTGAAATTCTTTATAAAGGCTACATCTCAAGCAGTCCATATGCAAATCAAGAGAATTGACGTTTAAGTGTTTAACCACCTGCGGCCTCTTTTCTGGAAAATTCTTGACAGGCGTTTTTTCTTTTGGAGAAGTAGCTGGTAACTGCAACAAATTGCATCTTCAACATCAGACACAATCTCTGACAGAATAACAGATAAAAACATATCCAATATTTTCGAGACATATATAGAAGTGCCAACTTCATGATCAACCTTGTATGCAATCATCACCTCCACATATTTCTTGAGAAATATAACAATGCAAATAAAAACTGCACATAAGGTTTCAGGCGGGGAACATGCAACATAAAAAGAAGTATCCAAACAGAGGGAGTCATCTTGAAAAATGTGATAAACACCGTTAAAATGTCTGATAAGCACAACCCAATTTCACACAGTTCAATCTTGTAAGGTGGAAAATAAACAACGAACCCGAAAAGGACAGGTGACGAGCGGTCCAAAAAGATTTTCTTGCACATCCTGGGCATCAATGGAATAGATTGCATTCTTAAGTCCACGTGAGGCAAGATGATCCTCAGTCTCCTTGGGCAAGCCATACCCCTTGAAGACACTAAACCCAGGATCATTCGCCTGGTAATGAACACCAAGAAAACCCGCTTACTAAACATAAACGCTACAACAGGCACATCCACCAGAAATAGCATAAAATTCCGTAGGGAAAGATGCGGAATTACGGATGATCTAGTTAGAGCTTGGACATCACTCATGCTCCTGTAAACCCCAACAACGTTACCCTTTCTCACCACGTAAAAAGCATCACTCTCGTCGCCCATTGATTCCACCTCCTACTGCACAGAGTGTAAAAAATTCTTTAAAAAAGAAAAATGATCATCAAGACATGCAAATTAGGCAATGAAGTTCACGATTTACTACTATATTGATTGGGAATTCATACCCAGTTGCAATGAGTACAGGAGAAAACTTTATAACAACAAAAAGCCCCAATTATGAGGTTGAATACTGAGGGTGCGGAGGGAATTGGGGGTTTATATGAAATTTTCATACAATTCAATGAATTTAAACAGAGAGGTTAAAGCGGAAGAAATTAACAAACTCCAAAAATATTGAAATGGAAAGGGAAATCTTACAATCTCTGTAGAATAGTGAAGAATCCGACGTGAAGCACAGCTGAGTGCTAGTGGCTAGTGCTAACCCCTGCTGCATTGATTGAAAGTCGATTCACCAAAAGTTAGGAATATGTGGGCTTTTTGGCGGGAAAGCGTATTCTGAATGTGGGCTTTTCTCGAGCCCACTTTTCCGGAAATGTCTACTCTCTTGATGCAAACGATTTACTTTTGGCAGGACGATTCCTTTCCTTTTTTCAGAGACTTTTTTGGGACAAAAGTTAGTACTCCTGGATATCATTAATCGGTGCGTTTCCTTTAAAACAATCAGTGTTTAATTGACATTTTCTTTAAAGGGTCAAGTATTTTTACGTACCTTTTACATTCAAAAAATTGAATTTATGTAAGTTTAAAGAATAATAAATCACATATTTCCATATGCTACACGTGTGATTATAATTGCATAATCTATTGAAAACTATGAATTTAAACATTTTCTTCTTCTTCTTTTGGAATAATATAATGACATGGTGAGGAAATATTCAAAATAGAAAGGGACCATAGGAAACTAACTATGAGCAGAATCTAAACGAAAGAATTGGATAATCACGCAATGCACGTGTAGCTGTGAGACGCATTCTCTCTCCACTTACTATTTTTTTTTCTTTTTTATATATTGTTTATTGGTTTTAAAGAATGGTTCTAACTCATTGTATGTTTGGGCTTGCGGTGGGTTATGAACATCTTTCTGGTACTCTTAAGCATAAGGCTCTGACCGTTAGACTGGAGCTGAAATTTTAAAACTAAGAGAAAAAAGTATGTACGCACCATTTATGAAATAAACAAATTATCATCACTTGTATAAAATTAATCGATTTATTCATTCAATGGGAATGCACCCTTCACAAAGTAGTAATTCTACCACTCTCTTTGATCAACTTACGTATAGTATCTTAACAAAAAAAAAATCCAAAAAAGAAACCCCTCCCTTTAGTATACAAACTCTGAATTATACAGAAGGCACTTAAGTCTTGGCAAAAATGACAATGCTCAAGAACTTAATGTTTGCTCCTTCAACAAATAAACCAAAAATTGTTAAATCGCGTTACTCAAATATGACTATTTTCATTTTTCACCTCAGCTTACTTGCTCGCCAATCAAATCCAAGCCAACCAGAAGGAAGGATAATCCCTGAAATGTCAAGTAGTAGAAATGAATCCCCTGTGCAGAAAGCAGGCTTCTTGCTGCTGCAGTGAGCAAAAGAAAAGCAAGTGCAAGTTCCTTCCTATATATCCTGTTCCTCTTCTTCTTCGTCACCATACCGGCCTCTTTCTCTTCCAATTTCCCGAGCATTTCTAGACCCGATTCAGAGAGCGTTCGCGTAATTTTTTCGTCAGTCATCTTCTTCTCTTCCCTCTCAGCAAAGGCTGTCAAGTCTGACTCGGATGATCGGCCTGTTTTCTTGGTGACTACCCATTCATACGAGCTGCCAAGCTGAAACAGCCCCGAAATCATGGCATTGAACTTTGTTACCGACATTGTGTTCTCAAACAGGAGGTATGGCATCAGGAAAGGGAAAGACTTGGGAGCTGGTAGGATATTCAGAATGGACATTGCAATCGGGACGTAACATATTACCCAGGCGGGTAACTCAGCTTCTGGGATGAACATGGTCAGCGGTAGGACGATGCAGAACAGTGTAAATGAGTAGAAGGGAAGTATCAGTTTTCTCAGGAGAAAGAACAGGAATATCATGTTCATCTTCTTCCATACTGATACCTGAAAGCGATTCAAAACAATGGTTAAACTGAAAGATTAGGAGTATACCATAACTTATAGTAAGACAAGGTTTTCAAAATAATTGCATTTATCTCTCTCCTCACCAAAGATTGGATAAGACAGTCTCACCAAAGTCTTTGTATTTACAGTTTACAATTTACACAAAGGTGCAGAAATTACCTTGGCAGACAGGATGGAAGAAAAGCACACTCTGAAGAGCTGCATAGGGCCAGAATGCCAGCGGTGCTGCTGCTTTTTGTAGGCCTCGTAAGATTCCGGCAGCTCACAAAGCGCTCTTACATCATTGAGGTATATGAACTTCCAGCCTTGCAGATGTGCTCGAACTGCGATGTCCATGTCCTCTACTGTTGTCCTGTCGAGCCATCCACCGGATTCTTCCAGCGCCTGGATCCTCCAGACACCGGCAGTGCCATTGAATCCAAAGAAATTGAGGAAATGGCCATTCACTTGTTGCTCCACCTCAAAATGAAAGCATAAATTGATGTTCTGGAGCCTAGTTAGTAGATTCTCATCCTTATTCACAAATGTCCAACGAGCCTGCACTAGTCCTAACTCCGGATTCCCCTGAGAAGACCATAATACAATGTTTCAGTGATATTAAAACACGCCATCTCATAAAAAGACAGACACAAATTAATGTTAAGCCTGTTTTGTTACCTTAAAGTGGGGAAGTGTACGCTTGAGGAAATCAGGATTGGGTTGGAAGTCTGCATCAAAAATGGCAACAAACTCGTAGTCTTTAACATAGTCACAAGCCATTGCTGACTTGAGATTACCAGCTTTGTATCCGGTTCTGATTATCCGATGCCTGTACACGATATTCACGCCCTTATCTTTCCATGAAGACACTTCACCCCTTATCAATGTCTGTGCAAGTTTATCATCTGAATCATCCAAGATTTGGACCATGAATCGATCCTTAGGCCAATCCAGCTGACACACTGCTCCAATCGATTGCTCATACACCTTAAAGCATTAATGCCGACAAACAAAATGATGAGAACTAACAGAGATCAAGATGCAACAATTGAATCCACAGAGATCAAGATGCCAATTTTTTCCAAAACTTAAGGAGCTGATACCAGTGTATGAATGCTTACCTCTTTCTCATTGCACATTGGAATCTGGACAAGAACCATGGGGAAACTAGAGGCATCTTCGATGTCGTATTCCTCCGCCACGGGCATCAATCTCCTGTACTTAATCCAGAACCATCCGAGACCAAGCACCAGGCGATCCAGCGATTGAATCAGGAAAAGCACAATACAGAAGTTCGAAAGCATCACAAAGCAAGGAGCGACATAATCAACTCGAAAGGACATCCAAGATGAGTAAGACAACTGCAGAAGACTCTGAACCTCCACAGGATGAACCAAACTCAAATATTCCCATTCCTGGAAATAAGCAACAAATTCAATAACCAAGGCCACCACTGAAACTGCAAGAAATGCTTGGATGAACTTGTACAACCTCCCTTTCTGATTCAACTCGTCCTCCCTAGCATCCGAATGCGCAATGCGCTTTTTGACCGAAGAAAACTTCTCCCACAAACCGGCGGTTAGCCACGGAATGCAGCCAACGGCTCTTTGCGCTTTGAGGAACATAAGCGATATAAGCTGCTTGGGGCTTGCAGCTCTCTGCTTGTCCCTAAGCAGAGACGAACCCGTGTCATTTATTTCAACAAGAGCTATTCCACACGGCTTCTCAATTGTGACAACTACGGAGCTCGGTGCCATTTTCTCTATATATGTGCAGATTTTTACAGAGAGGTTTTATTGAGGTTCAGACCATGGTTTTTGTACAATGAAGAGGGATGCAAAAGGGATCAAAGATGCCTGTTGGGCCCTTCTAAACTGAGTGCAGAATGTACGGAGGGGCAATAAGTGATGAGCTAGCTTGACGAGTTATGATGGGCTCTGAGCACAAGAAAAAGAGGAAGAGAGAAGGATGCTACTCTGAACTGAATTTGAAGTTTCTAAATTAAGGAACTGACAGTCTTGTTGTTTGGAAGTGTGGATATGGATGCAAGCTGCAGATTAGAAGTTTCGGCGTAGGTATAAAATATAGCACTTGTCCAACTCATGCCACTCCACATTTCTACAAGAAATAAGACATAGATGCATTGACAAGATTCGACCACGTTCATCAGTTACCCACATACCCTGTCAAATACTCTAATAATAGAGAGGGTAAAATGAGCAAAAAGCGGAATTATGGGACAAAAATTCATCTACAGTAAATTTAGTTATGACAAGATTCATCTCAAATTAGCCTCAATGAAGTTCCCTCCCCTTGTCCTTGTAAATTAATTTATGATGTGATGACAACTTGACAAGCCTCAATAATTATTGATAATAAGTCAAATGACGCCCTACAACCTTATGGTCAACAGATTTCAACCAATAAAAATGGTTACGTGGGGTATCTTTGTATTAGGGTATGAAAAATTACCATAACCACCAAAGTAAAATCAGAGAATTTACAATTTTTCTATTTTTCATACACAAGGCAACTTTCTATTGGACCCTCACCGACACATACAAAAAAATTTCATGATTTTTTTTTTGGATTTCAACAACTAAAACAAAGTTCAACATCCGAACTGATTTTTATAATTAAGTGCATTCATAAAGATAATCTCTTAAGTGTATTTTTCTTAATAAATATCTACCACTATTGATCGATAGTGTACCTTCTTTTATGTATTTCACTAACCAGTGTATGTATCACTTAAAATTAATTCTTATGGTAGTTTCTCAGTGGTTCTTCCTCTAAAAAAAAAACTCTTACAAGTTTGTCGCTAATAATTGATTTTAAAATAATTGCAATTCTACTGTGGATGCCCCCAAGAAACCTAGAGATTAGTGTTAATTAATTTAAGATATTCCCAAAAAAAGTGTTAATTAATTTAAAGCAAAATCACAACATATCATAAATAAATCTACTACTCCATCCCTATTCAGGTCATCTTTGGAGGGCAGGAAGAAGGCAGGGGTCTGGTTTTGGGATATGACAGGGAGGTGGTGCGCCCTAGCGACCAAGCAAAGTATCCTCCAATTCAGTTGTAACCGATAGCCAAGAACAACCTAACCAACCCACTTGCGGATCCAGACAACCATGCTTGTTGAGATTCATAAATGCTTGAATGTGAAATTTGTTTTGACAGTTTGTCTTGCCTAGGTCATTAGCATTACTATTACTATGGACTAAACACAAAAACTGTGATTGACTTTAGCAAAGGGCCACATGCCGACCATTATATCCATAACCTCCCATGTGAGACTCCCTGGAATTCGCCTTGACATCTTATTGTACCATCATAAATCAAATACTCCGTCTGTCCCACCTTAAATTACAGCCTAATCCTTGTAAACCATTCGAGAAATATGTTTAACCGTCAATATATCTAATTACGTATAGTAACGGTAAATAAAAAATTATTTTCTAGAAACTACTTGTTATAACGAATTCAACAATATCACATACGATAATATTATATCTCATATATCCATTCAAATATGCGATCAATAAAAAATAGTGTCATAACGTAAGTGGATAATTTAAACTGGGACCGAGGGAGTACTATATGAAAAAGTTGTGGGTCCAATATCATCTAGCACCCTCTGATCTTAGAATGCATAAACTAAATTACCATAACTAGCCACTCATAAAACTATATTAAAAGCATTAACCCCATATATAACTTTTGTTTTCAAGTACTACTTATCTGACAATCTTGCATCCGAGTTAAAATGCATCATTAATGAGCCACGTTCCCACCGAAATCAAACCAGCGAGCTTTAGAGCCTGGGCCTGTATGGTGTCAAGGTTGAGAGCACAATTAATACTAATCACAGTGTGTTTTTAAGTAAAGTTTTTTTAGCTGATTAATTATCGAACTAAACTAAAATTAAACACAGTAAACAAAAATAAGAATAATCGATTTAAAGTAAACTAAATACTCATCAATTTAAAATTTTACTAAAATGAACTATCGTGCAAATAAACTAGAGATAACCTATCCTAAGAATATATTATAAATAATTGAAAAATAAATGTTATAAAGAAAAATGAGATCCAAACCACAATTTAGAAGGCAGCCACATGCCCAAATACAGGGCCTTGGCTGTTTCTCCACATTGTTGATTGATTCAAGCAAAACATGCCTGGACCAGACATGGTGAGCCAGGTAAGGTGAAGCGTCTACATCTTATTGCTCCTGTTAAAACGCATCTTATTCACGCCTGGACCAGCCCATTCCAGGGGTCCAGAGCAAATTATTATTCAAATAGCTTCCAACATTATTAATGACGAGGATCCATTCTAACTAATCACACTTTCCAGTCTCCCCTCACAAGTTTTTAATGATATGGGCTGTAGTTTTAAAGTTGGTACATGTAAAGAGTGTGACAATAGATTCTATTGTCACAAAGAGCATAACCCTTTTTTTCTTTAAAGAGGTTTTACTCGAAACAAAACACAATCCGGCTAGATTGAAAGATCAAATCAAATCACCATCAAGCACCCTAATGGGAAATCATAGGTATATAAGATGAAAGCGTGAGTAGGCCACATGCTCACTTGTAAATCATGCCAACAAATCTGCCAATGATATCCGTCCACTACAGGTAGATCACGGTGATCTAAATCGGTCCAATTGGATTTTGTAAAGCTGGACAAACTGGGCTACACTGTTACCTAATACAATACAGAAGCAATAATCGAAACTAGAAAAAGAAGAGGAGAAAGAGCCCCGAAAGAACCAAAACTTGACAAAAGGAATGCATAATTGCTCAGGGAAACCATACTTCAATTAGGCTCCTATTATGGACAACTTGTTTGACAATTAATCAAATCTAAACTAATATCAGAATTAGTAAGCTGTAAGCATGCAGCACAGCAGTGCTATGTCTTCGCAATTAAATGAGCTACCATCTAAACGAACAAAGATTATAACCAACATAAACAGTTGAAGGAAAACCTTAAATGAGCTACCACCTAATCAAACAAATATTATAACCAACATAAACAGTTGAAGGAAAATAAAAATGGAGCATTACCACAACATAATGTGTTGCAAAAGGAGTTCATTATCCAAACAGAGAGCCCTTTCTCGTGCCTAAAAAACCAATAATAGCATATGCAAAACAAAATACCAGCATTTCTACAAATGTATTAGTTAAACACAATATGGAAGGATTATTTTTCATTTACAAATACAAACCCGCCTATAAGTCCAAATGAATTATATGTTTTAACTGCCTGAATTTCAATTATGAAGGCTATAAACTCCACCAAAGTATTCAAACCTGATGAGATAATCATTCAACAAAAGGAAAGTGTTGCAACAAAAGACTAGGCCTAAAGAGCAGACAAAAAGGACCAGTCACCAGAACAAAGAAATCAAATGATTCACATGAAAAAAATACCACTAGGTCAGCCACCAAACCACC
The DNA here is from genome assembly GCA_037428765.1 of Rubia yunnanensis. Classification (NCBI taxonomy): domain Eukaryota; kingdom Viridiplantae; phylum Streptophyta; class Magnoliopsida; order Gentianales; family Rubiaceae; genus Rubia; species Rubia yunnanensis. The sequence goes on from CM075069.1 coordinate 8,364,749, forward strand.
TGATAGTATCAGCTCATAAATAAGCAACGTATCATAACAGCATGTGCTATTATATCATAACAACTTATCATGCATGCTAATGATAAGGAACTGGAGAAGCATTGAGAAACCTGCCTTAGTAAACATGTGCAAGAATCAAGAACTTATGGTTTTACAGCTTCAGTGCTTCCGACAGATTCCTCATTTTCATCTTTCAGCGAGCAAATCATGCCTTTGAAATCCTTTGGACCTGGAAGAAGCAAATATTCTGAATGCACTGTAATTGTTTCTAGTCCTGTAATAAATTCTTTACTCTTCTCTTCAATGAAAAAACTAAAAATAGGGTTAGTCTCAAGAGGATGAAACATTCTATGACAAACATTAATACAGATAAGGATTGATCTCTTACTTCCCCAGCAATAAATTCTTGTACTTGTATCCTAACATCAGAGAGACTTTACGGCTAACAAAAGTCAGCCAAATAACAGCAATTAATATTTCCGAATCATTAAATGTGGAAGAGCACAAAGGCTTAATAAGAGTAAATTAATCGCTTATTATGCTTCTCACACAAAACTGTTGGCTAACCTAGGAAATGCCAGATTTAAAAAGAGAAACAAAACACATCGTGAATGGCTGGATGGCTATTGCCTATTAGGCACAAGTTCGAGTCAATTAACACATTATAAACTCTCAAATCTCGTGTTAACCTCCCCTAGATAACTAAACTGTTATGCCAAAAAAGACTCATCAAGGTAGTAAGTAATAAGATTCCATTTGTACTTGAAATAAGACAAATCCAGAAATAGCCTGACCTGTGGGAGGACACAATCAGATACAAATCCAGAAACACGAAAATTCAACAATCATTCCTTTGTAATATTCATTCAAGCATACGGATCATCATGAAGATGAGAAGAACACCTTGATCAACAGTGTCAGTCTGAACATTCAACTAACCAAAAAATTAGGGTAAACACATTGATAATAAGCCACAAAACCATTCCAATAATAATCTCTTCCTAGAATTGGAGACGAATGAACAGCATAAACACGTATAAATGCACAAACAAAACGGAAGCATCCAGTTGTCTAATTGAGTACGATTCATGTATACATGTGTTATAAGTGTATCCGTGCGAGGTTTTCGAGAAAGAACCTAGCGATTAGAAAATGTTGTTGAAGAACGGCATAGATAGGTTAAATCCTATCGGTGGCATCGATCCGTCGCGTCTGCGATAGCTCCACCACCGTCGCCGCTGGTCTGTCAAAATACAGCTGAAATTCGATGCGAAGCTCCTGAATTCATATCGGATAAAACAAGTAAATGGAGAAGCATTGACAAGAGATTTGAAAGGGAGGGGAAGAGGATGAAACTGGAGAAGGTGGGGAAAGGGCGGGAATTTCTAAAATAATGTAGTCTGAAATATGTAGGCCGCCCTAATTCATGGGCCTGAGTGCACTAGGCAGCTAGGCCCAAATGCATTGATCCGTTTGGCGCTTTTCCAGCCAAAACAAAATTGTGAGTCACTAGGTGAATTACTCATATACCCGGATAGGTGTACCCCCATTAGTACAATTTGTTTATGGTTTATTAATTAGTTAATATACCTAAAAGAGTCGGTCTCTTAAGAAACAGTCTTTTTATATATTATGGAAATACCAACATTTAAATTACAAATTAGAAGATTTCCAGATAAAACTTTTGGGTTGCATTAATCGGGTCATAAACTTATAATTACTACATGTTGCATGATAAAATTTTAATATTGCAACTAAAACATTTTACTTTTTTATAATTCTAATTCAATCTATGCATATGAAAATGCGATCCTTCCCAAGACTTTGCCCTCCCAGTTTACTAATTCGTACAAACTAATAAGCAAATATAAGGTTTTTCTCGTGTAGTCGTGTGACACATCGATGTATTCATCATAATATATATCTTTTAAATATTAATTTTTTATGAGTTTTAGTTATCCACCATTAAAGATATCAAATATCAAACATTTTTCAAGTCAAAATATGTGTAATGAGACCGACGGAGTATCACTTTACGTCCATGCTAATATGAGTTAGCCTATGCTCGTGTTATTGGATTGAACATTGAAGCCATGCGATCACAAGAAGACGGTGACGATGACGGTGAACATTAGCTTCCTCCACCGACAATCACTGGTCATCTACACCTTCTGTTTCGTCACAGCCGGAATGCTCGGAGCATTCTATTTCCGGCTGAGCTTCACCTCCGGACGCTTCAGCATTGGCGGCCACACGCCATCGGGTAAACATCAAGTCATGTTTCTATGCCTATTTTGGTTAAAAACACGAGTTTTCACTTTCATTTGTTTTCATTACGTAAAAATGCAGGCGATGATCGAACATGCAACTTGTTTAAGGGTCGCTGGATCTTGGACGGCGGGAAAGTTCCTTTGTACACAAATTTGAGCTGCAAAACACTGCCGGATTCTAAGAACTGTTTGTTGCATGGGAAACCGGACAAGGGTTACATGGGATGGAGATGGAAGCCGGATGAATGCGAGCTTTCCGCGTTCGAGCCGGGAAGATTTCTGGGTATAGTTCGGGATAAGACGTTGGCGTTCGTCGGAGATTCAGTTGCCCGGAATCAGATGGAATCGCTGCTTTGTCTGTTGTCTACGGTCAGTTTCCCGTCTTGTTCTCCCCTTCGTTCATTAACTGCGCTAGACTAGTGGTTTAACTTCGTCAAACTTTCGTGGACCTTAGCCCACTGATATTGATGGGGCGTTTTTATTTTTGTTCTCTCTTATTTTCAACAAGAATCCACATTATCCACTATTAGACTTAACTATAGCCTCAAATGTAATTGTTTTTTTGAGTCCGTCTCTTGAAATACGGTATTTCAACAAGTCATGGAAACATCAAAGTTTAAAGTGCAAATTAGAATAAATAGAGATAAAATTTTGGATTGTATGAATCGAATTATGAACTTCATAACTACAACAAGTTGCATAATAAAAATTTAATATTACAACTAAAATATTTTATCTTTAATTATTCTAATTAAATCACATCTTTACGTCGACATATAAAAATATGATATTTCCCAAAATTTTCCCGTTCATGTTTATCACCCCACTAAAGTAAACAAATCAACTTGTGTTTGGATAACTTAAAAAAAAATTTTACTGCAAATCTGGGGACATATGAGTAGATGTTGGGACATTCTCGCCGTCCCACTTCATCACCCCACTAAAGTAAACAAATCAACTTGTGTTTGGATAACTTTAAAAATGGGGACATATGAGTAGATGTTGGGACATTCTCGCCGTCCCACTTCGAGAAATTGGAGCAAACTACTCCCTACACCCACGGGTGTATCCCAGCGGTTGGGACAAGTTGATTCAGGGGAGAATCCCAAGTTCGAGGCTCGCAAGCAATCGTGTGGGATGTTCTTGCTCAAAGCATGACCTTCTGGGCCATGTGACGGGTGGGCTCCTGCGCGGTGAGTACGGGCTCCAGCTTGGGTCCTGACGTTGGGCTACCGTGACTTACCTCTCACATGATGGCTGTGGTGTCGGCTGGTGTTGGCGGCCCAGTGCTAGCCGAAATAGACTTGGCGCAAACTACTCCCTCTTTCACTCTCTAAATTGCATATTTACTTTTTCTTACAATTTTCAATAAGCATGTAGCATAGTCATAAATATCTCTAGTTATATATAATAATATCGCATAAAAATTAATATTTAAAAAATATATGTTAAGATAAATTTAACATATTTTTTTATTATATATAGGAGTAGATTAATTTATATTTACGGTCAAAGTTTACAAAATTTAACTCCCAAAAAATAATTAAACAATTTAGAGTGAAACGGAGGGAGCATCTTCTACCGAAATTGGGATAAATCATCTTCTAAGAGTTCATGTTAAAACTAAGAGTGTGTTTTAGGATGCTTATGTGAGGGAACTGTATTCATTTATAAACTTGACTTATTTTGAAAGAGAGGGAGGCTTATACTTTTAAAATAATTTATCTTTTTCACTTTACTAAACATTTATCTTTTTCACTTTAGTAAACCCTTACAACCGCTTTACTTCTAAGGTAAGTGTTAATAACTTACAAAACCTTGTTGAGAAATGAGACATGATTTTCAGTTTTGAAACATAAGAGAACTACAAATTCATACTGCCGTGGTATTCTCATTTTTCTGGCTTTAGTTTGCAGGAAGAATCTCCCGAAGACGTTTACAAGGATGCTAAGGATCGATTTAGAACATGGCGGTTCCCGCGTCACAACTTCACCCTCATGACGCTATGGACCCGATTTCTCGTCAACTCATCTCAGACAGTAGTCAACGGAGCATTGACCGGCGGGTTCGATATCCACCTAGACAAGATCGATCGCTCCTGGGCGAAAAAACTACCGTCCGTCGATATCGCCATCATCTCCGACGCACAGTGGTTCTTCAAGCAGAACTACTTATACGACGGCGGTGCTCTCATCGGATGCATCAACTGTGAGGACACCAACGTGACAAAACTCGGGACCGACTTCGCCATACAAAGAGCCTTCAGAACTGCTTTCACGTACGTGAACGGATGCGAAGGCTGCTCCGGCACTGTCACATTGTTGAGAACATTCTCACCGTCCCACTTTGAGAACGGCACCTGGAAAACAGGCGGGAGCTGCCTCAGGACTCGGCCGTTCTCCCCCAAGGAGGTTGACAACCGCGGTGAAGATCGTGAGTGTAGGAACAAGCAAGTGGCGGAAGTTGAGATAGCGAGTAAGGTGGGACGGAAGAAGGGGAATGTGTTTGGTCTCCTCGACGTGACTGAAGCTATGCTAATGAGGCCGGACGGCCACCCGGGGCTCTATTGGCGAAGCAAGAAGAAGGGATACAGTGATTGTGTTCATTGGTGCTTGCCAGGTCCCATTGATGTGTGGAATGAACTTTTACTGGAGGTGCTTCGAAGATGCTCCCCAATTGGGAAGAGAAATACTGAACTATAGAGTCTATAGATTATGCGACCAAAGCCCGACATTTGTACTAGCAAGATAGAGAAGACATGTAAATAGGGACGAACCAGCAAACACCATGTAAACAGTGAAGAAACGTGGTTGGTTCAAACAAAAATAACTTCAAAAAACACGGGACAAGTTGAATCCATCGGCCATCTAGGATGTCATCAACAGAATGAAATTTAGTTCTTGTAATAAATATATTAGGTGAGACTCAGAAAGCTGCTGAAAAGGTTCCTACAAACATATGCATACGTCAGTTTCCAGACACTATGGCAGGTCTCAAAGGGGTTGAACAAAGCCTTCTAACAGAAAGGAAAGAGGGTCGAGGAGGATATATTCTGATAGCAAGTAGCAACCAACGCTTCACAGACAATATCCTTGTAAAGAACATAGAAATTAAAGCGACGTGTTAGCACTCTAATCTCTAGGACTACTGTAACTAACGCTACATTATTTGGGAAAATGAAACTAACGAGATTACCAGCTGGATTTCTTTCAAGCAATGTCAGAGGAAGGAAGAGTAGTATATGCAGGCTCCGGCAAAAAAAAGAATAAGACGAGGAATCTGTTTATGAATTAAGGAGATAATTACTATTTATTGAGTATTGACTGAATCCAGTCTCAGTATCCCATTGCATTAAAAACATACTATAAGAGATAAAATGTAGAGTGAGTCTAACAACTCAAACTAGAAACTACTCCGTATGTGATAGTTGCAGAATATGTGTGCATCCATTTTGTGAGTTTTATCAAGAACAGTATCAGTACGAGAAAGAATATGATGTATGTCTCATCAGAATACTTAAACCAGGCATGTATAAATTGTTAAAAAACACTCCTCAACAAGTATGCCTGTCAAAGTTAACCGAACCTTTGATTGACTAATAATCAAGTATCAACACAAACAAATCCGACAGCAATAGCACTAAACCTCAAAGGCTCAAACAGCATCATATCAGTTTCTTAAGCAAAGCACAACTTTGAAGTATCACTTTTACGAGCATATACCAGAAAGAATTAATTATGCCCCTACAGCACCACTTGCAGAATCTACAGTCAGTTTGTACAAGAAGACAGCAGAAAGAAAAATTTAATACCTAATGCTTTCAGCAACCAATTACCCCCACAACACGCCTGAAATCTCATGGTTCAACGGGGCTCGCTCCAATCACAAAAGAGAACACTTCGCGAACCGGTGGGTACTCAACTAGCCCGATATCCATCGCATATCCTGCAACTGGCAGCTTCAAGTCCCGTAAGACAGTGAAAGCCTCACCCATCCGAGGCTTGGGCACATCTTCAGCCACGGGACAGTGCGGAATCCAAGAATCAGGACGGTAATCCTCCGGGATATCAATGCCATCTTTCCTCATTGCATCACACAATTGATGATGAAACTGAAGAAGGGACAAAGACGGAGTAGGGGCAAGAAAGAGAACATTCTTGTCATTAGGCAGGCTCCCAATGGAAGAAAATGACAATGGCAAAGGGTCCTGCTTCGAAGCAAAATTCTTGACAACACTTTCGAGTCTCGCGACATCCACAAAAGGGCTCATGAAAAGGGTAACATGGGGTCGGGATTCGATCTCTATGAGCTGAGTACTGATTTGGCGGCGAGCCAGCACATTCCAGGCCTTCAAAACCTGGTTTTCAAGCGCTGGATCAAAGTAAAGCTCCAAGGCATAACCTTGCGCCATTGCCTCTAGATTCAAATTCCTAACAACAACAATCCAACAAACAAAATAAGAACACAAGGAGTCACAGCGTAAAAATCAATCAACTGACAGAACAACTCCTACTAATTCAAAATTACAGAATCACAGAAACATCAAGAAAGTCGATAAATTCACAGTGAAATGAAAACCCTAAATAAATCAACCGTGAAAACCAAAATTAAAACGTACCCAATTGAGACTATACACAGAAGAAGCCAGCGAGCTGGGGAAAAGCAAAAATGACCGAACGAATTGGGGTCTGAGGCGTTCGTCAACAGATAATCAAGAAAAAACGCGCAAAAATGGAGATTGGGAAAGGGGGGAGGAAGAAATGTAGAATCTTCCTCGGTTGTTACCTTGCAACACTTGCAAGCTGTCATGCCCGGAAGACAAAAACAAAAGTAAAACATGGTCACTGCTTAATGGGCTCACCCAGAGTCCTACTCATGTGTGAGACTCTGGCTCCAAAGTCCAAACTCACGTGTGAGTGCGCGGAAGGGTCCTAATTTAGTTCATTTTCCGAAATTCTTTCTTTATTTTTTAAGGCAAAGTCTTGGGAAAGACGGTCTTTCCATATGCTTATGGAAAGACGGGGTTTGATTAGAATAATAAAAGGTAAAAGATCTTAGTTGCAATATTAAAGTTTTAGTATAAAACATGTAGTAGTTATAAAATTTATAACCCGGTTCATGCAACCCGAAAATTTTATCTTAATTTATTCTAATTTACACTTTAAACTTTGGTCTTTCCATAAGTTATGGAAAGACCGTCTTTCAAGAGACGGACTCATTTTTTAAATGATCACACTTGTTTTTTGGAATCAAATCTATGCAAGTTGTAAAGATGCAAAGAAGGGTATATGAGAAGACTGGAAAACAAAATGAATGAAGGGATGAGAATAGTTGTAGATGGAAAAGTTATGTTCGTTTCCTCTTAAACTCAACCGATACTATACAGATTTAATGCTAAAAGCAACTAGAAGTCAGGTAAGTCATAAAGAATAGTACCTTAATGAAATAAAATAAGATGGAGAGTGTAGCGCTCTTACTAAAATAAATGAGGGTGCAAAGTATAAAATTCTAGACCTAACAGGCGAATATCATGAATGAAAGAAGAAGAAAAAAAGGAGAAAATATCAAATGAAATTGGATTACTTAACTCAAGAAACATAGCATGATTTGGAGGGAGTTTTAAACTTAACTCATAAGTTTAAAATAACACTCAATCAGATGTTGCCAACTGGCAGAAGTTAATGTTCGAAAAACAAACTAAACACAAAGGTACAATACGAAACCGTTAAGATAATCTACTGCATAATTGCTCATTACCCACGGTAGGTGGATATAAGTTCCTGACCAATCAACGTTCTTCAACTATTTCGACATCGGAATGAGTGTCACAGGCAATGGACGACGGTCCAATTTCAATTGACTGTGGAGTCTTGTGGAACGTCGACATAATGACTTATCAACGTCGGAAGGTGGACGACGATTTTCGATGAACATTTGTCGTTCTACTCTTCCAACACTACATAGTTATAAATGACTTAAAACCACCGTGAAATTTTGAAATTCCATCCCATAATGACCTCTTCCAAAAGTACCTCTCATTCCTTTCTCACCTCGATCGATCTCCCTCCTTTTTCTCCATTTAATTTCTTTCCCTTTTTTTTTCTAACTTTCCGTCGACAATGATATACTCAAACATTTAGCATTTTTCAACCTTCTTGCCTTTCGAAAATCATATTTACGACTCTCAATGTACAACATATTGTACTGGATTTAAACTTCATTCCCACAAATATTTTTATTAAAAATTGATGAGTTTAATTGTCGCCAACAACCGCTGTCAATACCACTTCTTTGCACTAATGCACTAGTACACTAAATTTACAAGCATTTAAAATTTAGATATTTCGAAGCTGAGAAGATTAAATGTGACTGAATGAGGTGATACATTATGACACTTAACATGTAGGTATCATTATTATGGACTTATGCAAAATTAATATGTCAATAATAGTCAGTATAGAATTCACATTTTTTAGGGAGGTTTAATAATCATTCATGGGATGTATCTATATACTTGAGTAAGCGCAAATATAACACTCACATAAATTAAACTACAAAAATAACTCTAACTAGTTAACGGAAGTGCAAATATAACCCTAAGACACCATTTTTTGCTTTGGCTACTTATAAAATTACCAAAATACCCTCTGACAAAAAACCTAAAAGTGTCAGGACAATTTTGCACCACCCCCACCCCACCCCCATTTTCGGCCACCATTCCACCCAACCCCATTTTCGGCCAACACCACAATCCCCCACCCCAATTTTGGGCCACCACCACAGAGCCCAACGATAACCCACACCCCTATTTTCGATCACCACCAGCACCCTCATTCCCAACCACCACCATCCTTAGCCCCATTTTTCAAGCCACCACCACCCCATCCCATCCCATCTCCTCTAGTTTTTGGCCACTACATAGCTCAACGGCCACCATCACTCACCCTACCCCCTATTTTGGCCACCCCACCCCTATCCCCATTTTTGGCCACCACCCCCACCCATCCCCATTTTCAGCCACCACAACATAGCCCTACGGCCACCCAAGAGAGAGAAGAAAGGCCCACATAGCCCAACGCCCACCAGAAGGGAAACGAAGAAAAAACATCGGGTTAGGGTTAGAATATAGGGGTATGATAGTAAATTTATTTTATTTTGTTTTTTTCAGATCGGCAAAAATGACATTTCATCGAATTCCGGCTTATAATTGCTAGAATGAGTATTTTTGAACTTTTCCTTATTATCTAGGGCTATATTTATATTTTCAATTATCAAAATATTTTTTTTTCACCTATGCAAATTATGTAGGATGGTATATGCACTTTTCTCTTTTAAAAATGAATCTAGTTAAAGGATGTGAGCACTAGTCTATGTAGCTAAATAAACTAATGGAGGCAGCCGTAATTAAACCCATTAATAAACAGAATAGCTGATGACGGCAACATCGACCCACGCGCCCTCTACAGCCGAAAGCCATGACCAACGCTCTCCAAGGTTCCGTCGATTAAAGATCTCCTCCTTCAGCTCCTCGTCCTTCTTCGCGGCCGGCTACTTCATCTAGCCCGTCGTCTTTTCCCAAACCCCACCCTTCTCTCCACCGGCGCTGCTTCACTTACCGGATCTCGACCGCCCTTGGAAGATATCCAAATGGGTAGCCTAGTCACCGATCGTAGGGCTAGAAATGGGATAACATCCATTATCATCCGTCGAGGAGGGAATTGAAGATCACAACTTTTATCGAAATGCTTGGATTTGATAGTACAATACATCAACAATGGTAATTGAACAATTTAGCAGTTGCTGTGTTTTTCTAATGGTAACTGATGCTGCATTTTTCTTTTGGTTTCAGTATGTCGTGTATGAATTTTTAGTTACTGTTAATTACTTTGTGCGATATATGACGTTAATCAATTCGTGAATTGGGATTTTTAGTGGGGTTGATTGATTCGAGAATTCTAGGTTGGCAGTCTAATATAACGTTTCATGCGACGTATATTTCAGATCAGCCATCCTTCGCTACATATGAAACCTCAATAAGAAGGCTATCATGAGCGAGGAGAAACTTGAGGCTAACATTTATGACATGGGATTGGGACACGTCTACTGGCGCTACAAGGGTGCCAACTTCATGAGGCTTCCCCAGTGTACGGGGACCAAAGTCAGACCATCGTTAGTGGTCTCTTACCAATTAAATATATTATTTCTCTCAATTTCTCTCTTTCACCTTACCTAAGAGACCACTTAGACCATATTTATCCGTGACCCAACCCACCCAAATATTTCAATTAAATATTATATCTCTCTCATCCAAACACACAACCTCACATCCAACCAATTAATTTCTTTTGTAAAGGTTTATCAATGACCCAACCCAACCAAAATCTCCAACTGTTTATATATTATTTTAATACGAAATATAAATAGTATATTTAAAATTATTTATTATTAGTTAAATGTTGTAATATCTAAAGAGTCCGTCTCTTGAAAGATGGTCTTTCCATAAGTCATGGAAATACCAAGGTTTAAAGTGTAAATTAGAATAAATGAAGATGCATTTTTTGGGTTGCATGAATCGGGTTATAAACTTTTATAACTACTACACGTTGCATATTAAAATTTTAACATTGCAACTAAGACCTTTTACCTTTTACCTTTTGTTATTCTAATTAAACTCAATCTTTCTATAAGCCTATGAAAAGACGGTATTTCCTTAGACTTTGCCTTATTTTTATTACGAAAATATTTTTTAAAAAATATATAAAATCATATATGTAGATAAGGAGATAAAAGGATTAGATTGGATTAGATTTAGTATATTTTCAGCAAATAGAATGGAGACACGTGACACGCACCACATCTAGCCTCTGTAATTTTTGGAACTCATTTTTGGCCCCTTGTTTTGTGAGGTTGGGCCGTACCAATTTCCCCCTTTTTTTAAAAACAAAACATGGTGAGGTCACCGATAAACAGGGCCTTAAGAGACCACCATTTTTTTCCACAATGGTAAGAGGCCATTCTTCTTTATTTATGGACCTCATTTGACTTTCTCTATCCTACTCATTAATTTTTTTACATTTAATTTAGACTAAATTATTTTTTTAGTCCCCTACAAAGTATCTTATACCATATTTTGGTCCCCATTTGCAAATCAACCCTCAGACAGGACCAAATAAATTCAGAACGATTTGTTTGGTCCCCAAAAGTGATTTTCAGGGAAAGTCAATTGTAAAACTGGTCAAAATATGTAAAATGACCATTATACCCCTGAGTTTCAAAAAAATAAAGAGAAAATAGGGACGTCTTCTTCGCTCATTTTCTCCGCATGAGCTCCGCCATGGCCATCCGCTGTCGTCACTTCGTCTTCTCCGCCTGCTACCACCTTCCGCCGTCGCTTCGTCTTCTCCGCATGCCACCGCTTTCTACCGTCGCTTCGTCTTCTCCGCATGCTACTGCCTTCTCCGCCGCTTCATCTTTTTCACCTCTTCTCCGGTTCATTTTCTTCTCCGGTTCGTCTTCTTAGCCGCTTTTCCGCTTCATCTTCTTCGGCGCTTTTCCGCTTCGTCTTCTTCACTTCTTTCTCCTTCGCTTCGTCTTTGCCGACTTCTCCGCCGCCTTCTCCACATCTTCTCCGCCGAGCCCTGCCTTCCAGCGCCTTCTTCACTGAGCTCTGCCTACCATGGGTCTTCATCGCTTCGTCTTCTCCGCCTGCCACCGCCTTCTATGCTGCTTCATCTTCTCCACCGCTTTGTCCTCTTCGTCGCTTCTCCGCTTGGTCTTCTTCACCGCTTCTCCGCTTCAACTTCTTTGCCGCTTCACTGCTTCATCTTCTCTGTCGTGGAACCAGATCGAATAAGACATCCCCGTTTGGAACCAGATCTGGAGCAGGGCTTCAGATGAATCTGGGCCATTTGAAATTGAAGGTGGCGAAGAAAGCGGTGGAAATTGGCAGCGGCGATGAAAAACTAAAGAATTTTTTATTAAAAAATTAGGAATTTTTAATTGAAAATATTTTTAGTTAGTAAAATTACAATTATACCCCTGACTATACCGGAAAACCATTTAGTCTTACTTGAAAACCACCTCTGGGGACCAAAACATATCGTTTTGAATTTGTGGGGTACTATCTGAGGGTTGATTTACAAATGGACCAAAACATGATATAAGATACTTTGTAGGGGACTGAAAAAACAATTTAGTCTTTAATTTAAATACATTTTTCTACCCAAAATAAATTGAATGTGAAATTTAATAATACATTATAATATTTAAAATAATTTTTTTTTCAAAACTTATTAAATAATTCATTTTTTTCGTTATTTTATAAATCGTCCTTTGTTGTAAAAAAATATATAATTAATTTCTTTTTTTCAAGAAATTATTTTGAAATTTTTATATAGAAATAAATATTAAGAGAAATTCATTTTTGAAAAATTATAAAAAAACATTACATTAGCAAACCAATTATAACGACTAGAAAAATTACATAAAATACTTAAATAATAAAATATTGATCTAGTCCGAACAATTATTACAATTTGAAAATTGAAATATTGATCTAGTCCGAACAATTATTACAATTTGAAAATTGAAATATTGATATAGTCTGACCAATTATTACAAATAGAAAACTGAAACACTCCCTCTGGTTCTCTAACATTGGCTCACTTTCTTTTTTGGGATGGTTTTTAACATTGTCTCCTTTCTTTTTTGGCAAATTCTAGATTGTTTTGATCTGCTCAATTTACTTTTTACACTTTCAATACATTCTCCACCACTAATTCTACATTTTCTAAATGTAAGTACCAAAAGAAAGTGAGCCAATATTAGTAAACCGGGGGGAGTATTGATCTAGTCTGACAAATTATTACTAACATAAAACAAGTTAAAAATAAGACTAAATTATTTTTTTAGTCCCCTACAAAGTATCTTAAACCATGTTTTGGTCCCCTTTTGCAAATCAACCCTCAGACAGTACCCCACAAATTCAAAACGATATGTTTTGGTCCCCATAGGTGATTTTCATGCAAGGCTAAGTGGTTTTCCAGTATAGCCAGGTGTATAATGGTAATTTTACTAATAAAAAAATATTTTCAAATAAAAATTCCTAATTTTAAAATTTTCTTTTTCTTTATTTTTTTCACCGTCGTCGTCGATTTGGCCTTTCGATGGTGCTTACGATCTAGCCATCGGTTTCCATGGAGTTCGAATCCCTTAAGTTCGACGCAGCCTCTAGAGTTCGACGCTCTCTTCGAGTTTGCTGCCTCTGGCGCCGTCACTCTCAGTTCGTCAATCGAGTCCGAGCCGTGCACTGGTGGTGCCCTCGAAGTCGTCGAACTTTCCAGAGCCATGCACTGGTGGTGCTCTCGAGGTGAAGGCAAGCTGGTGGTGCCCTCAAAGTCGTCGAACTTTCCAGAGCCGTGCGCTGGTGGTGCCCTTGAAGCTCGCATTTGCCTCTCGAAGAGGTACGCCATCGAGCCTCTTTGTCGATGGTGGCCCTCGAGCTTGATAGTGCCTCGAGCTTGATAGTGCCTCGAGCTTGATAGTGCCACTGAAGTCCTCGAAGCGGCGGAGACCACAAATTCCCACCGACGGCGGCAGGGACAAAGCGGCGGCGGCAGTAACGTAGCGCAAAGAAGAAGGTGAATTTTCTTTTTCTTATTTATTTTTAAAACTTAGGGGTATAATGGTCATTTTACATATTTTGACCAATTTTACAATTGACTTTCCCTAAAAACCACCTTTGGAGACCAAACAAATTGTTTTGAATTCGTTGGGTACCGTCTAAGGATTGATTTGCAAAAGTGACCAAAACATGATATAAGATACTTTGCATGGGGCTAAAAAAATAATTTAGTCTAAAAATAAAAAGGACAAGAGATGACAAAAGATGGGATCTTGGGTGGTATCTTAGAGCATGTACAATGAGGTCATGGGCAGTGGTAGAGACCACTACTGGTCTCTTACCAATTAAATATATTATTTTTCTCCCTCTCTCTCTTCCACCTCAGCTTAAGAGACCACTTAAGAGACAACCCTTTTTTTTCTCCACAATGGTTAAGAGACCACTATATACTATTCATGGAACTCACTTGATTTTCTCTATCCTACTCATTAATTTGACCATTACATATTATTTTAAATAAATTTGTCCCCAAAAAATAAGTTGAATGCAAAATTTAATATAATGTTTAAATATTTAAATATAAATTTGTTTTTTAAAAATATGTTAAATAATTTTTTTTTCTCGTTCTTGTCAATACCATGCTTTACTGTAAAAAAATAAAATGAATTTCAATTTTTTTGAAGAAACTATTAAAATGAAAATAAATAAATACTATGAGAATTCATTTTTTCTATAAAATAATACGGAAAACATAAAAAGTGCGCAAAACCAAATATAACAATAATAAATTTGGACATTACATATTATTTTAAATAAATTTGTCCACCAAAAATAAGATGAATGTAAAATTTAATATAATTATTAAAATGAAATTTAAAAATAAATAATAATATAATTCCATGTTTTTAAAATTATATAAAAACCATTAAAATTACAAAAATCAATTATAACAACTATAAAAATTACAGACAATACTAAATAAAATATTGATCTAGTCCGACCAATTATTACAATTTGAAAATAAAAAATATATTAAATTTGAAATTCTTAAAAAAAAATTGAAAAAAATTCCAAAAAAAAATGATTGGGACACGTATCGCCACCAGAATGGAACACGTGTCCCATTCACAAAAAAGAAGCAGCGTCCAGACAAAAATACCATTGCGGACATGTGGCCCAATCCATGGGTGACACGTGTCCGCAACAAAAATTTTAAAAAAATAAATGCGGCTGAGTGGGACACGTGGCCCACTCAGGGGGCGACACGTGTCCCACTCATTTAACACAAAGGCTGGGCCGGAGCCATGTGATTGTGTCAGGCCACTCGGTCTCTTAACCGGGCTCTTACCAAGAGCCTGGTGAGTGGTCTCTTAACAAGAGACCACTCAAGAGACCATCACTGTGGTGGTTTTCGGTCTCTTGAGCGGTCTTTTAATTTTAAGAGACCACCACTGTCCATGCCCTGAGTCTCTTTTATGATCTCTTATTTTGGAAGAGACCACAAAGAGACCCCAAAGAGACCACAATGGCTCACAATGGGGTCTCTTGTGTGGTCTCCAAAAAAAAAGACCACTACCAAGCCTCTATTCCCATGTGTATGGGTCATATTCCCACATTCTATTCCTATTTTGTCATTTCAAAATTTTATTTACAAATGCAATATTTTAAAATCTATTTCTTTTACTTGATATAATTGATTAAATAATTTTAAAAACTAAATTACTTATAAAATTTAAATTTCAAAGACGTCCAGTATTTTAATTAAATGAAAATAATTTTAAAAATTAAATTTTAAATTAAAAAAATCAATTTTAAAATTAGAAACGTATTATTAAATTTCACATTTCAATTTATTATGGGTTGACAAATTTATTTAAATTAAATATTGAAGAGAAAATTAATGAGTATGATAGAGAAAATCAAAGGCAGTCCATGAAGTGGTTTCTTAGTGGTCTTTACCATTGTGAGGGCAAAAATAGAGTGATTTTTCTGTGATTGCTTTTGGTGAGGTGGAAGAAAGCGATTTAATACTTAATTTGAAGAAACTACAAGAGTGGTGTCTTGTAGTCTCTACCATTGCATATGCTCTTAGCAAGAGACCATGGAGATGTCTCTTATTAACATACTGTTTTAGAGACCACCACTGTCGGCAATTTTGGTCTCTAGAGCGGTCTCTTAAAATTAAGAGACCACCGCTACACATTCTCTAAGACCAAGTGCAATGATAGAGACCGCTAGTGGTCTTTTACCAGTAAAATATATTATTTCTCTCAATTTCTCTCTTCCACCTCACCCTAAGAGACCACTTAAAAGACCATCATTTTTTTCCTTCACAATGGTAATAGACCACTCTCTACTTTTCATGGACCACACTTGATTTTCTCTGTCATATTCATTAATTTTTTTACATTTAATTTAAATAAGTTTGTCCATCCAAAATAAGTTGAATGTGAAATTTAATAATACATTATAATATTTAAAACTGAATTTCGTTTTTTTTCAAAATTTACTAAATAATTCTTTTTTTTCGTTCTTTTATATATCGCCCGTTGTAAAAAAATAAATTAATTTCGTTTTTTGCAAGAAATTATTTTTAAAATTTTAAATAAAAAGAAATAATAAGATTTTTTTATAAAAAAATATTTAAAAAAACATTACATTAGAAAAAACTAATTATAATATAATACTTAAATAATTTGATCTAGTATGGCCAAATATTACAATTTGAAAATCAAAACATTGATCTAGTCTGACCAATTATTACAAATAGAAAACTAAAATATTGATCTAGTCTGACCACTTATTACTGACAGAAAACAAGTTTAAAATAAAAAGGATAGGAGAGGACAAAAAATGGGCTCTTGAGTGGGCTCTTAGAGACCGCGGTAGAGATCACAGCATTTTCAATCTCTATAACAGTCTTTTAAAATTAAGAGACCACCACTGCACATGCATTGTGAGAGGAGCACATTTTTTTTAATCATATTGAATACATGACTCAGCTCAAATGATTTGTTTATGTACAATTTGGGCCAGATCATGGTTGATAATGTAAGATTCAGAATCTCATCTCTTAGACAACTCCCATAATCCCATTAGTAATACAAATGCATACCACAAGCTCTATATACATAGAAACAGACACTTCTTCATTCTTGCCATTCTTGCCATCCCTGAAATTCATTTTCTGTGATTCTGCAACAATGGCAGCTTTTGCTCCGAATGAAACGACTCCAAAGCACCATATCCATCGCACTCACCCATCTCTTCCTTCGCTTTACCCCACATCACCGTATAGAACCCGAGAACAATCACCGCTGCTCCAAGAATGCTGTCCCCAGAAGCAAGAACAACAAAAGATCAACAACAAACGGATAAATAAAAACTTCTCTGAAATTACAACTTCTGTACCTTCCGAGGTAAAGAGCGTCTCCGAGGATGACGACACCCATGGCGACTGCGATTGCAATCGACAGCGGTTTGAACATGGCGACAAAGACCGGGCCTTTCAGACGTAGCGCCCAGGTGTGTACGGTGTTGTTTATGAACGAACCGAAGATTCCCTGTCCATTTTTAGACAATCAGCCTTTCTAAATACGGTATGAAGATTCAAAGATATCTAAAATTCATCACTCACCGAGCAAACTATGGAAGCTAGTGCTATGTCGGGCCTGATCCGCCACGTACTCGGGTCGGGTTCCGTGAAGACCCCGACGATTGCCGCTAATATGCTCACAATCAAGTTGTAGAAGAACACCACGATTAGTTCCGCCGGGTACTCTTTCATAATCTGGGTCTGAAATTTGAACGATGAAAATTTTAGTATCCACTGATTTTCGCCGTACAAACTGCACATTTTTAGTTCAGATTTGGACCTGAACGATGTACCACATTGGGACGAGAATGTATTCACATGTGAGGAACAACCCGCCAAGAACCCAACCGGAGTGAGATCCGAGGAGAGAATTCGGGTTTTGCACGTGAATTTGGGCAGTGTCCAATGATGACGAGGAAGGCACTGGCAGTACGATTCTTGGACCCTTGTAAAGAGTTACGACGAAGGCACCGGATATGGATACAAGAGCGCCCAACACTTTGGCCCGGGCGCTCCATTTTCTGAGTGCTAACTTTTCCATCCTGCACAAGTTTTACTCTTATTTGTGTTTCATCCTTTGTTGCCATTTGAGTGAATTCATTTTTTACTGACGAAATTCATCTTTTGATCATCACTTTGATTTTAAACTGATATTTTAACTATAATAGTACGAAATACTTCTATGCTCAATTATTACGCCAACTGTCTTGCGGTGTGTTTGATAAATTTACAATCTGTTTATTTTTGTAGGCTCAAAATTTAACGGTTTAGTAAAAGGCAAAGTCTTGGAAAAGACGGTCTTTCCATAGGCTTATGGAAAGATGGGGTTTGATTAGAATAATAAAAGGTAAAAGGTCTTAGTTGCAATATTAAAGTTTTAGTATGAAACATGTAGTAGTTATAAAATTTATAACCCGGTTCATGCAACCCGAAAATTTTATCTTAATTTATTCTAATTTACACTTTAAACATTGGTCTTTCCGTAACTTATGGAAAGACCGTCTTTCAAGAGACGGACTCTTAGTAAAATATTAAAATAACTGTTTATTCTAAAAGTAGAAATTATTTTTGAAAAAAGTGGTAGCTGGTCTCCTCTTCTATTTTAAACTAGTTATCTTTGCTTTAATAGTTCCGTCAAACACACCATTTTAACTCGAGTTCAAATCAAATATTTATTTTATATTATTATTATCATAAGCTTTGATAGCAACCTGACTTTTAACATGTACAGTTGTGACCTGTGCGTCTCATTTTAGTTCAATAAAATGAGTGTCCTAATGAAGCTTTTCAAGATGATGGAGGGGCGAAAAGCAGCACAATAAAGAAAGGAACCTGAAAATGACGGCAAGTATGAAAGTGAAAGCCGGAACAAGGTTGCTGATTGCAGAGGCAAGAGTCGGAGAACTGAAAGTAATCCCCGTATATCCCATTACTTGAGACGTGCATCTGGCTTCCCCAGTCAACCCAAAAAAAACCCAATCAAAATCCACAAATCCTCACAAACCAAATCGACCAAAAATCACCAAAGTACCCGATCACTCCGAGCAGCAGAATCTTGAATCCGATGGAGAAATCCATCGACGGAAGCTCCTCCACTCTCGAATTCGACCTGCCCCACAATCCCATTCACAATCAAGCCCCAGAAAACAAACAGATCGGGGAAAAGTCGGGAAACCAGAAAAGACCTCTTGGAGAAGAAGATCGCGGAAGGCAGAAGAAGCAGAGCAGCGAGAGCATAGGAATAAACGATGAAGACACGCTGGCTCATCCCCTTGTCGGCGGCGGCCTTGAAGAGCGTGTTGAGGCCGACGTTGATGCACTCCATCGTCACCATGGCGCCGAACGGGAGCACATCTCGGTAGCAAGCTCTCTCCGCCGCCATCTTCGTCGGGATTAATGAATCAGCTGCCGCTAGTACATGTAACCGATTGTGTATTTTGAAGGAAGGTGCGGTGATTAACTGAGGTTTCGTGTGTTCATTTCTCAGGGACAAATAATTGTGAGAACCGGTATATGTAGAGTGAGTGCGGAAGTAAGGATGGAAGGCGTGTGGCCGTTTGTTTCGTATTTTGTTGTTTAGCCTCTCTCTTCTGGCGACAGGAGAAGGGACATAAGAGGGGAAAATTGGATATTATGACACACTCAGCCACTGAGATTAGATACCTTACTAGACCAAACTAATTCCAACAGAGTGCGTCTCTTGAAAGACGGTCTTTCCATAAGTCATGGAAAGACCAAGGTTTAAAGTGTAAATTAGAAGAAATTAAGATAAAATTTTCGGGTTGCATGAACCGGGTTATAAATTTTATAACTACTACATGTTGCATACTAAATTTTTAATGCTGCAACTAAGACCTTTTACCTTTTATTATTCGAATTAAACCCCGTCTTTCCACAAGCCTATGGAAAGACCGTCTTTCCCAAGACTTTGCCATTCCAACATTAAGTTTTTAACGGAATCAATTTCTATTATACTCCCTCCTCCCAACTCTATTCCCACTATTTTCCAACATTACTAGACCAAACGAATTCAAACATTATTTTTTTACGGAATAAATGATCATTACACTTACTCCGCACTATTTTCTATTTGGAATGTTCCAATTGAATTTAACAAACTTTGTCCGTTATTTTAATTGGACTGGCCCCTTTTTATTTTAAATTCTAGGTCAAACTAACCCACCAACCCCAAAAGTAACCGCCCAACCCCATTGTATCATCATAACTCATTAAATAATCCAAAGCCAAAAAAAAAAATTTCTTTCTCTCTTTGCAACTAGAGCTGTGATAGAGGGAGTAGTGGTAGTATAAGGTTTTAGATCAATACACACCAGTTCTCTAGAACTCATCTGAGTTGAACTGAATGAAATTAAATTGAATTGAACTGAACCGGATTAAAAACAAGTGTGTTGAGAAATAGTAATATATATAAATTAAGTTCAATTTAATCAAATTAAATTCACGCTGAACTTAACGGAACTGAACTGAATTGAACTAAATTGAATGAAATTACAGATAAGCTCAGGAGGTCAAGGCCTTAGTATTGGTTAGGTTAGTTTATGACAAAAGTTCAAAATACCTTAAAATTTAAGGGAGCAAGATGCACAAACAACCCTACATAATTGATGAACGTGCAGATATAATCATGTGATAAATGGAAGTGAAAATATAACCATAGATATTTAAGTTATGTGCAAATGTAACCTTTTCCGGCAATTTAATGTTGAAATTATGTGAAAAGACAATTTTACCCTTCTAAAAATGAGAAAAACAAAAAAAAGAAGTAAATTACGATTTTAACCCAAACTCCATAACCCAATGCAGCGCAATTCCATTGGGAGAATCAACATCCACATCTTACCATATCCACACACATAGAATCACTCTCCCTCCAACTTCTCTGAAGATTCACCACCAACACTCAGCTTAGCTCTATTGGATCCCTATTTCTTTATTTATTTCCTTAATTTCTGTAAAACCCCCTTTCCCTTACTGTAGAAAAGGGTTGGGGCTCCGATTTCGCCGAGAGTTACTTTTGACTTCGCCGGAGTTGGATCTCATCTGGCGGTGGCGTTTGGGGCTCTAATTTTACCAATAACGGACCCGATTATGCTGCCAGAAGTAGACTTGACCTGGAGTCGATTTGCTGGGCAGCTTCGGTAAACGGGCTTAACATGGACCTGGAGTTTGGGGTGGATTTTAGGGCCACGAACGAACGAACTTGACCAGGAGCAGCAGATGTGGTAGAGGTGGAGCAGCAGAGGATGTGGACCGGCATCGTCGGTGGCGGTGAAGGTGGTGGAAGCCCGACGGAGGCATGGTGGCGAGGCGAGAGGCTAGGGCAGAGGAGGAGTTGGGCTAGGATAGGACTCAATTTATCGATGCTTAGCTGAGCAGCGCTAGAAATGGTGGGTGATGGTGGCAGAGGTGGCGTTGGGGTGTGGGGGTGGTGAGCGGGGATAGGGCTAGGGTTCTGCGGGGCTGGTGGTGGGTTTATGTGGCGGAGGAGGGAAAAATGATGATGATGTGTTTATATAGCAGGGTGGGGATGAACAGAGGTGTGGTGGTGGTGGGTTTGGTGTTGGCGGAGGTGGTGGAGTTTGTGGCGGCCGACATGAGGTGGTGTTGGTGGTGGCGCTGGAGGGGTGGGGTTTTGGTTGATGGCAGTGGGAGGTAGGGGATGGTGGTAGTGATTGCGAGAGATAGTGGTAGTGGTGGTGAGTGGTGAGGGTTATATGAAAGAGAAAGAAACAAAGAATATGGTGGTAGTGGTGGCAGGTGGTTGAGCCGATCTCATCTTTTTCATGGTAGTGGTGGTGGCCAGGAGGTGGTTAACTGGTGGCTGGCGGAAGCCCTAGAGTTGGTGGACTAGCGGTGGAGGTGGTTGTGGAGCGGTGATAGGCATATGCTATATTTGTCTTTTAGATTTTTGTATTGGTCCAAAGGACATTTTGGTAGGTTAATGGCCGAAAATGGCTAGTCAATGCTGGAATAATGGTTTTAAGGTTATATTTTCACTCATGTATATTAGTTAAAATTATATTTGCACTAAAAACTATTTAAAAATTATATTTACACTTCCTCAATTATATAGAATTAAACCCGCTTATTACCCAAACTTAAGGTGATATCAGAACTCTAAATTGTGTTAAAGGAGTTGATATTGATATTCGCACTTAGTTACAATCGATCTTAGATTACGAGATATTTGCACATTTATATGTGTGGGGTTTTGAGTCATTCCATTTATTACAAGTTGATTTTATATAAGATTAAAAATTAAAATATCTTAAAATTTAACAAAAAATGATTTTAACTAGCATATCTGAAATACCTTAAATTTTAATAAAAATGATGCATGATTTTATACCAAAAATAATTCGAGCTCTAAACCAAATTCTAAATTCACAATTTGGTGATCGGGATGATCATTTCGACTAGTATAGCAGCGAGCAAGTTCGTTTTCAAAGAGATTGGTGAGATTTTCTTAATTCTTAACATGTGATTTTGTAATCAAAACAATGATTTGATGAAGATGAATACGAAAAACAAAAAAATGAGAATAAATAAAATTGGAAAATTGTTACAGATTGCAAAATTATTCAACTATGATCAGAGAATTCCGATTTCGATCAATTTCATACTTGCTTTCTATCTTGATCCTCGGTGCAAAAATGACTTCAAATGCATGCACACAGATTGGTTATAGTTGCAAGCAACCAATGTTTCCTTACCTTGTCGATAATCAGGAGGACGTCCCACTAACTATTTCTCTAACTAACATATAACCTAAGAGACGCTCTGTAGATTTAATATACTAGCAACATTAAGAGTGAGAAAGACCAAATTCATAACCAACAAACTCGGATGCCAGATTGTTTAATTAAGACTGTTGTTCCCTACCGCTAGTTGAACTGAAATCACAATTACGAATAATTGGTTCAATTGGTATTAAATTAACTAACATGCTATCAAATATTGGCCACTACTCAATAACATTAAAGCAATCATAAACATTTTAATCAAGAACATCAGACGCTAGAATGCAATCAAAGTATTAAAAGCTAGTTAATTCTCACGATAATCGACGCCAGTAGTTCCTTGATTTTTACAGGAAAAGATGAATTTAGCAGAAAACATACTTGAATTAGCAATCAAAAGCATAAAAATAAATGATGAAAATTGTCTGAATAGAACGATGATAAACTCCAAATGTGAATATTGTTCTGCGCAATTGACCGTGGGTATGTGTATCTCTATTTACGTAAATGAAAAAATAGTCTAGGGAAAAATTATTACTGTCAAAAGATAGATAAAGAATAAAAGATGTATTTCCTTATAAATTTAAAATTCAATAAGATCTTCTCCTAAAATATAGGAGTCTTCAAGCAATCCAATACCTCTTCTAATTTGGACTTGGCAAAATTAATCCACCAAAATATTCCATGCCTTCTTGCACAAGAACTCTCTTTTTATATCTTTTCCTTCCATCCATCACTACCGTATCACGTTAGTTCCAGCGTCCAATTCATATGGTTGTCTCCATGTGTCAGAAAATTGGCCAGGATGGTTATCCCAACTGATAATTCCAACAACTCATTAATTTCATTTCAAAATTATAAACTGCAATAAAACACCATCAAAATATGCGTTTCCACAAATTTGATCAACATACCAGCTCAAATACAACCCAAAATGCATGTTAATATCAGCCTAATCAAAAAACAAATGTAAACTAACATGTCATGGCTAGGAACTAGGAGTCTAGGATCACTCCACTCCGTTTAGTACCATTTAATTTTAAAAGAAAGTCTCAGGAAATAACGACATTTTTATAAGCTTATGAACGGTCAACGGTAGTTTTTACCTTAAATGTTATAATTTTATAATAAAATTTAAATATTGTATTTTAAATTTTAAATAAGTAATAATATACATTTGAATGTGAAAATATAAAATTGTACAATATAAAAAAAATTTCAAAATTTCTAAAATTTAATACTCCTTTCGTTTATCTATTTGTAGCACACTTACCTTATTAAGATATTTTTTTTATTATATGGCACATTTTCCATTGTAGGAAAGATTATTTCAATTTCATCCACTCATTCTACTTTTTACTTTATACATTCAATTTCATCCACTCATTCTATTTTTACTTTTTACATTCAATTTCACCAACTCATTCTACTTTTTACTTTCTACATTCAATTTCATCCACTCATTTTCATCACCTAAACCCAAGCACATATACCCATGGTGCCACAAATAGAGAAATTGAATGAGTATGTAATTTAACAAATGCAGTGTATAAAGTAAAAAATGAATGATATATCTATAAGTTTATGAACAAGTCGTCTGTTAGAATACTCACTCTAATTTTGATATGGAAGTCCAAAAATACTTTATAATTTAACAACAATAAATTTTAACAAGCATACTCTGTATAAGGTTTTGGTCCCTTCTACGTTTTACTAAGTGCCGTAAGATTTTAAGATGAACGTCCTAAAATACTTTAAAATTTAACAAAAACAATTAACTAGTATATAAATATTTTGATAACTGCACGTACTATAAGTTGGTTTTAAGAAGATAGTCAGGATTATGATACTCTTTGTCATATTTGAAACTCCACATTTTAACTTTTATTAATTGACTTGAAAAATATTTGATCATTTTGATCATTTTATTAATTGACTGAGAATAATTTATAATGGTGAAAAGTTGATATTATGAAAATATAATTATAATGAATCTAACAAGGTATCAAACAATAGTATCTACACTTATTCACCAATTCAATTTTTTTGTCAATTTTTTTTTAAAAAGTTGATTAAATAAATACCCCTCTGTCCCAATTCAAATTGCAATTTAACTATTCATTTGGTCAAAACTTCATTTTCTAAGAATTTTTTTAGAAAATACTATTATATATTTGCGCGAGATATTTGAGATTGTTCGGGTCCATCCCTGTGAGCATATACTCTAAAACATCATTGCGCAGTTTTTCTCCTGGTAGTATAATATTTGCCTAGTTCAATAATGATAACTTTGACCCTAAAATTTAATTGACATATAAATATAAAAATTAATGTGCGATACATTGTTATATTTTTAAAATATTAATTTTTTATAAGTTTTAATTATAATTAATGAAATATATTAAGGATAAGATATTTTTCAAGTCAATTGCTAAAAGATAAAAGGTGAAGATTGGATTGAGATGAAGGAAGTAGATAAATTGCATATTAGAATGAGACGGAAAGTAGATAAATTGCATATTGCAAAGTAGATAAATTGCATATTGCAAAGTAGATAAATTGCTCTAAATTTAACAAAGATGAAATTTGTTTTGATGAGTCCTTGGTGTGAAATGTCTTTTCATATGGTATCAAATAGTTATAATAATTTAACGCATTAAATTTGAGCAGGAAGCACCAACGTCAGGATTGTAGTGTGAAAAAGACGTGAATCTGGCCGCATTAAATTGCCTTTAGTTGCACTCATAGGTGTTTTCTATTTGGACCGATGCTTGTAAATTGTCGTGTTTAAATGCACTTCTCCGTCATTAGTTGATATGTGTTCCTTTCGATGAGTTTTCTAACAGAGAGCATTTGATAAGAACAATCAAGAATTGAATGATCTATTCCAATTTGGGAGCATTTCGAGAGGTCACCCTCTTTCTGATGATGCTAATATTCTAAATATGGAATGAAGCATAAAACATAAAAGGGATAAGTGTCAATATAATCCTATCTACTTAGTAAGTGTCAATATAACCCAATGATAATTTTTAGTGCAAATATAACCCTAACTAGTTAATGAAAGTGCCAATATAACCCCCAGACCCCATTTTCGGCATTGACCTCAATTTTCGGCGTTGACTCCAAGTAAATTGACCAAAATATCCTTTGGGCTAACTTTGAAATTAGGTGGACAATTTTACCCTCATAGTTCACCGGACCGCCGCCAGAACAGGTAGGGTTATATCAGCACATTATGCAATCTTATTGGGTTATATCAGCACATTCCTAATGTTTGTAGGGTTATATCAGCACATCTTTAAAACTTATAGGGTTATATTGGCACTTTAACTAACTAGATAGGGTTATATTGGCACTTTCGAATATTGAAAGGTTATATTGGCACTTATGTCAACTAGGTAGGGTTATAAAAGCACTTTTTTCAACATAAAATTACATTGTTCTCCTCTTATAGTCTCTCCCTCTAATCAGATTTCTATCTTTGATTAAAGTCTTTGAGCCAATTGGGTTGGTTTTTGGTGCTCTTGGGTCTAACATCCTCCACTGAGCTTTGGATTGAAGTGGACTCTGTCACTTCTTCAATACTCTCAACCTTATCCCAGTTGGACATTCTTTCCTTGTCCAATTCCCATTGCGTTAACAACTCGTCGACTTCCTGAACTGTGGTTGTCCCCATTGAATATGCCAGAATCATGGTTGGAAGGCGGCCGTAGAGGGCTTGGAAAGGTGTTATGTCAGTAGCAGAGTGAAGGCTAGTATTGTAATTGTATTCAGCCCAATATAGATAGGAATACCAGCGTTGGGTGTACTTCAAAGTGAAAGCCCAGAAACACTGTTTAAGGCAACGATTAAGTACCTCCGATTGCTCGTCCCTTCCTGGGAGATACGTTGAGCTTGTTTTTAGAGTAGTATCCATGATCCCAAAAAGCTCGCGCCAAAATTGGCTTGTGAAGATTGGGTCACGTTCAGAAACAATGGTGTGGGGAGGGCCATGAAGCTTGATAACCATGGAGTAAAATAACTCGGAAACCTTTGACGCTGAGTGTTGGGTTAATAACGGCCCAAAGTGAGCATACTTTGAGAGCCTGTCCACGACCACCTATATAGTCGTCAAACTCATGGAGGACGGTAGGGCGATGATGAAATCCATGGAAACGTCATCCCAAACTAGGTCCGGAACAGGAAGTGGTTGAAGAAGACCAAGTGGTGGGGTAGTCAAATATTTAACCGTTTGACAAACCAAACAACGCTTCACAAAATTAGTAACATCTCGTCGGATGCCCTTCCAAAAAGAATTAGCGCAAAAGCACGCCATAGTACATGTAGAGTGAAACTCACACATCATTGGAAGTTTAAGAGATTAAGTAACACCCAAGCAGAGCCTGTTGCCATGAAACAACAAACCATCTTGAACCGAAAAAGGGGTAGCTTCGCCCGGACTATCCGTCAATCTCTTTATGACGCCTTACACTTCATCATGGAGGCTATGTTCTTGGCGCAAGGTGTCGAGGGAGGCATACGTACCCGTGGAAAAGGCCAGGTGGAGTCCAACTCGATAATATTCGTCATGACCAGAAAGTGCATCAGCAACCGCATTTTCAGCCCATTTCTTGTACTCGATGGTGAACTCAAAACCCAACAGCTTTTGGATATAAATTTGTGTCTCCGGCGTTCGAATGATCTGTGTCAGCAAGACGTGCAAGCTCTTACAGTCTGTGCAGATGATGAAGGGCCTTCCCAAGAGGTATTGGCGCCATTTGGATACGACTTCCACTACAGCATGAAGCTCACACATATATGTCAAACTGCCTAGTAATTTGGGACCCAACTTCTTGCTAAAAATAATAATTGGGTAACCATCATGCATAAGAACCCCACAAACTCCAGCAGAGGAAGCATCAGTTTCGATGACAAAAGCTTTTGTGAAGTCTAAAAGGCGCAAAATCAGGGTGAAAGTCATAGCCATTTTCAGTGCCTCAAAAGCCTCTGAAGTGGCCTCTGTCTAGTCGAAGCCATCTTTCTTCAGCAGCCCCGTTAAAGGGGCAGCAATGGTTGCATAAGTAGCAACAAAACGACAGTAATAGCCTGTCAAGACAAGAAATCCGCAAAGCTGCTTCACAATTTTGGGCAGTGGCCAATGAACCATGGAATCAATCTTGGATGTGTCTACACTAACACCTGCCGAGATAATCAATTGAGGGGCGAAATAACCCACACTTGCTAGCCTTTGCAAAGTAAGACCCGACAACCAAACAATGCAAAATAGCTTCGAGATGGGTCGCATGGAGACTTGGATCCTTATTGTAGACGAGGATATCATCGAAGAAAATGGTGATAAACTGCCAAAGAAATGGCCGGAACAGCCCAGTCATAGCAGCTTGGAAAGTCGAAGAGGCATTCAAAAGGCCGAAAGACATGACCATGAACTCGTAATGGCCTTTATGAGTCCAAAAAGCTATTTTGTGGATGTCCCGATGATCCATGCGAATCTGATGATAATCGGTGATAGTGCATAAATCCTCAGTAGCCCAATAATATTGGACCACAAGCTAAAATAATGAATAGTCATATAATATAAATAATTGGGCCAAGATTGGCCCAATAGGGTTGAAGGATAATCCCATAAAAATTCTAGGGTTGAGAGAGTATATATACTCATATATGTCTCCTATTATGATAATGTACAGTTATTACTCATTACACACATTGGGCCTGGCTTTACCATCGAATACTCTCCCCCAGGGGCTTTGCTTTGCAGGTCATGATGAAGGATTGGCGGCGCTGCGTAATCGAATTTCATGTAGCACCAAATGGCATGCCCAGTGGGACCCGAGAGAAGTTAGTCTCCTTCACCGTCGACGAAGGAATCTAGATAATCCTGCAGACACTCCTCCGTTTAATAGTTATGTTATTGTGGGTGCGAAAATCTGGATATCATATATGTATGAGATCTAGGAGACTTTTATGATCCAATATTGGGTTTTAAGATCTAAGATACAATATTGGGAAGAGATCAATAACGGGGATGGGAAAAACCCTTTTGGCCTCTTGGTCGATGACAATAACGATGACCTCTCCCAGTTGCTCGTTAAGGCTCTGGTTCTGGCGGCTCCCGCTAGCAAGGCTAACCAAATGCTCCGCCAGATAAGTCTCAGCAGCAGCGTCTCTTTTTCCCCTTATGGCGTGTTGCAAGCTAGCTAATGCCAGACTGCTTCTCGCCCTCCCTTAATGAGTTTTTTTATCACCATCGGTCCTCCTTGACACCTCGCGAGCATTGCTAGAAGGTTCCTTGACAACTTAAGGTTCAGAATTGGTACAACGTGTGAGATCCATGTAGCTCGCAAGAGGAGAAGACCCAGCGCATGAAAACCACACGCTGGTTGGATGCCAAGCTATGAGTGCGTGACTTCGCGTGCCAAGTTCCTTGGTTGTGCTCTCTTGTCATCGACCTAATGCTTTGGGAATTGATTAGGGTTATTTTTGTAGTTTTATTTATCTGAGTATTATATTTACAATTACCTCAACTATATATGGTTATATTTATGTATACCTCATTTTTAAACGTAAACATCAAGAAATAATCTTTAAAAAATAATTTTACAGTAATCTGGTGCACATATAAACGGGCAAAATCACTAAGTTCCAAAATAAAAAAAGGGGGCAAAATCACGTTGTTTCATCAAATTTACAATAAGGCCCTCTGAGTTTCAGTGTAACAGAGGAGCACGTTGGGCAGATCCTGAATCGAAACTGTATTCCTCCTCCTCCGTACCCTCTTCCTTTGCCTTCCCCCAAATGCAGAGATAGAAACCTATCGATATCATAATTGCCCCAATCACCCTGCAAATTAATTTTGCTGTTTTATAGGGATTATATGAGCAATTATAATTCGGAACACTTTCGTGTTTCCAAATTAAAATGAACACTTCAACTGAATATCTAAACAAGAGAACGTGACACATAATAGAAAACAAAAAAGGGTAATTTTGAATGAGTGGAATGCGAGCGGGAGAGGAAATGGCCTTTTAAATACTCCCTCTGTTTTTCTATTACTGTATTTTTTTTGGTTGTTTCTTTTATATTGACATATTTTCTATTTTTGGCAAGATTCCTTCAATTTCATCCACAAATTCTACTTTTTACTTTCTGGATACAATTTCATATACTCATTTTCTTCACTTAAATCCAAACACCTAAACCTATGATGCAACTAGTAGTGAAACAGAGGGAGTAGTAAAAATTTGTTCAAAGTGAAAACGATTTTTTTGCTTTCCATGTAAAATTAATTTTATAATTTTGTCTCTTTTCTTTTTGAAGTTTAACACTTCTCATTCATAGCAACTTTACTTTTATTTCCTTAATTGGATTTTCCCCTATTAGAATCATGGGCTCCTATTATAAAATTAATTAGTATTATGTAGGAGTGGCCAATGATCTTATATATTGAGTCGCAACTCTGTCAACCATCAATGTACTCCCTCTATTTCTCAATTAGTGGCACACCACTTTTGAGTGTTAGATTTATGAGATGTTAAATGAGTGGATGAAATTGAATTGAAAGAAAGAAAAGTAAAATGAATGGATATAATAACCTCAAAGTGTCGATATAAAAGAAACATCCCAAATTTGAAAGTGTGCCACTATTAGTGAAACAAAGGGAGTAAGACAATAAGGGGGCGTTTGGTTGGAGTGTGAATTAGGAAAGAGAAAGAGATTTTGGAATATTGATCCCCTTAATTAGTGTTTGGTTTGCATTTTTTATCATTACCTTTCCCTATTTTTAATTTTCCCATTCCCTTATTTGGATGTATCACGATTCTCTAGTCATACATTGGGGTTGGGATTCCCTAATTTCCTTCTTCCAGCCTCCACGAAAAACACATGTATTCCCCACCTCTTCCTAGTCTACCTTCTTCATAAAACCTTCACTTTCACCGCCATCATCCATTGTCAAGCGATCTCTGATCTCTATTTTCTCAGTTCCAAGACAAGATTATAGCTTATATTTAGGGGAAAATACTGATGACCCTATGTTTTGGTCATATGTGCCAATATGAACCTATGGAGTTAGAAAGTGCTATTATAACCCTATCTTTTGCATCAAAAGTGCCAATATAACCTTTTGACACTATTCCAGCATTGACTTGACATTTTTCAACATTAACCATAACTAGAAAGATTTAAATAACCCTAATCTTAAAACTAAAAATATAAAGACAAAATTGCCCCTTGTTCTTCTTCTTCTCTATAACATAGCCACTGCTGCTTCGCCATCTCTTCCAGGCCATCGCCGACAGGATGCCGGAATTTGGAGTTCCTCTCTATCACCGCCGAAATCTGGTGTTTGGCATCTGAATCTGATTGCCGCCGCCGACTGATCAATCTGTCACCACCTCACCTACCTCTCCTCACCACCACCTCTCAAAACCTTACCTCCCCTCTCCATTGCCACCACCTAGAAACCGATCGCCACACCACCCAGAAGCAATCCGTCACCACCAATCGAAACCCTACCTCACCGCCCCACCACCTCACCTCCCCCTCGCCACCACCACTCTTGTCACCGCCTGCACCACCCCACAAGCCAGAAGCAATCTATCACCACCAATCGAAACGATGCCTGATTCTCGGTGAACTGAACGCAAATGAAAATGACGCCCAATTCTCACCGCCAATACATAACCCTAACCCTACAACCCGATTCTCACCGCCACCATTTTCCATTGCCGCTCAGTCAAGCACCGAAAAGTGGAGAATCGAGAGAAGAAGAAGGAATCAGAATCGAGAAGAAGGAAAAGAAAAACATAATCCAGAAAAGAAGAAGGAATCTGAATCGAGAAGAAGAATGGAAAATGAACCAAATTTCTTCACCAATGAACTAGAGCGAAAAGAATGAGGGAAAAGGGGAAAAAATAACGAGGGCATAATTGTCCTTTCACTTTTTCTAAATTTTTATTAGGGGTATGATAGTCATTTCCTGTATTTTCGGCCAAATTCAGGCCTCCAGGGTTATATTAGCACATTCAAGCAAAACACATGGTTACAATAGCACTTTCTAACTTCACAGGGTTGTATTAGCACAAATCACCAAAACATAGGGTTATATGAGCACTTAACTCATTTATATATATGTCCTCTGTAACATCCATTCATTAAAGATTTACGCGTGCGCTTTTTTTTAACATCATTATTAGCACATATGATGAGCTATAGATTTTTAAATCAGTATAACGCATATGATTTATACATATTTTAAAAATATGTAAAGATGATAATATCTGAATAAAAGATTAGTTACGAGAAATTATAAATAAATTTACATTTTAAAAATCACACACAACATATTAATAAGTTTAAAAG
Source organism: Rubia yunnanensis (assembly GCA_037428765.1). NCBI lineage: Eukaryota > Viridiplantae > Streptophyta > Magnoliopsida > Gentianales > Rubiaceae > Rubia > Rubia yunnanensis. The sequence goes on from CM075069.1 coordinate 8,396,861, forward strand.
GATGAATTGATTTTTTAAAAAATATTAAATATTGTTTTATAAGACAATAGTTCATGAAACACTTTGCCTCCCATGATTTATATAATAAAAATTACTTTAAACTATTTTCTCCGTTCCACTCAAAAATAAATAATTCTCTTTTATATGTATCAACTAAAGTTATTTCCATTTCAATTTTATTTACATTTTAATCTACTTATTCCCCACTCATTTACATTACTTTATCTTATTCTATTCACTTTTCAAATTCTCTCCTACTCTTTATCCCACCCCATTAACAACATTCATCAAATTTTTTTTAAAAAAAGTAATTTTATCCAAGACGAAGCAGTTGGATGCATGCCAAAAATGAATAAACAAACGGAGTATCTCTAGCTTACGTTCCCATAAAGAGAGAATCTCCAAGGAAGATAACGCCCATGATCGCTGCAATAACGATGGACAGCGGCGTGAACAAAGCCACGTATACCGGGCCCTTCACGTGCAGGCCCCACGTGAGCAGCACCGTCGCAAACGAGCTCCCGAACAGCCCCTGCTCTCAACCGCACCATTAATTCAACTCCATTTTATTACCAAACATATCTACTGAATCGGTTTGTAAGATCTCTTACGTTGAAGAGTACCGCAAGCAGCATCGAATCCGACCTCATTTTCCATGCCGCAACGTGCGGCTCAGCATATAGCGTCACCGGCGCCGCCATGGCCGCCACGCACAGGTTGTATATGGACACCAAAAGCATCTCTGGAAACTGCCCCACTGCTTCGGTCTAAAACATTTGTCCAGAAATTAATCCCCTCGCACAGTTTAAAATATGGATCTTTGAAGTTTAACGCGGCAATCTAACCCTAAAAAATGAAAAAAATGCTAAAATATCCCTAACTTTATGATAAAATATGCTGTTATAACATTTTGTCACTATTCTGGTGTTGACCGGACCTAAAATGACAAAAATACCCTTGTCACCATAAATTGAAAATACCCCTTTCCTCTTTTTTTCTTTTTTCTTTTTTTTAATCCAGGGGTAAAATCGTCATTTCCTTAAATCCCATCCAAATCTCCCTTTGTCAATTGAAGTCAACTGTGCCCAGGATTAGATTGACACATACATCATAAAGTTAAGGTTATTTTGACACTTACCTTTTGCAGGGTTATATTGACACTTTCAGTCTAAAGTTAAGGTCATTTTACCATTTCACTCTTTAAAATAACATAAAATAAAGAGGAGAAATATACTCCCTCCATCCCAGCTCTATTTGCACTCTTGGTTTTTTTATACGAGAAAATCTCAGGAAAGACTTTATGGACAGTCCACATGGGCTTGTAACATAAATGTTGTAATTTTTTAAATAAAATTTAAATATTGTATTTTATAATTTAAAATAAGTAATAATATATATTTGAAGGTGAAAACATCAAAATATATGATGTAAAAAAATATTTTCAAAAGTTATATATTTTGTATGTAATTTAACAAATGTAGTGTATAAGATAAAAAATAAGTGACCAGTCCACTAGCTTATGGACATGCCGCCTGTCAGGAGACCAACTCTTTTGATATAATTCTCTATCAAAATTTGACTGCATATTTAAATAGATATATGAACAACAATGTTATTGTATATGTCATTGTTGAATTCGTCGTAACAAGTAGTTTTTAAATATCAACTTTTTATTTGTCGTTATTATACATAGGTGTAAAGTCTAGTTTTATCTAGTTGACAATGTGTGGAAGTTATGCAAATATGGAATTGCTTGGTTGAAACATCAAAGAAGGTAATTTCGGTGATATAAGGAATTTGGAGTTGTAATCCGAGAAGAAGTATTTTCTTCCATGGTGTTTTTATTGAAGAATATATCAATTCTTATATTTATGGGATCGGACTGGATTTATGAAAATTGGAATTTATTTGATAAATATCCTTTGTGGAAATGATTTGGACGGAATATATTAATTCCTTTCTTTAAGGGATTAGATTTGATAATTCCTATCTCCAAGTGATTTGATTGTAATCATAATATTATGTGGAAAAAAAATTATATATGCACATGACTTCATGTGTATCAGAATTGGAGATGGAATAAACTGCATGCGTACGAAGACTGTCTATGTTGTAACATACGAAAATGTGAAGCCTAAAAGGATTTAGTTGATGACAGAATATTGTGGTGATATTGATTTATAGGATAATGTATATTTGGAAATATTGATTTAGGCGTGTGGTAGACGCTTAATGGGTTTATGGAAAATTCCTATAATTATGGAAAATAATTTATGGGATATTTGAGATAAGGAAAATCATTTTATTTATGTGATTTACATATGCTTCAGAAGCAGATAAAGAATAAGAATATTATGAAAATAATCATAGAGGGTCCCATATGCTCATGGACTATATAAAGAGGACATCACGGCTGCATTAGACTCACTGACTTAATAGAAAAAATCTGCATACAAATTTTGTATCTTTCGAGAGTATTGCGAGAGCCAGAATTCATATGTTCTGACATACATAACCTGTTGTTCAAAGTTTAGAACGTATGCCTTAATTCCTCGGGAGGAGGAAATCCAGCTTCGAAGAGTTTTGAGGTTAAAGGAAGTCTGATCAAGACAGATCGGTAGCTAGGAGAGCTAGCAGAATTTACACATTTAATTAGTTAAGATAAGTATAATTGTATGGTATACTTTGTACTGTATCTTTCTGATTAGTGGATTCCACCGAACGGCGTAACCAAGTCTTGTGTCTTTATGCTTTACTTTATTGCATACTTGGTTAGATAGGTTATGTTGGAACATAGTAGTGATAATTGAATTAATTAGGTAAAACCAAATTTCAATTGGTATCAGAGCTAAGTCACTTGTTTTACCTTGATTGTGACAAGGAAAGTGTGATTCAGTTTTACCAATAGCGACTAGAGAAGGAGCATCTGTGTCTCGGCCACCATTGCTGGAAGGAACGAATTATAACTACTGGAAGGCTCGGATGTGGATGTTCATAAATTCACTGGATGAATTGGCTTGACACTAAGTTGAAATAGAATGGAAACCCATAGTTGTTGGAAGTTCTGAAGGAGGAGAATCTAGTTCTAAAGAGCCAGTAGTTAAGCCTAAAGAGTTGTGGACACCAGTTGAGAAAAGGGTTGGCTTGACGAACTCCATAGAATTAAATGTCATCTTTACTGCAGTAGATGAAAATTAGTTCAAACTCATCTCTATTTGTCATCAAGCAAAGAAAACATGGGATATCCTACAAACAGTGTGTGAGGGGACAAGTCATGTACGAGAATCAAAGCTGCAAAGGTTGGCTACAAAATTCGAAGGGTGGTTGAAAATGGAAGAAGATGATACTATTGCGGTATTCAATGGAAGACTCAGAGACATCACAAATATAGCGCATTAACTGGGAATATTTTACAAAGAGTCTAAACTGGTGAAGAAGACACTGAGATTACTTCCCCAAAGATTTGCCATTAAAGTAACTGCAATAGAAGAAGTAAGGGACGTGGCCACAATAACTTTGGATGAGCTGATGGGATCACTACAAACATATGAAATGACGTAGGAACATCCAACTAAGGATTTGACATTTAAAACTTTTCCATCAAGAAACAACCATGAAGAGGATAGCGATGATGTAAATGAAGACATTGCTTTTATCACAAAGAATTTCTCAAGAATGCTGAAGAAAGTGGTAAATAATAATTCTCAGGAAAGGTTTAATGGGAACAGATCACGGTTTCAAGATTTTGGCAACAACCATGGACCAGGGATGGAGCAAACCACTCAGCAATCCTCAAGAAATAAAAAATAGCGAATTAAGGCAGCCAGGAAGGATTCAATGCAAAGAATGTGAAACGTATGGACATATCAAGGCTGAATGTACCAACACTCGGAAAAAGCAAGGAAAATTATACGCTACTCCATGGAGTGAAGATGATGAAGAGGAACTGATCAATACTTATGTGGCTTTTGGGGCAAAACTCATAGAGATTCAGAAATGGTTTCTCGATGTTCTAACATCGGACAAGAAGAAGTGGATAGATGTTCCAACACTGTTCAAGGTGCTGAAGTCCGATTTTCCAACAAGAGAAGGTATGTGAAGAATACTTGAGTGATGACGAAGACAAGGTTTTGAGTGATGAGGATGTCTATGTTGCTTATGAAAAAATGTATGAAATGTGACTGAAAGTTGCTGATGCTAACAAACTCTTAAAAAGGGAGAAAAATCTTTTAGTTGAGGAAGGAAGAAAGATGACATCCCTAGTGGAATGACTCCAAAGGGAAATTGATTTGTTGGAATTAAATATGAGTTTGATGACAAAGAGGGCTAAAGTTGCTAAGACGGCTATTAAGAGATTGAATTCTGGAAAAGAAAAATTGGATGAGATTATCACCATGGGTCAGAGTCATGGAAATCGACAGGATATAGGCTACATACGGATTTTATATCTTTCGGGAGTATTGCAAGAGCCATAATTCATATGTTCCAACATATGTAACATGTTATTCAAAGTTCAGAACGTATGCCTTAATTCCTTGGGAGGAGAAGATCCAGCGTCGACGAGTTTTAAGGTCGGAGGGAGTCTGATCAAGGCGGATCGGTGGCTAGGGGAGCTAGCAGAATTCACACGTTTGATTAGTTAAGATAAGTGTAATTGTATGGTGTACTTTATACTGTATCTTTCCGATTAGTGAATTCATTCTGAACTGGGCCACGCAGATGTAGGTGAATTTCACCGAACCGCATAACCAAGTCTTGTGTCTCTATGCTTTACTTTATTGCATACTTGGTTAGATAGGTTATGTTGGAACACAGTAGTGATAATTGAATTAATTAGGCAAAATCAAATTTCAATAGGTAAACATATTAACAATCATACATGTTTTTTGAATGACATAATAATGATTGTTGTGCAAATAGAAGTAGGACTGATGAAATAACACATATTTTAACGTAATTCACCAAATATACTGAAACTAAGTAAAGTGACTCAACACTTTATATACTAGTAATTTAGTACTCCCTCGGTCTCAGTTGAAATTGCACTGTAATCATTAGCACGTTGTTAAGAAATATGTTTGATCGTGAGTATGTTACCTATATAGTAACGACAAATGAAAAGTTGATGTTTATAAATAACTTGTTATGACCAATTGAACAATATCAGTATATGATAATATTATTGTTCATATATCTATCAAATATGTGGTCAAACTTGAATTGAGAATAGTGTCACGAAAGTAAGAGTGCAATTTTAACTGGACATGGAGAATATTTAATAAATAGATACTCCCTCTGTCCCAGCCAAATCTGTACAGAATCTTTTTTCCAGTCAAAGATGTCGAACTTTGACCACGCATTTGAATACATATATGAACAATAATTTTATCGTGTGAGATATGGTTAGATTCGTCGTAACATGTAGTTTCTAAATATCTATTTTTTATGTGTTGTTATTGTTCGTAGCAACATATATTTACAGTCAAACATATTTATTGGAGACCGTAAAAAAAATTGTGTGCAAGTTTGGGTGGGATAGAGGGAGTAAATTCTATGAAAAGAATATTTCACGTGAAAAAGGAGGAGAAGAAAGAGTACCTGGACAATATACCAAAGGGGGAATAAGATGTAGTCAGCTATCAGAAGAAGGCCGCCGGTGACCCAGTTGGAGTGGGCGGAGCTCAGAGACAAACCGGGGCTCCGGCCAGCGGTAACGGCGGGCCCCTGGTATAACACTACCACCAATGCTCCGGCGATCGATATTAGGGTGCCTGCAATCTTGGCTCGGCTGCTTAAACTTCCGATCTTCACCTTTTCCATCCTACCAACAAAAGTTTAGGTTGGTTGTCAATTATATTATAAATTCGACTTAACTGATTTTTAGAGTCTTTTGGGTCTAGTTAAAGATGTTTTTTAGCATTGTAAATGAATTTTATACATTGATGAAAAATATTTTTGGTAATTAAAATGACTACTTTTAGTCTCCTAGTTTAGGGAAATGCTCTTAACGGGTTGAATAGATATGAACGAGATCTTTAGTTAAGAGATTTATTTGTCTTGTTTTGATTGCTTTAGATGTTTAATTAGAAGTGTGGAAGAAACATTTTGTGTGTGTTTCATTTGATATTTCACTGGTTCTTATATATCTCGGGCTGATACTACTGAAAACCACTTATTCCCGATGCATCATTCTCACTTCCACATAGGTCTTTATTTAGTATTGTAAAGATGCATAAACTAATTTTCGACCCACCTCATTTGTCACATGTCAAAATTTAATTGACGTCAAGAGTCCTACATTAACAATTGATAAAGCAATTACTTAATATAAAATCATGGATCACATTTACTCCCTCATGGTTTTTTTTATATTAGTACTCTTTCCTTTTTGTGATAGTTTTTTTTAATATTGACATCTTCCTCTTTTGACAAATTCTAGATTATTTTCATCCACTAACTTTACTTTTTGTTTTCCCCATTCAATCTACACCACTCATTTCACTTTTTAAAAAAACTTGTGTCATTTAGAAGAGTGCTAATATTTAGAGACCCGAGGAAATATATAGTATCAGAAACCCATGATTCTTATTACCATCTCATCTGTTAGAATAAATCAGACTCCTGATTAGATTATGATTTATTATGATAAGAGTTCTTTCCTTATTATACCTCTATTGTACTCTCTATATATTCAGATATCAATAATACAATTCATCATTGCAAATTATTCTATCATGGTATCAGAGCAAGCTCGGATCCCAAATCATAAATCATAATCTAATCAGGAGTCTGATTTATTCTAACATCACCCTCACATGCTCAGTTTTCTCATGTAAAATTTTTTGGGGGGTAATCTGGGCTACTCCCTCTGTCCCCCTTTGTCTTGACCATTTTTACAATTTAATTATTCATTTAGTCAAAATTGTTTAATTTTAACATCAAATTTGAATCGATAAATAAATTAAGATATTGTCATATTTGATCTTGTTAGATTCGTAATGACATAAATTTTTGCAAAATCAACTTTTTATAACATGTATTTACACACAATTATATATATTAAATATCAAAAAAAATTTAAGTCAATTGACAAAAATTAACTTATGCAGAATTGGATGGGACGAAGTGAGTACTTCCGTTTTATTATCATCCTAATTAAATGGACCAGCTATAGAATAAGAATATGAGTTTGAACAATATGAAATTAATTCTGGATTCACTGGGCTATTATTCCTTTTAGAGGTCGTTTGGTATGCGTACCATACACGGTGATTATAAATTATGCGTATTTTAGGATTGGTAGAACTGTTTGGTTGACGGAAAGTAGTAAATACATGGGAAGTTGTAATTCGGAGGAAATTAAATTTCCCACATAACGTGGAAAATATGTTACCGAGTACCTCCTCGGTCGAATGCAATTCTGCGATGCTTTTGTGTGATATTACACTTTTATCCTAACTATGGCGCGTAAAACGTTATGGTTTCCCTCCTTCACGCGGCAATTTTTCATTTCCTTCTACTTCATCGTCTTCTCGCATACCCAAATGAAGTCAACCAAACAACATGCAGAAAATTAATTCATAGGAAATATAGAATCCGCATGTGCAACCAAACACGATTTGTGTATATCCTAGAAATTTAATCACGGAAACAACTTCCCATGAAATACAAATTACCGCAGAATTAAATTCCTACATGAACCAAACGACCCCTTATTATCATCCTAAATGGCCCAGCTGTAGAAGAAGAATATGAGTTTGAAAAATATGGATTTAATTCTATATTCATTTTTTTCTTTATTGAAGAAATAATTTTGATGATGCTTGCATATGGATCCTCCCCCGGGCTGTAATGAGATCTAGCGATTTTAATACACCACTCTGATTTAGAGGTCATGATGATAATTTTCTCCAACCCATTAAAAAAAAAAATCTCCCCCTCAAAATCATAACTTAATTATTTTTTTACTTCAAACATTTTAGGTTATTTGGTTTATAACAAATAATTGAGGTAAAACTTTCTTTTATGCACTGTTGCACAAGGTAAATAACAATCGAGGTAAAAAGTGTATTTTTTATCTTAATTTTTTAATCATAGTAAATAATATTTTTTATTTCATATTTCATCTCAATTATTTGACTTTAATATTTTTTATTGAGTATAATTAAAACTCGTGAAAACTTTATATTTTAAAAATGTATATTATAACGAATATAATAAAGTATCACACAATACTATTTATAGTTATACATCATTTCATTAATTAAATATAACTTTTTAACCTAAATAAGTAGTTAAATAGGACATTAATTAATAGACGACGGAAGGAGCCCCTGGGATTATTATCTACCTTGTGCAACAGTCAAGTGCGCATCGGATTGTTCTTAAAAGTAATGGTTGTGGAAGTGCCCCGTATGGAAAAAAGTATATTATAATATGCACGAGCAGCACGAGTTTTATAGTTTAAAATTAAGATGGGGTCCACTTTGGGACATTTAAAATTTATTAATTTTGACCATAAAATTAAATTAATGTATAAGTATAAATATTATTATGTGATATATTATTAGATTCATTATAACATATATTTTCAAAATATCAACTAATCACAAGTATTAATTATCCTTAATAAAATATATTAAAGATCAAATTTTTTTAGTCAACTATTAAAAGTTAAAGTGTTGATTTGAAATGGGACAGAGGGAGTAACATTTCTAAAAAGAAGAAATTAAGAAAAGAGTAGAAAAGGCAGAGAATAAAAATGAAAGAAGAAAAACACCTGAAGAGTATGGCGAGGACGAAAGTAACCGCCGGCGTGAGGCTGCTCATAGAGGAAGCCATAGTTGGAGAGCTGTACTCTATTCCCTTAAACCCAAGCAATTGGGTCACATACCTATAACCAAATTACCATATCGTTTTCAGAATTACGAGATTCCATCGTAAAATTAATTATTATTATTTAGACGTGATCCATGATTTTGCAAACTAAAAAATTCTTTTGTTAATCATCATTGCCAACATGAGACTCTCAACACGTCCCCCTATGTATATGGATATTATTTGTCGTGCAAATGTGGATAGAAATGAGTACATGCCTATTAGTAAAAATATATGTTCACTAGGTCGATCAGACCAACCACAGACTCTGATATTATGTAAAGAATCGCGTGTTTCTATCATAAACCAATTGAGACTATATGTAAAGGTGACACGTGATCATACCTACTAAGCAATCGTTCTGTCAACAATCAAATGGGAGATTTTGAACATTTGATCCAAAACAAATGAGGGAAATTTCACAACACAAATTAACACTTTAATCGTACCCGAGAAAGCCAAGGAGAATAAATCTGCCAACCACAACCTTATCCACCGGCGGCAACTTCTTACTTCTGCTACCACAATTCAATAAAAAAAACTGTTTTTAATTATAGAGAAAAGTGCATATATAACCCTATATAATTAATGAAAGTGCAGATATAACCCTGCAATAATGAAAGTGCAGATATAACCCTGCGATAATTGAAAGTGCAAATATAACCCTAGTCAGTCAATGCTGGAAATAATGTTTTAAGGTTATATTTGCACATATGTACAATAGTTAGGATTATATTTGCACATATGTATAATAGTTAGGGTTATATTTGCACTAAAAAACAACTCAGGGTTATATTTGCACTTTCTCCAACATATAAGGTTATATTTGCATATTACCCTTAATTATATAAACACTGACTCTTCATATAAGACGGTAACAGATAAACTAAACTCCGACCTTTCAAAGAATAAGGCAAAGGGGAGGAGAACGAGGCCGGCAATGGCGTAGGAGTATAAGATGAAGATCAAATAGCTGATTCCGTCGCGGGAGGCCTTCTCGAACAAGGTGCTCAGAGCAACTTGAGAGCATTGCACGAAGGCCATCACAAGAAACGGCACCACTTCGCTGCAGCAAACACTCCGGCTCCTCATGTTCGTCCGTCTGCGGCTTCCGATCGGCGGTCAAATTCCGGCGCCAACTGTCGGCGTTCAAATTCCGGCGCCAACTGTCGGCGTAGAATGCAGAGCACGAGTTGCTAAAAAATGGGAACGAGTTAAAGCTAATACAGGCTGAAAATGCATGGACCCCATTGACTGAAGGTCTTTGCTATATGATGGTTTGGGTGGAAACAAAATGTACCCCTCCTTTTCTCTAAAAACTCTATCCATGATTAGTATTTCTCTCCATTGATATATTTTTTATTTGACATGTTTATTTTATTTTGTGTTACAGAATTAGTATTAGTGTTGTTATGGAATTAGTGTTAATTAGTATTGGTATTGGAATTAGATTTGTATTTGTACCATAATTGTAGATATAATTGTATTCTGTTACCTTCTCCTAGCTGGGATAGGTATCATGTACTACTATATAATGTATCATGAATTCTTGAATAGAACATACAGATTATTACCCTTATTTCCCACATGGTATCAGAGCTTAAAATTCTGAAACCTGAAACAGAAAATTCTCCGCTGCCCAAAATTTTTTCCGAGCTGCCGCCCGTCACCCCACACGCTGCAGCCAAGCCCACGCGCCACCGCTGCTGCACCAGTGCCGCCGCTGTCCGCCGGTTTCCGACGACGCCTTCAACGCCGTTCGCTGCTCGAGTTTTTGTTCCGCCACCACCGGCCGAACTCCTTCACGCGCCGCCGATCACTGCCGGTGTGTTCTAATCCGTACCTGATTTTACAATATGTCTTGTTCTGAAGAACAACCTCGTTTGGATATTCCTGATATGAGTGGTTATGATGTGATTACAGCTTTACTTCAGCAGCTGCAATTGCAATCTGACCCTCGTCCTGCTTTACCGATTGGTCGTGTGTCGACTGATCCTTACTTCATTGGTCCTGGGGATGGTCCAGGGTTACAACTTGTACCAATCATGCTGAAAGGTCAAGAAAATTACAATAAATGGTCCGATGCGATTTGTCGCGCATTCTTGGCCAAACACAAGATTGGGTTCATTACTGGATCCATTACCAAACCCCAGGATGATCATCCTGATGCTGCTGTTTGGCCTGGGGTTAATGCTACTCTTGTCTGCTGGATCTTGCAAACCCTGGATCCGGTGATAAGATTTTCTACAAGTTCTTTTTCCACAGTCAAGGATTTGTGGGATGATCTTAACGCACGATTTATTTTCACTGATGGAATGAAGCTTTCGCAGACACAAGAAGCCATTCAAGGTTGCAGGCAGAACGGTCAGCCCATCGACATCTATTTTGCCACACTGAAGAAGTTGTTTGTAGATTATCACTGCATGCGACCTCCTCTGGTTTGTATCTGTGAATATTGCAAGGCATTATGCCAGTGCAATTTTCAGGCGAAAATCCTCCAAGAGAGAGAGAAGGATTTGATCTACCAATTCATTTCTGGTCTCGACGAAGGTTTTCACACCTTGCGATCCCACATCTTGAGCATTGAGCCACTACCATCTGTCATGAAGGTGTATGCCCTTGTTACTCAGGAGGAGAATCATAGAGCTATCATTCGAGCTCGTGAGTCTTCTTCTAACTCCATGGCGTATGTTGCACGACGTTCACCACCTGCAAGTTCTTCGCCAGTTGTTCTTTCTGTTGCCGACCGCAAGAACTTTGTTTGTACCCATTGTTGTCGCAAGGGTCATGATAAAGATACATGTTTCAAGATACATGGTGTCCCAGAGTGGTTCAAGAAGGGCAAGAAACCGGCACCACCTGACCGGTCATTAGTCAACGCCGGTCAAACAAGTGGCGCCACCGTCATAATGCCTTGCAATCTTCACAGATACAAACCAGAGGAGGTCGCATGCAGTGATAATCTGCAAACAACTTCTTCAGTGTGGCAAAATAGATGTCGATGGGTTGACCATTCTGCCTGCAACCTTGAATGGCTTCTTGTGTCTGCAAAAGCTTCATTCCATCGGCGAAAATAAATCGTGCCTTAAGATAATCCCACAAATCCTTGACTGTGGAAAAAGAACTTGTAGAAGATCTTATCACCGGATCCAGGATTTGCAAGATCCAGTAGACAAGAGTAGCATTAACCCCAGGCCAAACAGCAGCATCAGGATGATCATCCAGGGGTTTAGTGATGGATCCAGTAATGAACCCAATCTTGTGTTTGGCCAAGAATGCGCGACAAATCGCATCAGACCATTCATTGTAATTTTCTTGACCTTTCAGCATGATTGGTACAAGTTGTAACCTTGGACCATCCCCAGGACCAATGAAGTAAGGATCAGTCGACACACGACCAATTGGTAAAGCAGGACGAGGGCCAGATTGCAATTGCAGCTGCTGAGGTAAAGCTGTAATCACGTCATAACCACTCATATCCTGAAGTTTCGAACCCTCAGGAATATCCAAACGAGGTTGTTCTTCAGAACCAGACATATTGTAAAATTAGGTACGGATTAGAACACACCAACGGTGATCGGCGGTGCGTGAAGGAGTTCGGCCGGTGGTGGCGGAACAAAAACTCGAGCAGCGAACGGCGTAGAAGGGCGTCGTCGATCACTTTATTTTTAGAGTAATTTTTACCATTCATTTTATATAGTTTAGAGTAATTTTTTCCATTCATTTTATTTTCTCTCTCTTTATTTCGTTTTCTCCATACAATTAATATCTTTTGAAAATTTGTGTAAAAAAATAGTGTGTCACAATTACTTTAATAGAGGGAGAGTTAACATTTCCTCCTGGCACAAAAATCATTATAGAGATGATTAAACATATGAACGGAATATAAATTTACGACATGAAGAATGAAATAATGATTAATACTAGTCCTTTTTTATCAAAACAAGAAAGAATGTCAAACTTAAAAATTACATAAAAGTAAAAATTGTGTTAATAATCGAGAACGGGAGGAAGTAGCTGGTATACTTTTGATATTACCATCAAATGTTCTATATTTGCAGGTTATTCTTTAGGATTGATTTTGAGGCATTATTTGTTGCCACAACAAAAGAAAGTCCAGTAGTGACAGGTTTTTAAAGTGTCACAAAATTTACTTTGCTTTTACGTGTCACTATATTGTACCAACACAAATATATGTCACTCTTCATCAACTCATATAACAAAATTTATTCACACTTGTACATATAAATGCGTCACAAAAATTCGAAAACACTTTAGCACGTCACAATGTTAAGATGACATGTTGAACAGAGCCACTTCCACAAGCATCACTACTAATTATACGTAGCGACGCTTTGGAGTGTCACTACTATTCCAAAAAAGTATTGTTGCTATCCTAATCATTTTCCGCCATTGCAGTTGTGACACTGAATCCACGAAAAAGAACATGATGTTCATTGCAATAGAGGGGCTTCGATGCCGCCTACTCTCCAGTCGTTGCTAAGATCCTCCTGCGCCTTGCCCCATAGTACCACGTAGAATCCAACGGAGATTATTATTGCTCCAATCACACTGTATTTTTAGACAAAAATCACGTACTTCATAAGCAAAACGTCCTGTATTTTTCGTGCAAAAAGCTAGTGAAAAGAGTGCATGTGTAAATTATAATTTACCAGCCAAGAAAAAGTGTATCGCCGAGAAAAATCACACCCATGATGGCTGCAATGGCGATCGACAATGGCCGGAATGAAGCGACGTAAACCGGCCCTTTCACTCGCAGACTCCACGTATGGACAACACCACCAAATGCTGAACTAATTATTCCCTGCAAATGGCCAGAATATTGGCAAAATCAAACATGTAAAAAGGTATGTATTCTCCGGATATAGAACCGATCATGTCTGCTTCTTACAGAGTAGAGAATGGCGAGGAGCATCGTCTGCGAGTTCATTCGCCAAGCGTTGAAGTCCGGCTCCATAAAGTAACACAGAGGAATCGAAAACAGTGTTACAGCGAAGTTGTATATACACACGATTAAAAACTCCACTGGGTATATCCTTGCCAACTGCGCCTACAATTGACATCAAAACACGTGAAAATTCAAAGTGTGCAGCTTATGTTGAGACGGAGTTGCACAGAGTGCATGAACTTACCTGAACAATGTACCATATGGAAATGAAGAGATAATCAATGACGAGGAGTAGGCCACCTAAAACCCAATCAGATTGTTCTGAACTAGTAGTGTTTAGTGAGTTGGGATGTGAAGAAATTGTGATGAGTGCTGGCCCTTCGTAGAGAACCACCACCAGTGCACCTGATATGGAGATGATGGTGCCTATGATTTTGGCCTGAGTGTGGAGGCTCCTCAATACCAGCTTCTCCATCCTTTTTTTTAAGGACAAGACGGTTTTTAGTGGGACAGAGGGAGTATTTTCGATATGTTTTAAACACGTTATTCCCCTACGACTCACCTTGTTCCATTACTTTTGGTCACTTTACTTTTTCACGGTTTTCAATAATCATGTTTGACCGTCAATATCTCTAGCTACATATAACAATTCCGTATACAAAATTGATATTTAAAAAATATATGTTAAAATGAATATAACAATATCTCACATGATATATTAATTTATATTAGTGGTCAAAGTTGATTAAATTTGACTTTGAGAAAGTAGAGTGGCCAAAAGTAATGGAAGGGAGAGAGTATAACTATAGTAATAGTAATGAGAAAGACTCAGGAAAGACGGTTTTTCCATAACCTTATGGACAGTCTACTATACTTCTTACTTTAAATCTGTAATTTTTTACAAAATTTAAATATTGTATTTTAAAAGTTAAAACAAGTAATAATGTATATTTGAATGTAAAATATAAAAATATATTTTAAATTTTCTAAATTTAGTATGTAATTTAACAAATGCGGTGTATAAGGTAAAAAATAAGAGGCATGTCTATAACCTCATGGACAAACCGCCTGTCATTAGACCCACTAAATAATAAATTATATATAAATTTATGAAACAACTAAGGCAAAGTCTTGGGAAAGACGGTCTTTCTATAGGCTTATGGAAAGACGGAGTTTGATTAGAATAATAAAAGGTAAAAGGTCTTAGTTGCAATATTAAAGTTTTAGTATGAAACATGTAGTAGTTATAAAATTTATAACCCGGTTCATGCAACCCGAAAATTTTATCTTAATTTCTTCTAATTTACACTTTAAACCTTGGTCTTTCCATAACTTATGGAAAGACCGCCTTTCAAGAGACGGACTCAACAACTAAATACTAAAATAATAAAATCTCAGGAAAATGTGGTCTTTCCATAAGCTTATGGGCAGTTCACAGAGACGTTTACCTTAAATGTTGTAATTTTTAATAAAATTTAAATATTTTATTTTATAAGTTAATACTGGTAAAAATATTTATTTGAATGTGAAAATATAAAAATATATGGTATAATTTTTTTTTCAAAAATTCTAAAATTTGTAGTACTCCCTATGTTTTGTTATTTATGATACACTTACTATAAATTGATGTTTTATTTTACTTGGCACTCTTTCTATTTTTGTTTAGATTCCTTCAATTTCATCCACTCATTCTACTTTTTACTTTCTACATTCAATTTTATCAACTCATTTTCTTCACTTAAATCCAAGCACCAAACCATATGGAGTCATAAATAGAAAAACGGAGGAACTATATATTTTAACAAATGCAATGTATAAAGTAAATAATAAATAATATGTCCTTTAACACACCGCCTGTAACGATACCCACTCTACTAAAATAATGAATAAGTCGGTCTGTGTGGCAAGTTGTGCAACCCATACTGCCATTGTATAAATTGAAGAGAGATAAAGGTCCTCTTTGGCCAAGTTTATAAGTTAATTTACTTATAAGCAAGATATTAGTAAAGTGTGAAAAATAATTTATTTTGAAAACATAATCTTCTTGTCGAAACAAAAAAAAACATAAGTTGTTCTCCCTGCGTTCATAATTTATTTACTGTAGAAAATTAGGCCACGTGGATGCAGGTCGAGGTGCGACAAAAGTGGATGCCTATATATATGGACATCACTACTTCTGAATAATTCTCTTGCTGACAATTTTTTTCTAAAGAAAGCAAAGAATATCTGAACAATTCTGAGAATTTATAATTTGGAAAAGAAAAGGTCATAAAAATGTGAACGAGTCTTTGAGTTTAGATTTGAATTAGAGTCTTTTCCTGCTTTTTTTCCCATAAAAGCCTGCTTTAGTCCACCTTGGGAAGATGATTTTTCCATAAATCATGGAAACATCAAGATTTAAAGTGTAAACTTTTAAAAAATGAAGATAAAATTTTTGGGTTGGATTATAAATTTAATTACATATTACACTTTGCATAATAAATGTTCAATATTGCAATTTAGACCTCTTACCTTTTATTATTCTAATTAAACTTTGTCTTTTCATAAGCCTATGGAAAGACCGTCTTTCCCAAGATTTTGTCTTTAGTGAGTCTGTCTCTTGAAAGACGATCTTTCCATATCTTATAGAAAGACCAAGGTTTAAAGTGTAAATTATAAGAAATGAAGATAAAATTTTTGACTTGCATGAATCGGTTATAAACTTTATAACTACTACACGTTGCATAATAAATTTTTAATATTGCAAATAAGACATTTTACTTGTCTTAAAAGTAATAATAAGTGTATTGCATGTGTAATAAATAATATTTTAAAATCCAAAGCAAAAGATGGCTCGTCTCTTGAAAGATGGTCTTTCCATAAGTTATGAAAATATCAAGGTTTAAACTACAAATTAGAAGAAATGAAAAAAAAAATTGGCTTGTTTCAATCGGGTCATAAACTTTATAATTACTACACGTTGCACAATATATTTTTAATGGCAAAATATTGGGAAAGACTGAGTTTAATTAGAATAATAAAAGGTAAAAGGTTTTAGTTGCAATATTAAAATTTTAGTATGTAACATATAGTAGTTATAAAATTTATAACCCGGTTTATGCAACCCGAAAAATTTATCTTCATTTCTTCTAATTTACACTTTAAACATTGGTCTTTCCATGACTTATGGAAATACCGTCTTTCAAGAGATGGACTCATTTTTAATATTGCAACTAAAATATTTTATCCTTTTATTATTTTAAATAAACTCTGTTTTTCCATAAATTTATGAAAATACGATCTTTCTCAAAACTTTACCAATAAAAAATGGTGAAAAACAAAAATAACAAAAAGAAAAAGACAACAGCATCCTACCAAACTACCATTTGCCATGGTACATCCACGGGTGTACCCCAGCGGTTGGGACATGGGTGGGATTGTCATTATCCCAGGTTCGATCCTCGGCAGCGGCAGTGTGGGGAGTTCTTGCTTTGCAAGGCTCCCTTGTGCGCACCGAGACAAGGCCGAGTCCATAGGTCCTGACGCTGGACTATCAAATTTATCTCTCATACAATGGCCTGGATGTGAGCTTGTATGGACCCTGAGTGCGAGGGTATCGCCTTTCACCATTTGCCATGGTACAAACAATTATAGAGTAGATTATTTTATATCTCAATAATTGGTGAACAATACAAAGTATTCACTGATTTCACTCCTCCTTTGAACATAGATTATTTTATATCTCAATTATTGGTGAACAATACAAAGTATTCACTCCTCATTTGGACACGTTAACTTTTGCAAGTTGATCAAAATTATTTTTGACCGTTAATATTTTTATTTATGTATATTTAAAAATAATAAAAAGTTGATGTTGTGAAAATAAATATTACGATAATTCTAACAAAATCTCACATAATAGTATATTATTTTATATATTACTCTATTTTTACTTTTCAAATGAACTAATTTTAACTAAATAAATAGTGGTCGTGTAAATTTAGGTGGGAGAGAGGGAGAACACAGAGTGAAGACAAATGATTCGAAGTTTATCAATATAATAGAGTAACCTAATTAATTAATTTCCCTACTCCTATGATTTGACGTTGAAAATAGAAGGGAAAAAAGACGAGTGCTGATAAAGATTATGAAACCAGAAAAAATAATATTATCATATCATGATTGATTTGATGTAGATAAAAAGATAAAATGAGCTAGTGTCTTTTTTTTTTTTTTTTAAATGTAAACACTGAGAAATTGTGCATTTTACTCTATATTGCATCATTCAGCTCTTCTTTGCATCAAGTTATTATTCTTTCTCAAGCATTAAATCTGCATTTAAACAAAAATATATTATCTAATTAAAAAAGTACTTCTTCAATTCTAAAGTAGTATAAGTTCTCTTATCTATTTCTGAGAGTTGATGGAGCAATTTGAAAACAAGAATCTCACCACACAAAACCATTATTGTTCAATTTTCCACAATATGCTTGTTTCACAGTTCGAAGAAAAATAAATAAATACAAATATTTATAAAAGTGGAGTACAGCAGAGTGTGAAAAGTCAATGATAGGATGATATTTACAAAAATGCGTTGAAAAAAGAAATGCACAGCAGTATTCTACTTTAGATACTCATGCATCATGTTTTCTAAAAGTTACTGCATGATGCATATTAGACAGTGATGTACAGTAAAACTAAAAGTTACCGAAAAAGAAAAGTGTTTACCTGAACAAGATAGCAAGTGCGAAAGTAAAAGCAGGAGTGAGATTGCTGATGGCGGAATACAGCGTCGGCGAGCCGTACTCAATCCCTTTATACCCAAGCATTTGACACGAAATCCTGTTTAAACCCCAAACCTAATTCCATTAGTGCCCTTGTTTTTCAAACGCCGAAAATTACTGCAAATTAATATGCATTCTCTCGTAATTACCCTAGAAGAACCAGAAGGCCAAGTCTGCCGACGAACTGAAAACTCATCGGAGGAAGCTCTGATTTCCTGAATCACATCAAATCAAGCACGATTATTTCAGAATGTGAAAAAAATTCCCACCAGTTTTGACCAATTTACTTTTCCACGGTTTTCGGTCATCACGTTTGGAACTTAATACATCTGACTATGTATAACAATTATGCATGAAAAATTGATACGTTGAAACTACATGTTAAGATGAATCCAACGCTATCATGATATTTATATATTTAGAGTTAAAAGTTTAACGAGTTTAATTTTGAAAAAATTCATAGGGTAAAATTGGTAAACGGGTGGGATGGAGGGAGTACTTAATTAACTGTTTTTTTTAACGAATCTTCGCGACAAAACGGGGATAAAACCTGTGGAAGAAGAAGGCGAGGGGGACGAGGCAGAGAGCGGAGACGCCGAAGGAGTAGACGAGAAACACCCAATTGCTCATTCCCGTCGCCGACGCCGCTTTGAAGAAAGTGCTGTTTCCGACGTTGGCGCACTCCACAATCACCATCATTACAAACGGCAATGCCTCTCTGTAACAGTACCTCCCCGATGATTTTCCCGCCGGCGCCGCCATATCCGCCGCCGTACCGGTGCTGGTTTTTCTCCGGCTGCGAGTGAGCCCGGTCTGTTTTGCTCCTGTGAAAATACTGACCTTTTTCGAGGTTCGTTTTTTGAGAAAAGTGCATATATAACCCTATATAATTGATGAAAGTGCAGATATAACCCTGCAGCAATGAAAGTGCAAATATAACCCTGGTCACTCAATGCCGAAATTAATGGCTTTAGGGTTATATTTGCACATATGTATAATAGTTAGGGTTATATTTGCACATATGTATAATAGTTAGGGTTATATTTGCACATATGTATAATAGTTAGGGTTATATTTGCACATATGTATAATAGTTAGGGTTATATTTGCACATATGTATAATAGTTAGGGTTATATTTGCACATATGTATAATAGTTAGGGTTATATTTGCACATATGTATAATAGTTAGGGTTATATTTGCACTAAAAAATAACTCAGGATTATATTTGCACTTTCTCCAACATATAGGGTTATATTTGCATATTACCCTCGTTTTTTTAAAGATTGAAAATTCCGTTGTTTTGGTGCCTCGTGTGAGGCATGCTCGTTGAATGTTGCTTCTTTTTGCGGGTTTCTTTGGATAAATCAATGCGCTAACTATCTTGTTGTGCGGAATGGAGAAAGAACAGAAAAATATAAACGAAAATAACAAGACACAAGATTTACGTGGTTCACCAATTTGGCTACATCCACGGGAGACGGATTCCACTATATCAGAATTAGAGTTGGTTTACAGAGAGAAGAGAGACACTTTATATGCTGTCTCCACTAAACCCTAACAAATTGGGCCAAAAACACAATTCGGCCAAATCAACGGCAGTCCAATAAAGAGACAAGCTATACCGTCGGACCGGGGGCGTCTCCGCCCCCCGGGACCCAGGCCAGGGTGCGCTCCGCCCCCCTGGACCCCCCGACTCGCTGACCGGGCAGCGAGACCCCCGTTTGTTTCCCGGGGGCGACTGCCGCCCCCCCGGACCCCCAGGCCCCCAGGCAAGGGTCGCAGAAGCGGCTATTACAGTATTCAAGGCATACCAACATATCTATTCTCTATGTTTGGTCAAGTTAACATTTGGTCCTCAACTTTGCCGATCATTAATGCACAAACCTAAATTTTGGATGAATTGTCATATCATCATTTAGTTGATTGAAAATCACGTTCAACATTGTTGACACATCCAAGTTTTGATCATTTCAAATTTAAATGCCATTGTGGGAGATCTCTTGTTCACATAGTACATTTTAATTAGATTTTGAATTATGTAAATTAACAAAGTGTATGAATTGATGACTATTTAGATTTTCATCCACAATGCAATCCTCAAAATTATTACTTAAGTATAGTATGCGTCAATTATTGAATGAATAAAATTATTCATGCATATTTATCAAATTTTATCATTTTAGCAGACAATTGAGAACCTTAAAATTAGTTCCTCCAAATAAAACTATTCATGCATATACTTTCAGAAGAATAATTTTGTGTCATGTCGTATAAATGTTCCCACTTGACCCTGGTACTGGATATATTTTTGTTGGTTTGGGGTAAAACAACATGGCGTGTCAACTGACATTTATCAATGCATTGTATTGGGAATGCTCTAACATTTGAAACATGAGATAATGGTCTTCTTCTTTTTTAGAACAGTGCGTTTATAACCCTACATGATTGATATGATTGTCAATATAACCCTCCAGTGTTTAAAAGTGCCGATATAGCCATAGATAATCAGTGAAAGTAAAAAATTAATCATTCCAAACAATTTTAGCCGGAATTTGATGAAAAGTTTGTTTTGCCCCTCAGAAAAATTGAAAATTTTGAAATGACTATGGCACCCTCACCTTCTTCTCCTTTAACCCATTCACCCTCACCTTTTTTTTTCTTTAACCCGTTCTTCTTTACCCGCCCACCCTCACCAATGTCGGCCACCTTCGACCACACCGCCCCCCTACAATGATGAAGCAAATCAGCAAACGGCAGTGGTTTTCCAGCAGCGACTACGAAAAAGGCTCCAGCATTGAGTAGTTGACCCAAAATCTGCGACGTGTAGGGCAACCTGAACCCACCCGTTGAAGAGGCCAGCAACGACAAAGAGAAGGCTTAGGCGTGTAGGTGCGGTGCTACGGTGGATCATGGCCTAGCGATGCAGGCAGAGCAAAGGCAAACATATGTGGAGGCGATGGTAAGTGAAGCGGTTGACCAAGGCGGCAACGGAGTCGAGCTGAAGAGGAAGATTGGGCTCGGGCTTCTTCTCCGCAATGTCGAAGACCTCTCGTTTGTGTTCGGGCTTCAGGAGGAGTTGGGCGGCGCAAAGGGTGGGGGTGGGGCGGATTTTGGGGCGGCAATGACAGATTGAGATTTTTGGTTGTGGTGCATATATGTGTACACTATTTGAAGAGTTATCTATGGGTGTGATTATAGAATTGTACTTATAAGGAAAACTAGTTTATTTCAAGAGTTGGGAAACTCGCTTTTGCTTTTGCTCAAAATATAGCTTATGATTTTTAAATAAATATTTTTAAAATAGTTTACCAAACACTAAATAATACTTAGATTATAAGTTATACACTTATGTCTATGAGTTCTTTGTTTAGCGCACATATACCCCCAATTTTTTGAAAGTGCTCATTTTCCCCTTCCAGTTTTTTGAAAGTGCACATATACCCCTCCATGTTTTTCGAAATTTCAAATATAACCATGTAACCGGAGACTGACGTTTGAAAAATTGAAGAGTATATGTGCACTAAACAATGAATTGCGGGGCATAAATGCACTTTATTCAAACCATAATCATCTAAGAAATATAATTAATTGTGTTTTTGTGTTTGTAGACAAAAAAAAATGACGGGATTACAAGTCACCTCATCATGGAGGTGATTGTTTATAATATCTTTGTAAAACCTGACAATCGATCGGTAAAATTACCAAAACATAAGAACGAAAATTTAGGCTTTATTGAAAAAAAAAAATTAGAGAGGTACGTGTATTATTCAGTAAATTAAACTTGAAGCTGACATAGTAGGTTGACTAAAATAAGAGAAAGTTAATACTCTCCCCGTTTCTTTATTAGTGTCACACTTTCCTTTTTTTTATTTCTTTTATATTGACACACTTTTCATTTTTGGCAGATTCTCTCAATTTCATCCACTCATTCTACTTTTTATTTTCTACATTCAATTTCCTCCACTCATTCTACTTTTTACTTTCTACATTCAATTTCATCCACTCATTTCCTTCACCTAAATCCAAGCACCTAAACCTATTGTGCCACTATTAGTGGAACGGAGGGAGTAGTATTTTTTTAATACTATTAACCATATATTTGAATATATATATGAACAACAATATTATCATATATGATATTGCTCAAATTATAGCAATAAATATTTTAAATATTAAATTTTTATTTACCATTATTATACATAACATGTATAATGGATAGCGTGTAAAAGACAAAAATGGAAAAACATGTGGGCCACCGGAATTTTCCCGACCCACCAAATGGTGATAATTAGGAATTAGGATGGTCACACCCGCAGGTGTACCCCAGTGGTTGGGAGTTTGGTGGATGTTGGAAGAGACCCGGTTCGAAGCTCGGCCGCCACCGTGTGGGAATGTCCTAAGTTAACCTTGGCTTTCGGGCCAAGGGGCTGCTTGGACTTCCTGGTGGGCACCGAGTGTGGGCTGCCCCAATGGTCCTGGTGTTGGGCTACCGTGACTTACCTCCCACATGATGGTTGTGGTGTCGGCTGCTCAACGCGAGCAGTGATCGCCTTTTAGGAATTAGGATGGTCCCATTCTGACATTATCGGATGTGCCGGAAGGGGCAAGAACATACTCCCTACTGTCCCAGCGAAAGGGCTGGGTTTTATTTTTTCCAATTTGAGAAAATATCGTAAATGCCCTTTTTCAACCTGTCATTTTACACTCCTGCCTTGTTCAACCCCCTGGCCTTTCACACTCCCGCACATAGCGCCGTCTTAAATCCACTACCACCATCACCGCCGATTGTCAGATCCAAGCTTGGTTTCAACCGAGTTCGCCCCGTAAACATAACAGATATATGGATCGAGTTTTGAAGAAAATTTGGAAAAAGTTTTGATTTTGTGTGAAGAATTGGTATTTCGGAAAGTAAAAGACAGAGTTGATGGAGCTACAATGGCATTTTTCAATTATGTTCTGTTTCTCTGGAAGTGTTGAATTTTTGTGAGTGTAAGATAGTGTAAAATTCAAATATTTGAAGGATTATGATGTTTTAAACTATGTTCAACTTTTCATAAAATGGAAAGTGTGCAGATTTGCTTGGAACAGTCCAAAAAGGAGAGTGTACAGAATTGGCGGGGACGGAGGGAGTATTAATTTATTTATTTTTTGAAATCAATATGTTTCAAAGATGCTGGGAAAATGCCCAAAAGCAATTACAATGAGTGAAATTGGCATCCAACATAACTAGTATCTAGCAATAACTGTGATATTGATAGGATATATAAATGTTAATCATACTGATCGCCTGTACTACCACAGTTAAGATATCCAATAAAAAACTGTAACATTGCCCTCAGTGATATTAACTTGCTTCCCGCGAAAATCATGATTACGTGGCAAAGAGGAGTGTATCACGCTCCGATGTCACTACGTCAAACAGAGATCTTCTACAACTGTTTAACACCACTTGATCCAACACAATCTATGTTGTCCAAACCTCAAATACCTTGAAAAACACAGATCTGACGAACCTAGATAAATGGAAACCCAAAAATAAAACTACAAACGAAATTGCTAACACGCGTCTGTACAAGCAGATCAAGAACAAAACTTCAACGCAAACAACTAAATCGAGTTATTCTCATGAACACAACGATTTAATCGACCAGGTCGAAGAACAAAACCAATTTGTGGAGACAAATCTCACACTTATTCAATAATAAAAACATGAATTAAAATAAATTGTTAGTTTCCCCATTTTCCCATGGTGGAACGATGGGAAAAAGAAGATTGAAGAAAAAGGTGGGGATTTTTTGAAGGGAGGCTGCGGCGGCAATGAGAGAAAAGAAGGGTTTGACAAGAACATATTATTGATATTATAGAGTCGTGGCGTCCGTTGTATTCAAATTTAAACATGAGTAGAGTAATCACTGGCTAAGTATGGTACGTCATGATTGAATTTAATCTGAAACCCAGTCTGAGTCGAGATACATGGATCTGAACCCAAATCAAACACGACCAAAAATTCAATTCACAAGCCAATTTGACCCAAGAAATATGGACCCAAACCTGAATTTGACACGATTGAATTCAACCCAAATATGACCCGATAATTTGGACCCGAACCCAAGTTTAACATGAACCCGAGATCAACTCAAACCCGATCCAATCAATCAAAAATGGATGTAGTTATAAAAAGTCAACTAGCATTTAATATGAAACCAAGTCAACTTGTTTATGAGTTAAACAAATAAATTCTTTAGACATACTTAGGGGTCGTTTGGTTCGTGTGGGAATTCAATTCTGCGATAATTTGTATTTCATGGGAAGTTGTTTCCGTGATCAAATTTCTAGGATATACACAAATCGTGTTTGGTTGCACATGCGGATTCTATATTTCCTATGAATTAATTTTCTGCATGTTGTTTGGTTGACTTCATTTGTTTCTTTGGAATCTAACGATTTTGTAAAAAATTGCCGCGTGAAGGAGGGAAACCATAACGTTTTACGCGCCATAGTTAGGATAAAAGTGTAATATCACACAAAAGCATCGCAGAATTGCATTCGACCGAGGAATGACTCACACCAAACGACCTCTTAGAGTAAAGTGTCAAAATAACCATGACTTTAGACAGAAAGTTACAATATGTCCTGGTAAAATCAGAAAGTGCCAAAATAACGATAACTTTATGAAGTATGTGTCAATTTAACCCTAAAACGCTGTCAACAAAATTTTGGCCGGAAATAATAGAAATGACCATTTTGCCCCTTCTTCTTCTCAATTAATTTTTTTGGCCTGAATTAAAAAAGAAAAAAAGGAAATCTTCTTCCAACCCGAACCTTCTTCCTCCTCCCTCCGCCACCATCCTCTTCTGCCCATCTCCATCCGAGCACTCTCTGCTCATCTCCATCCATCGTCGAGACGTCGACGCCTGCTTCTAGCTTATCCCCGGTGGATTCGATTGTTACTGATCCCAAAGGTCCGTCCGTTCTTGTCTTTTCTCTGTTTTTGTCATCTATAAGTTGGGTGTATTTGAAAATTGGGGGAATTCAGACAAAAAATTGGTTGGGAAAGGGCAAGGAACGCATTGACGATGAAGAAATCACCTTGGTTCTAGAGAATCCAATAAACACAGCTTAAAACATTGTTTGGTTCCAGAATTACAGTATGAATGGGAGAGGAAACTTTAAATTGGGCGATGATGATGGTGCCAAACACGTTTCTCGTATTTATGAACCCCTTCAATCATGATCTCATCTAACATCACATTTCTCTCTCCCTCTACTTTTTGAGTGCCTCTTTCTTGGATGATGAATGCAACTGTAATTACTGTTTCTGTTGTGTGGTCGGAATCACTCAAGTCTGCGTTTGGCGGCTGTGGGATGAGGGTTTGGGGGTGGTGATGGCGGGTGATGGGGTGGTGGTGGCTAATGGCAGAGGTGGTGTTTGAAAAAGGAATTTGTCTTTTCTAGTTTGGTCAACAAATGAATAGGTTAGTCAATGCCAGAATGTGGCTGGAAGGTTATATCGGCATAATTCATCGTAAAGTCAGGGTTAGTTTGACATTTTTTAGTTTTATTGGGTTATATTGACACTTTCTGTCTAAAGGTATGGTTAGAAAAGAGTAAGTCTCAGGAAAGGCGGTATTTCCATAAGCTTATGGACAGTCCACAGGGGTTGTTACCTTAAATGTTATAATTTTTTATAAAATTTAAATATTGTAATTTATAATTTAAAACAAGTAATAATATGTATTTGAAAGTGAAAACACAAAAATATATGATATAAAAAATATTTTTAAAAATTCTAAATTTTGTATGTAATTTAACAAATGCAGTATATAAGGTAAGAAATAAGTGGTCTATCCATAAGCTTATGGACATGCCGTCTGTCAGAAGACCTACTCATTAGAAAAACATTTAACCCACATACTCCCTCCGTTTCTTTATTAGTAGCACACTTTCCTTTTTGAGGTGTTTCTTTTATATTGACACACTTTTCATTTTTGGCAAGATTCCTTCAATTTCATCCACTCATTCTACTTTTTTACTTTCTACATTCAATTTCATCCATTCATTTCCTTCACCTAAATCTAAATACCTAAACCTATGGTGCCACTATTAGTGGAACGGAAGGAGTACTTATTATAATAAAGTAGGATTTTTATTTATACAAAAACTTGGGTGAGACAGTCTATCTAATCTTATAGTGAGACGAAGGATTCAAATGCAATTGTTTAAAGATGAGAGATGACATGGAGTACTTTATGTAATTTTTAAAACTTTACTTTTAACATTGTCTCACCATAAGTTATGGTGAGACGGTCACATAGGAGTCTTTCTCATTTATTTATTAAGCATCTACGTATGGAGTATGTAACATACGAGATCGTCTCATGGTGAGATCAGAGACATAAAAAAATATGAGAATATAAAATGAAAAGGTTTTAAATTTGGGGGATTTAAGGCTAATATTTTAGATTCGGGATCGTTTTAAAATTTTAATGAAAGTTTAGGGGTTGATGCAAATAGTCAAGAAGAATATAAAAATCAAAACCCTTGTCATCCACCGGCACCAACGCAATCGTCCACCGTAGCAGTTGTCGAAGGAAGCCGGATTCACGTCAGATTCAAAAGAATTTCTCTAGTCGGCCACCAATCCGTTTCAACAATAACCGGAGCTCCTCAAATTCATCGGGAAATTGAGACAAGGACATCGTGAAATTCTGACCGCAGCGTAATCGAATAACCAGGGTTTGCCGTTGATGACCGGCGTTAAAAGGGTTCTCCATCAATGAAGATTTCAGAGGTTAGCCAGGCTTCGCCATTGATGGAGTTAGAAGGGTTCTCGCTTTCGATAGCGTTAGAAGGGTTTCGCCATCAATACTGGGCAAAACCAAGAATTTCATATGAGAACCAAAGTTACATATATGTAAAAAACAATGTGTTTTGAGTTAATGAGATTATTTAGTTCAGAAAAATATCTATTCAAATGATACAAGAGGAACATTTTGGTTCTCATTGAGTTTTTCATTCATATCATCACTTTGATTTATTCTTTAGTTGCAAAATTAAATAAACACAATTCTCTTTGATTACATTGGATGAGAGACGAGGACGATAATAATTCTCACTAGAGACCGAATTTTGAAAATTGTAGAGAATATATCTACACACCGAATTACAAAGTGAAAAAATCATTCTAGAAAATGAGGAAAAAAAGAAAGAAAAAAGGACAAAGCACTCCTACACAAAATAGAAAACAATACCCTACATTTGCTGTGATGATGTACTACAACAAAGCAAATAATAACAAAAATAATTTAAAGGGCCGCCATTTTGAAGGCGCAACATTCAATTTTTCCTTCTTTTCCTCTTCAAATTTGGCATCGCACTCAAAGGCCTCAAGAGTCCCTTCCTGGTATCATCTTCATTCATACTCTGCTCCGAAAGAGTACTGTTATTCTCATTGGTAAAAGAATCCCCAGGTTTCCCTACTCTCTCAACCTCCTCACTAGAACTCCTTCCTTTTGTTGGAATTGCAGCATTTTCATCTTCACCAAAGATGGAGGAATTTGGAAGATCAGAGTCGCACACTTCCCCTCTAGTTGAGCAGCTAGATAATCCCTGTACATCCCCATCCTCACCCAAGCAAAATCCACCGCCCATTGCAAGGTAATCCTCGGATAACTGGCCCTCAGTGACAGAGTCGGTAGTTGGACAGGCGCTAAGTTGATCCAACACAGTGCCTTGCTTAGCCTCGTCCAAAGGAAAACCCGTGCACTGCCCAGAATATTCTGGGTTGAGATGTTCCGTGAGTTGTATATTACTTGGTTCATCAACTGAATTACCATCCTTCGATACTTCTGAACATGTCTCTTCCGCAACAGCATTCTCATCAATGGGATTTCCTTCATCCTGAATAGGGTTATCAAGTTCCACGTCATCTATTGCATAGTTCACTTCCTTCCGTGGCCGTCCTGACTGAAATATCAGCATAAAACAATGATAAACGGGACGAAAGTGCTGAAAGATTATAAACACATGGCCAGAAGTACCCAAGTTATCAAGGGTCTGTTACTACATAAAGGTAAAACATAGTACTCCCTTCATCTCATAATTAGAGCCCCAACTAAAATGTTACTACATACAACATACTTTACTTGTGTTGGGAACTGTATCAGACTTTCCTAAGCAGAGACTGAAAACCGCAAAGAGGTCTGCAGGTATAATATGCTACAATGAAATTAAATAACTAACGAGACACGCAGGATACTTACCCTTCGTATTTGGCAGGGCTCTGCTAAACTAACTTGGGGATGCTGCTCTCTCTCATCACTAATTTCATCATCAGAGCAAGATGGAGCAAATTTTGGAGAAGGATTACCTTTCCTCCTTGCTCTCTTGGTAGAACTATGCTTATCATCGCCTGTACCTCCAACACCACATTTACGCTTTATATTAGCTCTTCTGCTTCGACTTTGACATATTTCCCCCTCCGTGGATAAACTATTCCCACTTTCAACTGAACGTTGAGCTTTTCCAAGGGTATTTCTCCTTTTCAACTTCCTTCCATCTAACTTTTCTGTCATGATGTCCTCATTACTTACATTGGTAGATCCTTTTCTTTTTGAGGCATTTTCTGTACTAGTCCCTACTGCATCATCCATCAACTGAGAAGATGTGTTTCCCGTTATCCCTTTGACAGCTTTTTTAATCCTCTTACTTCGAATTTTTGCAAATCTTTCATTGAAGGTATAAAATGCTTCCATTCGCAGTTGAGTCTACACCAGAGAGAGTTGATAAACACCAAACAAATAGCACCATGAATGTTAAGCAATTGCTATAAAAGAATTTCCAGAGTATATGATACAGGAATAGACAACATGGCAGAACTATTCAAACTAGAAGAAGGAAAATGTAACCTCAAAAACAAGTTCTATTAAAAACATGCTTCATTCAATGCATTATAATCATTTTCTTGTGCAAAAATTAAAAAGTGATTGAACATAGACCTGGCCTCTCAAAGAAAGATCACCATCATAGAAAAAGTATCAGATCTCAGTCAAATTTCTACAGATAATTTAGTTCTGACCAAAACTTTCTTCTACAATGGGATGTTGTAATACACAGCCAGAAAGATGCAAAGCATATTATTGGTGAAGATACATGGTTGTTCCAAAACCAAGGAAAAGAGAGGGTGTGTCTCAACCTCACGTTTATTGTATTCCGTCAACACAGGGAGCAACAACTCATCAGACTTCTGGATATTCCAGCCAAACTTCTCCCAACATAGCCTTCACCAATAATGATTATGGTTAGCAACTTTGCTCTTGGGCAAAACTAGAGGACATAGAAGGCAATAAAGTAGAGAAAAGTAAAGAACTTAGTCCGCCAGAAAGTTATTGAGCTTCAATATTCTCAACCAAACAAAACTGAATGAATAGCAACATGCATACTTGACAAGGAAAGCACAGAAAACTGACTTGCGGAGTACATAATGATCTGGCTTCCCCCATGAAAAAGGTGTTGTTGACTTGTCTACTTGAGGAGAATTATATGCTGAAATAACAGCCTCACTTGGGAAAGAAGAAGGGACATGCCAGTTCTTGCTCACATTTCTCTGTATTTTGTTATGATTTTAGCATATAAGATATTAAGAATATGGTATTGTTGCAGAGGAAATGCCTTAAAAGGTAAGACAATAGAAATTGAAGGAGTACATGTTTATCCATAAACTGCCTTTTCATTTGGACATCATCGCCTGACCCTGAAATATGTCCATCAGCTGGAGAAGAATTGATCGGCTTCAAACCAGCTCCTAAAATCGAAGGATCTGGAGACTCAATCCACTCGCGAAATTTATGTAGGCCATCTTCCTCAGGAAAAGCATTTACAACCTCAATAGCATTTACAATGCCAATGCCACTATATATTTGCAAATTAAGACAAAGCATAAATGAAGTCATTACACTAACAAATAAGATCATCTAAAGACAGCAACATACATCAATGATTTCGGCAAAAGGAAATGAATGGAACAGAGTTATGAAAACAAAGGGATTTTAAAAAATAATGAATGAAGGAATAAAACACAACTTGAAAGACCTTTACCTTACACCTTCAGTGTAATCACTTCCAAGAAGCATAGCCATACGAATCAACTTCTCTCGGCTCAAACCAAGCTCACTCTCAATATCCTAGCAAGTCACAAAATAATCTAACTAGTCGTGTATTATAGGGTATCACATTTCCAGAATATTAACGCCTTTGTCGTAATTGAAAATTTAACATGTGACCAGCAAAGGAGTAGAATTCAAGAAGAATTCAGTCCATGTTACATCAACCAAATCTCTACTGAATATAGATGAGTTACCTAACAACTAGAATTACGACACTTAGCAGGAAGCTTAAAACACTTTTCGCTCAAGGATTAGAAGGGAAAAAAAGAACTGACCTTCATAAAGTAGGTTTCGACATACTTGCGATCATCAAATATGTTCTTGTACACATTTCTTGCCCCAAACAAGAGCACGTCAGAATCATCAGTAACTACTCCATCAACAAGGTTTACGAGTTCCATATATGCACATTGAGCTTCAGCTTCCATGGGAGCAATAATATAGGGTAAGCCAAATATTTGAAGCAACTCCTGCAAAAAGACATTAAATAGTGAATTAGAATAACACATCACGCAAGCTCAGTCCAGCTAAAAGGAAAAATTAAAAATGATAAAACAAACAACAGAGATCAAACATGAATCCTCAAATATACTAGAGGTGCGTGGCTATTTCTTAGCTACATTCTGACGCAAGAGCTGAAATGGGAAAGAGAATATATTCCACGCCAAGGAGAGATCTTAGATCAAACACAATTAGTAGAAAAAATAGCAACAGGTGGGGAGAAAAAACAAAGAGGAAAAGTACAATAAGAGCACATTAAACCTGGCATTCAGCAAATATTTCGCTATTTACAGATTCAGCATTTCGCTCAAGCTTTCTCTGCTTATCACCAAGTTCTTTGTATTCCTCATCCAACATTAGCATTTCCGCCTCCAAAGTAGCCCTTGTAACATCAATATTTTCCTTCCTGTAATCTGAAGAACCGACTTTATCTAAGGGTTCCTCTCTTTGGTTTAAGAAGCGCTGATGCATTTCCTTCTCCGTTGACTCCTGAATAATGTCAACTTCCTTCACTGGATATTTTCCAGTGGCTTTTTCAGTTTCAGCTGTACATTTGGAGTGTCCATCTGCTTTCGTAATAACTTCGTCTGTCAAAAAGATATCAGTCAATTGCTGCAAGACTGGGATCAAAAGGAAGAAAGACATAAGAATAACTAATAGAACCTGCAGCAGCCATATCACCACTGGCAGAAGCATGTGTTAGTTGCACTTGACAACTGCTGTTTTGTTGAACAGATGTATCCAACTCACATATTTCTTGCTCCAAACTGCACTTCAAATCTGCATGTTGATTAATATCTTGTAAGCTTAGGTTAGTTTGGCTTTCTTTTACCGGCATAACGTCCATTTCACTGCAAATAACTCCCCCAATTTGTCTATCCCTGTAGACCTCTAAAAGATCATGACCCTCTGCATATTTCCTTTCTGCAACAATATTGTCACCCTTGGAATTGTCTCGCAAATTACTGTAGGAGTCACTCCGTTCAATGCTACTCAACTTAGAAAAGGCTTCTCTACTTGTCCAATCTCCATCTTTAATAGTGGATCCAGCATCCACACCACTACTGACCACTTCAACAGTACTAGATTTTTCACCCTCACCAAGTTCGTCAACAGAGATCCGATGTTCAAGATCTTGAAGACTTCTCCTGATTGCTTCTTGTAATTCAGTTTCTTCTACTAGAGCACCTTTTGAAACAAGCTTCTTCTGTTGATCTAGCAGCGAAGAAGCCTCTTCATGAATCTCTACAGAGCCCTCCTCCCATTCCAATTCTTGTTCCATGCTCAATCCATCAGCCTGAATTGACATTCCATTGGGTTCAAATTCATGGTTCAAAGAAACACCTTCATCTTCAATACCACCTTCTTCCCACTCTGGCTCCGAGGCAGAATCCAAGGACTGCTTATTTGAGAGAGAATTATCTAAAGAAAAATTTAGCACTGGATTCCCTGCCACTAATTGAGTGAACAGATCATCCTCTACGTTGCCAAATTCCGGCTGACCATTACCTTCAAAAGATATCTCTATAGTAGTTCCTGCATTCAATAAATGTTTTTCTTTTGTAGCAGTTTCAGAAGTCACTCCACAAAGATTCTTATCTGAAGCTTGGGAAGACTGGTCGCCAGAGCTACTGCCGAGGGTAACATTATAACCAAATTGATTATTTAACTTCATAGTTTCCCCCACTCTTTCCTTCTCAATCTCTTTCATAAGGTCCAAGTTTCTTTGTAAATCCCGAGTCATGCGAATTCCCATAGCTCTCACTCTACTGACTCGGACACGGCCTCTCTCATCCAGATATGTCTCAACATCATTCTCCGAATCTTTCTCAGGGTCATCGGAGGAAGCTCCTGATACTGCACGGCTTTTCTCTGAAGACGGGGTAGTAGTGACTGCACTTCCAGATGTAGTTATTATTGGTACTCTATTCTGGTCATTCGTCTTCATCCCTTCAACAACGGACACAGCACGGCTGTTCTCAGAAGATGGGGTATTATTCACAGCACTTCCAGATGTATTTATTATTGGTACTCTACTCTGGTCATTCATCTTCATCCCTTCACCGGTAGATGCAAGATCTCTAATCATTCAAGCATGTGCCAAGTGACATAATTAATGAGCAAAGGGCATAAGTCTTAAATTAAAATAAAAGAAATGCTTGAAGTATGAACTTGGTTGAGAGTGACTCGAATCAAAAGACTTGCACTCACAACTTGTCCCCTTTAAAATTGGATGAAAATATAAATTCCCTATTTGCTTCAGAGGCAATCCTTGAAGTCTGTACCCCGCCAATTCCCCTCCCGGCAGCAGATTTTTGCACTTCATTTATCTCACGGCGAAAAGCAACCGTCTTCAGATAAGATTGAATCTGTAATTCTGAAAACCTAGCAGGGACCTAATCATGCATTAGAGGATTTGGAAAATAATTAGTGATATCCTGAATAAACAATAGTTAAATTATACAGCTTAGCAGTGTGAGAGAAGTCACAATCTGCTATTAAACAAGCTGGCTCTTCATATACACCACATAGTCCCAAGAAACGAGAGGTGTGGTTGTGGGTGGGGGAGTGCAATGGTTTTACTATTTTAGAAGTCAACAAGCAGAAGAAATCGGCAGTTTAAAATAATTAACATTTGCAATTCGTTATTTATATCAGATTATAGTGGACTGTAAGAATCGTCTTACCTTCTTAACTCTCTGGTACTTTTTTCTATTCTCTGCCATCAATCTTTCCCTCATCTACAAAGAAACTTGAAAATCAGAAAAGAACAAAATATTCATAGTCAAAGATACTTTCTTTCTCCAGGCTCAGAGCATTAATTTGGGAGTTTGGATGAAAAGAGAAGCAGACAGAGCAATCACAGTATGAACACAATACCTGAACAAGAAGATCAAGTTGCATGGATGGAGGTAATGCAGCTAAAATAGCCGGATCAATCTTTCCTTCAAATGTAGGCTGCAACACAAAACATCCATATCTTACAAATAGAATTAAGTCCACAACTAAAAATATGGGCAGAGTAAAGTTGCACTTGAAATCTGTGACAAACTGTGGAAATGATAATACAAGTATGCGTCGCAAAAATGGTTGTAGAGAAAAATGAAGGCTGTTAGAGATGAATGAAATGCTACTGCACACTAATCTCTCTTCTATATATTCCATGCCTGTAAGACATCATGTAATTTCTTTCCTTTTTCTTTCAATTTTTACTCATAAATCAGAAAATAATAGGATCTTATCATAGGTGAACCCTGCAATCCAGTAGAGAGAGGAAACCTCACAAGTATCATCTCTTCATCCTCATCAGCATCCTCATCCTGATCTGGATTTTGCAGAGGAGACGATGACTCGGCGGCAGCAAAACCTTCGTCTTCCTCTGCTGCAAGGGATGCTGCCAACCTTGATTACCACACGATAATAGTAAAAAGTAAGACCAGCTTACTCTGGAATTTCTAACTAGATTTAGAGAAACAATATGATCAGAAACACACATTTCATCGAACGCTGCCTGATTGAAGCCATCCGCAAATGGTTTAGTTCCAGTTGATGCACTACCCGCAACATCTGTTTCATCACTGATAATTTTTTTGCCCTTGTCAACAACATTACTCCTCTGCTTCTCAAGCTCATCAGCAAGTTCTCTCAATCTGACTTGCTTAAGCTGTCCCAGAAATGGTAAATAAATCATAAGCATTTCAATAGCAAAGTCCTCAAAATTAAACATATTATTTGAACCATTAAAGCAAACGCTCAAGCCAAGTTCCGCTACAAACACATCAATCACGGAGTAATAACTAATAACACTAGAAATGACGATGATCAAAATCAAGTGACAGTTACAACAACTAACTTGATTGAGCAGAAGTTTTTCGGCGGTTTTGCGAATCTTAGCTTGAGCATTCTCGCGCTGGCGGCGGCGCGCAATCACAGTACGGCGTTTGAGAGCGGGAGTGCCGCCGTCGAAGACGAAGACCGGCTTGGTTCGTAGGTAGAGCAGCTTGCAAATGCGGCGGAAAAACCCTAATACGTGAGCGTTCCTAATCATCTCTCCCTTGTCATCCCTCATCGCCTTCATGAATTGAACCATCCAGATACTCGCATCTAACATTCAAAGGTCACATTTCCAGATTGATTTAAAATTTATGCAATAATCATCAACTGCTTGAAGCTTGGTTATTTTAATCAAGGTCTGAAAAACAAGAGTTACCGATTGCGAGTCTCTTTCCGGATAGGGTTTCGACGGAGACCCGGCGACCGACCGGGGAGAGAAGGTCCCAGAGGCCATGTACACCCA
Source organism: Rubia yunnanensis (assembly GCA_037428765.1). Lineage (NCBI taxonomy): Eukaryota > Viridiplantae > Streptophyta > Magnoliopsida > Gentianales > Rubiaceae > Rubia > Rubia yunnanensis. The sequence goes on from CM075069.1 coordinate 8,432,375, forward strand.
TTACTTTGCACCGCGCGCTCTCTTTGACTGAGAATGTTTGCCGCCAAAGATTTGACTGACGGGGATACCATAAACGTCAACGCTACATGTAATTTCCACTTTCACCTTAATCAATTGTTTAATTGCACATTCCCCCCTCGTGTATTAAAGACTTCACAATTGAGGACAATTAAAACCAAAAATAATCACTCCCCCCAATCCATTTTATTTTTCACGTTCCATTTTTCACTAATTTAAGTACTTAACAAAATTTTCCCTCTAGCCCTCCCTAGGTTATCCCAACTTACACAAGACCATATAGGAAAGATAGAAATCTAATTGAGCAAAGAAAGAAACCATAAAAATAATGGGTATCTAAACAAAATCTCTAAATCTCAACTCGCATATCGCTATTTCAATTTTTTGAACCAATACAGCCCAAATCTAGTGGAATGTCTTCGATCAGATTAATCAAACCCGCTCATTCTCCTATCGTAGCATTATTTGAACACAACATTCCCCATTTATTTAACAATACTTATCATTTGTCTAATTTGATTTAGTCATGAAGTTGGATTGTTGCTCTTTATTTTATTTTTTTTGGAATCAAGATCGCACATCAAAAGAAGGTGGTGGGGCACATTTTGAAAGACGGCATAGTCCAAAGATTAACTGATCTAAAACAAGAATTTATGGCTAAAAATGCGTGCAGCTGACTTGAGAAAAATGAAACATACAACTCAACTACCCAAAGAGGTCGGGCAAGAATTAGCAAAAAAGGTATAGACAGGGTTCCAAATGCAAAAACTGAAACAACTAGAAAACGAAAGGGGGGAAATGGACAAACGTGTCGCAGCGTGGAGCTTTCTTAACGAGAAGCGCGTCCTTCAATACTCGGCGGGTTGGTTTTGGGATCGAAGGCAGCGGCAGAGAACCGCCATTGTTATACTACCTCGAATCCGTAGAAGCTAGTAGACGGAAAAGATGGGCACCAACAAGGAGCTGGAGCATCTGTTCGAGGGCGGGAAGCGGAAGAGGAATCCTCTCGTCCCAATCGGTAATTTTGTTCCCAATTTACAGTCTCTTGTTACTGGTTTGTATCTATTTGTTCAGTACGGCGAGTTGTTCGACTATGATAGCTAGAACAAATAGATGGGGAAAATGAGTGAATGTTGAGTATGATGCTCCGATGTTTAGGGCTTACAAGTTCTATTAGACATTGATTAGAGAGCAGTATTTGGGAATTAGGGCTGGAACATTTACCAGTGGTATTTTTCAGTGCCGTGGTTTTTTAACCTGGCACCAGGATTAGATTGTAATGACAGGAACGTCACGTTGATGAATATGTTTTCACTTGAAGACCGATTTAGCTTAGTTTAAGACTGTAAATTGTTGGTGTTCCTGTTTTGGTTAGATAGAACCTTGATGTGATTGCTGGACCATGCTGATATTCGGCTTCGAATCATGCTCTAGCGGATTAAGGGTGGTTAAGTTTTGAGAGGCTGAAACTACTGGTGAAAATTTGTTTTTTCCTGTGTACAGAAGGGAATCTTAAATGTGTTTCTTATGAACCGAGTATAAGATGAAGATCAAGGAGTGAGGTTTTACTCGCATTTGGGGTTCTAATATTTTGTTTATTTGTATATTCTTGTGAACCCTTGCTTGATTTGGGTTGGTTTGCTTCTTGATTAATGGGCAAACCCATGTACTAGAATTTTCTTTCAGAACGTTGTTGCAATTTTACTTCTGATCCTATTTCCATGCCTTCGATTAGAAGGCATAAGCGATAAACAGAATTCTATTCGTGAATGTTTGCATTCATCCTTCAAATTCCGAGTAAATACTGTTTGTTGGTTTTTCACTTTCAGGGGCATTCGTTACAGCAGGAGTTCTCGCAGCTGGACTTGTAAGCTTTAGACAAGGCAATGCTCAATTAGGTCAGAAGTTGATGCGAGCCCGTGTGGTGGCACAAGGTGCGACTGTCGCAATAATGGTTGGGGGAGCTTATTACTATGGGCATTAACTTTATTTTTGTTTGTCATGTCTGCCAAATGACTTATCTGGCAGAGAGTTGTTTTCATCCAATGGATCTTCACTTTTTGCAGTGGCCATAATTTTTTAAAATTTACTCTAGCATCCATGCTTTGTTTCCCACAAAACCCGCTGGATATACGCTGGATATATCCGGCGCAGTCTATAATCTTTAGTAGGGATTTCATAATTTAAGGCCTGTTGAATACAATCAAAGGATCATTGGATTGTATAAATTATAATAAGCGAAGTAAAATAGTGACTATAAACAAGATTCTTGTTGCTAGTAACTAGTAATGGAAAGTGTGATGAAGATGTACAATAACAGTGATTTTGTACAGATTCTTCCTTTCAGTTAGCTACATATATGTCAAAATGGGAGTTTGTAGTTGACTATCTGGCTCTGTTATAGAAATCTTCGCCTAAATTATATAATAGGTTTATTTTGGATTATACTATTGCACTTTTAAGTTGGAGCGAAAGATACTCAGATGAACAGTATCTAACTTCTTATTCTTTTTGGTAATTGTCTTAATCCCTCCGTCCAAGATTCCATTGCTATACGAGAACAATTAGCTGATCTAGATTTACGAATTATTCTAGAAAATTAATTAGTAGAATGGAAAGAATTAGGCGAAGAAGGTCCCACGGGAAATGATCTGCATATTTTCCATTGTTGGGTGTCAAGATAAAATTTGCACACTTTCCCTTTTTAGTGAAATTTCACATGGCATAAGACACAATTGCCCTTGTAACAATAAAATTTAACAAACATGAGCCTAGATTCAAATTTTAGTCATTTGCCTCACATTCATCCATCCACCACCCACTTTATCATCCACCGCCGTCGTCGACCTCTTCCACCACTTACCCCATCTGTGCTACCACTCACCACCATCTCTGTTGCCCTCCTCTTTCACCCCATTTGTGCCACCACTCACCGCCATTTGCGCCTCTTCCACCACTCACCCCATCTACGCCACCACTAACCACCATCAGCGCCTCTCCACCAATCACCCCATCTGCGCCACCACTCACCACCATTTGCGCCGCCCTCCTTTTTCACCCCATTTGCGCTGCCAATTTTTTTCACCCCATTTGCGCCACCACTCACCACCATCTGCGCCACCACTCACCCTATCCGCGCCACCACTAATCACCATCTGCACCGCCCTCATTTTTCACCTCATTTGTACCACCACTCACCACCATCTGTGCCTCCTTCACCAATCACCCCATTTGCGCCACCACTCACCACCATCAGCGCTTACTCCACCAATCACCACCATCAGCGCCTCCTCCACCAATCACCCCATATGCATTACCATTCACCACCACTTGCGCCGTCCTCCTCTTTCACCCATCTGCGCCTCCCCCAGTTTCACCCTATCCTCGTCACCACTCACTGGCATCCTAGCTCCCTTCTATGAACCCTAGCTTACCTCCCTCCGCCACCGCTCTCACGGCCACTAACATCACCCCTCTCACGGCCACCGCTTCTCCCTCCACCACCACTCCCTCAAAACCTTAGCGCCACCTCTCGTCTCTTCCGCTAGCACCACCCCTCGGCTCCTCCACTAGCACCACCCCTCAATTCTATCGCCACCATTGACGCCACCACTGATTGACCCACCATTGACGTCACCACCAGTTGACCCACCACCGATTCAGATCTGGAGGACGGGAGGTGAAGAGGACCGGTGGTGGGAGGCGAGAGGACGAAGGCAGGAGTGCGGGGTGTGGAGAGGATTGGTGTGGAGGAGCAAGATCTGGGAGAGAGGAAGGAGAGGGGGGCAATTTTGTCTTTTCACCAACGAAAAATTTGCAGAGAGATTTTCTCTCTCTGCAAATTTCCCTGGGATGGATGGAGTATAAGTAATTCCTCCTTTGTAATTTGATCACATTCTTTCATTATTATGTACTGGATGGGATCATCATCAAAACCTTCTCTTCCCTCGGTGCACAGCCTCCATTACTACAACCCTTCTTCTTTAAAAAATTTCCCCATCTTCCCATCAGGGGAGATGTGGAACAACAATTTATTTCAATTCATGTTTTTGTTATTGAATAAGTGTGAGATTTATCTCCACAAATTTGTTTTGTTCTTCAACATGATTAATTAGATCGTTGTGTTCATGACGATAACTCGATTTAGTTGTTCACGTTGATGTATTGTTCTCGATCTACTTGTTCAAATCGTGTGTTCGTAGTTTGTTTGTGGTTTTATTTTGGGTTTCCGTTGATTTGGATTCTTTACATCTGTGTTTTTCAATTTGTTTACAGTTTGAACAGCATAGATCGTTGTTGGATCAAGTGGTGCTACATTTGTAGAAGATCACTGTTTGACGCAGTCATATTGATGCGTGATACGCTCCTCTTTGCCAAGCGGTCACGATTTTCGTGGGAAGCAAGTTAATATCTCCGAGGGCAATGTTACAGTTTTTCATTGGATATCTGATATGTAATAGTACAGACGATCAGTCTGGTTGATATGTAATTTAAATATTCTTGCAATATATTAGTTATTGCTAGAGTTTAGTTATGTTGGATATCAGTGCTACTAATTGTAATCACTGTTGGGCATTTTTCCAGTATCTTGAAATGAATGATTAATTTTTTTTTTATTTTTTAAAGATGGGGTCATTATCATATGAGATGTTCAATGTGAAGTGTATTTTTTAGATATTAATGAAAAAAAATAAAGTGGACAATCGTTCCGGAACAAAAGGAGGATTATTTTTTCCATTTCATATTAAACTACACTCTTACTTTTTTCAAATTAACTTGAAAAGCGTAAAATAAAAATTTCCAATCGATACACTCATAAATGATAGTGTAAAATATAAATATAACCCTATTTTTTTTTAAATGTCAATATAACCATATATAATCCGAAAGAAAGATCATAATTATAACGTTTACATTAAATGTACCAATATAAAATTTTGACACTATTTCAACATTGATGGAGTATTTTCTGACATTGACCCAATTAAAAAAAAAACTAAAATATTCGTAGTATTAAACCAAAAAAATTTAAAGACAATAATACCCACGATTTTCTTCTTCATCATCTCCAAAAATTAGAGCTGCCACTTCCCCAACACTTCCCCGCCGCTTCCCGCCTCTGCACCACCATGGCCAGCTGCTGCCCCGCCTCTGTACCACCGCGCCTCGCTGCTGCCCCGCCTCTGTACCACCGCACCTCGCTGCTGCCCCGCCCTTCCCCAGCTCTACCTCCACCCGCCCAGACCCTCCCCGCCCCTCCGATTCTCAGCCCAGACCCGCCCCGCCTATCAGATCCACCCTGCCCCGCAGCTGCTCATCCTATGCCAGCCGCTCCGCCACCTCCTCTGCTCTGTCGCACCGCCCAAAAATTAAAATACGAAATCCTCTAGACCCAAGCTCTTTCAGTGTCGCCGCCGGAGAACTGTTAAGAGACGCTAAGAGACCCAAGCTCTTTTACCCCGTCTCCTCGCTGTTAAGAGAAGCTGCCGGAGAACTGGCTACTCCCCGTCGCAAAAAGTCACCCCCCTTCGGCGCATTTACTATGGGGAAAAACTGGACAACTGATGAAGTTGGCTCCTGTAGAGTCAACACACAAGTAAACCTGGTAAATTTAATGATCGTGAGACTGGTCGACGTTAAAATCTGTAAAGAGAGGGTATAATCGTCATTTTTATTTTTTGATCAAATTGAACCCTCATTTTCAAGTAAATAAAGAGT